>OY015312.1:107434907-108634907 GCA_955612985.1 Cheilosia scutellata | reverse complement strand
ATCTTACGAAAACCCACTGAACTGCAATCGGTTAGCAATGACCAAATCAACCATTCATTGGAAAAAATTACCAAACAGCCACAAATCCACGATGAGAATCCTCTCTGACCAAAGCAATAAGATTAATAAAGGCTCATCATCGCCAACTTTGAAAACTTCCTTCCCTGCTATGCGCCTCACTTAATACTGAAATGTCTACTATATCTAGTCTTCCATCTTCAATTACTAACCCCAGCCTACCCAATCTGTTTATAAGGAAGATGTCAAGCGAAGCATATCTGCTCTTTCTACTTCCTTGGACTCTATTAAAATACAGCTGTATAAATCTTGAGCGATCTTAGCTCACTTAGCGAAGAGCGACCTCCACCATACAATCCATTAATGTGGTCGCTGAAGAACCTTGTCTCATATGCCTCCATCGGAAATACATCCCTTAAATTTAAATTTAATCAGAGTCTTCTTTAATACCGCTCCTTTAGTTTGAAGAGAATACTTCTTTTTCGAAGCACAGCTTGTCCGGTCCGTAGTGCTCAGAATGGCTTTCAATGTTTCAACTTTCAATTGCAATTTTTAGTACGTCTACGCGTCTTAAGGTACTAGTACACGGTATGTAGCACGCCACATATATATGTGGCTCTGACGTCACGAGAGAGTGCACAAAGAGAGCTTGTACACGGCAAGTAGCCATTGGCTCCATACGCTGACGTCAAAATTATGTCAGAGCCACATATATATGTGGCGTGCTACATACCGTGTACTAGCAGCTTTATTCATGGAAGCGAACACTCGATCAATAGGATTTTTCAAGATTTAAACTAATGGTAATAAAAAACTATGATACAGGCTTTTTCTCAAAAACACAGGAGTCATTTTTCTACAAGTTTTTGCTTGAAAATACAGGTATCATCGGGCAGGCGTCCTCTAGGTAGACCCAGGATGAGATGGTTAGATCAAGTCCATAATCTCTCCTCTACCCGTATGGGGATTGCTCTTGTTGATTTGGAGTCGATGGCGGAGGATAAAGAGCTATGGAGGGTCGACTTGAGCTACCTACACCCGCGACCCATTTAATGGACATGCGGACCATAGACAATTAATGAATGAATACAGGATAAATGACATGGTCACCAATACGCTATACCTAATCTTTTCGACTCTGCAAATATACTATAAAAAGACAAGAAAGACTGAGCTTCCGCACTACCTTCTTCAAGGATGAAAGTATCGGTTTATATATTCTGTCTATATATTCGGTCTATATATTCTTCGTGATTGCTTTTGGATACTTTCCGCAATATCTATTCAAAAAAAAAACTCTGTTTAGCCTCTCTAAAGCCTACACTAGTACACTCATGTGCGGTATCATCATTTTCAATGGCCAGCTTAAGTTTCTCAAACCCACTGATAAAAGATCAGCTTAAAACGATTACTAGTTAAGCCCATTGTAAATTTCGCATAACAAAAATTTGTATGAATTACAACGTTCACGGCTAATTCCTCAATAAAAATACCTTCAATAGGTATCAAATTTTCCACAGTATAACACATTCGTATACCTACCTATGAAACGCAAAAGTTAAATGCGTCATACATCAAATATATCGGACGATGTGATAACCAAACGCAAACTGCCAGGACACACAAGACTTTAAATTACAATGTCACCCATACAGCACTTATCTCTAGTGTTATCTACACCTCTAGCGGTTATGAGGCTTATCCACATGCACGCACTGACAATCAGAGTAAATTCAATATAAAAGGATACGAGGGGCGTTGAGAGTCATAAACTAATCTCCTTCATATCTTATATTGGGTAATTTACATAAAAAAAGTAGTCCTTGTCGTACACAGAGTACAGTCATTAAAAGATTCATAATTCGAATAATAAAAAAAAAAACAATCTCATGTCAAGATGGCAGAATTTGAATTTCAAATGGACGTCGTTTTTGAATGCATTCTGCTACGAAAGGCAAGCCGAAGTCGGCTGCTTGTCGTATCTCCTTGAGATTCATGACACACTATAACGACGCGGAGTTAAGTGTTATCTGTGAGTCACATCTTATCAGCATTTTTTTTTTGTTCTCCCTGTTTTGTTTGTTTAGCCAGGACAAAAATGTATAGTCAAAGTATATATTTTTGTTCACATCAAAAATATGGAGATTACATATCACAGAGTATGATAGACCTGCACAGCAAAATGTGCAGATAAGGAATTATTTACATAGCCATTTTGAATTAAGGGTATTTGAGGGAGCAGCGCAGGACGAATTCATGTACATTATCGCTAATCAGCAACATGCCGTGGGGTCAATAGAGAATTATTTTGACTTTTGCCTGTAGGCGTTCACACGATGTTTGTTTGGAAATCATTTATTTTTTCCAATATTTTTCAAGAGGATTCGTTTTTTTATTTCACAGGGACTCCTGCAAAATCTATACCAAGTTTGAACTATAAGTTACCTACTTTAGGTATGCGGTTCTGTAAGATCACAATGGGAGGTATAAGCGAGAAAAATCGACGATGAAATGAAATTAATGCGAAATATTGGGAATTCGCGAAGGTGAAAGAAGGATCAATGTATTTCCAGATGATAATATTTCAATACGGTAAATATTGATATAGCAAGGAAATATAGTCTGCAAACAATTTATTTAGGTAAACTTGACAAGAATATTCAAAACATTTTTTTATATGTAGTACGTAATTCCAAGATGTACCTACGAGGAGTAACTTCTGTTCATACCTACAGGCTGCTTGAGGGAATTTGTAAAATCCACGGAATTCTGTGATTGTGATTCGGTAATTTGATCCCAAGTTAGTGCTGTGCGAAACAAATTTCTCCAACAATTTCTTATTAAAAAAATTTTCCAGGAAAAAATGGAACACGACTGAGTCAATTGAGAGATGTTTGTTTGTTTTTTTACGCATTTATTTTAATTTTCTCTTCAAATAAAAATTTGTTTTAGTTTATAATGAACTAGCTGTACCCGCCCGGCTTTGCCCGTGCACAGAAATTGTATTGCTTATAGGTCTTAGATAATAATGTTCTTTCGTAAAATGCGAAAAATGAGAAAAAAACGAATTTCTGGAATTTTCTTTCTACGTAAACCTGAAATACAGCAATACGAACAAAACAAAAAAGAAAATCGGCCCAGCGGTTATCGAGTTATAACGTCATCGAGTTTCACCCCATAGAAGATGTTTTTTGTATGGGCGGTACCACGCCCCTTTGTCCAATTTTGACCAAACTTCACAGAAATCGTATATGAACCAATACTAAAGATGTGTGAAAGTTTGGTTAAAAACGGTTAATGCGTTAAGGCGTGAATCGACGACAAACATTTAAGGGCTCAATTTTTATATATATAGATAGATAGATTTAGTTTATTTTATGATTAATCGTTTACTTTAACATTCATTTTATTTATTTCTGTTTTTTTTTTATTTCATTTTCTATGGCCCGCTTTTCCATTAAGTGGGTCGCGGATGTAGGTTGCTCAAGTATGGACCCTTCATAGCTCTCTATTCCCCGCCATCGACTCTAAACTATCAAGTCAAGGGCAATCCACACACTGGTAGAGGAGAGATTATGAACTCGATCTAACCATCTCATCCTGAGGTATACCTAGAGGACGCCTGCATGATAATACGGGTCCCATATAGCACGTCGTATGGGATCCTGGTTGGGGACATGCCGAAGACACTGAAGAATGGACCGCTCTGCTCGGAGAGTTCCTCACGTATTCTGGTGTTTCTAATGCGAAATACATAAACTTCTCCACCTGTTTCAATGGGGCTGCACTAACATGCAGAGTGCATTGATAACATGTGTTCTGGAGTCAACCATCACTTCAGATTTGTTCACGTTTACTTTCATCTCATCAGCTTCAACACAAATGGCCTTTCTTGAAAAGGGGCACAATCACCCAATCTGCCAATCGCTGGAAGTTTCGCCGCATTCACAGGCCACTTTAATGCTACGAGAGAGCCGTTTAACTCGCTCTTCACCGAAGTCCTTGAGCATTTCTGGCTGGATTTCATCCACTCCGGCAGATTTACCAGCTTTTAGTGATTTAACCGAAAAAGTGACTTCCTCTACCGTGGGACTATTTTACAATTTATTTTAGTTTACAATGAATTAAAGTTATTTTATGATGAATCATTTTCTTAAACATAACTAAGGAAATAGTTCTGAAATTCCTTATTTCTGGAAAGTTCTTAAATTCTGAGTAAAGTTGCACTTACTCCATTTTATTTTGAGTTCTTTCGGTAAAATCTTATATCATCACTGTTGACGATACATACAAACGTAGTCCTGCAGAAAACTTATATAACGGAGGCATATACAAAGCAGACGTCCTCATTGTGATCGACCAGAAGGCATGCCTCCGTCTTAATTTATATACGACCGGATATTCAGAGGTGTCAACATGGGCTCTTACTTAGTAGGAGATAAGGTACGATTGAAGATATCCTATACAGTTCATCAGCAACGAACTGTGAGAAAGTTTGAAGTCGACAAACTGTGATCGCAGAGGACTGGCATAGCTTTTGCCGACCAAGTTTACCTTGTCGACAGATTCAACTCTAAAAAATTAATGGCTGCGTTCCTTCTACATCAATAGTGCCGCCTCCAAAGTGCAAGATTGCATCAGACAGCCATTTAGATTTTATAAGATAGAACCTGCGGGCGCAAATTCATTTTGTTAAGATGATATCTCAAGCCACAATGGCCTGTGATAAAGCCCACCAGCCTTCTAATACTATCCTTATTTAGGTTGAGGATTTCCTTGTAGGAGTAAGGTTTAATTAAGCTTTTTGATTGTCTTAAACCCGGAACATTTTCCCAGTGGTATAGACGAAGTTTATGTTCCCAGTTATTAATTAGACCTAAAGCAGTAGTCCGATTGACTCTGCAATAAGGTTCTGATCCACAGAATGCGGATTCAGATCCGGCCCTGGCTAGTTGATCCGCCGATTCGTTGCCCGCAATACCTTGATGGCCAAGTAAGGTACCCAACCAAGTTTGACCTTCTTGTGTTTGGATAGGACTTGCATCGTAGCAGCACTTTACTGTTTTTGAGTCCATCGTGTTGGATGATAGAGCTTGTAAGGCCGCTTGACTATCTGAGAAGATTTGTATTTTGGCGCCTTTAATTCCCTTATTGGAGTTTAAAACGGCGCAGATCTCAATGGCATGGACTTCAGCCTGAAAAACCGTGGGACTCATTCCCATGGGTATCGAGACTTTGGTATTGGGTTCAAAGACACCAGCACCAGATTCCATTTTCGATCCGTCAGTGTACCAGACCATACTTTTAGGTAACAGTGTCGGAACACCATTGGCCCATTTCGTACGGTCCAGTATTTCTACCTCAAATAATTTTCCAAAACTATATTCCCTAACCATAATGTCGGGGATGCAGCAGAACATGTTCATGTTTGGGATTGAGCGAGGGATTGAGTTAAGTATTTCCAGGTGTCCCACATGGTCAGCTGGTTTAAACTTGTATTCTATAGCTGTAGCTTAATAGCACATCTATGTAGCTGCCACTTTCCTAATAAATATGTAAGGGTGAAAGCCCTATAATAGCTTCTAATGCTGTAGTAAGGTAGGTGCGCATCACACCCGTGATGCCGAGACAGGCAATACGCTGTAATTTTTGTAGCCTATTTGCCGTTGTCCGTTCAAGAACTTCGGCCACCCCTCATTTAGAATAGAAGCTGTTAAGCGAAAGGTTCATCCGGTTTGCTATCTCCCGTGGATCGTTCAATTTCATCTGCCCTCCTGGAGATCGGCTTAAATTGATTACTTTACAAACAAACCCTTAGAAAACGTCACAAAGTCTCTGGCTTAGGACTTCCGCGCATGGCTCGTATCGATGCGGTGCGATGTACAAGAGGGATAAGATTCATTTCCTCAGCAGATGAATTAGGTACATACATTTTGACGATTGAAAATTGCGACATGTGGGGCTCAATAGCCGCATCGTTCTCGTAAGTCGTAACTGCACAGCAAATCCATGAAGTGACGATGACGATAAGAACCGTGTGCGGAAGGTCTTACTCACTCTTATTGCTGGAAATTTTGTTTTCCTACAGTAGCCCCTGGAATTAACTATGGCCACTACATGAACCAATCTCTAGAATGCTAAGTTTGGCAAACAACGCGCATGGGTGATCCGCCCATAAAGAGGGACGGAAGAACAATATTGAAGTAGCCTGTTAACTACCTTTCGATTTAAAGCGAACCTTGATCGCGGTTAATCTCACATCTAGAAAACCATATTCATTCGAAAATACCCAATAAAACGTGGCGTGGCTCATTAGGAACACTTCAAGCACCTACATATTTTCGAACTGATCTAAGAAAAAGTGTCCATCAATTTTCACTTGAAGCGTCTGAAAAATTGCGAACGTTGCCGTGGCTGTTAGTGTTGCTACTTTGTATCATTCTGATTAACACTCGTTCTTATTAGTTAAGCCAATCGTGACGAGTGTAAAAAGGCCCTGATATGGGCGTCAAAGATCAATCGCCATATTAATGTCATCTATACCTATCGGCTTAAGATGGCTTTAGCTTTAGCAGAACGGATCCATCAAAAAGTTTTCAAACCTTCAAGGAGGCCACAATGCATTTACACTACAGTATATAGTAAATACCAAACCTATAATTACTATTAACAGATATAACGTCATCCCTTGCAATAAATTCGTTCATTGTGAACAGTCCAATTTAAAATGTGAAACCCTCAACCCTCTGTATATGCGGCAACACACACCCTCATGTGTTGGTATGGCTGGTTTATTTTTAAATTTAAGAAATCCCAACTGAATACAATTCTTTATTATTAACAGCGCATGGGGGTTGAATGACAAATCGCATTAAGGGGTCAAAAAACAAATTACATCTCTTAGGGGATGGAAATCCCTTAAAGAAGGAAATCCTTCAATCGGTTCTAATTTAAATTAAAGTGGGGGTAACAAACTCCCGGATTTCTAAACATATGCCTAAGTATGCTGGTAGGGTGTTGTCCTAATAGATTATTAGACTGTGTCCTCGTTCACATAAGCGTGCAGGCATACCCATACCCACACACAGCTTCCCACAATGACGCGTTGAGAATGACGTTCAAATTGTGTCTACGTCTAGCTCTAGTAGTGTATACAAAGTCAATTGAGGATACTCTGTGCATCCGTCAGATTGATATTCCTTTTGTACACGATCGCTATAGAAGAAATTCCACAAAGCACTCTCTGGTGAGTGAATTGGTATGAGTGTAAGATCTCCATATCCCCTTCGGGTATACATACATATGTATTGTGTATAGGGATTGTGTGTGCATTGCTTTGCTGTCGACGATGTTGATTTCTAAAGTCGTCTCCGGGGTGATGAGTTCAATGCCCGATTTTCTAAAGAAATTAAAGACTCCTTTCAATTCCTTTCGGTTCCTTTTCTCCTTTCTTTCGTTATGTATTATTACGTTACACGCGGTATATACCTGTAGATACTGTTTGTTTCGTCTTTTGTCACTTCCCCCGCCAGCACCCATCAAGCAAGTGGTGATTTGGCTATCCCGTCACACCTAGTTATGATGCTGCATGCGTCTGCAAAATAACATCCAACGACGTGACAGTTTTCCAGTGGGGCTATTTAAATATTTGCCTTTTGAATTTTCTGCATTAGTGCGGGAAACCTGGGAAAACACACTTTCTTTTCACCTCTTTCGAGGCGCGCACCATTAACCCAAGTGAGATAATGGACAAACTGTCAAACTCAACGCTTTCATTTTGTATATTATTTGTCGTTGCCGGTGATCTCTGTCACATTTGGATGATTGTGTAAAAAAAAGACGGACAAGAAACTGTCAGTTTGTTTGCCAAAGTACCCATATAGACGATTGCATCGTTGGGGCTTGTTACTGAAGAAAGAGATCAGAACGTATGACCAGCGGTGTCACCTTCGACCTTTAACTTGATTATACATTTTATCCGCGCAGCCAGAGCAGCGACAGAGTGCAATGACAGTGTAATTGAAATGTCACATGAGGAAGTGACGTTGTTCTGAGCAGCAGCACAAAATAATGTGTGCCATCGTGTATTGTGTTACGCGTGCACATTCGGTGGTGCAGTATTAGCAAGGTTTTCTCTTTTAATTTTTTTTTTATAATGTATGTTGTCTTTGCTTCGAGTTATATGTTTTTTTGTTTTGGTGTTGGCAGAATGTCGAATTGAGTTTAAGAAATGTTTAAGGTTTCGAAGGTCTTTCGTGAAACTTTAGTTTTTACGTGCGAAAATGCTTATGTAACACGGCTTTTGGAGAAGCAGTGCCCTTGGAGATTTGAAAAACTGCAAAAAATTTAAGAGGCGACGCGACGGTTGTTCTTATTACATAATTGCTGTTGTAACTCTACCAGCATGACATTGGGCTTATTCGGAAGTCTAGTAAGTATGTTTAGGTACCTAATAATAAGTTGACTGGATTGGATAGTATGGACTTAAATTTATAGGAATATGACTTAAGACTCTTGTCATTTGTGACATCTCCTAATTAAAATGGCTTTCACCACAAATTTGGTTAGGTACTATAAAAGTAACATTTATGTCGTTTTCGATTGGTCGTCCAGAACCGTCCGGAAGCTATCCGAACGCTTCTGAAAGCGTTCGATTGGCGCTCAACTGACAGTTCTTCTACTGAAAAGAAGAGAAATTTGCTTCTGGATTTGAATTCAGAATCGCGGAGAGTTCTTCCGGACGGTTCTGGACGACCAACCGAAAACGACATTAGATCAATGTAGGTCCATTGTGATGCCTCGGGGTTTATGACTCCCATATTCATTTTCATTTTTCTTTTATTCGCATCATATTGGCGAAAAAGATCAAAGTGACAGCTGGCAACAATATGGTTTACATAGTGGAGAACTTGTCAAGTATTGTTGCTCTGTCCACAGAGAATGTTACATGTTGATGAAATAATTTGTTCGTTTGCCACAAAAAGGAAAACATAACATTTTGACGAATCGGAGGGAATGTCATAATGGACAGCTATTACTTTACTACCTCGGTGACGCTATAAAATCTGAAAATTACGTCACCTCAAATATCAAGTGAAGAATTACGCTTGCCAATTGCTCTTTCTTAGGCATAAGAAGGCAATTATTGAGTAGTAAGGCCTTGTCAAAGAACACTAACCACCAGTTTCACAGTCAAAATTTAAACTACACTTTTAGTTTAAACTTCAGTTCTAACAATTAATTCGGTTTCACAGTTTCGTTTAAGCCTTGAACAGAGTTCATTCTGTATAGTTTAAGTTAAACGACAGTATTCTGCCGATGGAGTGACTTTCTCTACTAAGACTGTCATTGAATACGGCTTTTGCTATACAATTATTACATAGCGAACAAACGCAGCCACAATTAAAAACCTACATATGTACTGTACGCATTAGAGAAACGTTGGTTTCACTATTGTCAAAATGTTGGGATAAAGGCTCAAGGATACTGGCGTTTGCGACTTATTTGCATAGAAACAAGGAGGAGAATAAGTTGTTCACAACATTTTCCGCTCTTTGGACCAACCCATAGAGAGTGGCACACCATTTAAACAAAACGTGGAGAGTATTTTGAAGGCCATCTCAAAAGGGCTAACACCACCCGCCCACATTTTGGTCCTTCGAGCCGGAGATCTTTACAGCTCTAACGTAAATGCTGAAAAGTCAGTCTTTTTAATATGGAGCGTGGCGAATCTAAAATAGAAATAGATATAGCCTGAAGCTAAGTACACATACCATTGTCAGATCTTAAAATAGGTTCGTTCGGGTAATTTTTTGCAAACGTAAAATTATTAAAAATTTGATAAGAAACTGTGCGAATGCGACCACGTACTGAGTAAATTGAAAAAAATGAGAGAGAAATCCATTTCCCCTCTTTTCAGTTTTTCGTAATTTTCTACTCGACTTACTGAAAAATGAAAACTGTCATCTAAGTGACAGCTCAAAAGTTTGACAAATAAAACTCTATTTTTTCGTCTTCAACGATGTTGGAGGAAGAAGTTGTAATTGAATGTTATCCTAGAACTTATCAGCGCATTCAAAATGGTAGGTTTAATAGCTATTTTAGCTTATAAAAAATTCAAATCCAACTTATTTTGTAGATTCTGCCGTTAACGTTTATTTTTCGAATGTCTAAATGACATTTCTTAAACTTTTTGTAAGAAAACCGATCAGGTACTTCTCTGTAAATTGAGAGATTTCTCTTTCGATTTTTGAGATTTGACATTTTTCATTTTTCTATGCTAAAAGTACACGAACACATTGGCACAGCAACAGCAACTTTGACAGCCACAGCGCAGTTTTTAGAGCTGCTGATTTTTAATGGCTTAAGTCACATTACAACAGCAGAATCGACATCGACATCGAGGTTAGAGCTAAGTCATAAGTTCAATGTTGTTGTGCAAATGCTACGGTGACTTTTTCAATTCTCTTAACTTTCAAATGCTAACATACTGAAGGTGCAGCGGCGTTACCAGATATTTTCAATTAAGTCCTCCATATTTTATATACTAATACGAGACTTCCTTAAAAAGACGTTTGCTGCAATCGAGGATCGAGTTAAATCAAGAGAATTCATTATGTCCTTAGATAGAATTTTTGACGTCTTTTAACCTTCAATGTTCAATCTAAAATTAGAAAATATAAAATTGGTCGCGTTCCATTGACCGCTAGATGTGTAGCAGAATGACAAACCCCGTTTAAAAAAAAAAATGACATTTCAGCATTTGCTCTGGAGCTCTTAAGACATACATTATTGTTAAATAATGTATCTATCTACCCTTTTCAAGGAAATTTTTCAATCTAGGGTTAAATTAGGTAACTTCTACGGCTCTAAAATTAATATAATAAAAAGCAAGCAAAAGTGGAAGCGTTGAAGTCAAATTGGAAATAAGGTAAGTAAAATAAGAATTCAAACATTAATTTTCTTTGGCAAACTTTTTTAAATTATTTTATACGGTCAATCTTAAAATTGTCAGAAAAGAACACAAAATAATAACCAAAACCAAATGACACTTTGAGATGTATCGGCAGCGTTCCTCTATTAGGGATATCGGCCGCATTGACGAATCTAGTCAAATTTACCTGAACACGAAAACTGAGAAAACTGTTCACGTGACCAGTTCCGCCCAATGAAAACTCAGCAACATGAAGTTACAGAACTGTTAGACTTACTAAACTAGTAACTAGATTCTTGAATGCCCTCATTATGTGCTAAACGTTTAGTAGTCAATGGAACGCGGCCATTGAGATAGCCCGAGAAATAGTTTGTCAAAAATAGCTCTTACCATCTAAATTCTATAAATTTTCTTCTACTAAAACGTTATTGTCCTTTTAAAAATACATTTCTACACAATTATTATAAAATCCTTCCTTTGTTTTAAATATTTTGAGCTTTGCAGACAATGGACCGATTCCGATTGTAATTTAATCAGGTAAGGAACAAAAAAGAAGCTAGGTCGAGGGTGTCTGTGCCTATAAGAAATTAATAAATTTGTTGGAATTTGATGAATGTAATGAAATGTTAAAACATTTAATAAATAATAATAAAATAATTTAAAAAATACGTTTCGCCCCGATGCATCATGCATGGTGTGAGAGGTTTCAACCACAACATCTGAAATTGAGACTTATGGTTTTCTAATCAAAAACTGTAAATCATAACCTTTAAACGAATCTTCGCTATTTGGCTTTAAGGCTTTAAGTCACGGCATCTATTTAAACTTCACATAATGTTAGACCGACCTGGTATTTTGTCATAGTCATGACTCATAGAGGATCAGTTTCAACCGACAGGAAATCAGTTACAGTTTGTCCAATGAAATTTATCATTTTCTCTCCTAGACGTCGAAAACTGAGAGTGCTGAAGATGACACAAAAAAATATGTAAGCCAACCTACACAATATTCACTCGATTTACGTAGTTTAAGCTTCTGGTTTATTTTAAGTACAAAACCTATTTTAAGCCTACGAAATGGAGCATTCGATTTGGAATCTCGGGCAAAAGTTCAAGATTCCAAGAATGCATGTACCTTATTGGAGACGTTAATCAGTTCGGAAAAAAACATGCAAGATCGGCGTCCTCGAACTTAAGTAATGTATATGAAATCTGGAGAATGTGGAACTTAAGAAACTCCTGAGATTCATACTTTCGTATTCTTAACTTACTTTTTATGTAACTTTACAATCCGGGCGTAGCTGGGCCTCAACTAACAAGCCTCTTCAGCTCGATCCTACTGAAAGTTGCGTCAGTTGTCCGATGTCTATTTTCAACTGAAAGCGCTACCTTTGGGAAGATCTTCCCCTGCCCTACCACGTTGTCTCTCTGGAGTTGAATCGACGTTTCTCGGGGCCGGTGATTTTTGTTGTCAACTCGCTCTGGTTCATGTCTTTCATCATTCTTTTTGACTAGATCTACATACATATATGTATGTATCTATATCGCTATATTTTTCCAAAAAAAATCTTACAAATTTATAAATGTAGGTACAATCCAATGGGTGCTATATATCCACTACCCCATTTAAAAAGGATTTGCCTACTCAAAAAGGTGCGTCTTCACATCAATCCTGTTCCTCGCAGCCACCTAGCTTGGTTTTAACATCGTCGCGTCCTTTCTTTTTATCGTCCAAACCAAAGATACTTCTTATTGTTAAAAGGCTCCGCCAAAGTAATGGTGTAGTGTATTCTCTCATTCTCCGCTTTATATCGTTTCGAGGAGCAGCAAGGAATTCCAATGAAACAAACAGGGTCCTAACCGGCTCCCCAACAGAAACACTACAGCATGAGTTCTGTTTGCTCTTTGCAGTGTTGACTTGACTGTGTGTTTAATCTGAACATTGGCATTCAGTGTTCCTGGTATACTCAGTTCAACGACCCAAAACACACACACACACACAGACATAATAAGTTGGCCCCACAAATGTATGAAACAACCACCAGGAGTTAGTTTAGTTGTTCCACAAGTTGCATTTCAATACGTAAATCCACTTCGTGAAGATAACAATAACAATGCAGCGTCCCGTCTGCATCGCTTTCAAGGAGGTTGCATTGCGCACAGTCATTCCTTGCCTATAAAGAACATTCGCCCTCCTCTTGAAGGGCTGCAAATGAAAAGTCACAGCGATTTAAAATTAGAAGGAGGCACAGCACAGACGCCCAGGAACAAAGAAGGATAACTTGACTTTTCATATCCTAACGAATCGCGTCTAAATATAGCCCGCTATAGCGTTTGCGTCTGTGCCTTGTACGATCATCGGTTTGCCACTTTGGATTCGTTGCGAGACGTTTTGTTCGTTTTACCCCCTTCAAGTTGTGTGTGGGAAGACGGGGAAAAAGAAGAAGGCTATGAAAAAGTCATTACACATTAGGCACACAAGAAGGATGCCGTGCATCCTTTTTTCCATTTTTAGAAATCCGTCCTTTTGCATCTTCCCTCCTTGGAGCCGCGGCGACGAAGTTGATATGCGGCATGATCGCGGCATGGGTTATTTTGTATTTTTGTATCTTTTCATATACCTACCCTTTCGCTTTATATCCTCGAATGGGTGAGGCGCGATGACGCATTTCATCCTCGAATACAAAAATCTCTTCGTCCTCCCTCGGCGGCTGGCCTGTGTCGACCAGATCACGTCGACAGCGCGACGGTCGGGCAAGAGCATAATCCAATCCAACGACGACGACGTGTTGCAGGAGTGCTTCGCTATTGTACCACACCGTTGCGCGGACAGTTTATTTGTTTTCTTTGATTTTTATTTATTCTCCTTATGCGTACAACGGGGGAGCGCGAGATCCCATCTCCTTGGAATGGGAAAGGAAACAAATTTTTAACGTTCGGGAGGATATTTATAATGCCCGGAGGAAGAGGTATGCTTTGAAATGACTTTACATAATTTTTTTTTTTTTTTTTTTGTAAACATCATCATGAAGAAACGTGAAAGAAAAACACAATTTCAACGGAAAAAGGATTGTGAATTAGAGAAGGAGGAATAAGAAGTGATACAAAAGTAAATATAAATGATTTTCATTTAGGTATCCCTGTACGCGAGCAGGTACCTAGTTTGAAACTGGTTACGCGAGTTCATGCAAGGAGTCAAGATTTTTAAACCTGTTTCGTTTTAGTTGCGTCGATTTGATGCCTTCTTCTCCACACGGATGATGATGTCCTTTTTGGAGAAGCAATGCATATTGAAAAATGTGTAGTGTATACGTAAACAAGAAAGTGTAGGTATACGTTCGAGCACGAGCATATATGCGGACATAGAATTGAGATTGTTTTTTAATGGATTTTCTTTGTTGGCCATTTGTGGGATCCTTTGTTTGGTTGGACGCGTCATCGTCACATATATAGCTATAGGGATTGTGCTATACATAAATATGTACCTAGTTAGTTTTTATCATAAAGGATTTTTTTTTGTTATTTTCTTTTCCTGCAGGATATTTTGTATGTTTTTGAAATACTGTGCGGACTGTACATAGAGTTTGATTGGATCTTACGTGAAAATGAGGAGTGGTATCGTTAATTGATCGATACCAATCATGTTTTACTTACCAAAGTGTATCTACCAAACTAGGTACGAGCACATGCGAACAATGAGTTAAGGCTTCTCTTTTCAAGATGCTTAGGTAAATTACTGCTTGGTTGACTCACAGATTAAAAGTCCGTGTATAGGCTTATCTATAGAACTTGAGAGATTCAACTGTTTCTAGAGCCAAATGTCTCCTTACAGTTCCTGCTGTCCACCACGCTCGATGAAGCCCTCCAGTAACGTCATCCTTACTACCTATAGGTACATCGGGTGCGAACAATAAGGCGGTTACAATAGAAGTGTAGATCGTGTATCATTAAAAATCGCATGGCTTAGAAAGTGATCGCCAAATCCCCTTCTCTGGACTTCCATGGACTATACGAGTGATTAAGGTGCACATTTTTATTTCAAGAATAGGAAAAAGCCCCAAGGCCCTATCTAGGTATAGGCAAATGAAATGAAGAACCATGAATAATTACCGAACAGGGAACCGAAGAGGACTTAAATAACTCATGAAACATTTGCCTGATACCTACATGGATGGTATGATGTCTTGAGAATTGCCTTCAATTGTGTCCCGAAATATTTGAAGATTTTGAGGGTTATAGCATGGCCATTGACTGCTTCCATCCAGGAAGTGCGGTAGAATGGTCCGGATAAAAATATTATGGAAAACTGATGTGACAGCTACAAAGAAAATCTTCGGACTAAGGCACCAAGTGATATTTGTAACAGAAACAGAATTAGGAACAGACATTTTTTTTCAGCAACCGAATTTAGCGACAGGAAAATGGCTGTTTGACGACAGAACGTAAACAAGTCTTATTTATTATTTCGGTTGCTGCCAGCGACAGGTATGACAATTTATCTTGGGACGGAGGTTTTTTTTGCTTGCATTTTTCTGCATCTGTCATCTGGCTGCCTACTTTATTTAGTTTCAGTTGCAAATTCGACTACTAGACCAAAAAGAATGTTTTACAGCTATGTAGGTTCCAGAAATCGAGTGAAATCGAAATTACAAATCGAGTGAATTCGTTTTCAGTGTTCTGCATTTCGAGTGATTCGGAAACTCCGAAATTTTTTCGTAATCACAATTTCACTTTGTCTCAATTCCGAAAATTTTGAAAACGAAGTCGAATACCTACAGTGAAATGTAGAACACAAAAATTCATTTCCGATTTCATTTCGAGTGAAAATGAAATGTGGAATCTAGCACGCGTTTGACAGAATAGTCGGCAGCCATGTTTTTCTGGATCTGTTTCTGTTTTGTGTAGCTGGGCGAGCAACGTAAACAAAACCAGAAATTACTACATAACGAAAAAGCTTTCTGTTCTGTTTCTGTTCTTTGTCACTTGGGTGCCTTAAGGCAAGAAGTCCTGAGCGATCGACACAATTAGTGTACGTCTTATTACAATTTCTATGTATCAAAGCTAAATTAGGTATAACATCAACCCGATATGTTGTTGTTAAGATAACCACAATGCGCGGTACTAATAATAATTTTTAGTGTCCAGGCTAATGGGCCTTACCAATAATCATTTTTAACCTTCAACTTAAATATTTTGATAGACACAATACATAATTTTATGTGGAAATTTTCGCCATTGTATGACTTCGTAAAAGTTAGCCTGGACCTGGACACTAAAAATGATTATTAGTACCGCGAAATGACAACTACTCCCAATTAACATTTCAGCTTCCATTAGGTCAAAATCATTGAACATTGAAACGCTTTGGCTTCTATAAGATGTCGATAAAGCTTCCAGAAGAAACACACTCTCTATCGAAGTCTGCGGGCCCAGATCACGGGACTTCTATCTATAACTGTTTTGTTTAGATCGATCGGAAATAGGAGCAGCATGCTTATGGAAAGTAGGAGAAGTTTCAGCTACCATTAAGCTTCAATAAGTGGATTTTTGAAGTTCCGTCACTTAATTTTTAAAGAATTTATTTTCGAAGGGGTCTAGGGTTAGACTTAATCGAAGGTGACGTATTATGTAGTTGGGCTCTTCGACATAGTCACTATACTATATGACATGCAGTGAGCTTCAAAAGTGAGTAAACACCGATGCTTCTTTGAGTTTTCTTTAGGGTCTGGAAACGGATCTAAAAAAGCAACAATCTGTAAAAAGTATGATTACGAAATAACAATAATTAAACATATTTCATGTCGACAGCAAAAAATACTTTTTAAAAAATTGTATCCAAACTCTAAAGGCAAATGAAAACCACATTGGTGTTCACTCACTTTTGACGTCACTGCATGTATAGCTAAGTGTCTGTAACAGTTGCCATTGTTGTTCTCTTGACAATAATTTCCTAACAAAAATTGTCGGAGGAGAATCGTTGTTACTCCTTGTTCCTCACTTAAATCGGAAAGCATGGAATTCAGCACGCTTGGAAATGGATAATTGACTTTGCGGAACGTTACGTTATTTGTATAGCAATAATACGGTCTACTAACCTCAATATTTAGAAAGACATATAATATGGCTGTCAAAGTCTTTAACAATCGCGTATATTTCTGAACCTTTCGAGAATGTTCGGAATTTTTTCCAAAGGTAAAAAGAACATGTCAAGATATGAACAGAGTGACCTGAAGAGATGAGAAACAAAACCTTGTAGTAGAATCCCAGTCGATTTTGAGGTTATGATGGAAAACCACTTTTGGAGGCTATTAAACTGCAATGTGATGACGGAAATTTCACGTTCAGGCACCGCACATTTGACAACAAACTTATTGTTCATTTTAAGTCTACGGTAAGTTAACAACGTTTCACGTTTCAAGTCCAGATCGATACCAACCACGCGTATTTATCGAATTTGAGGTTGTTTTTCTCAGTCGTTTAGGACGCTATAGTTTTTCGTTCTTATTTGCGTTGATGAAACCTGAAGGCGACAGGATGAAGCGAAATTTCATATGGTTTGTTTGGCTTTAATTCTGAACTTCTATGGAACGAAAACATGTCTAAAGTAAATGCTACAATTGCGTAAAAGAATACTGCGATCGACGACGTGCTTAAAATCGCATTAACAAAGCGAAAACAAATTTTCCTTAATCAAAAATTGATTCTTTTATCAAAGAATGAGGATCCTCATTTTAACTACTGAGCTTCACTTCTATTGCTCAGCTTTGTGACCACTTTTATTGAAGTGGGCAAACTATGCGACCGAGGTTTGTTATTGCTTCGTAAATATACACATTTTACGCAGTCGGGCAGATACTTCGGCGTACAACCCCCAACCTAGAGGGACAGGCCTTTTGTTGGACAAAAGGGGCCGGATCTTCCGGTGATATATCCGATAAGATAAGATCTTTGACACAACCATTTTGGGGCAAATTCAAGTCATTTGGTCTTTTGACAACTCGCCTGACAGCGTTTATCGCCTATAGCTTAGTACCCTACTCGAGCTAAATTCTAGCTCCCATAAAAAATGTTCTCCAAAATGTATATAAGCCAAATTTAAGGGAATACCTTTAGCGGTACGCAGCTAAATCTAAAAAATCAAATTTTCATTTCAGACTGTACAGATGGTATCTGTCAAAATTTAGTGCGCCCATTATTGGTTTATTTTCATTATGGTACATTGCCCGCGTTCCATTGACCGCTAGATGACATTTCACAATATGTGCTAGAGTTCTAGCGCAAATGCTGAAATGTCAGTTCTTTTTATATGGAGTTTGGCATGCCGCTATAGTCATCTAGCGGGTTAATGGAACGCGGGCATTTTCTCAAGCTAAATTTTGACTGATCTGTTGCTTATTTTTCTGTTGTGTTGCTGAAAAATAAATAAGGACTAAGGAGTCGTTTTTCAATGAATACTTGGATGAGGAGTCCCTTGAAAGCAAAAAATTTAGGATCAAAGAATAGCAGACAAGGAACAAAGAAAGCGCAACGAAAATAAAACATTTTTTTGCGGGTCGATGAATATTTGAAGGAAATTATTATTAACGAACAGCTGTTTTTTGTGACAATTATATCCACAGCACACTACATGTCAAAATGTAGCTGGGGTTTGGTTTTAGCTAACGTTTGGGGCAGCAGCTAAAATTAAGATTCGCTCAAATTGCGTATACTTAATTTATGGGATTAATATCGTCCATGGGTAACCGTATATTTTATATTTAGTAAGTACCTACCTAAGCTAATTTAAATATGCATTGTTTGACAAATGGATTTTTCCAAATCCGCGGATCTTCTGACCTTCCTAAATCGACTTCTCTACTCACTATAGGGCAGTGCGATTTGAGTTGGTGAATTGAATTGAGGGGTTCGGTCAGTTGAATTCGGAAACATGCCATTCCTTTCTCCAACCCAAAATCTAGTCACTTACAAAACTAAAATAAAAGGTTTCATTACATAAAAACTCTGTCCCTGACCAAATAAAAAAAAAATACAAAATTCTGGACTTTCGGCATATTCCCCTAAATTCCTGTCATTTCCTCTTAATTACTTATATGTACACCATCTCCATCTCACAGATCATACATACAGATAACCCAAATTATTTTCTTTAACATTCCTGGATATCCTTTTAAACCGATTTCCATTTTCAATCACAAATCCTCACTTGTAGCTTCTCACAATGTTTCAAGACATTAACCGCAATAATTGCATTTCCTCTGGATGTCCAGCTACCTTTTTCCGATTCACAGCCACACTCACTACATAGGTCTGCTGTTTCCATTGAATGATCGCGCAACCGGGGGAAAAATCCTTTTTTCTTCCAAGAATCACATCAGGGAAAAAGCAACAAAGCAGAACGTATATTCCATCTACTACTATCATCATCCAAAGAAGCGGTTACATGTTGTCTTCTTGTACAAGGAAATGACCCACAAGATAGAATATGAGAATGAGGAGTACATCAGTCAGCTCAGCGCGAGTTGAACGAACCCTCTTCGAATCAATCCCCGAGACTTCCACTCTGCTGCAACAGCAGCTACATACTTACACCACTACCGTATGGATAGTTCTTCTTGCCCTTATCTGTCATAGAAGATCACCGTGCGATGCACTTAAGTTACAATTTTTACGAGTACGCGATGATTATTTTACGAGTTGTGCCCACGTTTGAGTAGTAGATAGATATGTCCCTTTCTTTTGAACTCTAAAACCGAAACGAGGTAAGGGCTCTTCTCTTAGCCCCACACGCCGGCCGGCCCGGCTGTATGTAGGTAAGTGCTCTTTATATATTTTCGGTTGACCATTAAACAAGGAAATTTTTATAATAAACAACACATTGTTCCTCCGTGCAGCGCACAACCCGAAAGATACTCGTAAAAATCCAAGTTTTAATATTTTGTACAAAAAAAAAAACAACCCAAAACGACCGAATTACGTCTTCACAAAGAAACAGACGCATTACCATGAAAAGGACAAAATGCAACTTCACTCTGTGGGGCCAAAAGGTTACTCTGCGTTTAAGGAACATGCACAATTTGCAGGAGAAGATGATAGAGGCTCATATGCATTCATGTCGGGTATCATTACAACAGCGCACTCTCTATGGGAACGAACAATCTCAGACTGTACCCATACTGATGACACTGCAAGCAGCACACTCGTCATTCAGTTGAATGGGAATTGGAATTTTTTATGACATTTTGTGGTCAAGCGATGACGACGTGTTGAGCAATGCAATCAAATTGGAAATGTTATTCTCTTTGCATTTGTTGTGTTTTGGGTAACAGATAATCCTTTACGAATTTTATGTGATTTTGGAAAAAAAAAAACAGTGACGGAGCTGAAATTGGATGCTTTACTACATTGGGGGTTGTTCGAACTTTGTAAGGGCTTCGGTTGGCCATATTTTGGCAACGACCATTATTCTCGCTACGAACATCTCGCAAAGCCATTTGGCAATGCTGTGGTCGACATTCTTATCCTCTCCAAGTTCCTTAAAAAAGGCACGCAGTGCTAGTTGTTTATGGTGAAGACTGTTGCCCACAACCGACTAAATATTCACGCTACGACAGATCCTGAAAAAAACCAAGAAGTCCCAATCGATGCTCACCATCTGCTTATCGCTTTTAAGGGCGCATTTATAAAAACGAGCTATACAGAGACATGTCTAGTTTTGGCATTCCTGCCAAACTTTTCAAATTGTGCGGAATGACTATGGAGAACGCTCTCTGCTCCGAAAGGTCCGAAACAATCTCATCGAGACCTTTGATGCCAAAAAAGGATTTAGACAATGTGACTTTTTCAACATCATACTTGAGGAAATTGAGCGAAACTCGCAAGCCAGAATGCAGAGAGCTGTCACTGGTCTGTTTTCAAGTATTAGCACAGAAGCGGATAAAATAGGTTTAGTGCTGAATGAGAGCGTTAAGGGACCAAAAAACGAACGAGTCGGCAGCCGACGAGACAACCTTATACTTATTCCATCATGGGACACACAACATCGAATGCCAGAAAGTCACGATAGACAGCTACAACTTTGTCTACCACGGCTTCGCTTTAAGCTCTGACAATGACAGAAATCAAACGAAGAGTTCCACTTGCCAACGGATGTTTTTATTTGACCTAAGTAGGCAACTGACTAGTAAGAACTTGTCAAGAAGCACTAAGGACACTCTGTATAAGACCCTCATCATCCCAGTCCTGCTCTATATGGGCGCAGAAGTATGGACGTTAGGAAAGGCAGATGAAGATCTTCTTGGTTTTTCGAACGCAAAATTCTTCGGTCCCTTTTGCGTTGACAGGCTTTGGAGAAGGAGATTTAACAGTGAACTCTACGAGCTGCACAGCGACATCGACCGTATCAGAAAAGTACGTATCAGTCGACTAGGATGGTTAGGACAGAACATGTAGAGCGATTCCAACGCAGTAGAGGAAAGCCTCGCCTTGGGTGGGGCGCCTAAGTGAAAGGGCACCTCAACCAGTTGGAGTGCGCAACTGGAGGCGGTTAGCCAAAGATCCTGCTAACTGGAGAGGCGTGTTGGTTAAGGCACAGGTCCACCCGGGTTTATACCGCCACCTAAGTTAGTAATTAATTAAGATGAGACTATTTATCCCTTGCCGAATTGAGGTGCTAGCGTTAGCAGACTGCCCATTACACATAGAAGCCATTGGTGTGCTACTTCCTGGAATATGAACTTCAACTATTGATCCACTGCCGGGTTTTAAAGAAAATAATAAAAGAAAATCGGCGCAAAACTGCTGCAGTAATAACTGTCCAATGGAGAGAACAAATTAAAAAAAGCATTTCGATCGACCCTCGTAAGCGGACGATGAAAAAAATTAGATATAAATTTTATAAAGTTTTTTGAATTTTACAAAACATAAAGCTTCTCAATTCATTAAAAACACAGGCAAAAGAAACACTACTTTTGATACCTAAGCAGAAGAAAAAACGACTGGAGTGGGCCAAACAACGCAAAAACTGGACTTTAAGTCAATGGCGGTCTGTTATTTGGAGTGATTACTCCAGATTCGAAGTCTGCGTTGGTGACGAACGCATACGTGTGGTAAGAAATTCAAAAGAAGCCTTTCACAAAGACTGCCTGAAGCAACAGTCCAATTCCCAGCACCTCTAATGGTATGGGGATGCACGTCTGGGCGTGGCATGGACAATTTACATTTTTTCAATGGACTGGTCATTGGTCAATGCTGCCAAGTACCAAGACATTTTAGAAGAAGAGCTTCTTTCATCAATAACTCGTCTTCAACCAAGTGGGGGAGACTATATTTCCCAACAGGACGGTGCTTCTTGCCATATACTGCTAGATCGACAATAGCGTGGTTAACTGCTGAAGGAATTCCTTTAGTGTAGGTAATGGCCTTCCAGCAGCCCTGACCTTTCACCAATCGAAACCGTTTAGCATAAAATGAAGCAAAAACTGCGACAAGAACAAGCTCGGACACCTAAAAAATTAAGGGCCAAGATAACAAATATCTGGGAAAGTTTCAGCTCCGAAGAGTGTCAAAAATTAGTTGACACTATGCCACGGCACTTAGAAGCTGTTATCAATGCCAGAAGTGCAGTAAAATGAAAATAAAGACTGGTAGACTAACTATTTTGCGTCGTAAAAAGTCTTCAATAAGTTATTTAGTTTTATAAGCTCACTCCATAATATTATTTCCGTGAAGTCGCCTTCTTTTTATCACCTTTATCTAAATAAATCTTTATATAATCAACAAAAAATTGTGGTCTAGTTGGAAAGAATTCAAGAATCAGCACATGTTTTTATTTTATCTTCGGTAGACCAACTATTTTGCGTTTGGGCTCGTATCTGCGAAGATTTATTTTTAGATTGTCTCATCAAGAACGTATTTGACATATCTCTTGCTCTCTAGTATCTATTCCTTCCCCTACTACTTTAGCCCTGTTGTAGAAATTTTTGACTGGACCAGCTTGCAACGGAATATTGTTTAAACGGACAAAAGTATTTATTTATTTCCTGATTCTTGGATGACTGTCCTGCCCGTGAAGTATAGTACGACGATATCAGTACAGTAGTAGTCGTAAGCATATAAAACTAAAGCGCTATCATTCAGCACACAGTACCTACCTATTGAGTTAACGATACATCGTACTCTTAGTCTTCAATTGTAATTCAGGCATAAATGGGCATTTGGGCAATATCCGTTTTCAGCATAGCCGATCAAATATCCTTAAAAATTTATCAAGCTCCTTCGCACTACATTACCATCCCAGTCAGATCACAGTGACCCATTTGTACCTACTCCTTTGCATACCTACTAAGCATACTCCTCATTTCTACTACACTCACGACGAAATCCTGTTCTGTACGAGTATATAAAAAATTAAGTACCCACTCAATCAAAAATGAAAAAAAAAAAAAAAATAAAATAAAATAAAAAATCAAACCGTCATCGCATTGAATCCTTTTTGTGGGATCACGTTATGGTCCAAGTGATCCTTTATATATTCAAGGATATTTCAGGTGTTCATACTTTCAAGCGTTATATACGAAAATCCCAAACTTGCTCAACCAGTTAGTCCTGTGTGAAGATTTATGAAAAATAAAAGCAAAATCAAACCACTGGAACGGGTTATTTGTAGATATAAAATAAATTTATCATCAAGGATACACACGGACACGACCAAGGCGAGGCAACAGCAACAGCAAACTGTGGGAAACTTTGTTAAGAAATCAAATTGGAAAGGAAACAAAAAAGAACCTGTTGAAGCGAGAGAAAGTCGAAAAGATTGCTGCTATACGCACAGGTGTTCGTGTGAATGATAAAGGATACAAAATTGAATTTGTAATTGGATTGAGATTGTTTAGAGTCATAGTATAGGTAATTGCTGGGAGAAACTTTGTTTATAAGAGGGGTGGTGAATTGTTATTTTTTTTTTTTTTTTTTGTAGTAACAGTTAAGTGAGCAGCAATAGATGTTTATTAAAAGCAGGGGACAATTGTGCGAACAAGTGCTTTTGTGGGAAAGTTTATTTATGTACTTATACGTTATCTTATACCTATACGAAAGGACAGAGTCAGAGAAGCAGAAAATGATCACATGTCAATGTTTTCTTTATATATATATGTATGTACTTAGGTTACTTAAAAATGTTAGCATTTTTGAAATCGGAGAGTTGCAATGTTGACTTTTGAAAGATTGTGCTTCTGGTACGTACCTAACCTATTTGCTTGTGATTTAAAATTGCAATATATTCGTGAACCTAACCTATATGATGTGGAAAAAAGTCCTATAACAGCCTGGTTAGCGTTGAAATCACAGTTTTTTTTTTGTTTCGAGCTTGTGTTGCTAGCTTAATGAAATAACGTGCCAAATCTAGACATTACTCTGTATAGCTCGTTTTAACAAATGCAGCTATAGCGACTTCTTGAGCATTCCCCAAGGTCTGTTGAAATTTGAAAACTTTGTCTATTATTGACTTTTCTGGCACTGGACAATGCAATAACCTAAGCCATATTATCATATTTAGGACAAGGCATGCCTACCCAATGTGCAGTGTGCAGGGGACATTGGCAAATACCTGGAACCCAAGTTTGGCAATCTCTTTAAGATAGGTTAGATTAGATTAAACGCAGGATTGTAAGGAGAACAAGCCACTTGGTACTTTTGTGGGTCCATCGCGATCCCTGTGAGAACCATCATTTAATAGATGGAATAACCTGTGTACGCAATTTCCCTAAAGAATATTAATTCACTACAGAATTTAAATATCTTCACTTTGTCGACAAAGTTGTATCTCGACAGTATTTATGTGTGATGTCTTTCCTCGACACCTATATCATTGCAAAATCTACATACAGATCTGTGTTTTAAAAAGACAGTGGCAAGGCAGGATTCCTATATCATATTGCTATTCTCAGGTTTGCCCTGATTAGTTTAAAAACTTCCTTAGTTCGTTTGTGGTTCGTTTGGGGCAACAGGGCCTTGGCCATCTTCGGGCTGCTTGTTGATTTCTCGTCATTTCCCTGTTCTTTTTTGCCAATTCGTCGGCGTATTTTATTCCTTCTATGTTGCAGTGACCTGCGACCTTTAAGATAAATAATAATATTAAAGGACAGCTGTCCTTTTTTCCGGCTTTTTTGGTCAATTGTGTGTGGAAATGAAACAAATTAGTTCATTTGTTTTCGACAGGGATCTTCCTCAGGGATCTTTATTGGAGAACATATACATATAGCTTACAAATGTGTTTGAACGTGAATTTTGAACTATTTACTTACATTGAAAAGTACTACAGTATTACAATAGTAGGTATAACAAATGAAAAACAATGCGAAACATTGGGAGCAAGTTAAGTTAAAATGACAAAAGTTAAAAACAAAATATAAAACTAAAAAACAAACAAAAACCATGTTTTTGCCCAATTGGAAAATACATCGGTCCGTTATGTAAGACATCGCGTTCATATCTTATTGTTTTCCAACGATATCGATCAGGAGAATGTGAAGCATGACTTAAAGTGACGCTGCCACTTGTGCGCGCCACCTAGGGCGATGTCTTCTCTACTGCGTTGTCCCTCCGGGTTGGAATCAAAGGCTCTTCTTGGGGTCCATTCGCTCTACTTGTCCTAGCCATCTTAGTCGACTGATACGTACTTTTCTGAACAAGTTGATGTCGCTGTACATCACGTAGAATTCACTCGAAAAATGTTGAGTTCGAAACTACCAGGACGATCTTTATCTGACTTCGCTAATGACCATGCGTCTGTGCCAGTAAGTCTAACTCTTCGTTTAATTTCTGCTGTGGTATGTCAGAGTTTATATCGGAGCCGAGGTAGACAAAGTCCCTAACTCCCTTAAAGTTTTAGCTGGTTAATATGAAGTTCCGTCCAATTCTTCTATGTTGTGTGTCCCTTTTAGTTGACAGCATGTTTTTTTGTTTGCCCTCATTCACCACTAAACCCATTTTTTCCGCTTCTGTGCTAATACTTGTAAACGCATCAGTGGTATTCGCTGCATTCTGCCGATAATCTGTTTTTGGAAATCTGTGTCCCTGGAATTGGCTTGTGAGTTTTGCATAATTTTTTAACTAGATTCTTTTTTGGCATCAAAGGTCTTGGTGAGATTGTTTCCGACCTTTATGGAGCAGCAACCGTTTTCCATAGCCATTCTGCACAATCTAACAAGTTTGGCCGCGGATGCCAAAACTAGACATGGCTCTGTATAGCTCGTCTCTATAATGCTGTCACAACTTGGTCGGTTGTGGACTTACAGGGCCTAAATTCTTATTGACTTTTTTGCTATGGGACCATTTAACAGACCATTTAACATTTTGCGGTTAACAGATGGGCTTATATTGCAAATATTTATAGAGGTTAATGTCGGTAAATGTATTGATAAATTTACCGCAAGCATGATGATGAAAATGATTGTAGCCTTTCCCTATCCATTTGTTGTGATATCCAAAAACACTTTCAAAAATATATCATAATAACAGAGTGAATAATCTATCCTGCTGGAACCATCTGGTGATCTGGTTTTAATGTTTGGAACGCAATTAAGCCCTAAAGTTGTATGCCGAGTCTGAACCGAACGGATTGCAATCCTGTAATACCTACCTAAACATTTAAGCGCTTGAAAATACACAAACTCAAGTTTAATTAATAACCTATACTAAATATTTAATGAAACTACCATTGACAAGGTAGCATTTACCTTTTGAAATTTGAAAGATGTTACCATAATTTACCAATTTGCAGCAATTTAAGTGCAGAACTAACATACATCTGCAAGCATCTCGAGGCGCTGTTGATGCGTTATAGGTTCGCCTTTCCCGGGAGAAGTATTTAAAAAAAAAAAAAAGTGGAACTAGAAGCAAAAGAATATGCAAGCAAAAGAACACTCATTCTTTACCAAAAAAAAAAAAAATAGAATTAAAGAAAAAAGGACACTCTCTCAACCACTTATTTCTGTATTTTTTTTTAGTCTAATTAACTTTAAACTATACGCAGTTGGCAGTTCTTGAATCTTTTTGCAATAATCGACTGAAAAATAATGTCTGTTAAAGATTGTGGGCGCAGTAGCGCAGTGGTTGAGTGTGCTGGACTACTGTGCGAGGGATCCCAGGTTCGATCCCCGGAAAAACACAAATTACATCTTAAGGTTTTTTCTACTGCGCCACCTCTCGCGAACGTCTGACAAACATCCGAGAGTATGACTGTCATGAAAATGCTTCTCAATTCAGCCGTTCGGACTCGGCATAAAATTGTAGGTCCCTTCCATTCGTCCTAAAAAATGAAACTCACACAAACGAATGGTTGCGAGAAGCTAGGCCTTGGGTGTCTACCGCCTGTTGCGCCACCTATTTATTTTTATTTTTTAGTTAAAGATTGAAATTTTTTAGAAGAATTATTATTTATTATTATTTAGCCTTACACAACAACCAAATGTAGACTCGGAGGACTTTTATAGTTACGCAAAAGTCGAAACTAAATTATATTGTGAACCAATAACCAATTTATTTTCCACTTCAAGCTAATCAAGACTGCAACTCTCGATCCTCAGAAAGTCGAGTCTAAACCGAGTCGAGTCTAATGTATAAACGTCATGGCAGTGCTGTCATTTTGTCAGTCGAAACGTCGAAACAGTCTTGTTGTCAAAACTCAAACCAAATAACAGTGGTTTGAAGCGTCATGAAAATTAAAATCAAGAAAAAAATTCCTTAAAACGGTAAAGAAATTCAAATAACATCTCAAGCTTTGACACCAAGTTAATAGTACGTTTACACCGCACCTAAATTCATCATCTCGACTAAATGCAGCATTTCAGGCCAAATGTTCAGCATTTCGCCATATATTTTCCAGCATTTCGAAATGTTGAATTTCAGCGAAATGTTGAATTTCATCGCTGCATTTGCAAGTATGTCAAATCGAACAAACCTTATTTTGATGACTCTTGGGCTCACTGACAAAAAAAAACCGCTGTAAAAAAATCCGAGGAGGAATTTTTTGTTGTATTTAATATTATTTATTTAAGATTGTATTTAATATGTCTGAATTATTACTTATATTCATGTTTAGATTAATATAATTATAAAATTAATTCTTTAGGTACAAACCACTTCTGATTTCGAAACATAAAAAACATCAGTGAGAATCAATTCTGGTACTAGCTGTCATTTGAAATGTTGAAGTTTCAATGGAAACGCAAAATTGGATTTCGAAATGTTGTCTGCTGAAATGTTGAATTAAGGTGCGGTGTAAATGTACTATAAAATTCCTATATAAATCCATAATTTCTTGTCATTTTTTAAAGTGGAAGTGTTACAAAATGTTTACAATTTTTTTATAATTTAAAATAAAATGGAAAAATCAATAAAATCAATTTTCCAAAGCAGAGTGAAAATAAATAACAGCTGACTTGTGCTTGAAAAATTGACAATTTTGCGAAAATCGTATAAAATTTGACTTCCATTTAGAAGTCTGTGGTAACAATTGTGGTTTAAAACCCCGGATGACTAAAAAAGTCACTTCAGTCAAAAAGCTAGAGCGGATCCAACGTATAGGCGGAAACTGCATGACGGGCTGTCTACGGTCCACCCCGACCACTGCACTAAATGTCATCCTAGGCCAATTACCCATCCAAGTACACATTCAAATGGAAGCAAGACTGAGTATCCATCGTCTATTCCATTCGAAAAACATCGACCCCCATTCCTACCATGGAGGTCACCTTTCCCTAATTGACCCTATGGAATCCGAAGGAGCATTCAGTATGTTCCTAGACGACACGTTACAGAAATATGGCTTCCATAACAACTTCTCTATCATCATCCCTCCAAGCGAAGACTGGGAAAAATATAAACCTACTCCATCGCGACTTGACCTAGTCTGGTATACTGTATACCGTATACAGATGGTTCGAAGATGGATACAGGGACTGGATCTGGCATTTATGGAGAATCGCCTCAAGCGAACTTTTCAGTCAGCCTAGGCAAATATTCCAAGCTGAGGTCCTTGCCATTAACCATTGCGCTATAATAAACTTAAGTTCTAATACACGTAGTAAAACTATATTCATCTTCTCAGACAGCCAAGCTGCTCTTAAAGTTCTGGGCTCATCTGTCATAAAATCGAAGCTGGTCCTGGGAACGTACAGGACCATCTACGAACTTGCAAAGAAAAACCTAGGCATACTACACTGAATTCCAGCCCACAGTGGCTTCGCTGGAAACGAAACACAGACTCACTGGCCAAAGCCGGCGCTACAATGCCACTTGTCGGATCTTCTGAACTCTTTTGCGGTGTCAGTAAGAGATGTTTCAGGGAACACATCAAGAACTTAGCTCTAATCAGAACTGCACCAAACAATTCTTCCCAAAGTGTTCCCCCAGAAAATAATACTTTCTTACTAACCTGAATAAAAATACCCTAAGAATCTTAACAGGTATAATAACTATGGCCATGGCCTTATGAAAAAACATCTTCACGGAATTGGAGTATCTCCAGACCCCATATGTAGACTATGTCTGGAGAGCGACGAAACCTCTCTTCACATTCTCACGGAATGTCCGGCTCTCTTTCGCATTTAGAAAGAATGTCATTGGCGAAGAAATCATCAACTCAACAAATCTTTTTGATAGGTATAACCAAAGAATATATAATAATCCCAGAGAAGATTTTTGTCTTCCTGATCCTGACTGTCTCCGGAGTAAAAAGATTGATCTAGGACCCTACCAGGGAAGGCACAATAGGTCCCTTTAGAGAGGCCGCAGCCCAATGAAGGCTCTCCTTAACTTAATATCTAATCTAATCTAATCTACCTACTAGAAATTGTACAAAAGTCATTTTTAGTAAACCCTTTGATTAATTTGGTTATTGGTAGGAAAAATTAACCTAAAAATATTAGAATTAGTATAAAACCGATCGGTGAGTTTATATTTGATTCCTTGTTGAGTAGACAAACCGGAAATGTAAGTGCCTCAAAATTATACATATATCAATGATCTTTCAATTTTAAAATTTATGATTGAGATATGAGATGAGAATAAATCTAGGACAAAATTTACCTGCACGCATTGACAGTTAACACTTCAATAATGTACCTACCTATGTATGTTTGTATATTAGGGGCTAACTTAAATTTAAACCAACAAATTATTTATGTAACACAATGTCCTCGCCTTTATTTGCGTTACCCCATCCCAACAATGCGCTTCATTTAATATTCGTCCGGCCGAACTGACTCCCCATAATAACGCGACGCGTCGCGTCGTTTCGTCCGTTCCGTATCCACTCAACGTACCGCACACAAAATGCAAATTTTATTCGCAAAAAAAAAAAAAATAATAATAAAAATAATAATCACTTACCACCGCACAACACTATGGGTGTGTTGTCATTCCTGAATGTATGAACAGAAATATACAAAAAAAAAAGAAGCTTTGTCCTCGTTTTGCGCAAGTCAACCCCCTACCGATCGTCCATAGAATAGAGAGACCCATGGAGCAAGAGCGACCACAATCAGCATACAAACAGTCCAAGATTCAAGTGGTCGTTTCGAAAGGAGCTCACGTTGCCGCGCCACCCTAATCAAGAACAACACATAGCCTACCATCAGCAAAATATACACCAGAGGGTAGCGCTGCGCAGCGGTGCTTGGCGAGGGTCGCGGTCGGGGCCCGATGATGATAATAGCGCGACGAACAGAACAAGTAAATCTCTTTTGCGTGACGCTATTCCGCAAAAGTCTCGTCGTGTTGCGCCCTCCCTTAAGTGGCGTCACTGTTGGTATAAGTATGAGTATAGGTATGTTTATGTAGCAATTTCGGGACAGCAAATATCCTGTCTCTGAGAGTAAACCCCTTTACAGATCCCCTTGCAAACCAAGCCGCGCACTGGGAATGCCATAAAATAACAAAGAAAAAGGGGAGAAGATTGATCGTATTTTTAGCATTGAAGAGGATAACCGAACCTGTGTGGCTAAACTGCGCGAGGATCGCAATAGGATGTGCGACGACGTCGATTCTTTGGAGTCAACAAAACACTTGAACAACAACGACTACTCGTATAGTCGTATATGGCAAGGGGGAATGTTGTTGATTCTGTTGCTTTTATTGCTTCGTCCTTGTGTGAGATATTAAAAAATAAATTTTTGCGGTTTTGGGGATCAAATCAGGGAGGGAGATCAGAAGCGCAAACAAAAAAAAAAAAAAGTGTTAAGGAACCAAGATCAGGGAAAAAAATTCTGATTAATTGTGACAGGAGATTTAAATTTTTTTAACAGTCATCATTGTGGCGTCGCGTCGGTTGTGAATCGTTTTGTATAATGGTAGGTAAAATGCTTTTGAATTTTAATCACGTTCAGGATCTTGCACATACAGATAGGTACATATGTAGGTAGGTACATATTTATTATGGATATGCGAAAGGGATACATGTTTTTGTATTAGGTACCATCCCCACACATTTTTGGGATACAGAAAAGGACAAAAATGATCTTCTTAAGCTCATGCTCAAAGATCGGTGGACTCAAGGACTCATGTGGGTCCGGTTTACAATTCTGTCGTCACATCATCAATATCTTATAGTGTTCAGGTAAATCTCAATCTGAATGGAATGTTCAAGGTTTTCGCAGTCGGAAGTGCGAGATATAGCGAATTGACAAAGTTTTATTTGCCTTGAATCATGTAGAAGAAGGTTCGATGAGTAGGTAAGGTATAGGTGTTCCTTTGTGCTGAATTATGGCAGTTGATGGTACATAATATGAAAGTCCTGTTGCCATCAAATATTATTTATGTTTGAAGATGCGTTTGCGTTGGAATGTGGGGAGTCACTACTAGTAGTGTTGGGGCCTGACAATTTGTATCGGGAACAGTACTGTCCAGATGCATGGTATTGTCTGGCGACTTTCTGCTTAATATTTAGCCAGTTAAAGTCGGTTAAAATTGAATAGTATGTATCTATTTCTGAAATAAGTACAAATTGACTAAGTAATTAAAACCTTTCTATACAGACGTTCGCGAGAGGTGGCGCAGTGGAAAGAACCTTAAGATGTAATTTGTGTTTTTCCGGGGATCGAACCTGGGATCCCTCGTACAGAAAAATTGTTTTTTTTTACAGGATATAACTGAGTATCAATGGTTTTAAATTGTTTGAATTCCACGGCTTAAAGAAAAATGCGTCCGCTATCTATGGCTTATACCTCGTGAGTTCGTGTCTGACAAAAAAGTTAAATTACAAATAGAAGGCCGTTGGCCGCTCTTGATTGGTCCGCGAGTCCTGGGTACTGTTTTAAAATTTTCCTAGTCCATCTAGTGGTTGATGGGGCTCTGATGCGACATCTGATGTTCGATGGCTGCGTTAATCCAGCTGCCACTCGTCGACTACGGCATGCCCTATCGTTCAACGATGAAAGACAACTACTGCAGTGCTGCAAGATTAAAGAAATGTTATAATAGTATTTTCGGGGAATAGGTATAGGTTAGGTTAGGTTTGTGGATTGGAAAGGTAGGAGAAACCCCTACGGTACGTGCTACACTTAGATCAATGTAGATCCGTTGTGATGCCCTAGGGGTTTTTGACTCCCAAACTCTGGAAAACTATGAAAAACCTACTTATCGGGCTCCCGACCCGTGAAGAGTCTCTGCCTGAGACACTGCAGCCTTCCATCCTCTACGATCCCGGGCACGCTGCTTCCAGTTGTCGAGACCAAGCGCTCTGGCATCCGCGATGGCTTGGTCTTTGAAACGGAGGTTCGGTCTTCATTGTTTTCTCGAACCTGGGGGCTGGGATTCGAAGATCCTCTTAGCTGGAGCATTATTGTCCATTCGCTCGATGTGGCCGAGCCAATGTAGTCGACGTGTTTTCGTTTTTTGGACTACATCCACATCTTGGTACAGCTCATAGAGTTCGCGGTTGTATTTTCTCCTCCATTCGCCCTCCTCGCACACGGGACCAAAAATCCGCCGAAGTATTTTTCTTTCGAAGGAGCCCAGTATCAGCTCTCCCTTCCTGCTTATCGTCCAGCACTCGGCGCCATAAAGCAGAACTGGCAGGATAAGGGTTTTGTAGAGCACACATTTCGTCCTTCGAGTTAGGAGTTTTGAACCCAGTTGTAGCAACTACCGAAGTAGCAACGGTTTCCTAGGGTAATTCTTCGCCGGATCTCCACTAGGGTGTCATTCGTGGAGCTCATATTTACTCCGAGGTAGGTGAACTCCTTAACTACCTCAAAGTTGTTGCTATCAATAGTGACGTTTTGTCCTAGGCGGTGGGACAGATGCTTGTTTGTTGATAGCATGTACTTAGTCTTGTCCTCATTTACTTCAAGGCCAACGGATTTCGCCTGTTCTTCAATCGCCGTGAACGCTTCTACCACGGCACGCTGGGAGCGACCGATGATGTCAATATCGTCCGCATAGCCCAGCAGCTGGACGGATCTGTTGAAGATAGTGCCTTCCGTGTTGACACCTGCCCTGCGCACTATCTGCTCCAGTACGAGATTGAAGAAATCGCATGATAGCGCGTCTCCTTGCCGAAATCCGGTGCAAGTTTGAAATAGATCGGAGGAGCTGCTTCCAAACTGCACATTGCAGCGCGTGTTTTCCAGCGTCACGCGACACAGCTGAATCAGTTTTGCCGGGATTCCGAATTCGGCCATCGCCACATAGAGCTCCTGACGATGTATGCTATCATACGCGGCTTTGAATAGGTGGTCGATGAATAGGTGGTGGGTTTCGACTTGAAATTCGTTGGTCTTTTCCAGGATTTGCCTCAGTGTGAAAATTTGGTCTATAGTCGATCTGCCGTGCCGGAAGCCACACTGGTACGTGCCGATTAGTGTGTTGCAGAACGGTTTAAGACGTTCACACAGTACGTTGGATAGGATCTTGTATGCGACATTAAGCAGAGATATGCCTCGATAGTTCTTGCAAGACATAGGATCGCCCTTTTTGTAGATGGGGCATATGGAGCTGATAGTCCAGTCATCGGGCATTTTTTCTTCCACCCATACTTGGTTGATGATTCGGTGCATGCTCCCTACCAAAACATCACCACCGTATTTATAGAGCTCCGCTGGTGAACCATCAGAACCTGCGGCCTTGTTGTTCTTAAGCTTTTTTATAGCTAGGCCAACTTCTTCTATACTAGGTGGTGGAACTAGTTCTTCATTGAGTGGACGTGGCTATCTTCTTGCCCTATCACTCTCTCTACATGATGCCCATTAAGCAGCTGCTGGAAATGTTGCTTACGCACATCTATGTACTATTCCCTGCCCGTCGGTGACTAGGTTTCCTTCGCTGTCTCGAAGAGCCTGCGTTCCGGTTTTGTAGCCAGCAGCCAGTTGCTTGGCTTTTTTATAAAACCTCCGGATGTTATTACGATCGCGCGACTCTTGGATCTCCTTGAGCTGGGAAGCTGCGTAAGCCCTCTTCTTCCTACGCAGGATCTTCTTTTCCTCTCTTCTCCTGGCTCGATACTCTTCTCTCGCTGCCCTTGTTTTGCGCTGCAGCGCTTTCTTGTGTGCATCTTCTGTCACCTTTTTCCTGTATTCATCATCATACCACGGGCTCTTTCTCTGGGGTGGCTGGTACCCTACAGTGGTTTCGGCTACCTCCTTGATGATGTCGCGGTACTGGCACCACTGATTGTTGGCGTCTGTAGTAGGTGAGTGCACAGAGGAGAGTTTCATGCTCAGGCGCTCGCTGTAGGCTCTGGCTACTCCAGGTGTGCTAAGGCGTCCAACGTCGAATTTCTTCTTCTGGGCGGTTCGCAGCTTCTTCTCGTTGGACAGTCGAGCTCTGAATTTAGCCGCGACAAGGAAATGGTCAGAGTCGACGTTTGCCCCTCGGAATGTGTGCACGTCGAGGATGTTGGATGCGTGCCTCGCATCGATTAGCACATGGTCGATTTGGTTGGCGGTTCGACCGACTGGAGAGCGCCAGGTTGCTGTGTGGATCCTTAGCCTTGGAAACCTAGTGCTACTTATCACCGTATTACGAGCTGCTGCAAAATCGATTAGTCGGTAGCCGTTGTCTGTTGTCGTTTCGTGGATTCTATGAAAAACCTACGGATTGTTAAACCATCCCGAGGTATTTACAAATTTAAGGGGGTCATTTATGGACGTGTCGAAAAGTTCTTCTAAATCCTCGAAAAAGTAGCTACCAAGGGATTCTATTTCTTATGTGGTAGAGCACTGATGGACAGTGGCAACGAAAGTGTAGGGTGTCCTCATGCGCCTCTTTATCACCGCATCCTCTGTACAGGTCATCTGAACTGATTACCATTTTCTTGGTAAGGTATTTCAGCATATTGTGTCCGGTGATAAAACCCACAATCGACGAAACTGATTTCTGAAACGAAGATTTTGCTTATTGACGTGACCGCTTAGCTGGAAATGCGCCACGTCGCTCATGATGATTTTCAACACAAAATCGTCCTGTTCGTTGTTGAGGTTGAGGATGTTTTGACAGTAATTCAGACGCGACTGACGGTCAGCATCAGGCATTAACTGATGCACTGTTTGCACTTTGTTCGGGAACATGTGTAAGTCTTTCACTAAAATTCGCTGTAGGGTCCGTCTGGTGATGCCCATCAATTGCGTAGCCCGTCGGTCGTCTCGTTGATATTTCTACGTTCTCAGCGAAATCGGCACCAGTCCGGTGGCGGCCACGCCTTACATTGTCTCCTGTGGTTCCAATCTGTCGTAAGCGCCGGAATATTTGCCTATAGATGGCGCGACACGATTAGAAAATCGATGTCGAAATTCACGCTGCGCTAACACCACCCACCGATTATTGGTCAACAAAATCGACACAATTATTCCACGCTCTTGCAGAGTATAACGCACAATGTCAAATATGATTGACGTACGACGCCATTTGCAAAAATAATCACCCCTATCGTGGAATCCGCCGGGGGGAATTATTCACGGAAAAGAATATTTTGGTATCGTCAAAATCGCAATGTGAACAGTTCCTCGTGTCGGTAATGTGAATGAGTTTCAATGTATCGTTAAATACGTTCAAATCGAATTTTTCCCGAACGGGGAACTGTTCACTTTGCGATTTTGACGATACCAAAATATTCTTTTCCGTGAATAATTCCCCCCGGCGGATTCCACGATAGGGGTGAATAACATCTCCCGATAGGGTGATTAATTGTGCCACCTTGTATTTTGTCTGGCAGATACGATTTTGTACGTGATGTAAAGTTGGAGCCGTTGAGTGGTCTTCCTTTCTTGTGGACCGAGAAAGCGATGCTGAGATTCCATTCATCTAACCAAATCATAGAAATAAATTGCTTGCTTTTAAAAAGGCGGGCGGTTCTGCCTTACTGGGGGATGCTTATGGCATTGAAGGACTTGACACGTTCTCTTAATATTTTGTTAAAACTAATGTAAAATTGTTCCTAGATTAGCTTCAATCGCACGCTTCCCGTGATTTCTTTTTCTTTCTAAGTAGTCGATTTTCCTATATACTCGTATACAGTTTCCGATCAACTCTAGTCCCCTTTCGCAGCGCACCGCTTTATAACTAATAGGAAAGCCCTTGTTTTGTTTGTCCTTACTATATTTGTAGTAGGTACATTTTCAACTCTCATCACAAGGAGTAGGCATAAATTATACTCAATGCCATACTCTAATGATTTGTGCAAGCCTTGCTGTTTAAATTCACAGCTTATAAATGAAACAAATTGAACTTAACCTTTCACTTTAATCTAAGCATCATCTATCATCGCAACACAGTAGCCATGAATCATGTTAAATACGTAGGAAAAAAAAACCACACAACCTGTGTAAGCTTCACCCTTGGAGACTACAATGTCCATTTGCATGTGTATATAATAGATATTTTTCTTCAACCACTCTAAAGGTGGATCTGGCATGGATACTCGAACATTCCAAAGCTAAAATAGAAAAAAAAAAAAAACCCACCTAACTCGTGTTAATTTACATAAATTAAGTTTCTCTCTCTAGCGTGTGCGATTCAATCGAAAAGCCTCCACCATCATCCCGCACGAGTACCATAATGCGTCGTCGCCTTTTCCTCTACCCAATCAACAGGAGTTAAAAAAAAACTTTGTAAACATCATGTCGATGTCCATAAGTCATCCGAGAATTTTGTTGTTTACCCAAAATCAAAAAGCAGAGATGTGAAGGGCCCACCTAAAGACATTTCTTCATAGCTGCCATATATATATGCGGGCATCTTCCTCTCGAACAATAAACCCCTCTGTGCTCTGGCCCGCATTTAGCTATAAAGCTAAGCTTGTGCCTGTGTATCTGTAAAATTCCTTTTCTATTACTTAACCTCGATTTTTTATTTTTTTTATTTCTTTGGTATTATTTATCTATCCTATTGCGGTGGTAGAGTGGAAAGCTTTTTTTGTAGCTTGTGAGATTGCAAGTAACATATCGTGAGAGGGGCTGAGGCCACAGAAGGCTATACCAGCGACCGACGACGGGGTCCATCTGAGTCCATCGTAGAAGGCTAACATGTTAGTTCGTTCCCACTGCTTTTGAAATAGCTAAACGCGATACAAAATAATGCCATTTGTAATAGATGGAAACGTATCTATGGCAATAGAGGGTTCGTCCATGTAAGACCGCGAGCGAGACTTGGTGGTAGGTTCACGATCACTCATACATAGGCGCTGCTGGTACAGCCATTTATCAACATGAGAGGAGAGGAGGCGATGGAAAACCACCAGCATTAGAAAAAAAAATTGGTTTTCTGTTTTGTTAACTTTACTCAGAGCAGCCATCCATCCATCCATCTGTGTATAGTGGATCTTTGGTGGAGGTTTCCAAATCGGGCCGAGATGATACACCGGAGATGACAATGTCGTCAGCGGTATAGTGGCGTACCTGACGCTTTTGTACCTGTTGCTTCTATATTTGTGAAATTAGACAACAGAGGTGTTGGTTGTGTTGATTTTTTTTCTTCCCCTTTGCGTTTGTTTGTTTGAGTTTTTTTTTTTTTTTGCTTTTGACTTCTTTGAATCGTATATTTCGTAAGCTTCTCTATCTGGTTTAAAGTCGGGTTCGAGATACATACATCTTTGAACCACCTGCTACGTATGTGAACTTTGTTTTGGGCCTAGAGAATAGAGTATACGATTGTCAGAGCAAGGATTAGAAATAGACACGATTACATGTACAGATATCTCCACAGCGGGGTACTACTGTGTGTGGTTGGGGCCAGTGTGTGAATGTGAAATCTTTGACTTTGAACTGATCGACTCGCTGAAGTGACTTAAGGTGTTGTTTGGCTGATGGTATTTGTGTGACTGTGGGTTTTGTATTGTTAGAATTTCACAATAGCATCATAACATATAAGAGTATTCTCAGAGGGTTGTGATTGTGCGAGATAATGGTGTGATGTATCACTTCTTTGGACATGCTATCCAGCTGCTTGGGGGAGATACTGGATTTTCTTGAAGGCTGCGATGCCTACTAGATTCTACTTTTTGTATGCATATGACGTTTTGGGAATTTTTTTACTTATTATTATAATGTTTACGGGAAATAAAGATTGATCATGGTCATTGAGTTAATTCCCGGCTGTCATTCGAGGTGGAAACTAATTAAATTATAGTATAATGATGCGTTTTTATATTGATAATGACAAGGCGCACTATGCGATGAAATTTAGCACATCAACTAAATCAGAGCGTTGCGTTGATGCTTTCTGCGAAATGACAGTGGTTTTCTCGCTGCGAATTATATTTGTATAGAACAATGACCCGAATGAGGTTTTTTTGTTTTTGTTTTTAATATCTATATCTGACAGGAAGATGACTGTTTCGAGTTGTCAACTAATTTCCAAGCAATGGCGAGAGACTCGGCGCGGCGGCCGGCGGCGTCTCGTATCGCGATCATTTCGGAAAATCAAAAAAATCGCGCTCGAGACAACGATGACATTTAGCGCCGGTTTGTTCAGAGCTGGTTAAATCTGAGGTAAGGTTATCATAGCTCTGGTTTAACCCCTGATTATATTATCTGTGATAACCAAAAGGTGTTTTTTCACTTTTTTTTCACTTTGGTCACCAAACCGTATAGATTTACGGCAAATCGTTCCAGTTTTCCAGTTTATTTGTCAATTGAGTTGTTAGTATTAATTCTTGGTTAAAATTGTTTATTTTTTGTGTACGCGTTTATTTTCCGTATTTTTTTTATATATGTATTTTTTTTATTTAACTGAATATGAGTCATATGACACAACCTTTTACAAGTTGTCAAAACCATTTCACTTTAACAGTCGGCTATACGAAAATAGATGATGGCTGATACAGCTTACAACAGTTGCTGTATGTTATCAGGCCATACGCAGGAATCTATCCATCTGTAGAAAGTTGGACGACACCTAGCTGAAGTAGGCAAGGTCCCTTAGAGGACTTGGATGATGGGTCTATATATATATAGTATTGCTGGTACTGGTGTTGCCAAGGTGACTGACTGAGATCGTTGAGAGGTTACGCGAATACGTTTGAGTTATACACTTAAGTTGTTGTAAGCGGCATTATTCTGGAAATATGTCTCTTCTCCAGGAAATTCCACCTTGTCATGTAACAAAACATGTTTTGGATAAGTGATGTCCTCCCACTTGTCAAGTGTACTAAAGGGTAGCCCACAATTCACGCAAAATTTGAATTTAGCGCCATTTAATAATACAGTGATGCCAATTCAAAAAAACAATGTGACAGCTGTCAGTTCGGTGTTAAGTTAAGTAAAAATGGAGCGCTATACGAAAGAACAAAGCATTTTCATTGTTGAGCAATATTTTAAAAAAATAATGAAGGTTTGTTGTTTGTTTGAAGGCTACAGTCCGCAATTATCGAACATCAATTCAGCACCGTAGAATTCTCACGAAAGACTTGAACTTCATGCTTACAAAGCTCAATTGACTCCAGAACTACTGACTACTAACCTTGTAATCGTCCGTTTTTGCGATCAGAATTGGCCATCCAGATCTAGCGATTTACCGCCATTGGACTTTTTCCTTTGGGTTTTTTTGAAATCAAAAGTCTATGCAAACAAGGCCACGACTACCAACGCCTTGAAAGCGGAAATTGGGAGGTGTATTAATGAAATTCAGCCACATTTATGCGAAACGGTCATAGAAAATTTCATTAAAAGAGTACGCACTTGCCAGGAAAGCCGTGACGACCACTTATGGGATGTGCTATTCCATACATAACCCTCAATAAAAAATGTAAGCTTTCTAATTAAAAATCTGTATTCTCTGTGAATTATGGGACACCCTTTATATAGCAGCCATTCTTAAACTGGGTTCTGTGGAAGCCCAAGGGGATACCATACGACAGTTGGCGCAGTTTAGGGGGTCGCCTTTCTTCCGATTCGTCATAAATACTTACTTTCGACCTTACATTTGAAGATGAGTTGTTGTACCTAGGTAAAGGTTCTTAACCAAATCGTGTGCTGCTTAAATATTTCGGACTGGTATAGGCAGACTGGTCCCACTGCCTTGTTGGACTTGACTTTAGAGTCAATATTGCTATCCTTATTGCATTTTGGTTGGGTGGATGGAAGACTTTGCTTTCATCGTCCAGTATAAATGGTTCGTTCTGCCTGACAGCAGAATTTTAGTATCGTTCGCCGTATAACAGTCTGCGGAAGTGGTTTTTCGGTATCTTCTACACCCAACTGTGGCTTAACTACAAGATTTCCTTGCGTATCTCTATAGGTCTATGATCCGGGTCAATGTTCCCTATACGTGTTCTTTTTAACTTTTGGTACTACTTTCAAATATTGCTCCTGCAGTCGAATCTCTTTCTCTCTATTTCCTCGATCACACGCTCTTGTGATCTTTCGTTTTTTTCATAAGAAGCCCTATAAGCCAATTTCCTACAATCCTTCGCGCATTTGTGAGTTTTTATTTGTGGAATGAATTGAAGGAACCTACACATAATTTTATGGCGATTCCGAAGTTATTCAAGGACAATTATATTCTATGATGTTTGTCTGAGACGTTCGCAAAACGTGGCGTAGTGAAAAATACCTTAAGATGTAATTTGTGTTTTTACCATGATCGAATCAATAATTTTCTCGTCAAAGGCTATAGGAAAATATGCATTATATGCATTTACCCATCCCAAACCCTTTCACTATAAAATAAAAACACGCAATTTTATAAAACTAAATAGAAATCCCCCATAGGTGGCGTTAATTTGAAATCACCCCACATCGCGCCAACAACACCAACGAATTTCCAAATCATTATAATATGCACATCAGCATAGCCTTATCCAAAGGGCTCACCTTTCAGGTGTAACACACATTTTCCATTCACAGTTAAACCAGTTTAGAATTTACACATTAGTCGTTGGCTATACATTTATTGTTGTATATGCGTTGTGCATGTGCAGTATCTTATGTTACTATCTTTTATAGAGGATCACTTAGCATATCTAGGTCGATTGGATACCAGGCAATCTATGATTATTAATTTTTGATTAAAATTAATTTAGAATCCAAATTATGCGGGATAAAAAATGCAGGTTAAATGGATAACCTATTTACATTGGTCGCATTCAATAATCTAGTCATCGTAAGTCGACTTGAATTGTCTGGACTCAAATTTACCTGAACGCAAAAACTAACTTGAATTGTCGATATGTCACTTTTTGACAATTGTATTTTTTTTCTCAAAGGTTTCTGGCTCGTCCAGTACCGTCCGGAAGAACTATCCGCGATTCTGAATTCAAATCCAGAAACAAATTTCTCTTCTTTTCCGGAGATGAACTGACACCATGTTGGCACAAATAGATGTCAATTTAGGTACTACTAAGTTGTCGAGAAATTCGTAAATTCATTTGTCGGTTTTGCGAACATAAACGTCAACAACTGAGAAAACTGTTCTCGTGACCAGTTCAGTGAAATAAAAACTCAGCAATACAAAGTTAGAGAGCTGTCAGACTTACTAAATTATGTAGATTTTTAAACGCCGTCATTTATAAAATCAAATTATTTTCATGCATAATTTAATTTCATTGTAAAAGTTATAAAGAAAATTACGATTCAGATTCAGATAGGAAATTGGAAGGAGGTAATATTCGTTAAGTTTGTGGAATGTATGTGCGAAGCTGGCATAAAGTTAGTAGGTGTCTACATTGGGAAATAAATTCCACCTACGCAGTAGTAAAAAAAAGTTGCCATAAGTTGGATACATTTCTTTCCTTTTTTATGAAGTATGAGGCGTAAGATTAGGTTATGGTAGATTAGGTTATGAAAGGGTGTGTGACCGGAAGAAAACTTATAACGCCCACTGAAAGACCTAAGGTGCATTGTTATAAAACAGACCTAAAAACACATCAAGTTACTGTACTGACCCGGCTTGCAAATCAGTTGATGCTCTGATCAGCATTTCATAAGCTTGCTGAATGCTGAATGGACTGGCTATCGTTAAGAAATGTGATAAAGCCGACGCGCTTACTGCCGTTGCGTTGTGGCGAAATACATATACCTAGGAACCTTTATGACCGAAAGAATAAGATCGCGGATACAAGTTGCCGAAATGAGATTTCTCCGTTGTATTGCTGGTGTGACCCGTAGAGATCGCATTAGAAATAACAGAATACGTGAGGAACTCAATGTCGAGCAGCTACTTCTCCGGACGGGCGGTCCATGCTTCGGTGGTTTGGTCATGTTAAACGCATGTCCACGACCAGGATTTCACGACGTGCTATGGAATCCGTACCATCAGGCAGGCGTCCTCTAGGTAGACCTAGGATGAAATGGTTAGATCAAGTCCATAATCGCTCCTCTTTCCGTATGGGGATTGACCTTGATGATTTGGAGTCGATGGTGGAGGACCGAGAGCTATGGACGGTCCACTTGAGCAACCTACACCCGCGACCCACTTAATGGACTAGCCGACCATTTGAAAATGAATGAATGAATGAATGAATACCTTTATTTAGCTTGTATATTTTGAAGAAGATGGTTTAACTGCCGAGCTTTTTAAGGCAGAGGGAGATGAGATTGGAGTCACACTCCAACTCGTCTCCAAGATTTGGTCAGAAAAAAGTATGGCTGATGAATGGAACCTCAGCATCGTTTACACCATATCCACAAGAAGGGATACCCTATAAGCTGTGCCAATTATAGAGGCATCAGTCTCCGCGCAACATTACATATACGATTTGATCTGCTCTATTGTGTGAACGCCTGAAACCATTCGTCAATCAAGTGATTGGTTCCTACGAGTGTGGTTTTAGGCTCGGTAAGGTCACAACCGACCAATCTTGGAGAGAAATCAAGAATTCCAAATCGAACTCACCATCTGTTTATCGATTTTAGGGGCGCATATGACAGCATTTATAGAGACGAGCTATACAGAGCCATGCCCAGTTTTGGCTTCCCTGATGCCAAAATTTTCAGATTGTCCAGAATGACGATGGAGACTGTGACTTTTTCAACATCATACTTGAGAGAATTGAGCGAAACTCGCAAGCCAACTCCAGGAGCACAATTTTCCAAAAGTCTCTGCAACCACTTGCATACGCTGACGACATTTGACATTATTGGCAGAACGCATCAGCGAGCTGTCACTGGTGCGGTTGGAAGTATTAGCACAGCAGCGACAAAAATGTTTAGTGGTGAATGAGGGCAAAGTCAAATACTTGCTGTCATTTTTTTCATTTCATTTCATTTATTTTAATTTTTTTATTTTATTTATTTTTTTTTTTTTATTTTATTTATTTTTGAGCTTTGGTGGGCGCAGTAGCGCAGTGGTTAGTGTGCTGAACTACTGTGCGAGGGATCCCAGGTTCGATCCCCGGAAAAACACAAATTACATCTTAAGGTTTTTTCTACTGCGCCACCTCTCGCGAACGTCTGACAAACATCCGAGAGTATGAGTGTCATGAAAAAGCTTCTCAATTCAGCCGTTCGGGCTCGGCATAAAATTGTAGGTCCCTTCCATTCGTTCCAAAAATAGAAACTCACACAAAACGAGTAGTTGCGAGAAGCTAGGCCTTGGGTGTCTACCGCCTGTTGCGCCGCCTATTTATTTTTTTTTTATTTTGAGCTTTGAGGTATAGTTAGGAACTTTGTCTACCTCGGCTGCTCTATATAAACTCTGACAATGACAGCACAACAGAAATCAAGTGAAGAACACTTGCCAGCCGCTGTTACTTCGAAATAAGAAGCCAAATAATTAGTAAGGACTTGTCAAGAAACACTAACCCCCAGTTTCACAGTGGGGGTTTCTTGGACAGAGTTCATTCTATAGTTTAAGTTAAACTACAGTATTCTGCCGTTTAAACCTCAGATCAGTCGATTGTCAAAAACACAAATAGGTATTTGACGTTGTTTTGCGTGTTCTTTGAAAGAAAAGACAAGGAAATTGTATTCATTAAATTTAGTTGAACTGAGTTCAATTGAACTGAAGTATAGATTAAATTGTGAAACCGGACGGTGCCGAGGCATAAGGCCATATTTCGAAATATGGCACTATGACGTTTTCGGAAAGCGACATAAGGCCATATTCGAACACATGGCCTTATGTCGCTTTGATCATGCGTCTTGATCGTTTCGAACGCGAATGATTTTCGGTCCCGTTTGAGTTGACGGGCTTTGGAGGAGTAGATTTAACAGCAAACTCTACGAGCTGTACAGCGATATCAACCTGGTCAGAAAAGTATACGTATCAGTCGACTAAGATGGATAGGACATGTAGAGCGAATGGACACCAACGCTCCGGCGGTTAGCCAAATAACGTGCTAACTGGAGAGGCGTGTTGATTTACATAAAGTCGCCTTAATTTTGCAATGGTTCCATTTTTAAATTTGTTCATGAATTTAGGTCAAAACTAAGAATACCTAAGCATTATCCTTAGTTGCCATTGATGAACAACAAAAAACTATCTGTGTTCTCATTTAGACTGTTTTAACAATAGATCACTTGTAGGCAGGGCCGGCCTTAACAACCTAGGCGCCCCGGGCGAGTCATGTATTTGGCGCCCTTTTATATTGTATTAAAATTAAAATAAAAAAAAAAATAAACATTTTTAATTTATTATTGAATTTATAGAAAGGTGTTTCAGTTAGTTACTCTGAGACTGTCAAAATCTCGGTTTTCTGCAATTTGATTTTCATAATGGACAGTGAGACCAAGCTAGTTAATTTTGTTTGGGGCATTGTAGACCGCAAATAAGTTTTTATCAACTTTAGTTTAGAAAAAACTGCGTTCGCCAGCCACTTGCATTTGCACTGAAATTTGCAATTCTCAAAATCCGCATACGAGAATTTCTCTTCGAATGTTACTCGTCTCGTCTGCCCCTTTCTATGCGGTTTTGCTTCTCGCATACGGAATTGTGAGTTTGACACTTCGAATAGTGGTTTGTTTTTTAATTTTTGTGTGAAATAATTTATTGTGAAGATTTTGATAAAATTTAATGACTCGATAGGTGTTGCCGGATTGTCTTAGAGATAGTGTTGTAGACTGAAAATTCCTTCGCACAACAAATCCCCATTAATATCAGATTGTTCATCGTTAACTTTTGTTGCAGTGTAGAACAATGTCACATGAGTTCTTCTCTATTTTAATTTTTTTTTATGTTAAACATAAACATGTTGAAATATAAGTACGGCGTCCAAAAGAGCATTTCAAAAATCGACTTCAAACTTTTTTTTTTGGATCAGTTATTGGTTTATCAACATCCTCTTCACCCGGTCTATGTTTAATGCGTCTTAATCGCGCTACTTGTTTGAAAATGGTTTCGTACCAAGTTCAGATGCTGTTACAATGGCTTGTTGGAAACCTGTTTGTCTACATACTTGATTAAACTAATAAATTAAACAATTTTTGTTAAATTCCGAACAGAAAAATAATTATTGGGACTTCCCCCAAAATAAAATATCTGAAGCGCTTCGGAAGTGTTGCACGTTATTCTAAGCTCATTCACTCTGTCTATAGGGACTTATCTGATCACAAAATATAAAGGGTTTTAAACTAGACTAAATGGGCTCTATGGTCTATGGTCGCTGACTGCTTCTCTCTTTCGACCTACATAAGTTAGAGAGGAATACGACCAGGGGCCTCTAACACAGAACAACAAGTCAACAAGTCAACAGGCACTTGTTGAATTATGTTTGTTTGACAAGTGTAGATTAAACGCGTAACACAACAAAAACCGTAACAATTGTTAAAACCCGAAAATTTCCCTCGACTTGTTGAATCAGTTCAACAAGTCAGTCAGTATTGCTGTCCCCAATCGGCACTCGAAGCTACGCCGAAGTTGGTTAGTTGAAGACAGAAAAAGTATCACTTCGCAATGTTTATGACAAACCTATGGAAGGGAATGCGCTGCAATTATATAGTTTTTTACAAGTGGACTTAAAATATGTAAGTAAATAATTAAATCTTAACACGTTATTGTATAAAGTAAAATCAATATTGACTGTATGAATGTTAGTATTCCTTTCCTAATTCTTTAAATAAATAAATAAAAAAAAGAACATGAAAAATATTGATTACAGAATAATAAATTAGTCTTTATATTTAGCGTCGGAAGCTATTATTTGTATAGACTTTTTACATTATTTGCATTAATTTAATTGTAACTTTCCACAGTTTATATTGATTGTATGCAAGGTTTCGGTTTACAGGACCTTTAGAAGATACTTGAACTGACTTCAAATACCAAACTGCTATAAGCTCTTATTTTTCAGACTTCGATTAAATAACTTCAGCAGGCCTTATATTAGCCTAGTTAAATAAGAATATCTCACCTCTCTGTGCAGCTTGTGAAATTGTTTCCCAAATGCCTTAAAGAAGCTATTACTGAAAATATATCTTGAAAAGTGGCTGACATCTCGAAATAAGCCTTATAACAACAATATAGAAGTTCTAGCTTATTAAACTTTTCACTATCACAGTGAACGTCACCTTTAACATGGTACTGGTACTAAGATCCAGTCCCAAACTCCTAAACCAATGTGAGACTATTAACATTCTCTCCCTAACTTTTGCTTGTTCAACACTAACAAGTCGGTCAACGTCGGTTAGAATTAATCAACTTTTTAACAAATCCATTCTCTTTTCTTTAAGCACTTGTTGTTTCCAGTTACAGAAATGGAAGAATTATCAAATTTCCCACTTGTTGAAATGTTCTAAAACAATTGTTGAACTGCCCGCAGACTGGTTATTACGTGTTACACAAATTTTTATGAATGAATTTCACTTGTTTAACAAGCACTTGTTGTATTGTGTTATAGGCCCCAGACAAGCAACAAAATGACAGGTCGTGGAAGATAAATTCTGATTACCACTCCAACAAGATCATTCACAAAATGTAATACGCTGAATTTAGTTTTTTCTTTATATCGATACATACACCTCGGCGCCCCCGCCCACCCCTAAAGCCGTCACTGCCTGTAAGTATCTGAAAATCGACTAGAAAGTAGGCTTCCATTATAAGAACTAGGTAACTGTGGAACAAACAATGGAAGGAAACAACAAAATGTTCAAACAAGGCAGAGGTCACTATTCCTACACTGTCTATTCGAAAACCACTTAAGGAGCTGCCGCCGCGATGTCTTCACCAAAAACAAATCAACACCAACATATCCTTTTGCTTTTCGAAGCATTACAATGGCTTTTAAGCCGAAATCACAACAACTCGTCAAGAAGCAGCTTTTAGTTGGCTGGCGATTATTCTGAGTAGTTCTTTAGACCCGAGTTTCCCAAAGTGTGCTCCGCCATGAAAATCCAAGTGCTCCGCGGAAAGATGGAAAAAAATATGAAAATTCCATCAGACTAGATAATTTTGTGCTTCTGAAACTACACAGTACAAAAATGCGTAAAAATAAATCGTGTACCTACTCCAGAACTTCAGAGCTATCAAAATGAAAACGAATCAATGGCGTTGATAGCGAAAATATTTGGTTGTTCTACGAAGCTTGTTTTCGGGGAAATACTAGAAGTTATGAGAACCACAAAAGAAAGGAGATTGGACTCAAAACTACTCCAAAGAGAGGTTTGCAAGACAAGTACATAGAGCCAATCCATTTAATGTCCAGAAAAATTAGGGAGATTACTCCACCTAAACTCCATCAAGAACTCATAGCCTAGGCGCTGTGTCGTAGAACAAAATCCTCGTGGATGCATATTCCACAAAAAACACATTATGTCAACAAAAACCTAAGGAAGAGCCGGAATTTCGAAATACTCGGCCACTTACAAAAACCATAGCAATTTTGGACAAAAGTTTTTGGAGTGCCAAATGCAAGTTTAATTTATTTGGATCCGATGGAAAAGTGTATGTAAGGCGTCCTCCAATCAAAGAATTGCAGCCAAAGTACACGCTTCAGATCATAAAGCATGGAGAAGAGATAATAATAGTCTGCGGTGCATTCTCTTAGCTCGATGTTCGTCCATTAGTTGTATAAGGGTTTTTCATTTTTTTCATACATATGATATGATATGATTTTATAACACTACAACGATCCTTAGCATACTCCGCGGAGAGTGAAGCAATAGCTTACAGATAACAAAATTAATGTTTTGGAATGACCCGCGCAAAGTCCCGATTTGAACCCAATTGGAAACTATTGGGCCGACATCGAAAGATAATTAAAATCCAAAAAATCAAGAAATATACTGAAGAGCTTTTCGAAAAAATTAAGGAGGTCTGGTCAGTGTGCTACATTACTGTGCGAGGGGTCCGAGGTTCGATCTCCTGAAAACACAAATTACCTCTTAAGGTTTTTTCCACTGCGCTACCCTCTCGCGAACGTGTGACAAACATCCGAGACCCTAACTGTCCTGAAAATTGTTATTAGGTCCCTTCTATTCGTCCCAAAAATAAAAACTCACAAAACAAATGGTTGTGAGAAGCTAGCCCTAAGGTGCCTGCCTATACAGACGTGCTGCGCCAAATTTATATTCATTTATTTATAAGATGCAGGATTTTAGAGGAAAGTCTTCAGAAAAGATTGACTGCTGTTTAAAAAAAATAAAGGATTCCACTAAATATTGGTAATTTTTATAAGTTTTGGAAACGGGAATTCTACATTTTTTGTAAAAAATGAGTTAAAATATTTTTGAATTATTTTTTTTTAATATCTACCAGATTTATATATTTGTCGGAATCTCCTCACCAGGAGTACCTATTAATCTCGTCCATTTTAGTACACAGTACACACTGTCTTGCAGCGCTCCCAGGGCTCGACTTTTCCTTTGTTGTCCCCTTTTCAATCTGCCTTCTACCTCTACCTACGCCTACTCCTCCCTTGTTCGGCTCCTTGATTCGAGATCGACCAAAACCTTCGAGTCTCTAATCTGCGTTCAGGCGATCTAGTTGTTCTCTGATCTCGCTTAGACATAACTACCTTTGGGTATGTCTACATTTCCGTGGACAACAGGACTAAAGCCTCAAGCACACTCCGACATATTTTAAAAAAATGCTAAAGGTCACATCACATAGCTACATGTTACTTATTTCTTCAATCTAATAAAATTAAAAAAAAAAATGGAAAATAGTAATTGCGTTTTCCATAACTACGAATAGGTAATGGGATACGAACGGACATCGAAGTGCTCCGCGAGAAATTTCTCTCCAGAAAAGTGCTCCGCAACCAAAAAAGATTGGGAACCGCTGCTTTAGACCTTGACCAAATGAAGTAGATATCTAGCCCTAATCGCCACGAAAGGCTTGTTTTATATACCTACAAAGAAAAGTTTTCTCAAATCTTAGTCAGATGAGCCAAAGATGTCCGCATTTTTTTTTATTGCGTCCTCAATACAGAAAAAGAAGATATGTCTGCCAATATTGACTGGACAGAAATCTATTCCACTTAAATTTAAATAATTAACAGAAAGTCACGAAAAAAAAACTATCGCCTATAAATCCGTATGTTTCGAATTAATTATCGTTAGTCCCCTAAACTGATTTTAAAGTCTCATCAATTTATTGTCCACATGAATATAGCCAACAACTAGGTATGTGTCAGTGAGAGAAAAAAAAATTAAAAATTCATTAAGGGCGATACTCATAGTTGGCCTCTCTATCACCCCACAGCAGAGCTCCTTTTGCGGAAGTAAGCAGAAATGTCCATTAGAATCGCCTCATGTATTATGTAGGATAAGGATTAAGGCAAACAAAGACGTGCTCCTCGCTCCTCCCATTCCATTCAATTTCATTCTATTGACTTCAGGAAGTGAAGAGTTGTAATGATTTGCGCGTGTTACACGTGAGCTGTGCCACGACGAAGGCTCTGGCTGGCTCACCTCAAACTCTCTCCCATCTAAGGTTTGAATTTCTATTATTTTTTTTTTCCTATACATATATTTATTTTTTTTTTTTTTTGCTTCTTTTGTTGTCTTCTTCCTTGCTTTGCGAGGTGCCTCTCTGGATATTATATGTGTGTGTGTTTATGGGAATGTTTGAAGGGCTTCGAAAGGTGTTTAACCTTTCGCTATATAGTATGTGGATTTTTTTTCTCCTTTCCCACTGATGGACTATAAATTTTCATCTTTCGAACGGAACACATTGTTTGCTTTGAATAATTGTTTATGATATATGGAATGAAAGAATGTATCTTTCTATAAACACAGATGCGACAATATAAAGACGCGCGAAGCTAAAGGATGTGATATGACACCATTTTTCGTTGGGGGGCTATTAACCGCGGCTGAACTATTTGACAGTCACAAAAATAAAAAGGTGTATACAGAAAGGTCATATCACGTTCCGCAATTGTCCACGTTGAGGTGGAGACATTTTTGATGAGGCAAATACGTCTTACGGTTAAACGTTCTAGATGACAGGAATTATCACACTAATCTTGTAAGATTGGAGATACACAGTGTACCTTCTATAACTATACCTCCTTCCAGGTGTTTGTTGTCAGATTATTGACACAGGTAGAAAAGAAACATCAAATCCGATTTTGTTATGACCGATGACTGTAAATACCTGCGACTGGCAATCATCGAAGCCTATACACATCTCAAATGGGTATATATGGAACCAATTAGGCGAATTGGAATTTTGGGGTATTCGAATTGTCACCTGTTGGTCGCGGTGACGGAAGAGTATTTCCTGTGTTCACAGGTGCATGACGGTGCAGGGTATATTGTATATAGCTAATGCGTAGGTGGAAATATTGGATGGAAAGTTTCGTGTCTGCTTTTCGTGGAATGCATTTCGGATAAGTTTTCTTTGAAGAGAGAGTGTTTCTTTTTTTTTTTTTGTGCAAGATGTGCGACAAAATATTTTCTTACAGAAGTAGTAGGTATCTCTAAATATTACGATATTTACTATCGACAAAATCTGTGAACTGGGTAAGTAAATTTGACAGTGGGGAGTGTCATTGCTTATGAACCGAGAGACGTAGGTTCGAAACCCGGCGGACTGCCACTGATCATATCAGATTTTCTCCACCACTACCCCGAAAGGGTGGTTTTTGCTATAATGGACCGGAATTGGTCCGATTGCCAGAGGGTTTGCAATCCCCTTTTTGAAACAAAGTCTATCATTTGCGTCATTTTCAATATCTACTATAAAATCAAAAGGTAACTCAAGTTGCATCGTAACTATCAAATTTCTATATTAGTACCTACATTTTTAAAGTGACGTGTCTCGCAGGGTTACATTGGGAACGTTTGGATTTCTAGTTTACTTAACTTAAGGTGCTAGTACACGGTATGTAGCACACCACATATATATGTGGCTCTGGCGTCAACAGAGAGTGCACAAAGAGAGCTTGTGCACGGCATTTATCCATTGGGATCATACGCTGACGTCAAAATTACGTCAGAGCAACATATATAAGTGGCGTGCTACATACCGTGTACTAGCACCTTTAGGTACTGTCAGCATTTGTGGCTTAAGGCCCTAGTTATAGCTATCATTGAAATTCATCATTGAAAATTTTGTTTTCCGATTTTAAGACGAATTATCAAACAATATTGGCTTTAGTTGGTACCAAGATAAAGCTAATCAATTGTGGAATTTTTTTACGAAAAAAATTACTTAATTCTGATTAAAACTTTTCTTTAAATCCAATTTTATTATTTCACTGATCGAAATCGATTTCAATGAACAGCTGATTCTCGTTTCTCTAATTTGGAACCCAATCGTTTCACTGATGTGTTCGATTTTAATTCTATTCTCATTCTATTTTCATTTCTCAGCTGTCAGTTTTGCTTTCAATGATCAACTCTAACCTCAAAACCTAGACTTGTTTGTTGAAAAGTCACTGACAGGTACTTCCACTGACAGGAATTTTTCACTGATTGCTATAACCGACTTGTCAAAAATATGAAACCACCATTCCACTGATTTGTTCCAATAATGCATTTCAATGATAGCTATAAGTAGGGCCTAAGAATGGCCCGCAAAGTGACAAAGAACGGAAACTGGAACATAAACCGAAACAGAACCGAAATCTTTTTCGTTCTGTACCTAGTACATTCTGGTGGTGTTTACGTTGCTTCGCTCAGCTTCATAAAACTAGAACCAATAAAAAAACATGGCTTCCGTCTATTCTGTCAAACGCTATCATGAAATTATGTCCACTAAAAACATTTTTTTCGTCTAGTAGTCGAATTTGCAACTCAAATATCTACATTGAGCATGTAGGTATAGACAGATGACAGATGCAGAAAAACTCAGATAAAAAAACCATTCCCTGTTACAATTAATATTGACATTTCTGTTGCTGGCCATTTTCTAAAAAAAATTGTCTGTTTAATTCTGCTTCTGTTGCAAATTTATGGGATTCTTGGTTGGTGCCTTTACCTATGTATACCTAGTTGGCGTATGGCTATTTTCTCAAGAAATCGTTCAGGGCGCAACGCATATTTTGACAAATAAATAAACTGTCCAACTGGGTTGTATGAAATTTAATTTATTTAATTTATTTTACACAGGGGCGTAGCGAGGGTTCGAGCCTTGGGGGGGTGCCTTTCATTGAAATGCCGACTTATTTCAGGAACTTGCCGACTGCTGTATAGAAATCATGAAAATCGGCCCAGCGGTTATCGAATATATCTAACGTCACCGAATTTCACCCCATTAGAAGATGTTTTTGTATGGGAGGTCCCACGCCCCTTTATCCAATTTTGACCAATTTTACAGGAAATATCCCGGGCCAATACCTAAGATCACCTGTAAATTTGAGCTCAATCGATTCGGTGGTATTCGGGATATAAGATTTTGATTGTTTTTCAAAATATTTTCAAATCATAAACATATTTTATGAAGTGAATAATGTTGGAGTGTACTATGTCATCACAAATTTATTAAATTTGGTTGGCCTCTACTCCAGAAATGCGTTTCGCCCCGATGTGGTGGGTGGGCTCATCAGTAGACGACCACCACATCTGATCTAGACGCACTGTTTGCTCGATTTTCACCGAGACTATGATGATTTTCCAATCAACAAGTGACTGTGAATCATACCTCAAGACGAATCTTTGGTTCAAAGACAATCGCCGAGAGGATTTGTTTTTTTGCCCAGGGCCTGGCTTGTTTAATCAAAATATTTTCAAATCATAAACATATTTATGAAGTGAATAATGTTGGAGTGTACTATGTCATCACAAATTTATTAAATTTGGTTGGCCTCTACTCCAGAAATGCGTTTCGCCCCGATGTGGTGGGTGGGCTCATCAGTAGACGACCACCACATCTGATCTAGACGCACTGTTTGCTCGATTTTCACCGAGACTATGATGATTTTCCAATCAACAAGTGACTGTGAATCATACAGACAGACAAAATAATGTGCGATTACCTTTAACAAGACTTTATTACACTTCAAAACCGTATTTATATAGTCCTGGCTTCTATTCTATCCTGGCGCAGAAAATCCTTAACACATTTCGTAGATATAAGAGGAGTGCCTAATCTTCAAGAGACGAAACTCAGCAGCAGTACTAAAGAGGAACGGGAACTGGGACTGGGTTAGATAAAAATTAAGTTCCCGTGACAGCTGTCAGCTGTCAGCCCATCGCTGAATTTATTTGATGAGTCAAGTAAAGTATTCGAGCGTTCCTGCTATACTCGCACGGACAACGCTCTCACTAATGCTACGTTTTCACCGGATATAAACTCCGAGATTAGGATTAATTTTCGTTAACCTCGTATAAATCTCGAGATTTATCATACAAAAATTATTAATCTCATAAAAAGGAGATTAGAAATTAATCTCCTAAACTGACCAGGTTTACATGTAAAGTTCGGTCTCTGAACACGCTCTTCGCAGGTCGAGATGTCCAAAATTAAAAACAAACAGAGCTGCATTTGACATTTATGTCAGCGTTTTTTTCGGTACCTAACCAAATAGCGATTTCTTGCCAATCCAACCCTTAAAACGTTCATACATATTAGTTTTGAGGATATAGTAATAAAATTTTTAGATTACTACCACTCATATTTTGTTTATAATTTTAGTTTCGAACGTAGAAATTGTTTAATTTTTTATTATTTGTCACACTTCGATTTGACAGCTAATGACAACAACTGGTGAAACGTCAAATTAATCTCTTTTTTGTTGGTGGAAACACTTCAGGATTCATTTTAAACCTCTTGCACTTAATCTTGGGATTAGCGTCCGGTGGAAACGTAGCATAACAGTAGCCTGCGACTATGTCTTGGCCGGCCAATGTTGGGCATGATTCGCGCTAGTGCAGCACATGCCCTTGTCTTTTCCTGACTTGTATAACTAATGAGGGCCCTAATGAGAGCAGCATACTTTTTGTGCGGCTTTATGATGTTATTTCATGACCGCGACGGTATGGTAATGCCAACCGTTAATTTTTCTGCAACTTATTAAGACAGATTTAGGCCGGTGATCTTGTGCTTCGTAAGTCCCTGTTGATTTTACAACAAGATCCTACCCTTAAATTGGCTGCCTCTATATTTATTAGAAGTTTACGTACTCATCTCTCTCTTTAGGATTTGACTCCAGTCTGACGAATTAAAATCTTTTTTTTTATACAAGGGAGGACTATTTGACACCGCCACTCCATCTTGCTTCCTCGTAGGACATCTTGTACCGTTTTAACCATGTACTTAGGTACCACTCTTATTGCATCAGTTGGTGAGAGTATATCTTTCGAAGAACACATATCACTGTTCCGGGAGCATTATTGCCTTTGGTGGCTACAATTGGGATACCATATTTTTCTATCTTCAATTTGGTTGCAAATCTCAGTTATTTCCTGGTGCTGTGACCTCTCCGATTGTCAGTGCTTCCTCAATATTGAGGTATATTTCTGCAGAATCCCATCACAAGGTTTTTTACAAACTCTAGACATGTGGAAAGAGGCTGCCACTTTTTTTTTACTTTAATTGGATCACAATGTTTTTTTGAATACTTTCGGTTGCCACTTTTTTCATAACGACTTGACGCTCTATTCCAGGTCCGCAGAATTCGAAGAAACACTTCTGTTTGCTTTTATTTATTATACTTCTCTAGCTCTTTTCTTGCCACTTTGTATTGGCTCTTTAACGTTCAAATGAAATATTTAAAGCTTACTTTTTAAGCGGATTGCTTATACAATCCAGCATTAGCGCATTGTTGTTAAAATGCTGCCTTGCTGAACTCCACTATGGACTGCAAATTCGTCTGACTGCCTTCAACCTAATATTTAGCTCCGTCATATGATGCGTTCAAATGGGAAAGGAAAGATAGGTAGGTACTCCCGTGCAAAACAAGCCAAAGAAAAATCCAAATAAAATCTGGCCCTATCGAAAGCCTACTCGTAAATTATAAACGGCAGGTTAGGATGCAGTGGCTCAGTGGTTAGTGTGCTTGATGGGTCTCATAGGACTGATTCCCGGAAATACCTACAGAAAGTACGTCTTTAGGTTTTTTCTATAGGGCCACCTCTCTCGCGAACGTCTGACAAACATCCGAGAGTATAATTGTCCTGAAAAAAAGCTTCTCTTTTAGTCCCTTCCATTAGTCCCAAAAATAAAAACTCACACAAACGAATGACTGTGAGAAGCAAGGCCTAGGATGCCTATACGGACCTGTTGCGCTAACTATTTATCTTATTTAGGTTAGGAAGAGGTTATTGGAATGCGACACACTGTTTAAGAACTGTCCGCAAGGGTTGGTGTGGTCCCCGAGAGAAGATCGTATTGGTAACCCTTTCCATCAATCGCAATTCGCCAAATCCGGCAAGGGAAATCGGCTTCCGCGATAGGCGATAAGGGAATTCGCGGGACTATGCCAACTTATTCCAATTCGTAAGTTTGTATAGTCACATCTACTCTGTCCAAATTTAAGGATGAACAATTGTTCAGATTCACCACGAATCCTGATCCATCTTACTGATGTTCGACAGTTAAAAATTCAATCGACGCGACATTTCTCCCTAACCTGCTACTATAGATTCGAGCTGCAAATTAAAGTTATTCGAAATGAATACAAACTTCCCTCAATAGATACATAACTCCGAGGTAAATCGTCCCCAATAACCTATTTTTCTAAGCGCACATATCCATACATACATACATAAGTAGGTATCTATCCAGTTATACCTTCCTGCTAACTAATTTTCTGAACTAACTGTGCACCTGCCTATTAGTTTCCCCTCATTAAAATGACCCCACAGAGAAAACGTAGGTATTTTTTTTTTTTTTTGTCTAAATAAGCTAAACCCAACCACCGTTAATATCTGCCCCACAGCACAGCGGCGGCAATCGGTCGGCAGTCTCTGAACAGAACAGAAAGTATCTCACAAAAGCTAGGATTTGAATTGATAATCACGACGACCCTGATTTCCTACACACGTTTCACTTTACCGCCCATCATCAACGTGAATCTTTAATCACACACAAAGCAAAGCGAACGAAATTCTAACTCCCTGCAGTCATCGCATATACACTCCCTCCAATTTCTTTGCTGTTAACAGAAGAATATATAAAATAGAGAAAAAGTCGCGCATCGATCGACGATCAGATAGATTTCCCGAAAAGCTTCCTCGGTTTTTCTTTTCTTTTTTCATCGATCATTTCATTATTGTCATTTGTTTGAGTGTGTAGTGTAACCGCTCGAGAGAGATTTTTATTGCATGCGCTCGTCATCGTCATCTCTTGCTTTTCTTTCCTCCTGCTAAAGTCAGTTCAGTCGTCCAATACCTTTCCAAGCGAACTTTCCTTAAGCGTATTTGTTTTTACACGCTCTTCTCGATTTCCCGTACTATAGTGCGACCTGAAGTTAGATTCAATGCGCGACTATATACAGCGAGATGTAAGGCACGCAACGGACGAGGAATAGTTATAAACATTGCGACGTAATCGCCTGGCGTGCCTCGTGTGCGAGATGGGTAAAAAGGGTTCTTGAACTTAAAAGGGGTCACCTCGCGCACACACAAGAAACACGACGACGAAGACGAAAAGATACCTGTGTCTATAGCACCGCGCCTTTTATAAAGTGGCTGCGACTACTAGCTAGTCGTTTGGTTGGTTGCTTACCTTGTGCTTCATCTCTGCACAGCCACCGCGCACTCCAACATTAGGCTTGTCTATTCTTCGTACGGCAGTTTCTAATTTTTCTCTTTACTTAGTCTTCTTTGCGTTCCTTTTCTAATATAATTTATTTTCTTCTCTATATACACCGTCTCGGAGAGTGTATCTAGGTTTTGTTTGAATTTCAAAGGAGGACGAGACGACGTCATTGGATTATGGAACCAAAAAGTACAAAGCAAAAAGACCATAGAGCCGAAAGAAATTTATTATCTTGGAGCCTAGGGTGTTGTAAAGTGGTTAAAGCTATAAATGAGCCTCCGTGTCGAAGATCACATAGTAACAAAAAAAAACAACTTGTTTGTTGCTTGCTTGTTGTTTTTTTTTTTAGGATTGTCCTAAAAAACAAAACTTAACGATTGTCATAAAGTATCGGCAGTCTAGGTTGGTTTGAAGCTTTTCTTAGAAATTTTTGAAAATTATTTTCAGGTCTTGTATTTACAGACAACGATGGTTGGTTTCTCGTATTCTCTGCTTCAATGTCTGTTAAGTTAAGTGATCAAGCTAGGATCTTTGTGTTCTGAGAAAGTTTCTGTCAGAAAATTACAATACCTACCCATCGGTCTAAAAGTATTTTACTAGAAGTGCGAAAAGTTGCCCACACTGCTGTAGTCAACCTCTACAAAAAGTTCTACACCGTTGGCTAGGTTTAGTTTTAGTGGGCAGTTTTTTGCGTAGGCCATAGTAAACAGGTGGGTATACTATTCTGGAAGCTTCCAATCGTTCAAAGTCCGACTGTCTAAGCATAAAATTTAATATTCTATCCGAAAAAAATAATGGCCCAAGAACGGAACCTTGTGGCAACCCTGTATAGATACTGTAAGGATAGAAAAACGTTTATCTCCTTTTCTGATTCCCACTGCTGAAGGCCCGTTATATAAAAGGTGGGCCCAATATAAGTTTCTTTTTAAAAATACAATAAAATGAACAAAATTAAATTTTTCCATGTATTATGGCTTATTGAACACAACGTCGCGTCGTTCAAGTGGCTGCCTCGGCTGGCTTCACAGTAGCGCATTCTGTCACTCAAAGTTTCCAAGACCTTGCTGATGGTTTCGGGCTGTAGCTCTCGGATTGCTTGGATGATATTTGCCTTAATTGCTTGAATCGTTTCCGGATTGCTGGCATAACATCGGTCCTTCACGGTTCCCCACAAAAAATAGTCAAAATGGGTCAAATCGCAGCTCCGAGGCGGCCAATTGACATCGCCAAGACGGCTGATAACACGATTTGGGAATTTGGTACGCAAAAGATCGATTGTGGCATGGGCTGTGTGGCATGGCGCACCATCCTGCATGAACCAGAGGTTGTTCAAATACAAATGTCTTCAATTTCAGTAAAAAAAAGTCGGTTAACATGGTTCTGTAACCCCCACTGTTGACCGAAACGTTGTTCCCAGCCTCATTTTCGAAGAAAAATTGTCCAATCCACAATCCGCAGCAAATTGTCACTCTCTCGACAATAACGTCCGGGATTTCCGAGCCCCAGATGCTGGAATTTTGTTTGTTAACATATCCGCCGAGATGAAAATGGGCCTCGAAAAGATGATTTTTCGCCCAAAATCGTTGTCCAATTCAAGCTGCTCTAAGGCCCAAACTGCGAAGCGATAACGAAGCGGATGACTTGGACCTTGTAAGCGAATAATCTGAGATCTTTGTGCAGAATTCTCATCAGGCTAGTGCGTGAAATGTTGAGCTGTGGGTACCGCGTACGACGACCGGGACCATGAGTGTTGTCCATTAGCATACCAGTCTCACAAACTTTTTGCAGAAACTGCGTACAGCAGGCGCAGTGGGTGCTTCATTTCGGCCAAAACTTATTTTAAAAAAACGCACTGTTCGGGGTACACCTACACAGCACTCACTTTGGAAATAAGTTTTCAATAGGGGAGACTGGGGCACATTTGAACACTTGTTGATTTGAGGTCTCATAACATCCTATTTGTTTAAATTCTTGGACTTTATATTCTCACTTTAAGAAATGCAAATAAACTTTTATTTGGGACAAATAACTACGTACATTTAGTAAAGGCGTATAATTTATTTTTATTTAAAAACGAAGTAGGTCCTTATGTTCCTGGGGCACTTTTGAACGGCAGTATTTGTTTTTGTAATTGCTTTTAGCAGCTAAGTTACTAGTAAAAGGTTTGTAGGTATATTTTAATAAAATAAATTAACTTTATTTTTTTAATAAAAAAAAACAAAAACGACTTAACTGAAGCAAACTGAAATTTTTAAATTACTGAAATATTTTACAAATGACTGAAGAGACTTTATAAAAACAAAAATGAGTTATTTTATTAACCGAACAGAAATTTTGAAAAAATTAAGGCAAAAATCATTACCGCAGCTGTCCTCGATGTTCCCGGAGCGTTAATTAGTGGTGGTAGCTTAGCTTTTAGTTCAATGTCACATACAGATCCCTTGTTCAAATATGCCCCGATTGTTTTGTTAAAACCTGCCCCAATAGGTAAAGCGACAGTAAAATGTGCGCAAATATTTATATTTTTCATATTTGTCAAAAAAACGTACATTATATACGTTTTCAAATAAAGTTGTGCCTTAAAAATATATTTTACACAAAAAGAAAGGCTCACTATAAAATTTGTACACTTTTAGAAATAGAAAAATTAAAATATGCAATTTAAGCATAAAACCTCCTCATGCGGCTACTTTCAGGCGACGACTGCAAAGATATCCGAAAGTCGTGGACGACTAAAGAAAACGGTAATACCAAGTTTAAATTTTGGTTTATACTTTGAAATATTTGTTAAATGTTGTTTTATGTAATGTTCCAATGTGCCCCAGTCTCCCCTACTCATTTTGTTCCGCGGAGGTATGATACTGTCAATATTTCGAGCGGGAAACAGCTGTCAGTGTCAAAATAACCTATGATTTAAAAAGAAACCACTAGATGGCCCACCCTTTATAAGACTGCAAACATATTTTGGAGGTATTAGAAGGTCCCTACAATTTTACGCCAAGTCTGAAAGGATCAATTCAGAAGCTTTCACAGGAAAGTTATACTTTAGAATGTTCGTTAGACCTTTGCGAGAGATGGGGCAGTGTCCAGCATGCTAACCACGGACAAACTACGCCCATCCCGTTGGATGCTACAATCCGCGCTTGAGCCCTTAAACTGTATAAAAGGGGTTATGAACCATGTCTCAATTCAGTTGGCTTCATGGATTTTAACTCGAAAAAGATGGTGGATGAAATGTTAGATATATGGGCGGACGACAGAAACAAAATAAAACTAAAATTGTCACATCCACTCCTCGTTACATGAATCCCCACAAGGTGAATCCAAAACGGAGTGCACTAAGCTTTAGACTCAATTAACTTGTTTGGATAATTAAGTGCGAGTAGGCGGTATGATGTATCACATCCGTTTTTCTTTCAAAATTGATCAGGTTAACTTGAACGAGCTTTTGACTCAGGATAAACAAATACCACTGTCATGTTTTGTATTTGCATGCCACTCTTTAAAGTGGAGCACAAACCTACACGCGTTCGTAAATACTAGAGTAAATACCAGAGTTGTGTGTTCAAGGCAACTTAGTCCACGTCCACATGTATAGATGCAGGCAAGCATAACCTTTCAGAATTAGAATTTATATTGACATATAATCTGACATGGCACTCAAAGTTATATTGTAATTTGTTGTGTCCCTTTAAAGATGAATGTGCCTTCCCTCCATCTTGTGTGAAAGTCATGCATACTAACTATATCCACAGACAGATCTGCTATAACATTTTTTTTTTATTGAAATGTAGACCAAACTGGAACGGGTTCTTATATACATACATATTTGTACTAAAGTTGATCTTACAAAATAGGTGAGCCACACTTCCCTGCCTAGAGCACACAATACCTCCTTTACACCTTACACATGAGAACGACCACTTGTTGCTGGCTGGAACTGCCTTTACCCAACCCTATGTGCTACAAGTTTGAGAGTATAACAAGAAACACAAACAAATCTAAAATGTAAGATAGGTATTTCTATCTGTAAGCTTTGGAGCGCGCGAATCATAGAACAAGGTGCAATCACTGATAATTGATGCCCACTACCCAGAAGAACCGAGGAAGCAAGGCAAGACAGAGAGAGCACAAATTGCGTAATATCTCTCGAATACGAAATGAAGTTTTTATGTGTTGTGTAGGTCTAGCAACTTGGATCTTGGTATATGTATAGTGTAGTAGCCCAAAAGTTTGTCGTGTGCTTCTCTGCCTTGGTAAGCAGAAGTTGTAGCTCGTTGTTTGTCTATATGGTGGTCTATACGCGCTATATCTATATGTATCTGTTAGCCTTTTAAATTGGCTCTCCTTTGGTATTATTAACTGCACGAGGTGTGCATCCGCCTTCGGATGTTGTCAGGCTTTAGCCGTAAATGGCATTATGACCATGAGGAGCTTTGTTTCTTTTTTTTTTGGCTTATGCGGAGGATGTAGCATATTACGAGATGGATGGGAATACTTTTTTTTCATGAAAATAGAAAAGAATGAAAATCTATATAGACATTCGAGATACAATAGTTGATGAAGACAATTCATTTTATAGCCTAAGGTCGCCTATATTTGGTAGAATGGTTTATGTTGGGATGTGTAGTAATCTTTTTCATCCGCTACTATAATTTTTCATTTCATTTTAATCATTTTTAACAAGTTAAAAAAAAAACTTTAAACATAAATGCCAGTTCAGTGACAGTTGGCTAAACTTTTATCAGTTTACTGTGCAGATTTCTTACCAAATTACAGCTGTCGCATTCGGCTTAAGACACCTCTTGACATTGGTCAACTTTTTCAAATCAAATTGGTCTAACGAGGTGTAATCGTGCGGCCGATTGATCTGCGCATGTTGATCTGATTAATCAGACAAATTTAATCCAATTGATTTTAATTGTTAAAAATGTATAACTATATAAATACACCTCCAGAAAATTTGTAATAAATTCTAGTCCAGGTTTTAAACAGGTATAGGTAGGTAGGTAGGTAGCAGTGGCGGTTCACCTTGAACCCAATTAGCACTAAGATGTGCCGTTTTGTTACCACGACTCGTGTGACCTATTTTTTGGTGATTGTTTAGAATGTGGTCCGGTCGATGCCTATAGCCAACCTGTGGTATTGAGAAAACGGATAAGATCCTGTATCCCTTTGCCCGAGATGTCGCTAAGGTCGTCAAAGAATGGTTGGTTCAGTGGGCCCAGTCTGGCTCTCGCTAGAGCAGGACATTTGCAGAGGAAGTGAGAGAGAGTTTCTTTTTCATTGCGGGTTGTATGGGATACCTAGCTTGGCCGCATGGTCTCCAATTGGCCAATGTCCCGTTATTATTGCCGTGATTCTGGTGATATCTGGGCGGGTTCTGTTTAGCAGGTTATTTGTTCTGTTTTGGTTGTAAGTAGACCATATCTTCCTTGATATGACGCAGTTTGTCAACCCCGACCATCGGGAATTGGCTTTCTGCAGAAAATGCGAATGTATTTGTGCCTTTACCGCTCCTAGCGGGGTGTGGACCCTCGTTGAGAGCGAGGCGTGTAGTGCTGAGCCCTTCCTTGGCAGCTCATCCGCGTGCTCATTGCCTGTTATGTCACTATGCCCTGGAACCCAGAGAAGTGTGACTCTGAAGCGCTCGCTCAGACAGGCAAGTTCGTTCCGGCACTCCTGCACCAGTTTGGAGGATATGGTAGCCGAGTCGATGGCTTTGATGGCGGCTTGTCGCACCCCCATGCTTTTCAAGAATCGGCAAATCAACGAGCAATATTCAAAAATTAGATCTTAGGTTTGGATTTTCATTAGGTATAGGTTTTAAACTTGTAAATGTCCTACCTACGAGTCGGCATTTTCAAAGGTTCCACATGAACTCCTAAAAATTTAGCTAGTTTCGATTCGATTTTAAAAAAGACTGTCGGCATCGGTGAATATGCCGACTGAAATCCTTAAAATTTTGCGAGTAGATTCAATTTTTTTTAGATTCGACGGTCGGCATCGGCGAATTTGCCGACTGAAATCCTTAAAATTTAGCGAGTTTAGATTCGATTTTAAAAAGACTTGGCGGCATTTCTAATTTGAGGTTAAATTCGAAGGAATATGTTATTCGCTAGTTTGTGGAGCTCAGCATTGATGTAGATTGCGAACTTTGACCATTCGCGGCAAGGGTGTTTTCAAATAGTTTTAAAAACGAAATTTCGTTTTTTAAACTGTTTATAAACTTGTTTTCTTAATACAGCTGATGGCTGAAATTCGCGAACTGCCGCGAACACATAGAAAAGTATTCATGTGAACGGACTGTCAAAACTAGATAGTAGATAGTTGGTCACTCTCATGTGAATGGTCCTTTAGGTATTGGCCTCCCATACAAACGAAAACAATCAAAATCTTATATCCGAAAGACCACCGCATCGATTGAGCTCAATTTTACAGGAGCTCTTTAGGTATTGGCACGGTATATTTTCTGTGAAAATTGGTCAAAATTGGACAAAGGGGCGTGGGACCTCCCATACAAAAACATCTTCTATGGGGTGAAATTCGGTGACGTTAGATATAACTCGATAACCGCTGGGCCGATTTTTATGATTTCTATACAGTCGGCAAGTTCCTGAAATAAGTCGGCATTTCAATGAAAGTCACCCCCCAAGACTCGAACCCTCGCTACACCCATGATTTTGAAGCACTGGACCATGAAGATTTTAGAATTGGACTTCGGCTTACCAAATCGGCCGAAAACGCGACTGTGAAAGGAAAGTTTTATTTACTTTTCTCCTAAACCTTTCTACCACATACATGGCATCACCGTTCCGTGTTAATGGCCGCGTTCCATTGACCGCTAGATGACTAGCGGCATGCCAAACTCCATATAAAAAAACTGACATTTCAGCATTTGCGCTAGATCTCTAGCACATTTTGTGAAATATCCTTTTCTGGGAAATTTTTCAATCTACCGCAAAATGAACTGCTAGATTGAAAAAAATAACGAACTGTCAAAATAAAAGTGAAAGTGCAGAAGTCAAATATTTCTAATTTGGTGTAAAATGGGAATTCAAAATTCTATGTAATTAAAATACATTGTATTTGTTTATTTAAATTATAGTGTATTAATAAATATGCGACATGATGGCACAAAATACATTTTTGACACTCATGAAGATGAAATAATACGAATTCAAATTGGTTCTAATGTCACTTTGCCGCTGCCGCTAGATCTCTAGCGCCAGCGTTCCTCCATCAGGGATATTACGTGCTAGATGTCTAGCGGTCAATGGAACGCGGCCAATCTATCAGCTACAAACAACTTCACATCGTACATCTTCAACTGTCACTTCTTCATTCATTTTTGTTTTTAGTAGAACATAAAACGTCAACGTCGTGCGTTTCATAAACTTTTTTGCTTTATTCAATAAAATACTGAATTATAATATTATATTGAACGTGGTCTCATTTATTTAATTAGGCCACTAGTCAGGAGATCACTCCCATTATGGGATGTTGAAACTTCAAGCCACTTGGAAAGGAATAAGCCTTGGATTATATCAAACTGTGAGAGAAATTAAAATACAAATGTTTGAATCAATTTGAAGAAAACTATTAGGTCTATTCGCGTACTTTTCCAAGCAAGGCAGTACAAATCTGTCAATTTCGAAAATTTGAGCGCAACTCTCTCAGAGAGCGAAAAATGTACCGAAAAGTACGTGTATACACTTCAGCGTTGTTGTATGGTCGTAAATATCGTAATTGTGACGATTTTGGAAAGCAAATACGACGCTCCGATTTTTGTTTGATTTGACTTTATTTCTACGATTTGCTGATTTTTTGTTCCGATATTTACGATTTTTGAAGCAGTCAAATACGACGTATAAAATTACAAATTTCAAAACCCTGCCGTAACTACGAACGAAAAAAATTTAAGACCAAATGTGCAAATCAAGAAAAGTTTATAGAACATACGACATAGAAAGGTAGAAGGGTTGCATTAGTTAAAGCCATTGCTTGTGATTGTGACCCGATCAGCATAAATTTGACGACTGCAATTATGCCACCGATCAGTTGATTGACCATTTTACAAACAAAAAAACGTCATAAGCCTTGAAAATGCCTTATAATTTGTTTTTAGTTTTCTGTGTCTGTATTAGAGCTCTTGATACCCGCATACCCGGGTTCTACCCAGGTACCCGGGTACCCGAGATTTGCGGGTATTTCCCGGGTACCAAAATTTCGGGTACCCGATTACACCGGGTACCCGTTTTTTCGGGTACCCGCTCCTTTTCGGGTACCCACGTTTTTTCGGGTACCCGCATAGTTTTTTTTTATCTCCAAGCACGTTTACAAATAACATTTTCGTACGTATTTTTAGCATTTTCGTATACCGCAGTCAGAAGTCTAAAAAAGTGTGTCCCGCAATTGCGTATGTTGGTTCAAATTTGCGTGCATATGTACTTAAATTTAAAACAAATATGCATGCATAGCTACTTGTATATAAAAATGTTATGTTGGTTTGTGTATGCTTCAAAAACTCGAAAAGTTTTGCACCGATTTTGCTCAAATTTTCAGAGAATCTTTGATATTGGCTCGAGATGGTTGTAATGATGGTTTGATCTAAATTGGACAAAGGGGCCGGGCGTGGCACTGCCCATAATTTTGCACCATGAAGTGTGCACGGGCTATGCTAGTAAATTCTATAACTTTTCTCGTATACTTACGTACCTATTAAGAGAAAGATAGATACCTATGTACATGTACCTATGTATTTTTTTTGTACAAAATTTCGAACTCGCGATTTTAATCAATTCTAATATTACGATAATGGGGGAACTCAAAAAAGTTGGTCTCGCAAATCTGTCCGTCCGTATGTCTTTTAGAATTTCGATTTTTTTGAAAATGGTTTTAACGATTTGAACGAAAATTGATAGTTGAGTTAATGTAAGCATGCTCAAAATGACTGCATACTATTGTCGTTTTCCATTGGTTTCACTCGAGGATTCACTCATTATGACATCCAATGGAACAAGAAAACTGCTTCTGCTCGACTACACTCACGTATTGGTGAAACGTCAAAAATTACTGTATGGCTGCTGCCAACTGGCTTGTATAAAATACATAAAATGCACTTGTGTAAGTGCTTCTCGAGTGGATTCTGACTTCAAATCAAGAAGCGAAATTCTCTCCTCAGAATCAACAGAAGAGTATTTTTTGCGCCAATGGAACGGTTTCAGAAGTGATTTTCTTGATTCCGGACGCTCCCGGACGCTTCTTTTTGCCCAATGGAAAACGACATATGTTTCTCGCTAAAATGTCCAACAACGGTACTTTTGAAATTTGGCTCTTTCTCGAAAACAGTAGTTGATACCCACATATACTTATGTATACGATTTTAACAAAACTCATTTTTGACCATTTTTGTCTGACAAAATATGGCTTTTTTCTATAACTTCTGTTGATCGTACGTAAAAAAGTTGCCATAATTTTTAGGAAATTTCTCATGGATAAAAATTGCATAAAAAAATTAAAATGTATAAAGTCAAAATTTCCAGGAATCGTATTGCCTAGATAGTATTCTTGTCTATCAGGATAATGCATATCAATGTTACAAATTTTAAAATCTTTGGCTCCCATGGCCATGACTGTCGAAGAAAAGTGAACACTCCCAGGCCAACACCTAAGATTGTCCAAAAATTGTAACTCAATCGATTAGGTGGTGGTCGAACTAATGGATATTTAATGTTTTTGTTGTATTGGCGGTGCCGAGCCCTTTTGTCCAATGTTGACCAATCTTCACAGCAATACTCCTGGGCCAATACCTAAGATTGTCTGTAAGTTTCAACACAATCAATTCGGCGGTTTTCGAGATATAAGATTTTGAATGTTTTTTTTTTGTATGGGCGGTGCCACGCACCTTTGTCCAATTTTAACCAAATAAACCCTATATGGTGCCCATTGATAAGGCCTACCTTTTCCAAAAAGATCCATACCAACCGGGTTAGTAGTTCTTACGTGATAGTGGAACAAACAAAAAATCTACAATTTTATTATATGTATACATAGATGTAGCTCGAAAAACGTTCATAACACCTCGATATTCAATTCCAGGTACTTCTGAATTTAGGATATCCATTACCCGGAATTACCGGGTACCCATTACCCGAAACTACCGGGTACCCGCGAACTTGGGTAATACCCGCATTTACCAGGTACCCGGATACCCGGGTAGTTGTTCAGATGGGTATTACCCGGGTAAAATCAAGAGCACTAGTCTGTATGCTGTTTCCAAACTTAGACCAGCACGAAAATGTACACACCATACGTTGCATTCCATTTCAAGCCCTCTGACTCCAAACGTCAGTGTAGCGAACTTGTCTACTCATAATAAGAACTGCTTCAGGTTATTGATCGATATGTTGCAAGTTGCTGTAAGTGAAGTTTTACTTCTTTTGGCTTTGTTTTGCTACATTACACAATTTCATTCGAAAATTCCGCCAACTACTTTGAGGATATGCGCCTTAATTCTATCTTAATTTTATCTATCGTTTGGATCACTGAAGAGGACTCTATTCACAGAGTAGCTAGTTATCATTTACGGACTACGGAGACAGCGCGTTACCCTGTATTTTAAAACTACTCATTGCCGCTCCCAAGTCATAGAAAAAACGCAGCCGTGTAGACCCCATTAAATTGTTTACCAAAATAAGTTGGACTGTATTTTTTAAGTAGCGAAAGCGTGGTGGTGGCGCATAGTACTAATAATTTTTTAGTAGATATCCATATACCATATTACACGAACGCAAAATTGCGAAATTTCGAAATTGAATTTGAATATCTTCAGAATTACTGAATAATTAAGGTAAGCGTTTAAAATGATTAATATTAGATAAGGCCCATAGTCCTGAAGCTTTTCAATCTTCTACCGTTGTTGTCAAAAATTCCAAACAAACATGCTAGCTGAACATATCTAACCGCCTTGAATGGGGGAAGTGGGATTAACCCAGTTTTTAAATTGGTGGTCATTTGGTCATTACTTTTTCGAGTTCGATATCAAAATAATCCCAATTTCTCAATTTTGAGACCTAGTTTGAACATTAAGAGGTTCGCACCCAACTAATAGAAAGTAAGTGTTTTTAGGTACTAAAAGCTATGGTTTAAGTGGTCCTCAATCAGGTGCACTTTAAACAAGATTAAGTCCATTGTGTTTCGAATTTTCGAATCCACACCCGAGGGACGGCGCAGTAGAGGAAGACCGCGACTCAGGTGGCGCACGCATGTTGAAGGGAACCTTAACCAACTTATCGTGCGAAACTGGAGACAACTGGCCAAAAATCGTGCTGGCTGGTGACGCTTGTTGGTTGAGGCCCAGGTCCACCCGTACTGTAGCACTACCTTAAGTAAGTAAGTAAGGTCCATTGTGTTGCCACTGAAAAGTATAGGTGATTAAAATGTCTGCTCCTGGACTTCTGCACCTTCTGCAGAAGACGTTGAAGGGTAGGTATACCTATCAATCGCACAGTGTCCGCTTATGACATTTGTTAGAATGGCACATCTTTCTAAACACCCTAATATGTCCCTACACAAATTTTTACAAATTACGATAATTACGATTTTCACAATCCCAAAAATACGATTCTCAGAAAAAGTTTATAACAACACTGATACACTTCGAACTACTTCGACTCTTCGAGCCATTTCCAGCTAATCACCAATTTGAACAAAACAAAACTATTTCAAACTGCAGCGAAAATTCACAATTTTAATTAAATTGATACCTATAATTTTGTATTCTATCAATATCTGTATACTTATAACCGAGCAATCGTTGGAAAATATATTTTGTTTATTTCGTTTATCTGTCAACTTTTTGCTTTTGACAATTTTATCAGTACATGCCGGTAGAAATTTCCTGAGCTGTTTCGAGCCAGGAGGGGAAATGTTGGTTAAGCTAGTATTAGACGATATGTTGAATCAGCATACGTATGCTGAAAATTGTGTTTCAATCACAACATATCGTGTAAAAAAAAATTTCTGTCATCAAAGTATGCACGATATGTTGTGATTGGAACACAATTTTCAGCATACGTATGATGATTCAACATATCGTCTAATACTAGCTTTACTCATTTATTTTGCTAGTTTTCTCTTTACCTGTCATTTTTGATGAGAACGTGTATAGATTTTGTGCGGTTGCGATCGATTGGTATCAAGATATTGGACGGACTTTGACGGAAGATGAACTGATCGTACCTGTAAATTTCATACAATTTTTTCAAGTATGAAGTTAAAGAAGGTACGTATATGATGGCGAATAATTTTTTTTAGCATCAAATTCAAAGGTCTCGATGAGTTTATTTCTGACCTTAATGGAGCAGCGAGTGTTCTTCATAGTCAATTGGCAGGGATGCCAAAACTTGACATGGCTCTACTTATATAACTCGTGTATATGAATGCAGTCATATGCGCAGCCTTAGCATCGATAGAGAGGTGGTGCGGTGCGGGTATCAATCTGGGCTTCTTGAATTTTCTTCACGATCTGCATTAAATGTACACTGCCCAATCAGGATTCCTGATAGTCTTTGTTGGCAAATGGCAGTACGACGAAACGATATTACCATTTACATTGGCAGCTAGGCGGCTGTAAAAGAGTTTCTGCTATTGAAATAATATCCAAGCTATTTCACCGCTGCGCTGGCGCGAGTAGCTCAAGGTTGTTTACTCGCAGCACACCACGATTCTCTGCTGGGTGCGTGGACATAGTGACAGCCGGCAATGAGACGACTGGCGAACAGGTGGAAAGAATTAACTACATAAATGTGAAGTATCACGGAAGCTCTGGCCAGAATATGACAGAGGCAGGAAACTTCTACAAACTTCTACATTTTGGCAGGTCTAAGCTGGTAGGGGCTCTAACGGGTCATAACTTCTGAAGAAACCATACAATGAAACTAAATCTCAAAGATCACGATACATATGTATAGGCTGCGGAGACGAAGAGGACCATGAGGACACACCTCACTTCCTTTCTGATCTTTACATGTTTTTTAGGATATCATGATGAGTAGACGGCCAGCGTCGAGTAGTCACAGGAAGATGAAACATTAAACCATTTCTAACACCAACCACCAAATAAAAGGGCATCACATAATGGGTCCACAAATACCTAATTGTATGTGACAGCATAGGGTTCATCCTGCTCTACCAACCCGTCAACCCAACCTAACGAAATGATAGATCTTGGTAGCATGATCTAGCATCAGCAGCCTTTTAAAACTTGAGTCAAAAGCAAAGACGTTCCTAGATTTTCAGTAGTTATATAAAATATGGCGTGATTAGTTAAATTTTTTAATTGCTTCTTCAAAATCTGAAAGTGTGACGAATGTCTGTTAAATGCCTTCCAAATACCAAGCGTAACAATCTCCCCACCATAGTAATTGAGAGATTGCTTTAATAGGTACAAAAACTTACAACTTAAAGTCCTACATGTACATATATACGAAAGCGTCTTTTTCAAAAAATGTCTATCCACTTCAGTCCTATTGAATTTAAAAAATAAATAATTAGTTTTCGCAACATATCATAGGAATCCTAGGCCCAGCTTCTTAGGGAAAGTTTTTATTTTTGGGACGAATAGAATTAGGTAGCGATATGACAACTGGATGATGCTGTCCACGAGCTTCAGCAGCAGCGATTCGTGGGTATATAGCAGAGGTAGAAGTGAATGATATTTAGCGGTTACAAAGTAGTCTCTCGGACCTCTGAACCTTTTATAGAGCGCGGTTTTAACCCGCTTTAAGTTATCATCTTACTTTACTTTAGTTGGTGCTTTCAGTCCGGAGTGGACCATTGGTCTCTCTAAACCAACAAGGTTCCTAGGTACCTGCTTCCTGTTAAGTATACACTGTTGATTGGACCGGTCTCCTATAGTGCGCGCCGTTTAAGGAGAGGATTTCCTATATTGCGTTATCCCTCAAGCGAGCCGTAGACACTCGAATATGGTACGAGTAAACTTGGTTCGAGTAAATATAAAAATACTTTTTATTTTGGTGAGAACAAGTTTTTGGTTTAATCTAACCACAAAATTGGTTCCGGTTGGTTTTTTCAAAGATTTGCAGGATTGTAAGGTTTTGGTTGAGATATGACTTTCCTAGCCTAAAACTCCACTGATATGGACCGATCTGTATTGACGGTTATTATGATTTGGCAACCGCCAAATTCCCTAGTGCATATGCAGTTGTGAAAACCGTGTGCTTAGTGCTAGCTATAACCAAATATGTACATCTTTTTCAATTTTGGCCTTAAAGTCGCCAAGAGCAATCTTGCGCGTTGTACTTAACTCACTTTTTCAAACGTTTTCTTGGAAAGATCATATAGAATGCATCCTTGGTAGCGTTATCTGTCAATCAGTGTGATTGACTCCGTCTACCATAAACTGGGATCACCACAAATATACCATAAGGATACAAACAATTTGCGCTTTCACTCTTGTTAAACGCACCCTCCCTCTCCTATTATTGCTATTCTAAGTGATAGCTAAAAACCTGCCTTTTTATACGCGAAGGGACCTACTAGTCAAAGTTGTAAAGCCTACAGAGTCTGTCTATAAAATCACTCCTGGCCTGACTTCACTTTCGTTCTGTGGTATTTTGAAACCCAAAAGGAGCATTATTTATAGCCCTCCCACGAGCCAAATGGAAACACTAAATTCTTATACACACCCAAATTGTCCCACGAAAAACTACACGGAGATAGTAAAACTCCTTGAAAAATTGGCCAACTATTACGATTTTGTCTTGCTGACATGTCCGCTTTGCATCATGGCTCTGTATAGCCTATGTCTATCTTTATGGTAATTGGGTGTAGTAAGCTGGGAAATGTTTGCTTCTACAATTCCCCCGCACAAACCCTTTGTCCAGCCATGAGAAAAGTGGAAAAATCACTAAACCACGAAATGATTTTCCATTTCCATTCACAGCAAATACAGGGTTGACAACCCTCACCCAATTTCGATTTCCCACCGATTTTCATATTTTCCACATCCACTCTATGCGATCCGCAACCGGAAAGTAGGTAGGTACACATATACCTATGTCGTCCACGCTTCAGCAGCTCGCCGACGACAACCACCACCACCACCACCATAATTATATGATCACATCGCAGTACCTATGGATGGAGTAAAGTAGCGCTAGCGATCTGCCAACCCAAGGTACTAAACAGATAGAAAATATATCTGCAGCACTACTCGCGTATCTATTCAAGCCCATGTGTGTGGCAAGCATATCTCCTTTGCTACATAGTAGTTACACACGCCCGTTTCTACAAAGCTCGTCCCGTTCCGATGATGTTTTGGTGTGGGCTTCCATAATAGCTATACTGTTGCATGCATTTGGGAAACGAAAAAAAAAAAAATGCGAGGGCGATACTTGGATGAGGAGAGAAACAAAAAGGCAAACGATCTAGAAAATTGTGTGGGTACCAGCATTTTTAATTCCATCACTCGTCGTTGTGTTGGTCGTTTGGTTCTCCTTTTTTGGGGTGATTCCAATTTATAAGTTGCACACTCAAGTTCGAGAGGCGGGCGAATTGTTTCTAGATACGGAATGGATCATGGATCCCTTTTCCGAAAGTGCACCCTCGCCATGGAAGAAAAGAGTTTTTCTTTTTTTCAATTCAATCGTCATCGTTCCGCGCGGTTAGTTATTGTATATATATGACTTTTGCATTTCTCTGAATCGTTTCCTTTATTGGCCGCGAGTATCTTTCGATACTTTTATCTGATTTAAGAGGGTGAATTCGAATTTTAAAGTGATTTGGGGTAAATGCCCTTGACAATGTATTCTGGTGTTCATCCCTCGGTCCGACTTATACAGTTGAACCACTGACCCCACTAACTCACCCCTGGTCACATAATACTCATTGTCCGTTTCCTGTGTTGCACATACCTACATAGGGTGTGCAACACGTGAACGATATAGGAAAGAAAAACCGGAAATTAGATGCAAATTTTATGTGGGATTCAAAAAATGGAAATGTCCTTTCCATTCATTAACTATTTGGATTATTACACATTGAGAGGTTGTGTTTTGCGTGTATGTGACATTTGCCCTATTCGATTTTCTTTTTAGAACGGGGCGAGTTAATAAAGGACTTTTCTCTTTTCTTTCGAAATAATAAGGGCCGACTGTGGAGGGACTTTAAGAAGGATGCACCGCCAACCGTCGCATCGTTGTTTTCTGACCGTTATTTAATTTGTGTATTTTATGGTTGTGTGCATGTTTAATTGTCGGGTTCATCACTTAAAGGTCGGCTGAGCATTGAAAATTTGAATTCAAAATGGACAATAATTTGATCACTTGTTGAATGTCAGTTACAAAAGAAAGGCATTTCTTAAGGGGTTCCAAAAGGAACTATTGTCCTTCTTAGAATGATAAGTATTTGGAATAATAAGATCTAAGTATGTGAAGGGCGAGTTTTTTTTTTCTATGCTGTCCTCATTTTTTAATAGGGACAAACTCTCAAATGGTGGTAGAAGGTTTTGCGTTAAATGGCGACATTTGTGTTTGATTTCACTCTGTCAATGTCAGATGCAAAAACAAACAGCCAACCACAGCAACGCTTAGAAATTTTGGGATTATCTATTTCCAAATGAGAGCTTAATTCGACAAAGAGTCGCTGTGTCGTGCTGTCAAAATCAAAAACACACAACCATGCTGTGTCCTGTCCATGGCATTGTCTTTCTACTAGCGAGATGAGGGATGAGAGAATGCGAAATTATGCAAGCCTAAAGTAAACTTATGTCGTTTTCGATTGGTAATCCAGAACCGTCCGGAAGCAATCCGAACGCTTCTGAAAGCGTTCGATTGGCACTCAACTGACAGTTCTTCTACTGAAAAGAAGAGAAATTTGCTTTTGGATTTGAATTCAGAATCGCGGAGAGTTCTTCCGGACGCTTCTGGATTACCAATCGAAAACGACATTAATTTGCTTTTTTGTGTGTAGGTATTTAAGTTTGACAGCGCGACGAGACACAGTCCCTAAGTGTAACGGACTCCATTCTGGTTTGACCTTAGGTTAAGTTAAGGTGGCAGGGCACAACCAGTGCAGCCATATTTATGCCCGTTGTAATACCACAGGATCTAATGATCTCAAAACTACTCGTTGAACTAACAAGAACTACAAAATATGTAAAGCGTTGGAAGCGACTGATGCTTATTTTAGCGAGTTCGCTGATATTGTCGAAGAATAATTATTCTCCAAGATGTAGTTTTCGTCGAGATAAGAGGACTGGGCATGTGCAGATGAGGTGAAGAATATAGTCTCCTCCTCCTCGCCCATATGTAGCTTCTGCAGAGATCTTTTGCAAGAGGCCCAACCTGCACGTTCCTCACGTATTCTGGTATTTCTAATGCGATCTCTACGGGTCACACCAGCGACTGATGCTTATTTTAGCGAAGAAATCTCATTTCGGCAGCTTGTATCCGCGATTTTATTCTTGCGGTCATTACCCAAACATCATGAAAGTGACATAAGGCCATACGTTCGAATATGGCCTTATGTCGCTTTATGCGAAATATGGCCGTATGTCGCATGGCCTTATGTCATGGGACCATCATGAACATAGGTAAGAGTTGGATCAAACACCAAGTTCAGGTCCTCCTAATAACAGAATGACCAAGTAGCTGTGTCAAAATTTACCCTGCCAGAGCAAACATACCTATACAGCAAAACTCAGCATTGCTCCTTCCTTCACTCATGAATAAGACCCCGAAATACTTAAACTTATCCACCTGTTTCAATGAGACTCCACTAACATGCAGATTGCATTGAACACGCGTTCTGGAGACGACCATCGCTTCAGATTTGTTCACGTTAACTTTCATCTCAGCTTCAACACAAACTTCTACAAACCGATCGAGTGCGCGCTGGAGTTCAGTCTGAGAGGACCCAAGGATGACCAAGTCATCAGCGAAGAGCAAATGACTTATCCTCAGATCTCCCAATTCGAAACATTCTTCGCCAAGACTGCACTGTAACATCCAGTCCATATAAGTAATGAAAAGGAGAGGAGACTAGACGCACCCCTAGCGGAGTCCAACGCCCAGGGTGAAAGTTATTGATTTAACGCCGTTTACCCAAACACATCTTTTACAGTTTGTGTAAGAGATTAAATGGCCCTCGAGAGAGAACCGTCAATTCCATACCCCCGTAATACACTTCAGAGTTTACCTCGAGTCACTCGGTCGTATGCTTTCTCCAAATCTACAGGTAAAACAGCGTAAACAGGTGTAGCATACTCCCAAGCCTTCCCAAATACCAGGAGCAGGAGAACAGGCAATTCGAAGTTCGCTTCGAGTTTCCCGGCAAACTATTCAATTTTGTTCGCGGGCGAGTTCATCTGAGAATCTCAAGCGACGCATGTCTCGTGTAAAATGCTTGACGTTCGACGCGTCAAGATGCGAGCATCTTCTAGACCTAGAGGAAGTTGATTCGAATTGGGAAACAATGAGTCCACCAAATTTATTCAACTTCATATTACATCCCCAATAAAGTATCATTTCCGGATTAGAGAGAAACTTACCTACCTAGGTAAGTAATCTTCATCAAGGAAAAAAGGAACAAATCACCACTGGAATGTAAACATCACATTAAAAGTGAATAAAAAAAAACGAATCGTTAAACCATCATCGGTCAAATCCCATTATATCATTCCCAAACGACAGAGATACTAATTATCGCTGGCCAATAGGCCACTGGAAACGCATTAAAATTCGAAATTGATTCGATATGCACCCCGATATTCGTCCAGCACATCCACACCGTCTTTTTTTGCCATTGACGTTGTTGGTACGACTTTCTAAAACGATTCAAAATTCGTTATAAGTTCACTGTTTCGTTTGTAGTATCGTTCGTTTTTACATTATCCCCCCGTGTTTTGCTGTCTCTCTCACACATACATACCTACTATTTCGCTCGCTCAAAAGGGGTACAATAAGAAGATCAATGTCCCCATTTTAATCGCTTCTTGGCAACAACCACGACGACCGACGACGACTTCGACTACGTTTATAATCCTTTGAAACACGAAGGAAACGTGAAAAGGAAAATCCATTTCAATCCCAACAAACCACCACCATCAGCAATTCACTTACCGCGACCGCAGCAACTACCATGTAAAGTGAAGAATAAGATTGAGAGCAGGAGCCCCAAGAAAACAAGAGTAAATACAACACAAAACGAAACTGTATAGTGTAACGCGATAAAAAAACCCCAAGAAATCAAAAGAAAGGGGAAACTTTACATTTTACATCGTCTTGTCTTGTTTGCTTTCCTTTAAACTAAAAAAAAAAACACAGAAATAAAAAAGTGGAGACTTACAAATTACAACACACACACACGTGAAATACAAAACGAGATGCGCGACAGGAAAATTGAAAATCCTTCTCCTTCCCTTATAAAGAGGGCAGCGCGCAACTACAGTAACAAACTGACTTTTCCCCATTTTTAGAGATTTTTCTTTCTGTTTTTCCCGGGAATAGCTATCATCATCAAGACGCTTCCTTGTTGCGCATGTGGCGTGTCGGTATGCCAGGCCAGCACACAAAACATAGATACACACAGAGGTACATGCACTGCACCGCCTATGTGTAAATAACCCCATTGCATGCATCACGAGGCGGACGGTAAAGATGACGATGACGACGACGACAACGATTTCTTCCGCAGCCCTTTTCAGTGTGTAACGAATGTAGTCTCTCCTAGGCTCGACGATCTCGATCCAGCACCAAAATGAGACGACGACGCACGATCTCTCTAGTCTAGCATAGAAGCAAAAGCAATCCCCGTCCCGTCCACATGCGAGAGAGAATGTGTTTCATCCCAGTCCACATCCACACGCGTGGACGCAATTTTTAGGTCGTTGAACCTTGGATCACATCACAACAATTGAGGGGTTAGATTTTCCTGCGGATGGGCAAACCAGGCAGCCACGTTTTCCACATAGATACACGGATACACAGGCAACTGATGTAGAAAGCGCTCGACTTTAGAGGAATCCAATCGGCACAGTGCTGACTGATAGCATCTCGGTTGATTGTGTGCTGTTGTTAATAGGAATATTCATCATGCATCGCATGACGGGCGAGACGAGATATGAAATTACAATTTTCCGGGAAAGATATGAGCCATGTATCGAAAAGGACATTTTTCAGCTCTTATCTTATCGTGTTTGGTTAGCACGTGTAATTATGATCGTTATGGGGGCTGTTTTTGTTTTCTTTGGCATTTATTGTGGAACAATTTATATGATCGATTGGGCACGGTCACATAAATTGCTGGCGACAATGGCGCCTTTAATTAAAATTGTTACAGAATTCAGGGAATAATGTCGCCAAGATTCTGAGACATAGAAATGCTACTAAAGATAGGATAAGGCAAATGACATTTTTAACTGACTTCTTATAGTTCGATCTTGATGTCACTGGTCACAACCGGTAGTGAATGCTGTCAAAATGTATTATTTTTTTTAGAGCGCTACCAATTTTGGGAATACATAGTCGAACTAGTTTACTACTACGGTTCTTGTTCTTATGGTTACACCAGTCTGGCAATATTTGTCACTCTTTTGATTGTCCTACATATTATTTTGAACATGTGACTAGTTTGTAGTTGTTCTGACAGCTGATTGACGGGATATGTCTGCGTTTTTATTGGCATAGATGACGTGAAAAAAATGTCTAGTCCAGTCAAATCTATAGTCGACTTAAGGCGACCCCGACCAGTCTTTTGAGTGTGCTCATTTTAGGCTATGTACCTACCTAGTTAGTTGACATTAGGTACTGTCAAAACTTTTTAACAACATTTTGTGAAAATCAATTTAAGGCCGTGTGTCAATTTGACTAAATAATTATCCTTTGACACGGACACTATCGTGGTGGAAATATTGTACTAATTTTTTGACGTTTTCTTTTGCTCCAGTTTTGCTAGAAGGTTGAAGAGTAAACAAAATTTCAATTAATTAATAGCGTGAAATTCGATAAATCCCTGTTTTAAGATTGAAGTTGAGTGAACTTGTCCACGTTGTCCTTCAACTCTTAAAGGGGTAAAAAGGGGGTCAAAGTTTAAATTCAAATATACATAGGTATACATTTTAATGTATTGTGGTATAAAATATGTTGAGACAAGGGCGGACTAAGAAGCAGTGGCACCCGGGGCGGCAAAGCAAGCTTACACCCCTTAAAAATTTTAAGAAAAAACATGAACAAACATTGACCCCCTTTTACCCCTTTACCCCTTTAAGAGTTGAATTTCCAAAATCGGAGAAATTAGTTTTCTTTATTTCTCATAGAGAGTACATAAACCGAGTTTGAAGTCAATCGGATGAAAAATAAAAATGTTCCCATACAAACTTTGACCCCCCCCCCTTTTTACCCCTTTAGGGCGCAATCTGAAGTGCCCCAATATCTTAAAATCATTTTCATATAATGTGTCCTCCATGGTAAAAATTGCATGCTTTCATCACAAAGTGTACAATTGTTATACAATTTTATACTATGCCGCCTCACTAATATATTTTGTATAGTTTTTTCAAAGGCTTTTATTCTGTGATTAATTTTGAATAAAATTTCTGTGTAAGTATAGCAATTTTTACAAATTTGATAGCATTCAAGCATGAAATACGTTTGGGCACAAGTTGAAATTTTTATTCAGATAAAAATAAGCATTAATAAAAAATGAACGCCGCACAGTGCCCCACACAACAAAATGTGTATACCTACACGTTCACATATAAAAAGAGTGGCCTTAATAACATAACGTATTCCAATATCCAAAAGTAACTTAATGAACAAATATTGTTCTTTTAGTTAACAACAAACAACTTAAAATACACCCCAGAGTTCTGACTGGTTCTCTACGTCAGGGAAAATCGAATGTCAAATTGCGCTCCCTGCGAACTAAATGGAAATGCCAACTTTGTAGTACCTAAGTTGAGAAATTCTTGAATCTTGGCTTGAATTGTCGGCTAAACCCTCCAAAAACACAACTGAAAAATCTATTCACTTGACCAGTCCAGACCAGTGTTACCGATGGGCGACATATGTCGCCAAATGGCGACTTTTCTACTGTCGGGACGCGTGGCGACCACAATTCGAAATAATCGTTTTTTGGGCCTCTTTCACAAATACAGGCGACATTGGGACGCATTTTCAAAGCTTCAATTTATTTCTCAAATAACACCCAAAAATTTTGAAAAAAAAAATACTACGTGTGTTTTCTGCTTTAATAAATCTAGCGCATAGTACCAAACGGTAATACGGCACGGTATGGTACCAAACTCATTGAAATCGGGAATATTGGCCGCACTGTCTACAGTTTAAGTTTCGTTTAGTGATTAAATAAAACACTTTCGAATAATTCAAATGAATTCAAAAGCTAAAGCTAATATAGTGTTTTAAATAACTTGTATGGGCCGTGCCATTCCCCGATTTCCAATCCCACCCTATTCGAATTTGTAAGTACAATGCACATCAAATCAATGTCAACAATCTTACAACTTTTAAAATTCATTTTTATCGTTTGGGAGGTTCCACGGCCTCCATCAAATTTTTACCAAGTCTCACAGAAACACCTTCGAGCCAATAACAAAGATTTTCTCAATATTTGAAATCAATTTATTCTGTGGTTTTCGAGATATACGATTTTAAAGAATTTTTTGTATGGGAGGTGCCAAGCCTCTTTCTCCAATTTTCACCAAACTTAGCAGAAACTCTATTGAGCTAATAGAGCAAAGATACTCCAAAATTTGAGTTCAATCGGTTTGGTGGTTTTCGAGTTTTGCTATCATTGATGGGGTATACTCCCATACAAAATGGAAATTTAGATTTTTTCGATTTTCCGGCTTTTCATTTGGGATTTTCAGAATTTTCTAGACCACCCCTGATTCAAGACCAATAAGCTTTGAGTATTTACTGGACTAGCGCACACCAAACAAAAAAACTATATACCTACATGAACTTTTATTTTTTCACTATTTTTTTTAACTTTAAGTTTATTTCAGTAAGAAAATAAATTCACTAATTTTTTTTTTTTTTTTTTTTTTTTCAATAAACTGTATAATTTAAACCTGATCGAAATTCTGTGGGACGCATTTTTTGGCTCGGGCGACCTTTTTTGGAGACATTTTCAAATTGTCCATCGGTAACGCTGGTCCAGACCAATGACAACTCAGAGTTCAGAGACATCAAGTGAGACAACTGTCAGACTTACTCAACTAGATTCTTGAACGTGCCCATTGAAGGAGCTAGTTATACCTACATACATTTATACAAAATTTTCCAAAGTCTGTGCAGCTACTTGCATACGCTGACGACATCGACATCATTGGCAGAACACAGCGAGCTGTCTACTGGTGCGTTTGCAAGAATCAGTACAGAGGCGGCAAAAATGGATTTAGTGCTGAATGAGGACAAAACAAAATATATGCTATCAACAAGAAGGGACACACAACATCGGCGAATGGGACAGAATCTCACGATAGACAGCAACAATTTTGAGGGAGTTCGGGACCTTGTCTACCTTGGCTCCAATATTAATTCTGAAAATGGCATCACATCAGAAATCAAGCGAAGAATTACACATGCCAACCGCTGTTAGTTTGGCCTAAGAAGGCAATTGATTAGTAAGGCCTTGTCGAGAAACACCAAGGAGACTCTATATAAGACCCTCATCATCCCATGTCCTGCTCTATGGTGCAGAATCATGGACGTTATCAAAGGCGGATCTCCTTGGGCGCTTCGAACGCAAAATTCTTCGAGTGATTTTCGGTCCCGTTTGCGTTGACGGGCTTTGGAGGAGGAGATTTAACAACGAATTCTACGAGCTGTACAGCGACATCGACATGGTCAGAAAAGTAGGTAAGCGTCAAACATATAAGATCGCTGGGACATGTAGAGTGGAATGGACACAAACGCTCCAGCCCGTAAAGTCTTCGATCCCAGCCCGGAGGTACAACGCGGTAGAGGAAGACCTCGCCTCCAGGTGGCGCGCACAAGTTGAAGGGGAACCAACTTGGAGTGCGGGACTGAAGGCGGTTAATTTCGACCTGATGCAGATTGTGGTGGCAAGATAAGGACTGTTATAAAGCAGAGGCATAATATTTCTTGTGAAGTCTTCCTCAAATCTGTATCCAAATATCCAAAGCCAAATAAATGCTGATCTTGCTCCTTAAAGCAGTTGTCTTTGTATACCCATCCAGGGTCCCCACTAAATTTATGAACTGCGAACAAACCACTTTTGATGAATTTCTGAACAGAAAATTGAACATTTTACTATCCCATCAAAATGTATTAAGAAAACAAAGTTTAAAAACAGTTTAAACAACGAAATATCGAATTCCAAACTTTCTGCCGCGAACGATAACACCCTTGGTGCGAATTGTCATCGTTTATTGGCAATCCACAACATCTAACCGTGTTCCACAAACTAGCGAATACAAAATGCATTCGGACTTAACCTCAAATTAGAAATTCCTGGTAGAAACTGATGGCTGAAACTCGCGAACTGCGGTGATCAAGTAAAATGTTCATGTTAACGGACTGTCAACACTTGTGAATATTCGTTCGTTTGTAGGTAGTGGTCTCATGTGTTCAAGCGACTGTTTAAGGTCCGGCCATTCCGCTCGCAAATCCACAGTTTGGTATTCTTATTTCGTTTGCTGGGGTCGTCAGCATTTAGATCTTTCTCCTTATGAGAGGGGCTCATAGCTTATTCAGCCAAAGAATTCCCATAGACCATTAGTAAGTCGGCTCGGCATGGATAAAACTAGTAGTTCCATGTGTCTACCACAAGGGGATGAACATAGTCAGAAAAACTTTGTTGGTATCAAGGTATCGAACCGGCAAGTGTGCTGCTGCTGAATAGTTCTTCATCTGCTACGGAATCTGATGAGTTTGGCAGTGATGTCAAAGCTATAGCTATCTTTAATTCCTTTTGGTCGACGGATATGTCAAGACCTAAAAATAACGCAGGTTGAATGGTTCATCTTGCAGACCGTTTCGTAGACTTTAAGATCTTGCCATAACTATTTACTTTGAAGATGTGACTATCCTTATATTTGTGGACAGCAAGACTCAAGACCTCACAATTTAGCTGGAAATAAAAGTTCGTTGATCCAGTTTTGCGTTCAAATAAGCTTTTAGAAGGATGTTTGTCTGTCTTTTATAAAAATCAGTAGAATCCAACAAAATATTTTTTTTTCTTTTCTTTTCAATTAATTTTAAAAATGTCGATTTAAACAAACTACAAAAACGTCAGTTCCGATTAAGACCATGAAAGCGTTTCTACAAATGAATAATTGGAAAATCCTAATAAAGTAATTATTTTCCAACACGCTTGAATAAACCTGCACTGACCCCATTTTATCCTTCCACTTGTATGCATGTCCTTCTTAGTTTTATTTTCTCATAAAAAAATAAACGATTAGTTCGAAATCGTTTACCATAAAAAAAAATTATGTACATTATTATTTATCATGCGTGTCCATGTAGAAAATTAATAAGCAAACCAAAAAAAAAAAAAATGGGGGAAAGTTGTGATAGTTCATTCAACTTGTTGCAGACATAAGTAAAGTACGTTTCGATTGAAATTGTATTGTGTCTGTCAATTTTTGTAGTACGGTACCTTCCCTATAAATGCATTCAATTTACATCCTGTTCATGGAACAGTAACCAAACCAACAGGATGCGCGTATATCGACAATTGTTCACCTTCACTTTAGGTAATACATCAGACCAATGAAATCAAGAAAGAGAGAAACACAGAAATAGAATCCCTCCAGTCTGTATATAGGGTTGATAATGATTCCTCACCTCACGATGCTTGTCGCATTTCTTTAGCTGCCAACTCAGCCGTGATATACCAACCGAATGTGACTGGCAAATCAACATCTCTCTTCTTACGAAATCATCCTGACACCTGATTCTAAATTTGTGAATAACAAAAGAGAGAACCCTGCACAATGCAGTCGAGGGTGAAAACACAAAAACCCAGAAAAAGTTGACAAGTGAAAAAAGGCCCAAGGTAAAGTGAGCTAGCTCATCACTCAACATGCAGCTATCTTTGGCCAACACCGCAAGGGGGAGAAACACATAAAAAGTCACGAAAAGGATCCTCTCATTGTTCGACAGGTAACAAGTCTAACAACTCAGGATAGTGTATAGCCAAGTCAGTTACCCGCTTCAAAAACAGGGGTTGTTATTATAATATGTTAATATTGTCAATTCTCAGGGGTGGATTTGGAAGTGAAATCCGCGCGCTACAGGTTGAATCTTAATTGCAGCCATTGTCTGCGGAATGGGGATGACAAAGCGACAACTATAACATAAACAGGAAACTCAGGTGTGCGCAACCTGTTACGCAGTCGACTTGAAAGACTTATTGCTGTGCTGTACAATGTACATACAGGGAAAAGTCACTGTTGATGACGTAAGTGACTTTAGAACTTTTAGAGGGTTAGTGCCAGGGTAGGTAACAGTTATTAATTTAGATTTTTTTTTCCGTTTAATAAGGAAGTCTTCTCGTTCTGGGGGTGATTTTTGGCATAATAATTAGATGGTACCTACCTGCGACAAAGAGGGGTTGCAGAATGAAGACCCATAAGAGGATACAGAAAGTATGTAAGAGGGCTTCATTTTATGAATATTTGATGAGTTAAAGGACGAGTATATATATATTTTTTTGTAGATTTTCGTAACCGTCATTTCTAAGGTCGCTTTAGAAACGAGATGATTTGAGACGCCGCGGGAAGTTAAAAATGTCCACTACAGACCCTACTTAGTTTCTGCTTTCAAATTAAAGAATTCACAATAGCTGTCAATTTTGTCGCTATTGTGAGCTTCTGTAAAATTATAGACGAAGTTGAAAAATGTTAAATGCTTATTACTAATATGTAGGTATATCTTACGCGATACTAATAACGTATTTCTAATACATTATATGGTATTTCACAATTGCTTAATTTGAATAGAAACCATAAAACATATAGCTATTGTGAAATAAATTTAAGTTTGAAACTTATTTTTATTGTCAAGACATCACGTTTCCATTGACGCGAGATATAGCAAAAAGATTTATAAATCTAATTAGGTATTTCTATTAAACGAAAAGAGACTTATTGTGATTTCCAAAGACTTTGGCATAGGTTGTCAAACTCTAGAATGAAAACAACAATCACTGGTACAGTACAGCCATCTACTTCCTCTTTTGACAGCATTTAGCTTGTAGTTATTACGCCTAACTAATAAATTGTAGTCACAATTTTAAATTTACAGAAGGTCACAATTGCGAAATTTGAATTGAGTATATAGCTATTGTGAACTTACTAAATTTAAAATCAAAATTAAAAATTGTTATCAAGTAAGGCCGGGATTTATAAAAAAGTCACAACTCACGAAACATTTGAGAAAATTTAAAATTCACAAATGTCAGGAAATTTTTGTTCTATTTGTTTCCGTTGAATGAATTACAAATTTGGTGACTTCAAGGTTCAAGCTCAAGATTATTTTTTCCATAAGTCACAACGCAACGATATATAATGTACATGGCTTTTATAAATATGGGTGGCAACGCTTGTGAGAATACGGCAAATTGCACAACAGAAGGAGCTGAGAATGCATTTTGCATTGACACTTTGGACTTCAAAAAAAGTAGTCGATTGGAAGGAAAAAACAGTACTAGACTTAAGAAATGGGTGGTAGATTTAAAGTTTAGACTAATCAGCAATTATGCAGGTAATGTGCGACCCTGCAAACCACTGGCCGGATAAGGACCTATAGAGACCTAGCTCTCATTAGTTGGTATTATTATAATCATCTGTCCTATTCTCCTCGACTCTTTCCGAGTAAGTGGAAAATAGCATTTGTCCAGCCGGTCCCTAAAAAAAGTTAAGCCTACTTCTCCCACCCATAGCACTTACGTCTATTCTTTCTAAGGTCCTGGAAATGCTGATAAATTGCCAGTTTATGCAATACCTTGAATCACGAATGAATCTCAATGACCGACAATACGGTTTTCATGGCAGCAGGTCCTCTGGTGATTTGATAATCAAATGAACTCACTATGCAACAAAATCTTCTTCGGGGAACTTGAAGCGAACGAAATGCGAATTGCATTGAAGTGGTTGACAACTAGGAAACCCCAACAAACTTAGGCCCAGATTGTGATACCACGAAAAACAGATCACAGGATAACATTTGTCTTTCCCTACTCGTTGAATCATTTTGAGCTTCTCATAAAGCGTAAGCGTATTCATCGACTTCAAAGCCGCTTAAACTTGAAAAACTTAATTCGGAATCCCGGCAAAACTGATTCAGCTGTGTCGCATGACGCTGGAAAACACGCGCTGCAATGTGCAGTTTGGAAGCAGCTCCTCCGATCTATTTCAAACTTGCACCGGATTTCGGCAAGGAGACGCGCTGTCATGCGATTTCTTCAATCTCGTACTGGAGCAGATAGTGCGCAGGGCAGGTGTCAAAACGGAAGGCACTATCTTCAACAGATCCGTACAGCTACTGGGCTATGCGGACGATATTGACATCATCGGTCGCTCCCAGCGTGCCGTGGTAGAAGCGTTCACGGCGATTGAAGAACAAGCGAAATCCGTTGGCCTTGAAGTAAATGAGGACAAGACTAAGTACATGCTATCAACAAACAAACAAGCATCTGTCCACCGCCTAGGACAAAACGTCACTATTGATAGCAACAACTTCGAGGTAGTTAAGGAGTTCACATACCTCGGAGTAAACATGAACTCCACGAATGACACCCTAGTGGAGATCCGGCGAAGAATTACCCTAGGAAACCGTTGCTACTTCGGTTTGGCAAAACAACTGGGTTCAAAACTCCTAACTCGAAGGACGAAATGTGTGCTCTACAAAACCCTTATCCTGCCAGTTCTGCTTTATGGCGCCGAGTGCTGGACGATAAGCAGGAAGGGAGAGCTAATACTGGGCTCCTTCGAAAGAAAAATACTTCGGCGGATTTTTGGTCCTGTGTGCGAGGAGGGCCAATGGAGGAGAAAATACAACCGCGAACTCTATGAGCTGTACCAAGATGTGGATGTAGTCCAAAAAGCGAAAACACGTCGACTACATTGGCTCGGCCACATCGAGCGAATGGACAATAATGCTCCAGCTAAGAGGATCTTCGAATCCCAGCCCCCAGGTTCGAGAAGACAAGGAAGACCGAACCTCCGTTTCCATCGCGGATGCCAGAGCGCTTGGTCTCGACAACTGGAAGCAGCGTGCCCGGGATCGTAGAGGATGGAAGGCTGCAGTGTCTCAGGCAGGGACTCTTCACGGGTCGGGAGCCCGATAAGTAAAATAAAGTATAAAGCGTAAGACGCTTCTGATGTCTGTGTTTGTCAGATCACAGAAGTCGTTGTAATGGAAGGGTCGCAAGTGAAGTGCCCAAAGTGCCTCTATCCGGCAGGATGGCTAGAGTTGTTTCTATTCTGGCGAGTTCATGGGCCCTACAATGAACCTAGAATGTCTCTATGTCCCGCCACCCAAAATATATGAATGTTGAGCTGTTCAGCCATCTCCGTAAGACAGTCAAGTGCTACTATAGAGAAGTTATAGAGATCGAGTTCAAGGATTTGATAAAGCTGCTTAACTGTCCTATAATAATCAAATATCTTTAACAGATATCATGTTTTTCTTGAGCCAAAATAAGACTTCTTTTATCGCCATAATTTCCGCCTGCACTGCAACACGCTACAGTTTGGTAGACGGAAGGAGAGCTTAAGATTAAGACTTCCGAAGAAAACGCCCCCACCAACTCCGTTTTTGGTTTTCGAGCCGTCCAGTATAGAAGTGAATTGATTTATCTTCCGGAAATGTATCCTCATTCCAAAAAAAATTGTTTGCCAAAATTTAGAGATGGAATGGTGTAGTCAGTGTTTTCCGAAGTTTTTCAGAATGGAAGCGTGGCCAAAGGCTTTTCTTACCACTGTGAGGTTATCTTTAAGGCAAATGGCTGCCGCTGCACCCGCTGCCATTTGGTTGCTAAATCTATCAAAGAGTAATAGATGAAAAATTATGTCCAGTGCCACAGAGGGTAGATATTAGTACTACAGAGATATGATCAATTTTGAAGTTTGTAACGAAGATTGGTAAAATTCACTCACATTTTCGGATGAGACGAAACATTTTCCCAAGGCTCTTTATTTTCCCGGTGTGTTTGGTTGCCTTTTCGTATCTCTAACCGTTTCCTGTCTGAAATTCTTCAGAGTTTCTCCCGTATCTGCTGATACATAACGCAGAAGGTGGGTAGGATTAAAATAGGCTACGTGAATTGCACCATTCGCCTGCACATACCACATAGCCTTAGATCCAGGCACGCGGCGTTGCTAAAAGATCGAGAATAGCTAGTTAAACCAATTGACAATTCCTGAGCAAATGATGAACTATTCCCACAATGCCAACAAGTACCACGGCAGATGGCTCAGAGAAATTTTTACGGTGGTCCATAATTCATTCCTACAGCTGCTATATACATACCTACGAATTGCCTGAAGGAGCTGGGCATTATTGAAACTGAAGCGCCAGGATATAGCACCTAAGTGGTTATTGCAGCTGATTTAAGCGCTTGAGTTTAGCTGAATCTGACAGCATTCGCATCATAGCGCAAAAATCACAATTTAAGGAAAGGTCCATTCTAAACAAAACTTGTGACATTCTCCAAACATCCAAAGATCCAAAGCGAAAGTACGAAACCTCTGGGCGCCATTGCTATTTTTTACATACAAAACAACGTCATCCATTGTAGAAACACTGCAACTGCGCAGAATAACGACTTATTCAAATTATTTCGAACGTTCTATAACAGATGGCACACTCAGCACTCAAACAAAATCGCACGAATTCCTCGATGACATTTGAGTGTTTTTTTTTCTCTCCACTGTGAACCAAAAGAGCTAGTGCTTACGTATGCTTCAACGAAAAATTGGCTGCTAGCAGGCCATGTATTGTCAATGGTTTTGCTATTGTTATGTCATTATCGAACTTTTTACAGTCTGTTGTTTTTTTAGACCTTTATCATCAAGACCCTAAAGAAAACTTAAAAGACAACTTCACTCACTTTTAACGCTAACTGTAAGTCCTTAATGTTCACTATTCGGCATTTATTTGACGCCCTCAAGGCTCCAATACTCCCTGGTGCCACCCCTGGACTAGTGCATACAAAGAATAGCGATTCTTTGTCACCTTACCCAACCACCACAAATGCTGCATCCAGGCAAAGTTTACATTCAGTTTGTCGCACACGCTTTCTAGGTCAATACATCGACATTTTCATTTTGTTTTCATTTCTGTCATCCATATCTTTTGCACTTGTGATTTGCATTAACACAAGCGTCAAGCACACCGTGCATAATATCAGCTGGGGAGCTGCTAGCTCACAATCGCAACTCAGCTCAGCTCAGCAGTCAGCCTCAGCACTACTAGCACACCTTCTTGTGCTTCTTCTTTTTCTATTCGCGTCCATATGACAGCATAATGAACTTGTAGCGGGCAGCAACTAACCAAACTAGCTGGCGGGTACCTACCTGGACTTATAGGCACCACTGCAACCTCGCATTATGCAACCTGTTAACCACTGTGAACAAATGAATGCGCGCGTTAATCCGCGCAGAGATACTTTTGAATCTGTGCGCGATGGTGAAAAAAAAAGCTCTCAAATAAAAGTCACTCAGGAGCATGATCGATGGTCATTGAATGGCACAGTGGTAGGCCAGGCCAGGCCAGTATGCTGTGTGGTGGTACTCCTCTGCAGTTTCTTTCGTTTTTTGTTTGCGCAATTTTCGTGAGATTGCGCTCACTTCTCGGTAGGAGTTTGAATTTGGTCATTCGAGATACTTTACTGCTGCTACTTGTAATTTCGTCGATGCTGTTCGCTGCTGATGTTGTCCTCGCGTGATGTGAAATGTGTGGTAAGAGAGCAGTAAGAGAGCTTTTGACCTTGAACTGAAACTAATGTTCCACATCAAGATCTTGGAGTTGGAGCTCAGGCAGCAGGTAAATAAGCGCAGCTCACCGAACAAGAAAAAAAATATTTGAATCTGTGTGCGCAACGCGTTTACTCGTAGGTTTGCTTTTTTTTCTCATTTTCATCATTAGATTGCAACTTCTGTGGAGTGACTATAATGGGAGCAAGGAACATTAGTTGCGGGGTGTTGCGAAATACGACTTGGCCTGCCTTGAAGGTAGGCCAAATTTTATATACCAAACGGATTGAGGTTTTAAGTAGCGAGCCGATCGACCAGCACACGGTCACCCACTTTAAAAAAAATCATTAAAATGTTATTTATTCCTTTGATTGGAGTTGGTGTACATTTTGGAGCGTTTGCGTTAGAGAGGAACTGTTTTAGGTATAGAAAAATGTTTTGATTCAGTGTGACTGTATTCTGGATACTGATACACAATTACGACTACAATTATTAAGGATTGAATCCCGATTAACGAAAATGAGACAGCTTAGAGTCTTTAGGCTGGAATGTTGTGACAGGCGAAATGCATGTGGTACGTCCTAGCATCACGCAATCTAGGATCAAAATTTGCAAAATAAAGTCTTATCCCGATAGTGACGAGCTTTATAGTAGTTCTATGGTAAGTGGTTTAATTGAGAAGATACGACAATTCTGGTTTGTTCGTATAAGATAATCCAGAGACGAAAGTTAGCTTAGTGAGGTTAGGTTAGAGGGGCAGTTTGCAATATATGCAAATTTCACCCAGAAGCCATTAAGGCCCATTTTGATTACCCTTTTATAGTATACAGTAGGACATGCAACTAACAAAACCATTCGGACCTTTTGATGCATCTTTTTAAAACTGATAGGGGTATGAGGAATCGTTGCTAGATCTTCCAAGCCGTCGAAGAACAGTGCTCCCATACAAGAGATTTTGGAGCACTGGGCAGTGACACAAGAGATGTTCCACAGATTCTATTTCCTCTTCGTCTCTGCAACTTCTGCAAAAGTCATTTGTAAAGATATACCTAGTCTTTTGGTCATGTTTCCAATGATGCAGTGTCCGGTTATTACCCCGACGAGCACTCAGATTTGGTTTCTATCAAGAGATGTTAGGATCTTTAACCTTTAGTGTCAGTTTCGGGCTGCGAGTTATAGTAGAACCGGAATTGCTGTTCCATTGTTCATAAGCCAAGTTTAATGTGACATTGTTAATGACGCCCTTAGCTGCATTGAAAGCTGGTAGTCTGACTAGTCTGTCAGCTAATAGTATGTCCATTTCAGAGCCGCGTCTGGCCAGATTATCTGCTGCCTCGTTCTCTTCAACACCAACATATGTCCAGGAACTCAGCACAGCATTACTGTGCGATGGTTTAATGCTCTCAATGCCAAGAGGCACTGACTTACGGATTTGGAGTTTACCAAGGTAATTTCGATTGCTGGTAGTTTCCTCTATAAGACAGTTTCAGCTGGGTAGATATCTGCCTGTAAGACGCTGCACTGATCTGTCAGGCGGTATATGAATGGCTGATACTTAGTTCTTTTGAGTAGACTCCTGATCCCATTCCATTCTCCGTCTTTGAGTCGCATCTGTGAAGATGGGTGTACCTTTTATGATAGTACTCGGGGAGGGCCAGTCCTGACTGTCCGGTATACCATATACAGTGTATAAAATCCTTGTCAAAGTCATATCTCGGTTTATTATAGTCTGTAAGTGGCATGAGTTCGTTCTGATCAAAGATGTGAAGTATGCGTGAGTGACCCAACGATTCGGTTTCGGGCTTCCAAATTGTGTTCTCTCTTAGTCTGAGAGCACCTTTTTGGCTGCCACGTTCTTATAGTGTATAGCTCGGTTGGTTGCAAGTTCAGCAACGTTTCTAGTTATGGTGCAGATTTTAGTGAACCCGTTATACCTATGCAAGCAATTTTGTGTACCTTATTCAGATTCTTGAGGTAGGATTTAGTGTTAACAGCCTTCCACCAAACAACCGAGCAATAGGTCAGAATTGGTCTTGAAATCGCGGGGTACATATCCAGTGCATTCTGTTCGGTTGTAATCCCCACTTCTTCCCGAAAGCATTTGTGCAGGCGTAGAAAGTATTTAATCCTTTCTTCATTCTTTCCTGTGTATTCCGTTTCCAGTTTAATTTGAAGACGATACCCATCAGGTGTTTGGCTTTGGATGAGAGATTAAGACGAATGCCTCTCAATTTTGGTGGTTCCCATTATATCTTCTGGTGAACAGAAGAAGTCCAGTCTGGTTTGGGTTAACCGATAAAAGGCTAAAGTCAAGAACTGGACGATTTTTATACGATAACTTCGAGTACGTATGTATATAGAATAGTCGATAGACGAAACCTTCCAATGATGTTACGTTATGAACGCGACCATCCCGGATAGCCGCCTTGAAAACGCTGACAAAATCGGGCAAGCGGTATGATCTTCATATTTTCGGTGATTCCGAGTAGACACCGGCTCTCATACACCACAGTTCATTTCAGATCCGTTGGTGTGTATGACCGTATCGAAGTCCTTCACTACTTCACTTCGCCTCCCTTCCACAGAGCTCTGGTAGGGAAACCTATACGTGGAAGCCTTTCTTGAAGTTTAATTTGGCTGTGATGTACTCGGTTCGAAACGTAACCGTGTGGCCGTACGGCCTTGCATGTTTCAAAAATGAAAAAATGTAAAAAAACAGTCACATGGACATACTCGAGCTGTATGTATAATGCAGCTTAGATGCTTGTTATTTGAACTGTCTAAGGTGTATTAGCCAAATTAATGGTTTGCATTAATCTTTTTCAGGCCTTATTAGCAAAGCGCCTATAGCTCCGACCCTGTCTAATCTACAGCCCCTATGATTACACTTTTCCATACTATACTGCTGACTGGCAATGCCATGCATGCAAGTGTCTCATGCTTTTTAGTTCTGTCATTCGTGCTGTTATTATTTTGTTTTTCTCTTTGCCAATGTAAGCATGTCAAAAAAGAAGGAAAAAAAAAAGAACCCCATAGCCTTTGGTTTTCAATGGCTTATGGCCTCTTGTACTCATTGATTACGACCACCAGTTGCTTTGCGCGAGTTTTTCTGCATTTCCATTCGTTTCATTGACGGGTTTGCTGGGAAACGACAGACACTGTGCACAGAATGCAACCACTACAGCCACGAGGGACGTTTGACGGAACATATGATCTGAATTGGGTTATAAACATAAGTATATCTACTCCGACCGACTACATACTATAAAAATAAATAATAACATCAACGATACAAACACGAATACGAATTAATATGTTTCGCGAAACCCGTCTTTTGAGCGTGATTCCAATTCGCGTTACTGTTGTCGTCTTGTATAGTTTCGAGTTTTCGACTGCCGCTAGCATTGCGATATCTTCTTCTATTCGCCGACGACGGCGCACGATTTGACAATGTCAGTCGGTCTTCTGTGACGTAGTTGATTGTCGAGCTTTGTAGTGTTATTTTTGTTTTTCACTTCATTTTGTTGGTATTGTCTGTTTATTGGTTAAATTAACTCTTTTTTTTATGAGTCAGCGGGTATTACGTGTTTCGAAATAGTTTTTAGGTTACTCATGACTGTATGGCGGTGATCTGCACGCGCTATGTGTCGTTGCCGATGGTTGCTGCCGATGAGAGATGAAGTACGGTCCGATGACACGAATGATGGAGATGATGTTGATTGGGGGTACAGGTTGACGTATGGACAGTAATTCCAATTTGATAAGCTGTGTGATGATTCGGAGCCGATTTTTTTTTTAACACGAGGGCTTAGTGGAGGTCGTGGTAAATGGAGCAGCAGCAGCAGCATCGCAAATGAACTTAGAGAATTAAGGATTTGGAAAGTTTGTCTCTTTGAATAGGTAGGTAGGTCGTTTCGATGTTGTTGGGAAATTTCGAAAAGTATGTCATTCATAAGGTCGTAGGAACACACCGCGCAATTTTTTTTTCACAATATGTAGGTACATAATTGGCAGGTGACCTCGCCTTTTCGAAATGTCATATAGCTGTCAATTTTTAAAACTAGACTAGACTAGTCTAGAGTCTATCAGTGTCAGTGTCATATCCTAGAATGGGCGCTGAATTACTGGATCGATAATACTTGGCTGGAAAGAGAGAGTATGGCATTATAGCTTCGAGTATCGTTATTTGGTATTCTATCGACTAATCAAGCTACCTACTTTTCATTGTTGAAGCTTCGTAGGTACGCTCGTCTTTACAAAATTCTCTCCAAAATGTAGCTTAGCTAATTTTAAGCGAATCCATTTAGCCGAGCGGTATGCTGCTTCAGCTAAAAATAATCAAATATTCATTTCAGACTATATCGCATGTATCTATCAAAATTTGGCCCATTGATAATTCGGGGCATTTTCTCAAGCTAAATTTTGACAGTTCGTGTTGTTTTTCTGTTGTGTTTTTGTGTTGCGGAAAAATAAATAAGTTAAGTTTTTGCAATGAATACACCGACGAGGAATACCTTGGAAGTGAAGCATTTAAGATCAAAGAATAGCAGACGAGGAAAAAAGAAAGCACAACGAAAATAAAATATTTTTCGTGTCGATGAATTTTTGAAGGAAATTATTTTCAACGAACATCTGTTTTCTTTGACACTTATATCCACAGCGCACTCCATGTCAAAATTTAGCTAGGGTTTTAGCTAATGTTTGGAGAGAAAAATTGGAGAGCCGCTAAAATTTAGTTTAGCTCGAGCAGCGTACTAAGCATTAGTACGCTACTCGAGCTAAATCTTAACTCGCCAATACAAAATTCTCTCCAAAATGTAGCTTAGCTAAATTTAAGAAGATCCCTTTAGCCGAAGCGGTACGCAGCAGCAGCTCTAGCTAAAAAATTAAATTTTCCTTTCAGACTGTACTTCAAGTACATAATCTATCAAAATTTAACGCGTCTATAAACGGAATCCCTTGAAAGTGAAAATTTTTAGATCAATGAATAACAGACAGGGAAAAAAGAGAGCGCAGCGAAAATAAGACATTGCCCGCGTTCCATGCCAATCTCCATATAAAAAAACTGACATTTCACCATTTGCGCTAGAGCTCTAGCACATTTTGTGAAATATCCTTTTCTGGGAAATTTTTCAATCTAGCGCAAAATGAACTGCTAGATTGAAAAAAATAACGAACTGTCAAAATAAAAGTGAAAGTGCAGAAGTCAAATATTTCCAATTTGGTGTAAAATGAGAATTCCAACTTCTATGTAATTAATATACATTGTATTTATTTATTTAAATTGTAGTGTAATAATAAATATGCGCCATGATGGCACAAAATACATTTTTGACTCTCATGAAGATAAAATAATACGAACTCAAATTGGTTCTAATGTCACTTTGCCGCTGCCGCTAGATCTCTAGCACCAGCGTTCCTTCATCAGGGATATTATGTGCTAGACGACTAGCGGTCATTGGAACGTGGCCATTTTTAGGGGCATTTTTGAAGGAAGTTATTTCCAATGAACAGCTATTTTCTGTGACACTTAAATCCACAACGCAGTCCATCTCAAAGTTAGCGTTTTTCTTTTTGCTAATGTTTTGGAGAGAAAAATTGGAGAGTAGCTAAAATTTAGTTTCGCTTGAGCTGTGTGCTTAGCTGCGTATTGCATTATTTTAGTTTGAAATGACAAAATAGAAAAGGTGACATCCCATAGGTTTTATTTGTTTCCAAATATGAAATCAATAATTGTTGAAAGCATATAGGAAAAATAAATAACAGCCGACTTGTGCTTGAAAAATTGACAATTTTGCGAAAATCGTATAAGATTTGACTTCAATTGTACTACAATTTGTACTAAAGTCGTTTTTAGTAAGCCCTTCGATTATTTTGGTTATTGGTAGGCCAAAATTATAAAAGTCGAAAGTTAGTTTCTAAATTCGTTAAACTCGAATTTAGTGTTTGGTTATTGGTAAGGCCCCTTGTCTTTATTGGTCAAAATTAGTCTAAGGAGAAAGGCCACCGTAAAATATCAGGAACAAGTTAATAATGCAATAAGAGCCCAAGGATACAGCTACGAACTATGGCGCGTAAATCGAGACTAGTTAAACAAAAGTAAATAAAGTCAGAAGAAGAGAAAATAAAATGATCAGGGATAATGTAGTAGACGTTTCAAGCGTCTTCTTAAAGATAATCACGTCAAAAATGATAGCGCGAATAAGGAAATCATATACAATCATTTGTGGAACGGGGCTTAATTTTGTGAACTGCGAAGGTGTTTTCGTTCGACACAAGAAGTTTGGAATTCGAAATTTCGTTATTTAAACTATTTTTAAACTATTATTATACTACTATTAAAAAAGTATTTTGATGGGATAATTAATGATCCTACTCTTGGAATCCACAACATTAAAATGCGTTCTACAAACTAGCGAATACAAAATTTGTTCGAACTTAACCTCAAATAAGAAATTGCTGGTAGAAATTGATGGCTGAAATTCGCGAACTACCCCGACCAAGGAAATTGTTCATTTGAACGAATTGTCAAAATTCGCAAATATTCGTTCGTTCGTAGATCGTAGATCGCTCTCATGTTAATAGTCTTTGAAGGGTGGGCCTTTATCTTAAATAAAAGCAGCACTTTTGATTTTTTTTTTTTGTTTGACTCAATACGTTTGCTTGGCTCCAAGCAGTTTGCTATCAAGGATTACTCTAAGTCTAAGCTATTTGACTATATTCATCTGTATACAAACACAAGGTAAATCGACTGCGGGATAATTAGCTACAGCTCAGCTCAGAGAAGAGCTGAAATCACCATTACAGGTGCACTTCGATCAACTCTCACGGCGGCTATGAACAGCATTCTCAACTTACTGTCGCTTGATTTATAGGTTAAGCTCACAGCTGGAAATAGTCCTAAATTGCATTTTACAAACACGCAACATTTTCTTGATGACCACCGTTATACCCAGTTTTGGGATGAAGTTTCTCTTTCCCAAACATCTTCGCATTTTTAATAACGATCACGGTAAATTTCCATTCAATTCCTACCTCCTTTTGTTTTTATAATAATAACCTTGATTCAAAAGCTTTTGTAACCCAGTTACATCCCATCTAAGATACAAGCTCTAAAAACCCCATACAAAAGAGAAGGCATTTTTGTGTCTTGCCACAAATAAACCGCTCTAAGCCCTGCCGAATGTTATTTATTGCAACCAATTTACATTTTTCTCCATTCATCTCCAAATTCAATAAAAAAAATCAAGCCTACATGATTTTTCCTCACGCCTATGACTATATGATTTGTGTCCCTGTCCCTCGCTAGAAATGGGTGAAATAGCTGAAAGAAAACACATCTAGATACACAGCATCTCATCCGTATATGCATCGTTCAATCGCATTCCGAAAAAAAAAAATATTTTCCCTCGTTCGCCAGAGATCTCTTCGCATTCGAATGGATAACGGTTAAGTGGACACTGTTTGGTCAATGAAACCGTTCATTTGAAGGTCTAAAGAAAGAAAAAGCGGGTTCGCGCAGCCGCAGCATAAACCGAACAAACTTGTGTCTTGTTCACCATGTATAGGTTCATGCTCCGGTACTCTTGTTCCCATCTAGTCATTACCAGCAAGCATGTCATCACCGTCATTGTCATATCATAATCATCGACATCATTGTTAAGTTCATTGGATCTTACAAGATTTTGAAGTTTCTTTTTAACAGTCATTCGCTAGATTGTCAGTTGCGATCTGCATTTAAAATTTGAGTCGCCACGAGTTGTTTACTGTATTTGCATATTTGAATTTATGTGTACTAACCCTTAAATCAGGTTGATGAACTACATAGCCATGGGTTTAGTTAAATCGACAGATTATCTTATTAGTATAGCTTACTGTCATGCCATTTTATAAAATGTACCGCAAATGACATTGGAGAGAGAGCACGGTCAACTAATTGAGTAATTGCACGTAAAGGACATTCCGTCGAAGGCTAATTGCTGGCCTGTCCCAACCCAATACCTGATGGAAAGAGAGGCACGTTAATTGACAATTTGATTGACATTATTATTGACACTAAGACCTGAATAATTATCCTCTAATTATACTCTGTCGCAGTATGTCATACTAAAACAAATTAGGTACATCTTAAGGCTTTTTCCAATGGGCCAACTCCCGAAAGTCTGACAAATATCCTACAGTAGGTATTATGTATAACTGTCCTGATGAGCTCTCTCTCAATTCAGCCATTCGGATTCGGCGCATGGAAATGGCGTGAAAATGGTTGTGAGAAGCTATAGATCTAAATGGACCTCTTCGTTTTCTGACACGATGGTGCTGACTAAACTGTCAACAAATGACCCAACTTCGGAAGCTAGGTCTTATCCTTTTGCCTATTATTTTTTCAAAACTAAAGCCGTGTGTGTATGAATTTGACGTTTAAATGCAAGATTTAACTCTATGACAAGTGGTATATGCCATGAGCGCGAGTTTTACAATATATTACATAACCAAAATCAGACAGTGACAAATCTGTCAACAAATATATTCGTATTTATCAGGTGTCATCATTAAGTAGTATCTCCTAAGTAAGCATTGGCCATATTCGCAAGAGGTACATACGACATACGTGTATAATTATGTTTATGACATATATCCAAATAAACAGTCGTCGTATCGGTTGTGACGTTATAATGACGACCACGATAACGTCAACGACAACTATAAAACGGCAGAAATTATGACGATGGAGTTGAACAACCCTAAAAGAGAGCACGGACTATTAGACACACCAAAAGCTACTACCATACACATCATTACAGCTCCGATATTAGAAAAACAGTAATAGACAGTGGTAAAAAAAGGAATTAAAAGACACATCGGGAAGCTGCAACTTTGAGGTACAGCGAATACTACATACCTTATATGAATATAACATAATAATTCGTAAAAATCGTAAAATTTTAAAGTAAGGCAACAGATCTATAATATTTTGGTCGTAAAAAAATCTCAATGGTAAAGTGCTTCGTTTTCTCTTAAGTTATAGGGACTGAACGTCACAATGCAGGCGTGATGAAGAACATATAGGAACTCGAGGAGAAAGGATTTCTACACTTTGCTAATGAATTGGTAATCCTTGAGCCAGATTGAACTTCAATGCGTACTTAAAGCTGCTTAAAGCCTTAAAGGGTTGATTACCGTCTGTGTTAAATTTGAAGTTAATCGTGAATCTGAAAAAATTGTCATCTTTAAAATGCCGTTTCAAAGCATTTTGCATTTCAGAAAAGTTTTATTGAAACATGGTAGAAAGGCAAAGGTTCAAGTATTTCGGGATCTTATTGATGAAAGAAGCGATGCTGAGTTTTTCTGTATCAATTTTGGGACAGCTTTGTATCACACTGTGTAAAACTGGATTTTTTTTTGTTATCTAAATTGTTATTAATAAATAAAACCATATTCCAATAGAAAGATAATTACCATTATCAAATTATTGTATTGTAAAATGTGCGGTTACCAACTACCAGTGTAAATTGTATGTACGAAATAAAATATCTATCTATCTTGGTGTAATCAGGAGAACCAAACTTGGTGTCAAAGTTAAGTTATTGGTCTTTAATTTGGTGTTTGTTTCAACTCTTACCTATAGGTAGTTATGATATCTGCATACATTGACCGTACCCAGAATATCGGATAAGGAACGCTAGAGTACTTACTTACTGAATATCAAGTCCCTACTTCTACGGAGCCGTCAATAATTCGGTGGTTTGGTCACGTTCAGTGCATGTCCCTAACTAGTATAATGAGCTATGGACTCGTGACATCAGGGGCCAGTACCACGAAACAACAAGTATTGTTAAAGAGAAGCAATTTATCGGATATGTTAAAATGCTCCCATTGCATAATACTTGTTGTTTCGTGGTACAGGCCCCAGGTAGCCCTCTTCTGGACTCAGGATGGTTTATGCATGAATTAAGTCCAAGATCTCTGCTCCATACCCACATGGGAATACCCCTTATGATTTTCAGTCAGTCTGTGGCAGAAGATCGAGAGTTATGGAGGGTTCACTTGATTGACGGGACATTCAAAGTGATTGTAATTTTCTTTTGTAAAAGTAAGGGTAAAAGAAACAATTAAAATAGATATTTCAGTCTCTGAATTATTGTTTGAGAGAATTACATTAACAACAACTCGTTGTTCGACATAATTTCCCAACAGAAATTGTCAGGGTCAATCCCAAACAAGCGAGAATCGTTGTTACTCCTCGCTTCCCCACTCAAATAGATATATCTTTTGGGCTCTTATTGTTAAACCAAGAATACCTTACGAGGACTTGCAGTTTTCACCCTACAATAAATTTCCTAACTACGACTGCTAAAAGTAGGTATGTAAGAAATATTGATCTCTCTTGACAGAATGCATATCAGCGCAACAATAGGTGTCATTACAGGACACTGACTTATGGGGAAGCATGCAACAAGGCTTAACGTATTCTCAAACGGTTTTTGTAGAAGTTATTTGGACGAAGAGGAGGAGGAGGAGGCCGTTCATCACTTTCTCTGAACTTCTCCGGCTCTCTCCCGAAAACGGAAACTCCATTTGGGAGCTTTCTATTACAATGATCTACTAAACAATCTAACTAGCCTAGACATTCGTAATCTCCTATGCTTCATTAGAAGCTCAAACTGGTTCAACCAGTAGGACGAAACTTCTTCTAGATTCATGTGGTATCAGAAGACGGGACCTTATAATGGTCTAAGTGTATCGGCATTTTGTCGGCAGTCATTTGAACCTAACCTAATCATGTATGAAATATTGGTTTAAGTTAGGTATAGGATAGAATAGTTTGGGGAGTTTTAGTCACGAGTCATGTCCTATCATTATATTCGCTAAATGCAAACATTTCGACGTTCTACCTTAAAAAAGGTATGTACATTGCTTATTGAAAATCTACTCCACTTTTTTAGGCAATTCTACTCCAGAAATGGCATCGCTGCGGCTTCACTATACTCGTTAGGCATGCGCATGCATGCCTCTGTTTTTCAAGCGAAGATCTATGCTATCCTAATGGCTGCCGAATATATTGTTAGGAATAAGTGGCAGGGTCGGAGTATCTGCGTCTTTAGCGACAGTCAAGCTTCGGTAAAGGCCTTGCTCAACCCTGTTCCAAAATAGTTCGGGAATGCAAGAATGTCAGTAAGAAGTCTGCGGCATTCCTGCTGTCTCTCAGTAGAAAAGACTGTAGAAAACTTATTGGCGTTTTTATACGGGACATAGTTGATACCACTGCCTGCAACGCTTGTGGAGAGGGCGCAGATACTTCGGATCATTAATTTTCTTTCGGATGATTACAATTTTGCGCCTTCTATGGGACTTTTATAGCCGAATTATGCCTGCAGCACACTATGTATTCAGCTTAGAGGGTATGAAAATGCCATGCCACACAGATTCCCCATTTAGCCGTCGCTCTGTGCCAATGGCCATGGCTTCAACATTAACTTGCACAATCCACCTATACTCTGTACTCCATGGTAGATTATAGAGACATCGGCAACGGATCATAGGGGTTTGTGTTCGCCACAGCGGATCGCGGTCGCGAAGTCCTCCATAATAAGTTGCACACACATGTCTACATAGGCTATACTTCATCTAAGCGGGTTTGCAAACTTATCTTCATAGCTACACTAGAGCCTATCCATATAGTATCCATTCATCCGTTTGCGTCTTCGGATTTTACTTGAAGAAAAATGAAGTAGAGAACTCGCGAGTGCGGGCGCGCGCCGTATGAGTGTGTCTGCCATATTTAGGCCAAAAGAGGAAACTCCACTCCAGTCCGTGTATGTAATTCTCCTTGGCTGTTACGCAACCTCACAAAGTGTGTGCAATACAATGTATCTGAATGATGGGTGGTGGTTGCTATACTCAGATTGTTATAGACACACCATGTGGAGACAGAGATGGGGGGACAGAACAACAGCTTCATGATCAGTCATTTTTGTATATCACTACTCATTTGCGGGGAGAACTTGTTTAGTGGCCTAGTGGGTTGCGACTTGCGGGTGCTCTCTAAATGACATTTGATTAGAGAAATGTGTTAGATTAGATTTTTTGTTCGGTTTTTTTTTAGAGCAAAACCAAGCGCCCAAAGTTGGCATCAAATCATGACAGGGACACTGTGGCATTCGCCTCAAATGTGTTCTCAAATACTATTTAAGCATTATGAAGTCATTAAAAGATATTACGATGGAATAAGAACAAAAATGTTGCCATCACTTGTTGTGCCTAATGAAGGGAGGAGATAGCGGGAATTATTTCAAACACATGAGCGATTATTAATGACTGTTAATGGGCTTTTAGTGTGTGTGCGCGATTTGAACAAGAGACGAGGGTAACATTTGAAATCGATTAAAAATTTAATTATCCTTAATTTGTTTCGAATTTTACCAGAATTTGAATTTCACGAAATGGATGTGTTGCTTATGCATAGGTATATAAAGGGCCGCAATCGATCTCTCGAAATAGGAACAAACTCGACTGGGATAATTGATTATCTTAAGAAGGGTATCAGCGGGGCGGATAATATTGTCATCAGGCTATAATTACATTTTGTATTGTTAAGAACGGTCCTACAGGCTAAGGTAGAAAGAACCGAGCTAATCAATTATGTACCTACTTCTGGCCGCAACGCGTTGTTTTGTTGGTTGGAGGTCTATTGCCATCTTGAGGATCCAATCCTTTATTGTTCGCACAAATTCAAACTGTTCACTTTGCGATTTTGACGATACCAAAATATGCGTTATACCGTGAATAATTCCCCCAGGCGGCGGCGGATTCCGCGATAGGGGTGACTATGCTCAGCTGTTTCGTCTTCCTCAAGACATAATCAGCACTCGGATGTGTCGACTAAATGTATTTTATTAAGGTGATATCGCAACCCGTGGTGACCTGTTAGGTAGCCTCTACTAGATTTTTGGTATCGTGCCTGCATAGATTTAGTAACTTTTGGCATCGTTTTTGATAGGCTGAAAAGCTTAATAAGAAATAGGTACTCTTGTTTCGTTTCCAGCTTTTTATAGCCGAATTTGTAGCTGATTTGGGGATTGCACAGCACAAAAAGGTCAGGGGTTTCCGAGCCTTTTCTGGATAGTTCATCAGATATTTCATTTCTTTCAATCCCCTTATGGCCGGGGACCCACCATAAACTAGATTTGTCCATGGTGCTGAGTGTTTGGAGGGAATGAAAGCAGTACAGTATTGATTTGGAGTCAGTAGTGGGCGAGCTAAGGACTTTTATAGCTGATTGACTGTCTGGGAATTTAATGGATGTTAGCGCTTTTAACTTGAGTTGTATATACGGATTGCGCATTCCTTAATGGCATGCGTAGATCCGCCTTAAATACATTGTGGCTTTTTCCCATAGGTATTGAGACATTTCGATTCGGTCCATACGAATACCAGCTCCTACCCCGAGTCCATTTTGGAACCATCCGTATACCAGTTTAGGCCGTTTTGGCAGTTTGGATTTTTTGTTGAAGCATTGTGTCTTTGGTATAGGCAGTCTGTAACCACACAGATCTTTGGAGAGATCCCCCAGGTTCTATAATAAATATACTTATATGCTGCGGCAGCCTCAGAAGGCCTTAATTGCTCTTTGAATTTTGTTTTTTATGTCTATTAGGACAAACCAACTAAGCAGCAGAAAATCAGCTAGTAAATAATTCATGTTATTCAACATTAGGCATGTTTTAAAGGACAAAAGATTAATAGGTGAAAAAGCAACAAAAATTAGCCCAAATCCTTGCTTTACATTAAAAAGAAGAAACAGTTCGCTCAGTGCGGTGTGCCGATCTTTGCACGTGTGGGTTTCCTTTAAAAATGTATGATATCTACGTTGAATACTGTTTAAAAAAACAAAAAGAGATTTAAACCAAAAAAAAACCTTTAAAAACGATCACTCCGGGGAAGGATGGATTCAAGGTTTCACGAACCGAAGCCCTTCATTATCAATGAGAGAAGCGGAAAACATCAGCTGTAGTCACCCAGGAGAGTGGAGACATTATTAAAAAGGGTTTAAGGAACTTTTTGACTACTTAAAGATAATTGGTCAGGAGAGGAGGACATCATGAATAACCCGAAAAGAATGCTAAAAAACTTGCAAATTTAGCCCCCAGGGGTAAAAAACATTTAACAAATAGTTGCTGAAAACGGAAAAGTGAAGCTATAAGTGGTAATTATTTTTTCAGGTGGCGGAAAACTTGGTGGTGTTTCCGTACTTGCGTCCACAAAAAGAAATCGATGACAGTATGTCGACTTTACAGAAATGTGTTAAGAAAAATGTTGACAAGCTCACAATTGCTCAAGCTTCCCAATCACTCGATGGAGAACGGCCCATTGAATCATTAAAATTTAAGATAGCTGCAGATATGATACAGGCGTTGCCAGCACAATTAAGAAATATTGGAATTAATGCTGATCTCGTTTTAGAGGTGATTAATACCGAAGCGGGCTAAAGTCGTGATACTATCCACCAATAAACTCAACACTGGATATAACGGTGGATGGTGAACTTGTAGGGATCCTAGGAGGATTAGAATACTTAAGCGTCGAGGTAGATCCGTATATATATTGAATAAGGATGGAACGTTGGATAAAGAAAATGATGAAGTCTCTGGCACTAAAGGCTTGTCAGATGTGGCGATTTATCACCAAACAGGCGATTTGAAATTTCATTTGGCGACACGAAAATCGGTTTGGCGACGCATCCCAAAAAACGGCGATATTTTTAGATTTTGGCGATTTTAATTTGTTTTAACAGATATCCTCATATTTTTTCTTTTTTCTAATTTTCACTCAAACCTTTAAATCTTTTTCATTGTTTTTGTCTGAATTGAGCCATTGAAATCCTAATTCTGAACCCCAAAAACTGAAAATCGAGTTCTTTCAATCCCTAAAATTAATAACATACGTCAAACAAAAAAATAATATGAATTGTTTTTGTTTTGTATTATAAATAAATGTTTTTTTTATTAACGTATAAATTACAAGCTATATAAATTCATTTGATTTTTAAGGGTTTTTGAATTTGGAGTGGAAAATTTTTGAAATTTGACGATTTTTTGGCGTTTTATATTTTACCTTTGGCGATTCCGGTTTTTAAAACCTGTCAACCCTGCTAATATGAGGATAGAATAATGTACCCGAAAAGCAACTGAATTAAATGAAAAACTTACTACAAAATTCGCATCTAGATGAGGCTTTCATCCCCAAAGACCATCGCAAACAAATACATGTATATCTCAACGCGATAGGGCAACAAGTTAAGTTTTGTCAACACATCTGTTCAATCCAAAACTAATTTTTTTTAATAATAAAAATAAAATAAAACAGGGAAGTAACTAAAAAAATTAACATAAAATTAACATAACGTTTTCAAATCATTCTCATTCCCATTCCCAGCAACAGTGCTTTGTCATTGAGCTCTCTCGGAACCACGACGTGTTCGTCGTTGGGCCACTTTTTGACACCCTGACCCAGGAACTGTGCTTTGTCAATGAGCATTCTCGGACCAACAACATCGCTTTGCATGCCGCTTTCTGACAAACCTGGAACAACTATTGCGATCTAGCATTGTTTAAGTCTGTCTTAGTTTTAAGCGGCTTTAAGCCCGGAAACAATCTCACCGAGACCTTTGATGTCAAGAAAAGGATTTATACAAGTGGAAGCGCTATCATTTGAATCCTTGAATGTCATACTTGAGAAATTGTACGAAACTTAACCACAAAAGTCAAACTCTCAATTACATTAGAATTGGATCAACCCTCTCCACGCCCGTAACTAGATCAAGCTGTATTAGTATTATGCATAAGGAGAAAGTTTATACATCTTCATTTACACATACACATATGCTCAATATATTACAAGGAAAATCTTGCTCGATAACAAAGCCTACCAATTTTATATGTTAGATTTTCTAACCTGCTCTTGGAATTTACTTTTTCACTTCCATTTGCCACTAATAACTTGTTCCTAATTTATAGTAACCTTTCCCGTGTGTGCTTTACCCAATTTTTGGGGCTTTTTCCATCTCCGTATATAATTTGGTCCCTGAGAAAAGTTGTATTGTTGACGATGAGACTGGTTTCTGTTCGTCCCAAAAATAAGCATACCTACAGAAATACCAAAAAACCGTTACACCAGATGCAATCCACAATAAAAAAAAAAAAACATCAACGAATAAAGGCCATAGAGATGGAGAGACGAGAGAAGGCAATCAAATTTTGTAGATCGGCTGTGTGGGGCTAGGGGCTCCAAAAATTAAGTCAATCCTTTCCCCCGAAAACGAAGCCTAAACAAATAAACAACAACAGTTATTGTGACAAAATCCAATTCAGTCCAACAGCAGTCGACGAAGAAGATAAAACAACAGTCATCTCTGTTCATGTGGTCTGTACCAGAGCGTGTGTGGGGTTAACCTGTCTTCCTCTGCGGCTCTTGCTGGTGCTGAAGCTGATGATTATTCAAAACGATGACAAAATCGCCAGAGATACAATATTATACTACCACACAAACAGGGGACGAAAGCCTGTTGATCAACGCTACTGAGTGAGCTCTTCGCTGGACACTAAAATGCCTGAACGCCTGCAAGCCGCGCCGCGCGTAGATGGTGGGCGTATTGTTATTTTCTTGTGACGACATTACGATCAATTTACAACGTGATCGTGTGCGCCAACGGCCGATTGACGGCATGCGGGGGACCGACCGACCAACGATGGCATTATCGAAGTAGGTATCTTCGAAATAATGTAAATTCATTCAGGAACAACTCGTTCGGTAAATTTATACAACACGATGGTGGCGGGGGCGAGGGCGGCGGTCATATTGTGCCGATCGTTTACCCGGATCGATGAAAACGAATTTAGGAAAGTGCATTAGCGGCGCGCTCACCAAATGTGGGTCAGATTCAGATGTGTAAAGGTATTGTGGTTATTAAATGGATGGTCTTAAGAATGGGTTACACTACGTAATAAGATCAAAAGAAATAATGTAATAGAATGCGTTCTACTTGTACCTACTATAACTAACTGATGGAACTTGGGTAAGTATAGAGTAGGGTGGTCCTAATGGAGGATAGGCTGAAAACCAAAAGACTGTTCGTCTTTTTCTAAACAAAATGATTTGGTTGCTTAAAAATTGCTCAGCTTCTTTTTCTTATTTTTGCAAGCGTAGAGCGGTTTTCACCAGAAACCCCTACTGCTGCCTTCGTTTCATGCCAACGAAAAAAAAGGTAACAATGTGACAGCTGACAATTCGGTGTTAGTAAAAATGGAGCGGTATACGAAAGAACAACGCATTTTCATAGGTTCGTTCGGGTAATTTTTTGCAAACGTAAAATTATTAAAAATGTTCTAAGAAACTGTGCGTATGCGACCACGTACTGAGTAAATTGAAAAAAATGAGAGAGAAATCCATTTCTCCTCCTTTCATTTTTTCGTAATTTTCTACTCGCCGATTTTCGACTTACTGAAAAATGAAATCTGTCATCTAAGTGACAGCTCAAAAGTTTGACAAATAGAAAATAGGGGGTGTCGCACCCCCCCCACGATTTTCAAGAGTCGGCAAATCAACGATCAATTTTCAAAAATTAGGTCTTAAGTTTGGATTTCCATTAGGTATAGGTTTTTAAACTTATAAACGTATACAAAAGTTAAAAGGTTCCACATGAACTCCTTAAAATCGGTGAATCGGTGAATTTGCCGACAGAAATTCTTAAAATTCAGCGAGCTTAGATTCGATTTTAAAAAGGGCAGTCGGCATCGGTGAATTTGCCGACTGAAATCCTTAAAATTTAACGAGTTTAGATTCGATTTTAAAAACGACGGTCGGCATCGGTGAGATTGCCGACTGAAATCCTTAAAATTTAGCGAGTTAAGATTCGATTTTAAAAAAGACGGTCGGCATCGGTGAGATTGCCGAATGAAATCTGAAATTAAAAGGACGGTTGGCATTTCTAATTTGAGGTTAAATTCGAAGGAATGTGTTATTCGCTAGTTCGCGGTTTATTGATGTGGATTGCGAACTTTAACAAGTCGCGACAAACGTGTGTTTGGGCCAAGAGGAGGATAATTAATTAAAAAAATAAATAGGCGGCGCAACAGGCGGTAGACACCCTAGGCCTAGCTTCTCGCAACCATTCGTTTTGTGTGAGTTTCTATTTTTGGAACGAATGGAAGGAACCTACAATTTTTATGCCCAGTCCGAACGGCTGAATTGAGAAGCTTTTTCAGGACAGTCATACTCTCGGATGTTTGTCAGACGTTCACGAGAGGTGGCGCAGTAGAAAAAACCTTAAAGATGTAATTTGTGTTTTTCCGGGGATCGAACCTGGGATCCCTCGCACAGTAGTCCAGCACACTAACCACTGCGCTACTGCGCCCACAGGATAATTAATTATCCCATCAAAATGTATTAAGAAAATAAGTTTATAAACGAAATTTCGAATTCCAAACTTTTTGCCGCGAACGAAAACACCCTAGGTGCGAATTGTCAAAGTTTATTCGCAATCCACATCATTTAATTAGCGTTCCACAAACTAGCGAATAAAACATTCGTTCGAACTTAGCCTCAAACTAGACATTGTAGAAACTGATGGCCGGAATTCGCGAACTTCCGCGACCTATAAAAGTGTTCATGTGAACGGGCTCTCAAAACTTGCGAATAGTCGTTCGATCGTAGGTATAGTTAGTCGCTCTTATGTGAATGGTCCTTTAGGTATTAGCCCAGGGGTGTTCCTATTAAGATTGGTCAAAATTGGACAAAGGAGCGTGGCGCCTCCCATACATAAAGCATCTTCTATGGAGTGAAACTCGTTGACGTTAGATATAGCTCGATAACCGCTGGGCCGATTTTCATGATTTCTATATAGTCGGCAAGTTCCTGAAATGAGTCGGCATTTCAATGAAATTCACCCCCCCCCCCCCCACGGCTCGAACCCTCGCTACGCCCCTGCGGAGGAGGAAGTCGTAATTGAATGTTCTCCTAGAACTTATCAGCGCATTCAAAATGGTATAGGTTTAATAGGTATTTTAGCTTATAAAAAATTAAAATCCAACTTATTCTGCCGTTAACGTTTATTTTACGAATGTCGAAATGACATTTCTTAAACTTTTTGTAAGAAAACCGGTCAGGTATTTCTCTGTAAATTGAGATTTGACATTTTTCATTTTTCTATGCTGAAAGTACACGAACGAACCTATTGTTGAGCAATATTTTCAAAATAATGCCGGTTTGTCATCTGCAGTCCGCAATTTTCGAACAAAATATGGCCGTCATCTAAAACCATCAACAGTGAAGAGAATATTTGAAAAATTCAGGGAGACTGGATCAATTAGTGATCTTGAACACTCTGGGTGTCCTGTCACAAGTCGTTCAACAGAAAACATCGAAGCAGTTCGCGAGAGTATTACTGACAGTCCAGGAACATCAACTCAGCACCGTAGTCAAGAATTGGGCATTTCGAGAAGCTCTGCCCTACTGCGAATTCTCACGAAGGACTTGAAACTTCATGCTTACAAAGCTCAATTGAATCAAGAACTGAAGACTATTGACCATGCAGCGCAAAGAGAGTTCGTTGAATGGATTTTGGCACAACAAGGGGATGCTGATTTTTCGAACAAAATCATCTTCAGTGATTAACCTCATTTTCATCTTGATGGCTTCGTTAACCGTCAAAATTGTCATATTTGGATTTGGGGTTCAAAAAACATATGCATTCACAACGCGTGACTGTTTGGTGCGGATTGTGAGCTGGAGGAATTATCGGACCATTCTTCTTCGAAAATGCGTCTGGTCAGGCACTAACAATTATGGTGTTCGTTATAGTGACATATAATAACTCAGTTTTTGGTACCTAAATTACAAGATATGGATGTGACCAACTTATGGTTTCATGCCATACAGAGAGCCGGACCTTTTCTGTCCATCCATCCTAAATGTCCTAGCCATCTGACATCACAGATGCGCAAAGTTTTTGAGCACATAAAACAAATAATTTTCCATAAGGTATTCGATCGGACAATTCCAACTTTCTTAGCTCTGGCTGAGCTGAAGCACTTTCTGAGCTTGGCGAACCCAACGGTTATTTTTGATCCGAATTTCGGAAATTTTAGTTCGTTTATTGGAGTCATTCAGAATCATGTAATATATGTATAGGTAAACCTTTATTGTACGATTGTACTGAATATTTTAATTACGTAAGTACTTCATTAAGGATGGAATTGAGGTTAGTGTTGAACGAATATCCACAAAACAACACAAAATGTGTAAAATGAATTAACGTCTTAAAGTGCGACTCGATTTCATCCTAACCTAACCTAATTTTGGAATATGTTCGACATTATTCTCCAAATTTTTCTCGAGATTTCCATTAATGTGATTTTTTCGATATTTTGTCGATTCGATTATATTCTTTCGCTGGGGCGCAGTAGTGCAGTGGTCAGTGTGCTGGACTACTGTGCGAGGGTTTGGTTCGATCCCCGGAAGAACACAGATTACATCTTAAGATTTTTCTACTGCGCCACCTCTCGCGAACGTAGGTCCCTTCCATTTGTCCCAAAAATAGAAACTCACACAAAACGAATGGTTGCGAGAAGCTAAGGCGGAGGGTGTGTTGTCTACCCGCCTGTTGCGCCACCTATTTATTTTTTTTTTTATTCTTTCGCTGAAATGGTGCATTCCTATATTTAACCATCTCCGCTCAAAATATGTTACAAATCCTCAAAATATTCAACATAAAACCGCACAACTGGCACAACCCCAAACCCCAAATCAAAATGTACAATGTCCAAATACCTATACCTATACCTATCACAGAGTCAATAGCAATATCACTTTCCAGTGTTAAAATCCTTGACTCATTCGAAATTCCCCATAGCCTCCATTGTAGGTACGCGTGTAAATAATTAATGAATGCATTGTGCTTGGAATAATAACCGCCACACATATACATGGACGCGGCAGAAGGAGCTTAACAGGCACCACACCTCTTCCCTTTGGCACACTTCCGAGAATTATTGCAATCAGATTGGAAGAAATAAAACTCTGCAATATTTTCCATCCATGACCGTTGCGTCTTGCGTCTCATCCAACCGCGTCCCTCTTCTAAATAAACAAACAGCTACAAGAACGGTATGATGGGTCGGTGGATCAGACGTAGCGTCGTCGGTGGATGAGGGGGCGGCAATGTGGATTCTCTTTGTTTTCTTTTCCCATATCTGAGTGCTGCTGGTGGAAGCAACTAAGCAAGGATCCAATATATTGTAATTGCAATGGCCAAAAGGAGACATACAACTGGTGAAATCAGGTTAAACACGAAAACGCGACGTCCACTCCAATGGCTAGCAGCGATCCAAAAGGAAATTTTCCACTTTTCACGGACAACATTGCAACAGGATTTTGTGTTGTGAAAGGAGTCGTCGTCGTCATCATCGTTGTCATCGTCATCCGCATCATTTGTAGCCAATGTTAATGCGCGATAATGTTTTCCTCGATTGAGTGGTTTTTGGGTCAAGAGAAAAATAAGATTCACAAAGATAAAGGAATTTAAATCACGTTACCTCTACCACACAGGAGATGCGGGAGTAGGTATGGGATGTACCTATACTATTGAAGTGGTTTAAGAAAGCTTATTACTCCTTTGAGAAGATGTTGTTGGGCTGAAGGAATAAACTGATATACTTAAAGCTAAGTACAGACGATTGTCAGATATTGTCAGTTCTGTCAGTGAAAAATATGCCCCAAATGTCTTACAACCGTCTGAACTCTGACAATCGTTTGTACTTATGTCGATTTCCATTGGGGAAAAAAAAGCACTTTTTTTAAGATTCAGAGCAGTTTTTCTTCTCTAGAAATCAGCTGTCTGTCAAAATCATGTTCCATTGGGGAAAAAAAAGCACTTTTTTTAAGATTCAGATCACTTTTGCGAATCTCGATTCGAGGGAGAGATTCGCACATACTTTCACCAATACCAAAACAAGTGACATTTGTCAAACTTTGAGGTTAGTTATTGTTAGGGGAGACTGGGGCACATTTGAACATGAGGCTTATTTGAATCTATAAATTTTATAGTGACCTTTTCTTTTTGTGTAAAATATATTTTTAAGGCGCAACTTCATTTGAAAACGTATAAAGGTACGTTTTTTGACAAATATGAAAAATATAAATATTTGCGCACATTTTTCTGTCGCTTGACTTATTGGGGCAGGTTTGAACTAAACAGTCGCGGCACATTTGAACAAGGGGTCTGTAAGTGGCATTGAACTAAAAGCTAGCTACCACCACCAATTAACGCTCCGGTGATAATTTTTGTCTTCATTTTTTCAATATTTCTGTTCGGTTAATAAAATAACTCATTTTTGTTTTTATAAAGTTTCTTCAGTCATTTGTAAAATATTTCAATAATTTCAAAATTTCAGTTTGCTTTTGCTAAGTCGTTTTTATTTTCTTGATTAAAATAATAAAGTTAATTTATTTTATTAAAAAAATACAAACCTTGTACCTAGTAACTTATTAGCTTCTAAAAAGCAATTACAAGTAAGGTACCTACTGCCGTTCAAAAGTGCCCAGCCTAGTTCAAAACTGCCCACATGGGGGGTACCTTTGAACATAAGGACCTATTTCGTTTTTAAATAAATTATACGCCCTTACTAAATTTACGTAGTTATATGTCCAAATTTAAGTTTATTTGCATTTCTTAAAGTGAGAATACTTTACAGTCTAATAAATTAAACAAATAGGATTTTATGAAACCTCAAAGCAAAAAGTGTTCAATGTGCCCCAGTCTCTCCTACCTATTGTGGAATAAATTTGAAAATTGAAAATGGATATTAATGGACCGTCGTAGAAAATGCCAATGGGGTTGTTTTCATGGGGAAGGACGAAGTTCTAATTCAAAACAAAACAAATACCTAAGTAGTTTTGTACAAGTACAAGTAAAAAACTAGCAAATAACAATTAAATTTTATAAACACAAATTGGAATCTAAAAACAGCTGACTGTCAAATCACACACCAACACAAATGCAAAAAAATGAATCTCGTTTCATGTTCCATTGGGGCAGGAAAAATCTGAGATTCAGAGCAAAACGGTAAAAGCCCAATGGAAATCGACATTAGCTTAACAGATATCTTATAAATTGAAAAGTCATTGTTGAGTGGTCTCAGATTGGTTCAGAAGAAGTAGAAGTATGTATTTCGAACTTGGTGTCTAATTTTTTTATTCCCGTCGAAGGCCCAGGACCACCCCGAAATGTCAGAGCCTTTAAAGGTTCAGGTCCCAAACCAAGCATGCATTTTTTTTTTTAGTTAAAGTTCATTTAATTGTTGTGAATTGACCAAAAGGAAGATTTAAAACTACAACTTTAAGTATTAATAAAAAATTATTAAATAAAAACGGGCAAAATGTGAAGCCCTAATTTTGCGCCACTTAAGGACCATTCACATGAGAGCGAACGAACGAATTGATGAAATGCGAACAAACCACTTCTAAAAGAATTTATAAACAGAAACTTGCACATTTTATATATTCCATGAGTACGATAATTAATTATCCCATCAAAATGCATTAAGAAAACAAGTTTATAAAGAGTTTAAATAACGAAATTTTGAATTCCAAACTTTTTGCCGCGAACGAAAACAACCTTTGGCGCGGATTGTCAAAGTATATTCGTAATCCACATGATTAAATCGCGTTCCACAAATTAGCGAATAAAACATTCGTTCGAACTTAACCTCAAATTAGAAATTGCTGATAGAAACTGAAAATTCGCGAACTGCCGCGACCAAAAAAAGTATTCATGTGAACGGACTGTCAAAGCTCGCGAATATTCGTTCGTTCGTAGATAGTTAGCCGCTTTCATGTGAATAGTCCTTAACCTCGTCAAATAGTCGCATAAAGCATGTAAGTTAAGTATACCAAGGTTCCTACCAAAAGTCTGTTATGCTAAGAAAAAATTTCAGCTTTTATGAGTGAGGGTTAAAATTAGAACATGAAAACATGTTATTGACATTCAGCGACAACCCTTGGCCACCATCTTGACATAACACAAACAAAACACTTACGAGTATCCATGACATTTTCTCGAAATTGCTTTCTTTATTTTGATGATCACTCAATCCAACAATGACCAATGGCTTCTGATGTCCTAATTTGCATTAGTTCGTGTCCTCTTCCATTAACACGAAGTAGTGACTAGTGACGAACAACTGTCACCACATATGGCACTACACGGACAACCACACCACAATCTTCACAAGAACAAAAAGACACTTGGAGAAGATGTTTGTGAATGGAGACCTATTTCGTAAAAACTAACTGTTAACTGCATTAATACCAAGCATTTCCTTTTTCTCATTCAAATGTGGGGAATGTATGTGTAAGTTAGTCAATGACACGAGTATACGTATTTTTGTTCTTCTTCATTAAGCACAGCGCACACCTTTCAGATTATTTTAATTCTGTTTCGCCTGCTCCATGCTCCATGTCGAGGGAACACGTTACAATGTTTGCTGTTAATACCAAGAAAGGCACTACACTAGTATACAACGTTGCTTCGGTACAATGTAGCCAGTTGCCAGTTCCGCCTTAAGTGTGTCTCTTATTTATAAAACTATACGTAAAGGGACAAAGTCAGCGAGCGGTAGGTATACCTACACGCATAAGCTTTTGGGGCCAAGTAATCAAGCCGCACTCTTGGCTCTCGTCAAACTGACGGGAAGGAGGAGCACGCGAATGGATAACTCTGCTCTGTCTACCTGGCCAAGCTCAGAAGAAACACCCCAACGTGAACACGGAACTGATTTTTCCCCATTTCTCCTGATGTCTACTACTACTTACTACAGTCTACCTAAGTATGCCTTATAGTTTACGAGTGCATATTATGAAATGAAAGTCAGTCAGAGAGTCGCGCATAACCTAGTAGATGGGAATCCTAATCCAGTCAATGGCGGGGCGGCTATACGTGGTGAGTAGTTTGTTTCCTTCAATTCTTCCCTATACCGTATGAGCTGTGTCTATTTATCTGTATACCTAACGTGAGGAGAGGGTTCAATGGTCTTTCCACTTGACCAATTGAATTTTTGTTGTTGGGCTCGTCGCCGCCGTTGGCGAGTCCACTATGCCTCCTCATTTGACAGGTAGATATCACTCACATTCACATTACATTCAGTGTGTGATGATGATGATGGGTTTACAGATTATTACTATAGGTACCAACGCACAGTGGCGTTGGTCTTATTAAAAAGTTAATAATTTCACTAAATAGGTTTAAGGTTTACAATTTTTTATTGACAGACAGACCCATGTCAAATAGACAAGAGAGTGTTTGAAAATAAAAAAAAAAACATGTGCACGGATACCTATGTTTTTGTATTTTTATCAACATAATTGGTGAAATAGAAAATTTGACAAAATGGGAGAATGAAACATTTTGTTTCATTTCTGTTCAAAGTGTTGAAACTTTCTTGATTGTAACTCGAGCGGCACGGGCCAATCTCCGTAGCAATAGGAACTCTGATGACACCAAGAAACAAAGGTATTCAAAATCATGGTTAAATCTGATAATTTCGTTTAAGCCCCGTCAAATCTTTTAAAAATGCCAGTCCATGTCAAAACGGAAGCTATTTGACGCCCTACTTGCCACTACTTGTCATATGCATTCTTTTTTTAGTAAGGGTATTCACTTAATCTGATGAATTTATGCAGCTCGTAAATATAAAAATTTCTACGGTTCTTTAAGTGAACACCCCTTGGAAAAGTCATTTTTCGTAAATTGCGTAAATCTACTGTAAATCTGGAATCAAACAAACAATTCATACGACTGTCTGTCAAAGTTTGACATTTGTGATTTGCGTAACTTTCCGCGCTTGATTTCTGAGCCTAAATCGTCGCGGAAAATTATGAGGTCTGCGTAAACTATTCTCCATACAAAATCTGACAGTTGATTTACGAGGTGGTAAATTTCTGCTGTTTACGCAGTTTATGAGGCTTTTACGCGTTTAAGTGAATGTGTGTATCGGTTATTGGAGGTTATAGCTCGCTACATGCGATATTGGAAAGCTTAAAAGTCAGTTCGTGGTGTTGGTACTAGCGCTAATTGGGGCGTTTTTGGGGTGTTTTCAGGGTTTTTGACAATGGCGTTTCTTTGAACATTTCGAGGCATTTCCCATGTTTATTTTGGAGGCATTTTTGCAACCATTTTTGGTGTGTTTTCGAGGTTTGGGGACCATTTATGTGTGTTTTATTGTGGATTTTTCTTTAAAGCCTTTTAGGCGTTTTTTTGAGACGATTTTTATGAATTTTAAGTGGCATTTATCGATGGAATTTTTTTTGTGTATGTAGAGGTAGCTACTCATCTTTCGATGTGTTTTCGGAAGACACTTTATTGCGTTTTAGGTGATGCACTGTCATGCAGTTGTTTTAATATTGTGCTTGAGAAGGTAATATGCAACAACCAGGCCAGTACATCAGGCACTATCTTTAATAAATCAACACAATTACTTGGGTTTGCTGACGACATTGATGTGATGTAATAGGAAGAACAAGGCGAGCAGTAACCAGTGCTTTCACTACAATGGATTAAGATGGCTGGGCCATGTAGAGCGGATCGATGCTCCAGCGCGTAAGGTCTTCGACGCCATACCAGAAGGAAGGAGACACCAAGGGTAGCAGGCGATCTCTGACTGCTTGGAGTGCGAAATTGGAGACGGCAGGCTAGAGGTCGAGCCAACTGGAGGGGGCATACTAAAGCTAAGTACACACGATTGTCAGATCTTACAATATTGTCAGATCTGTCAGTGCAAAATGTGTCCCAAATGTCTTCCGGCCGTGTGAACACCTAATTTTCAACCTGACAACGTTGTCAGAAGAGTCATTGTCAGACATCCATCTGACAATGAAATTGTCAGACTTTGGGACAGAATCTTACAACCGTCTGAACGGACAATTTTGTATTGTAAGGTAGTTGGCTATTGTAAGCTCATTGTTGGTCATTTTCAGAGCTTTGACAGATTGTAAGATCTTACAGTCTTGTGTACTTAGCTTAAGTAAGGCCCATGAGCACCACGCTTTGTACCGCCATACAAAGTAATGTAAGTAAGTAATTTATTGCAATCTTGTATCCGTTCTCTGCAGCGTTTTTTATATCGTGTTTGGAATTGTTTTGAAGGTACATTGAGAAGATTGTTTAGGGCACTCTCAGATGTTTGTCAGACGCTCGCGATAGGTGGCGCAGAGGGAAAGCTTTCAGGCATTTTTCCAGAGGTTGAACTTGAAGCCCTTCGCCAGTACACTAACCACTGAACAACTGCGCTCAGATTTGACCAAGAAAAACTGTCTCATTGTAAGTAATACCTTTCATCTTACCGTAGTTGAAGCTACATAGTTCGTGCCCGCTCTGGCCACTTGCCGCCAATTTTGAAGCCACTGTGCGATTGCGCATCTAATATCTAAACTAAGTCCAAACGTGAACGCGATCCACGTGTGTTGTACATGTGTTTCTGCTGGTCTTTTCTAACACCATACGTGCCCATCCCCGTCATTCATCATCCATCACCATCCGTCGATGTATCCATCCTACTTCTTGTATATTTTAAATATTATGTAGAAATTTTGTATGTAGCGCTGCGCCTTTTAGGTTTATCGTTTATTCCTCCTTCCTTGCTTTTTTTTATGACTTTTCTTTCTCTTCGCGATAGGAACCCAAACCACATACGAGTGGAATGAAACGAGCGGCATCAAAATCTAAACTAGAAAGTTACTTAAAAAGATATACATATGTATTTTTTTTTTTTTATTTTATTTTCCTCTCTCGAATTGGACTTTTGTGTGAGCCTTTCGTCATCAAGTCGATAGAAATAGAGGAACCCATTTAAAGGTTTTTGTACTCTGATTGCGCTGTAAAGGGAACACCTGAAGACAACCACCGACCGACCGGGTTGGGGGAAGGAATGATATCAAAATGTGTGTGCCTAGGATACAGAAAAAAAAAGAAGACAAAAACATTATAGAAAAATCCAAGAAGAAGAGTTCGAGGAGGTGAATAACCCCGATATGTGGAGATTAGAAATCCTAGACGTGTAACAAATTTATGAGAAGTTTCCAACATGAAATTGGATTCATGGGCGCGAATGTGATTGTGGGAATACCCTCGGCGAAGTCGGACATACTCTAATGGTGCATGGGGACGAAGATACCTGTTTTTGTTTTGTTTGCTTTTTCTTTTAGTGCTTAAGTGATGTGAGATTTGGGGTTTTATTCTTTATGGACACAATTATGTTTTTTTTTTGTGTTGGGGGGAAATGATTTTCCCGCCTTTTTCTCTACAGGTAACATTTATGTAACTCCCTTTTGTAAAAGGAAACATTTGTGTGCATAAACGAAAGGACAAAATATCTGTAAGGGTGTTGACCTTAACGCACAGTGCAATGTCCTCTAGTAATCTGTTTGTTGAACCTGATTGGTATTATTCCTTGGTGTGGTTCCGATAATTTTTGGTAAATCTTTAAATTGAAAAGTTACGTCTTTGTTCGGCACCTTCGATATAGGGTGCTACTTAACCTTATTATTCGCTGTTAGTAAATGTTCTGAAGCTACTTTAAATAAATGCGAAAACCAAAAAGAGGTTGTAAGAAAAATATAGTTTTGCCCTGAAATCTTTCAAGTACCTACTCCACTCAAGCTGAATATATTATGTCAAAAAGAACTTCATGTCGTGCGTGGGTAGTGTAGCATTCTTTTCAATTGATGCTCTTTGATCGACATCGATTTTCAGTGATGTGGAGATTAGAAAGATGCATCAGAACCACCGACACGTCATTAATGAGCATATGGCTGTTAAACAGTCGGTGATTATTATTATATATCTTCGATGTGCCATTTAAATCCTTGTCACCAGGAAGGCGTCATTTGGTTATGAGATATCTCCTCTATCCGTTAATGCCCCTGATAATTTAAGAGTCGGTGGCGGAATGTTAAAGTTTATGAAGGGTCTACGTTAGCATCTAACACCCACGACCTATGTCATAGATAGGCCGAAAATTGAAAACTGATGATGTCACATATTTAACTTTGTCAAATGGTTGACAATAGGTCTATTCCTTTACTTTTGTAGTAAAAATGGAAAAGACTGTCAAAATGGCATGGGGATGAAGTATGTTTTGTAGTAACTATGAAAAATGACAGATGCATATTGTTTTTCCATAAATTGCATGTGAGAATGAATCTAAGTAAGTATGTGGAAGAGTTTTTACAGACTGAACTGCATGCATTCGAGAAGAGAAAAAATCTACATTATTTTCCCTCCTTCTGATAACATTTTCATACCAATTTCAAATCATCTGTCAATTTTCAGGCGACTGACAGTTGTTTCAATTCTTACTCAAGGAAATTTGTTGAGTAAAAACTAGTAAGATTCTCAGGGAGGAACGACATTGAGTAAAAATTCGTAAGATTTAAAAGTAAAGGAACAGACCTAGTAAAAATGCGGAGATTTAAAAGTAAAGGATCAGACCTAATTGCCTAATATTACCATATACACGATCATAGGCATATGTACATATATGGACTACTAGCATCTAGAATCAGAGACAGTGATATTGAATATTGATGGGAATGGCAAACCAATGATTTTCAGAAGAATGACGTTAATAAAGGGTGGGCCAAATACAAGTATCTTTTTAAAAATGCAATAAAATGAACAAAATTAAATTTTTTCCATGGATTATGGCTTTATTAATAAGAGCAAACATTCCCATTAATTATGGAACACAACGTCATTTAAGTGGCTGGCTCCGCAATAGCGCATTCTGTCATTCTAGTTTTCCAAGACCTTGTTGATGGTTTCGGGCTGTAGCTCAGGGATTGCTTGGATGATATTGGCCTTAAGTGCTTGAATCGTTTCCGGATTGTTGGCATAAAATCGGTCCTTCACCCTTCACGGTTCCCCACAAAAAAAAAAGCTCAAAGGGGACAAATCGCAGCACCGAAGCGGTCAATTAACATCGCCAAGACGGCTGATAACACGATTTGGAAATTTGGTGCGCAAAAGATCGATTGTGGCATGGGCTGTGTAGCATGGCGCGCCATCCTGCATGAACCAGAGGTCGTTTAAATCCATGTCTTCAATTTCAGTCGGTTAACATGGCTCTCTGTAACGCCCACCGTTGACCGAAACGTTGTTCCCAGCCTCATTTTCGATAGATTGTCTCACACTCTCGGCTACAGCAGCCACATTCTCGTCTGTGCGCCCCGTACGACTACCGGAACCATGAGTGTTGTCCACTAGCATACCAGTCTGACGAACTTTTTGCACAAATTTGCGTACAGCAGGCGCGGTGGTTGCTTCATTTCGGCCAAAACTTATTTTCAAAAAACCCACTGTTTGGGCTACACAGCACTCACTTCAAGTGACTCATTTCGTCCCGCGGAGGTATGATACTGACTTTCTGTCAAGATTTCGAGCGGGAAACAGCTGTCAGTGTAAAAATAAGCTATGATTTAAAAAGAAACCACTAGATGGCCACCCTGTACAGTACATGCCTAGTTCTACGAAGAATACAAACAAGCAAACACAGCAAAAAAAACAATATTCAAGGAATGGTATGGGGACCAGCCATCGGACCTAACAAAAATTGTTTGTTAAGGAGAGAATCACTAACAAACTTTATTTGTCCAAATGATTCGCGCTTAAGTTAACTTAAGTTAATCTTTCTTTCTACGTTTAGTGAAGGCAGACGGATTGCTAACATCAAAAACCTAAAGAAAAGGTGGATATTGTTACTTCGATGTTTTCGGGAAATTGTACTCTAAAGTATATACCCATCATCAACTGGAACAAAATCCATTTCGGGGACAATCGAGGATGGATGTAAAATGTGGAGCAGGAGCAATTCAAAACATCCTTAAAGAGCTGGATTGAAAAAAGGCAACCGAATCCGTCGAAATTCCACCCATTGTACTTAAAATCTGTATAGCCTATATGTAGGTACGATCTTGGCGTCAAATTTAAGATTCCCATTTTAAAATCCCTTTGTCAAGGAAATATTTTTTGCTATCAATTACACAAGGGTTGTTACTTCTTGTTGTTGTTACCTACTGGTTTGTTACTTTTAACCCTTGAAAAGTGTTACCCCCAGTTTCACACTGGAAGTTTAAGCTAAAGTTCAACTGAACCTGAACGTGAATTTAAATTTGAAGTTCAACTCGTCCGGTTTCACAATATAATCTAAACTTCATTTCAATTGAACTCAGTTCAACAAAAATTGAAGAATGAATTTGATAGTATTGTAGAGTACCTACTTATACGACTTTTCCAAAATCGTTCCTTGTCTTTGCTTTCAAAGAATACGCAAAACAACGTCAAATATATGTGTTTTTGGCAATCGGTTGATCTGAGGCTTAAACGGCAGAGTACTGTATTTTAACTTAAACTACAAAATGAACTCTGTTCAAGGTTTAAACGAACCTGTGAAACAGAATGAATTATTGAACTAAAGTTTAAACTAAAAGTGTAGTTTAAACTCCCACTGTGAAACTGGGGGTCAGAAACTCAGAAGACCTTCCCTTCTTGATGGAAAACCGCTCGCATTTAATCTATTGTCAAAAAAGGAAGGAAGTACATTGTACAGGGTGGGCCAAAAGAAGTCATCCGATGCTGTTTGGCTCTCATTTGTTTTCTAAATGAAAAACTTCGATTCTGTTTTTTGATTATGTTTATTTATTGGTTTTATTGGTTATTGGTTTATTGTTAAAGGTTCAAATAAACATAATCCAAAAACAGAATCGAAGTTTTTCATTTAGAAAAAAATGAGAGCTAAACAACATCGGATGACTTCTTTTGGCCCACCTTGTACAACATGCTTGCCATAAAACTACGTAATAAACGCCAGGCAATATGGACATCGCAACCGGTCGGAGTTCTGCTAGAGACCTATTTAGCTCTTTAATCTACTTATGGACGCAGGCAATCGAACAAAATGGCAAATCCAGAGCCGTAGCCTCGGACATCTCGAAGCCTGTTGATCTAGTCTGGTGTAGAGCCCTTCTAAGCAAATAAGAATCTTATGTTTTCCACAACTCTGCGCATGGATGCAACGTTTTCTTTTGGGCAGATCAATACAAGCACCAGTAGATCATCGCTGGTTCCTTTGCTATAGTCGCAGTACTGCCATAAGGATCTATATACTTTCCCCAAATCTATTTGGGCGTGGGAGTAGTTTTTCGTCGGTGGCGAGCACTACATTTGCTTGGTAGCTAGCAACGCATGGCTGTGTTGTGGCATGTTTGAAGGTCAATTCAGTTAGTGTCGCTTAATTGCGGGGTTCAGATAGGTGCAGCATAGTTGAGCACAGATCTACTGATCGCTTTGTACGTGGCAAGGAGCGTTTTTTTATTTTCTCCCCATGAACTTCCGGGAAGTGTCTTGATGATGTTATTTCTGGACCTAAGGCGATTTCTGACGTTGTTGGCCGTGTGTCGAGAAGCTGAACACGTTGTCAAAAATGACTCCCAGGAGATTAGGGTTCACGATATATGGTATGCGTCTCCCAGTTATTGATATGTAGTTCGAGTCTCACTTCTTTCGACATAGCTAACCATTTTTACAAAGAAAAATGTTTCGACTTGTACCTACCAATGAACGACCATTTGGAAAACCCTAAAGTTTTGTGTGCTTACAATTTTGGCTCGGACGAGAATGAGGAAAACGTGAAATGGCAATAAATTATGTCTGTTCCTTTAATTTTAAATCTTAGGAATTTTTACTCAATGTCGTGCCTTTACGGCCTTTTCATTCATACACATACTTTTCTTTAACACTTGATCATACAGTCGTCGGCAAATTATCGACGACAAAAATGTATCACTTCAAACGGCGCGCGTCACAAAACGTCTCACGCAATACCGACGATCGTCGTCGAAAAATACAATCCACATTCTTTGACATTTCAGACGACATATTTTTATCGCACCCGCGACAAAAGTGGTTTATTTTTCGTCGCCAATACCAAACAGGGGCCCTACTCTGTATTTCGTTCCGAAAGTAAAATTTTCCGAAACCGAATATGTATTTGGTACTCCCTATTTTGAAAGTTCGTATTCGTATTAGTATTCTTCTTCGAAATTCGTAGAAAAAATTTCTACTACCACTGATTCTGTGATAGTTCTTTCGGGGTTCGTAACAAAATTCCAAGTACGACGGATTCTGTGATAGACATGATTATACATATACGGAAAATCGGAAGTATTACAGAGTACGAATTCAAAATCGGAACGAAAAGCACTTTCGAATAGGATTGACTTTAGCAACGCAATAGAGTAGGGCCGGTCGCGTCGTTTTTATTAGAGTCGTGGACGACGACAATAAGGGTGAATGTTCCGAAAAGCTGATGGGAAGAATACATCGAAGTAAAAATCCTCCGATTCATATACCTCGCTAGGGCCGATTTTGGCCCCTATTGTAAGTGTCGATAGTTGATCTTTGAGCGACAACTGTCCATCTCCTTTGTATACCACCTTAACTGCCATCGAAGATGACGATGTTAGTGATGGCCACTTGTTTTATTTGTCATTCATTTTGTCACACGTAAAAATAAATAAATAGTTGGCCCAACAGGTCATATTTTGTCACTCGTACTTATTTCTTATGTAGAGTTTGATAGGTGTGAATAAAACGATTACCTTGGCTTTTCTCATATATCGGCAACGGCAAACTACTACGATATTGTAAAAGTTGAACGTCCAAATATATTCGTGGAGAACAGTGAGAAACTGACAATTATTGTAATTAAAATATTTCAAATTATCCACTGCTAGAAAACCAAATCAATCCAAAACAAAAACTATTTAGGATTATGAATAGAATATAACATACAACTTCAAACAATTTTATGGTAATTTTTAAGATCTTTATTTCTGGACTTCAATCTGGCATTGCTTGAGTTTCGATACAATATTTTTTTATAATTAATAAACGAATGATGTTTCTCGGGCGTACTATATACAATAATGAGAGAGGCTTCTTGACGCGACCCATTACTAAATATTATATAATATGAAGCTAATATCTATCGATAGTTTTAGTCCACAGGATGTTGTCTCACTGACATGTGTGTTAAAGAGCTGTTCCATCGACTGCATCAATTCAATAACTTTAACATTCATTTCAATGGAATGCAACTTCTTCTTCAAGGATAGAGTAATATACCAGAACCGAAATGAAGAAAGCGCATTGCAAGCAGCGCAAACAGCCTCAGGGCTCAGACGACTCATCCACTCCAATGTACTAAAGCCTTAAGCCTGGAACATACACACACATGAAATGTATGTTTTGAATTCATAAATTCTTATTTCTAAATACGGGTTATAACCGATATACAGTATGTACAACTTACAGCTATGTAGGTCACCTTGCCGGTTCGAAATATATAATCTATGCAAATATATGGTTGCCTGTTATAAACTAATACGAATAAATCTATGGATAAGTTTTTAAACGCTTTAGAAGCAGCTATCATAGTTACAAATCCTATTGAGTGACCTGTGTGTTATTACAAACCCTATTGCTATCACATTTGGTTTGGCCGTATCATTATCGAGCCATGAGTTCTGCTGTCTTGCAGATTCGCTGCTACGTTTATTACGCGTGTCGCCTGTTGAAATGGCAACTGTGCCGTTGAGACAACTGTTGTTGTGGGTATTGTGGTGCCCATAAGTTCCCAGTTGTTGTCGCGTTGTACCAGCTTATAGGGCGGTCCGCCGGTCGCTGATGTCGCAGCAATGGGCAGCTAAGGTTAAAACAAATTTAGAAGCAACTGGTGACCATGCGTTATTGGGATTGACTTACGGGAATATTGAATCGATGCACAAACGGTGTAGATAATCGCAATGGCCTGAGAAAAGTGTTTGGGGGAAGTTTCAACATTTCCGGACTTTTATATGTCAAGTCAATGGTAGATGATGTGCTAGTGGTGCTGGCTATCGAGGGGCTTTCACGATTCCGCTGTTGGGTTGTTGTTGTTGTTGTTGTGGCTGATGATGATGCAAACGATGATAATGGTATTGCTCCTGACACAATCGGTTGCGATAATGTTGACACTCCTAAAGATGATGATGATAATGGTGGGGTTGGGTTGGTTGGTTGGCATGCGGGTCGCAATGGCATAAAGCCCTAGAATTAAATAAAAGAATTGAATATTTTGCGAACAATTCTATAAATCAATTTGCGGTTTTACTCACTGGTGTCGAACAAGTTGCCTTCGGATGAGCTGTTGTGGTGACAGTTGCGGCAGGGAAAATATTAGGGGGGCCAGCATTTGAAGTTTCCGTACTTTGCTGATCGGGATTTGGAGAGTTTCTGTATTGCTTGCATTCCTCTTTGTGTCGCAACCAGTCCAAACGTTGACAATTAATTTCGCAATATGCGGTGTTCCAACAGCAGTAGCTGTTTGCTTCGCGACCGCAATTCATGCACCATAGCTTTTTTTTGGTCTGCTCGACCGCGTGTATTCTACTGACTTCTGACTGTCTTTTCGTTTCGGCAATGATGCGTGTTCGCTCTATTTCCATGCTGTTCCTCATTGCAGAGAGCATTCTGTCTGTGCTTACTTTAATTTCGTAGAGTTGTTTCTCGTAAGCGCATGTTTTTGCCTCCAGTTCCAGTTGTAGTGCGGTAACTTTCGCCTGGAGGTTAGCATCAGATGCTATATCGCTTATGGTGTCTTGCATGACAGAGATGAAGAAGTCGGTAATCTGCAATGAAAGAAAAGAAGAATTATGGGGGTGGAACAGAAAATGCTACAGGTAGATGTGGCTAAGAATGGCGGCCGGTGACGCTGACGCTACTATAACCAGAGTAGGCTCAGAGATCCTTATTTTATGTCCTCTTCCTGGCAGTTTATAGAAATTGTTTGCAAAAACGCCAAGCTACGGGTTTGTAACCACCCACCGCCTTAAACATCTTGAAGCTGGGCAGAGGACGACGGCAATTATTAAAAAAATTCGCCACCTATGGCTGCCAACCGCCATAACCTCCTAAATGAAATCTTTTTGTAAACAATAAATTTAAACAACTTACTTTATGTGCATTTGCAACTAGCTTTCTAGAAACGGGTCCAGCGTCGGTATTATATCCTAAATTGCCATCCGAGCGCAGTGCACCCTTCGGACGATATGACAATTTCGGCATGCCCGATACTAGACTGTCTGTAATTGCTGCTGCCAAGCTCGGCGTAACGATTCCCGATAAAATGTGTCCCTCAGCTTCCCGATTGTTTTCATTCATGTCTGCGGTTGTGGCATCAGGAAATGTTGACGACGTCTTTTCTGTTGATCCAGGTGTCTTATCCGTGGATAGTTGCAACGGAGACAGCGTATTCAATGATGTTATGTAGCCTGTTCCAGCGATGACTGTTGAGCCAGCTAGCGAATGGAATGCAGATGAATTAAGATATTCTCTAAATGAATCAAGCGATTCGTGTATTGATGGTGCATATTGCAATGCAGCGGCAGACGCTGCCTCCGATTGGATTGGACAAGAGGTAGTGGTGACAAAACTATTGCTAACTACTGGCATCGAAGTGGTGATTTGTGCTGCACTTGATGTTGTAATAATTGTCGTTGTTGCTGTCACCTTGACTGCGTTGTGATTGTGATTGACTGGCTTGGAAACTGCTGTAAGCGGTTGTATGGGTACAGCATTGTTCTGGCTATCGACCGGTATGTACACCATACTATTTTTAGTTAGAGAACGCTTAACGTCTGGTGGCAGCATTGCAGTTGATGCATTGGGACCTTTGTTGGGAAACGATTTGCGGGCTCTTGCGTTGGGTTTCTTTGGCTGTGCTTGACTTGCGACGGGAGGTGTGTTCGATTGTATATTTGGAGCGGAGCAGCTCTTGGCTGGTTGCAACGATTCAAGACTGCGTACAATTATGCGTTGTATCATGGTGTCTCCCAGCATAGTAGGCTGTTCCGCAGCTTTTGTGGTAGATTGACTAACAGGGACCGCAGGTGTGGAGTTTTCTTGCAATGGTACCGAGTTGGACGAATCGTCATCGGAAATAGTTTCTTGCTTCACTAGGTCCGGATTGGCATCGAGGTCGGGTGCAGATGAAGTGGCGTTTGCGTCTGGAACAACTTTTCCGCTGGCAGTTGATGCTGTTTTTGAAGATGAGCCTGTGGTTGTTGTAGCTAGGGGATCAACAGCTTTACTGGCGGATGGTGTGGACTCTTCAATTAGAATTTCTTCACTCTCGGGATTCTCCAGCTTTATGTCTTCGAATGGAATCAATCCTTTCGGATGGGTGAGCCGGTGTTTGACGAGAGTACTGGCTTTTGATTTCGATGATGATGATTTAGGAGGATTAGTAGACTTAGGTTTGGGTGACGATAAATTGGGAGCAGGCTTTGGATTTGGAAATGATAGAATAGGTTGTGGCAATATTGGCACAGGTTTGGGCAATATTGGAACAAGTTTTGGCGATGATTGGACAGGTTTTGGGGGAGGAGCAGGCAAGGGTATTGCCTTTGGAGGCGGAGCAGGCAAAGGTATTGCTTTGGATTGTTTTGGCGTCAATTTCGGTTGCTCTAGAGGAGTATCAGTCGTCTCATCAGCCTTGGGCGCGGCATCTTTGTCTTCCGAGGCAAAGTATGTCGTTATACCAGATTGTTTCTTAGAGATTTTTCTTATTGTAACGCCTTGTCGAATTTGAATAAATTTCGCCATCGCATGGCCCGATTCAAAGGTTTCCTTGCAACTTTGAGAAGTGGTGGCAACATCGGGTTTCGGCTGCAGCTCTTTTGTCGGTTGTTGTGATTGCTGTTGTGCTTCTTGTGGATGTTTTGCTTGTGGTTGTGGTTTTGCTGATTGTGGTTTTGCTTGTTGTGTTTTCGCTTGTTGCGGTTGCTTTGATGGCTGCGGTAACTTCCCTTGTTCTGACTGTAGTTGTTTTGCTTGTGGCGACTTCTTTTGTGTTTCACTTTGCGCAGACCGCACAGGCGATGGTAGTGCAGGCTGTCCCGTAGAACCCCTATCGCCGGAACGAGAACATCTTGTACGCTTAGCCGGAACCATTCCCTCTTTTGCATCTTCGACTTTAACCTCCTGCTTCGGAGGCGATAAAGACGCCACGTGACGAACGCTGGAATGCACTGTGGTACTGCCATCTTCGGAGCTTTTCGACTTTTTGACGCTCGACGACACCAACATCACATCAGACTTCCTCTTCAAGATCACAGAGTTAATTTTCGATGAATTACTTTCATCCTTGTTGGGTGGTTTCGCTACGACCTCGTAATTCATTGCACAATTTTTGAGAACCGTCATGAACTGCGGGCCCAGCCCATCGGCAGCTGTTTCCTTTGCTTTCTTGGCCTCGCTGTGTGGCGATGCCTTTAAGACTTCAGTAGAAACTCGTGTGTTCCTTTGATTCTTCTCCGCTTCCAAAATCGAATGATCAGAATCAGTACCAGAATCGGGTTTCTTAATAATCGACAAGTTGTTGTCGGCGGTTTTGACAATTTTATATGTCAGCGGGGGCTTTTGCAGTGCCTGCTGCCGTTTAATGTATTCAGTGACGCCTGGCATCATCTGTTCAAGCTGCCCCGCCTCATTATTCGGATCATATTGCGTCCTGGTCGGTGCGAAATTGAACGCACCCACCTTTGCTTTGATCTTTTGGATATGCACGTTGACTTCCTTAATGCAGCCGGCAATGGTCGGTCGAAAGGCCCGCTTACCCGACTGCGGATTTGGGTCGATTTCCGAGTACAAGAAACAATCTTTCACCGGCACAAATGATCTGTCGTGTGCGCCAAAAAATCGTACATTTACAAGGGAGTTGGGACCCTGTCCCATCCCTTTGGCTGGCCAATAGGGAAAGCCCTTTAGTTTCGCCCACAATAGGATGTGTGGTTTTAGACACACGTCCACAAACCAATCTTTACGTGTATTAGCATTCAGGTAGCACTCTGAACACGTTTCTATTTCAGCTGATTCTTGACGACACACTTTGAGTAAGGTTTTCGCCACCAAGCCGTCTTTGCTGCTATAAGCTGTGAATATGAGTTTTTTTTTTTTATTTTAATTTGACAAGTTGGAAATATATGGATATTTACCAGCATACGCTATTGATACGTTATGTTGAATCCATTTGGTCTCCAAAACAAATTCTTCGGTACATCTGAATGCTTTCTTTTCAATTTTATCTTGTATTGAGTTGAGAGTGACGGGATTAACCACATACCTTGCATACAGGGGGCATTCCGTCGCATTGGGTACGTCAAGTAATTTCTCGTGCTGCAAATGAAGTGGAAAAGGTTTTTGGTTTAATAAAGAAAAATAAAGGCTTACAAATGATATGTCAATTTTCTGAAAAGCAGTGACTACATCTTTATGGGGTGAGGAAAACGTGTACATGCTATAGGAACGTTGCGTGCCGCAGCAAAGTTAAATAGCTTAAGTTCGTTTCCAGACGTGGAATAGTTTAGGCTACGAGTGTGCAACCAAAGACTTCCTCTTTTCCTATTTCAGTGTTAAAGTCACCGAGGACATCGCTCATGTTTTTTTATGGGTGGGAAAGGGTTTTGTTTTAACCCTATGACAGCTGACTGAAATGTGAGAGTTGCATTTGGTCCATAAAGAGTTCAAATTCATTCTAACATCTAACCTAACAACATTTGACAGTTCATTCATTTTTTCACCTTCTCCGATAGAAGTTCTTATTTTGTGCATTTTTACACGTAAGCGACTGAGAATTTTTATTTCAAATTTTGTGGGGAAGATCGGGTTGGTGGGTAAGATGCTGGCGGTGTATTATATGCTATTTTTGTCGTCAAATAGTTTTGGAATATCCACCCCTGATGAAAAGGCTGAAGCGTTAGCGGTTTCGAAAGCATCTTCAGCTTCTAACGACCTTGTCCTCTCAAAAGTCGATGCCAAAGTCAGAATCATCGAAGAAACGAGGACCGCAAATACGACATTCACTGACACAAATCCAGGCCATAGCCCCGTGGATGATGACACATTGTCAACGCCAAAGGAAATAAATCAGAGGAGTCAAGAAGAAGACCAGACAAAATATCCAATGAAGCTGCCGCTGTCAATCAGGATCTTGCTAGCTATAGTGATGAACAACTGCATCAACAACTTCTACAACTTCTACTTTCCTAAGAAATGGAAGACCGCTAAAATAATAGCCATTCCGAATGAAGGCGACGGCAACAACATCAGAGGATATAGACCGATATCGCTTCTTTGTAGTGAGCAAAATACTAGAGGAACTTATCCCCATGATTTCACGAAGGCTTTCAACAACCATCGAGTCACAGTCGCATGCTTCCTAGATGTGGAGAAGGCATTCAATTCTGTGTGGATTCAAGGACTCAGCTAAGTTTTCCTATAACTCTCATTAAAATTATGTTTAGCTTTTTTTATTGAACAAAACGGCTCATTCGGTGATCCTAGGGATATACTTTGGTCGTGTACCTGTCACGGACTACATCACGCCTTACCTAGAGTTTACAAGACCTTTCTCGATCGCCAGCGCTCAGAAGAGGGAAGAATGGAGAGTCGGACTTGTACCTAGCATGCAAACCACAGCCACAGCTTGAAGCAGAGAGAAAAGTAATCCTGGCCAGCCCACAAACCTAATTTAACCTAGCTTTCTTCACTCTATGGCCTTTTTTGTGCAAATAGAAGACATCCATCCACAAACGAAAATGATCAGAGCCGGTGTAGCTCAAGGGTCAAAACTGAATCCAATGCTTTTCAACATTTTTACATCCGACCAGCCTCAGCTCGAAGAACACAACCAACATCTGCTTTATCCACTTATAGCAGCTCGATGTCCCAAGCCATAGCAGCGCGAAGAGTTGAATTCCACGTCAGGAAGCTTTTCCAGTATTATCAAAGATGGGGCAATTGGATCAACATGGACAAATCCGAACTGATCTGCATCAGAAAACCCATTAGAGGAAGAAGTAGATTCCGGTCAGCCACCAACTGTCGAAACGTGACGCTGAGACTGCCTGATGGATTAGCACTATCAATTCAGGGATTTAGAGCGATTTAGATTCAATCCACATCTGAACACTGTTCTCAGGAAGGCTGAACTCGTGTTTCACCAAGTCTACCAACTGATGAAGAAGCGGAACGGACTCAGTAAAAAAAAAAAAAAAACTACTGCTTATAAGGCCGGTAGTAACTTACGACTTCCCCATTTGGTACACCATTTCTAAGACGTCCATGAAAAAGCTGGTAATTTTTTAGAAGAAAACTCTCAAGGATATTTACAGGACTTCACTACAATACGGAAGAAAAATATCAGAAGTTCTAGACTTTACCAAGAAGCTACCATCACACCACTGGGCAAATACATTGTCACACTTTTTCAAAGAATACTCGGGAATACATCCAGCCATTCAAAACCTCTAGTCCAAAAGATTGCTGACAACCAACACATTTCGGGGCATCGGTACCTCCATGTTTTGGCTCTGCTCAACGAGCATCTATTTCTATTCCAAAGAGACACCGACAGGATAACTATACCCTTCTACGAAAGAAGTGTCTATACTGGCTGACTGCTGGCTGACGTTTACCGATGTTCGAAACACGGCCACGTAATCAACGTAATGTAATGCTATTTTCATTAAAACCAGTTTATAAAGATACAAGTTGGGTCCTAAACGTACTACAGCATAATGTCCGAAAATGATTATACCTGAGTTTAAACAAAGTCTTTGCCGCGAGCGAAGCGAGCCACATAGCGACCGAGACAACACACTATCGAAGATAATACCAATATGAGCAACCTTCCCTCAACCTGTCAACCACCACAAGGACTTCGAGTCTTCGACACTGGTTTTGAACACCCTGACGTCAACCCAGTCAACGATGCATAGGTACTATACGAGTATGAATCTGAGACAACACTCACAATTTATGTAAAACTGCCAACACACTAAAATATTAATTATTAGTCATATAATTGTATACAAAGTTCAATAAATGCAATCGTGTGATATCAACGGCCCTCCGCAGAAGCTAGTTCTGCAATTAAGAATTTTATTTAAACAGTGGCATTTGAGAATTTTCCAACCTAAATTGCGTTGGCAACTACCTGTTTGATGGTTAGAAATGGAACATTATGGCATCGAAAAGTTGACACTATATTTTGAAATCCCCACCGAAAATACCTATATACGTAAATAAGGCGATTGTTCAGATAACAAATAGAACATTTTAACTTTTGTATACCTATTACCTATTAAATTCAGCAGTTAATTTTGATGAGTGTTCAATTTGAAATGATTTATTTTAATATGCACAACGGCCACGCAGTCTGCAAATTAGGAGATAAGGTGCCAACTGCCTACCTACCTATTTAACTGCTCCTTTTTCAGTTTTCATAAAACAAATTATGCAAATTCATATGTATGTACATATATAGTATACATACGATAACATTATTTCCAAGCAGTTATTTTAATATGCCCACCTACATCATTTAAGGCAAACAGACAAACGAATACCTCCCTCCTACCCAACCCATCGGAAAATCTATTCATCTAGATATCGAATGGAGTACCTAGGTAAACATTTTACATTAAAAACTAAAAAGCTATAAACTGCACATAAAACAAACTCAAAATGCATACCAGTGGGTGTTGCGGGAGGAAAACTAAATCAAGAACGTATAATCTGGGCCTGATAATGAAACACTTTGATTGATATTTTGCATAACACTCAAAGTGTCCTCTCAAGCATTGCAGTACAATCGCTTGATGATGATGATGGCACTTTTTTTTATCAAATGAGCGTAACGTAAAATAAACAAAAATGAAAGAATCCGATTCAATCATATTCATATCGTGTTCTCGTCGCGTAACGTGTTGTCAGATTGAATTCGCCGCAAAATGTTTTACACAACACCCATACATGCAAGCTGACAAATAATACGTATATTACTTAATAAAGAGACGAGGAAAATTGTTTGTAATTCGATACATCTGTCTCAGTTGCTCTCGCAAAGGCATTTATAATTTGTAGGTACAGCAGAGGCCGGCGGCGGTGGAAGCGAACCGGATTGTAGGTACTTGCTCTTTCCTTTTCTTTATCGACGTAAATTGCGAAATAAGAAAATGAAAGAGAAGCGAACGAAGAAATTTTCAAAAGAAAAATGGACGTTGATAATAAATTAATTGATCTCAACGAATGCCATCGAACATGAACACAAAATGGAACACACGTTGGTGTTTTCTCTAAATTTAGCAACGCTTCTAATTATGTTGGTTGTGTCGTTGTTCCTACAATGGCAATGCTGTTGAGTATGTACCAAGCGTATATCACTACCACCCATTTTTACACGCAAAAGAAAAAACCTACTGCATAGTGGGGCGCTGACGGAAGATAGTACCTATATAATTTTTATTCAATGCTGGGTTCGGCTTCTGCGCGTTATATACATAAAAGTATATAGTAAACGCCTTAAATGTCCTGATTCTCTATTAGGTCGTCAAAAATTTGAACCCCGGCTATGTAGGGAAGTCTGCAAAATATTGCATATACTCTTTGCTATAAATGATTCCATGGGAATTAGGTACCGCATCTGAAGTTGTTTTAAACAGAACGAAGCATCATGACCTAAGAGAACTAAGAGAGAACTCATCCCAGTCCAGTCTGCATCCATTTTTAGTCGTACAACATGTGCAAATGACACAGTTCTGTTTGATGGGCTCCATCGATAAGTTTAACCAAATGAGACTGATGATTTAAGCATTTCAAATGAGTCTTCTAATATAAAGGAAAAAGTAGCCATGGGGAAGAAGCCACACGAAGACACTGACTTGATATTCGTGTCTTACAGGTGGACAATCGCTACGGCATAAGGAATATTATACACAGAGTCTTCTATTGCTCTCACAGCTGAGCTATTTTTTTTAATTACTTAGAAATCTTTCTGACTTTGAAAAAGACAATGCCCTTTCCCCTCTATCGCGTACAAATCAAGTCTGCAAGCTGCCTCGCGAATAGCCACCATTTTCGCCTGATAAATGCTACAGTGCTCAGGGAGATGTAAAGCAAGGTTAAGTACAGATGATTGAGAGAAGACCTCCGCAGAAGTTCCTTCCGTTATTTGAGATTCAAATGTGTAAGTTTCAAGTGCTGATTCGTTGTATATAGAAGAACAGAGAAAATATTCATAAAGAGATAGGTTGAGGTGTCCTCTGTCCAGTCAAACATAACAAAAAACAATTTTCCGCAAAAAAAAATCTAGGAATATCTTCAACACGAATATTTGCCACAAATTTGGACTAATTGTCTTTAGCACTGCAAAAAAAAACAAAAATAACTAGGTATAAGACGAGCACACCGATAAAATACAATATACGAAGAGGAAGGACGGAATCTCCAAATGTGATAGAGACAAGAAGGAAATCCAGTGTACCAGCCACTATCTGGAGGAAAATCGAATAGCTCCAGCGATTCAAGTTACTGCCAGGCGTCTTTGGGATGGTATATCCCAATGGGTTGCAACTTCGTGCTTGAAGATAATACATGCAGTTGCATGCGACTTTTCGCACCCTGGATTTTAGAAACTTTGGCAACAATTTAGAGTTCTGACCTTGCACAAAGTTATTCTGCTCGAAGTTTCGGTGTAATACTTTCTGGCCAACTTTAAAACAGATTCTCGCGTGCCTTTAGTAAACTTTCTGAAATTCTTTGTAACTTCAGTAGGTTGATTAAAACTATATAAGCTGACGCATGGATGATTATTGTTTGCACAAAAAGTGTATAATAAGGCAAACAACCAATGGATTCGTGCACGCTACGGTCGCTCTGATTTAATGCTCGATAAATCAGAATCTCGAGGGCATGAGGGCAAAACGAAATATATGATGTCAACAAGAAGGGACATACAAAATCGACGAATCGGACAGGATTCCACGATAGACAGCTACAAATTTGAGGTGGTTATAGAAACTTTGTCCACCTCGGTTCCGCTATAAACTCTGTTATTGTCAGAGTTTACGCAGACATTAAACGAAGAGTTCCATTTGCCAACTGCTGTTTCTTTGGCCTAAGAAGGCAACTGACTAGTAAGACATTGTCAAGAACCACTAAGGACAACCACACTGGAAAAACCTTTCCGATAACTTAAAGGCAAGAGGAACCTGACCTAAACCAACTAAAAACAGTTAGACAAAAAGTTAACTTGAGAAGCGCATTACTTAAGGAACAGGTTCCTACGGACCTGCTGCTTTTATCGTTTCGTAAAACAAAAAGATTCAAATCTTTTGAATTGAGTGCGCTCTACAGAACCCTTTCCACAACAACAGATCTATTTTTGGAATTTGTCACAATCTTTAGAGTCGTTTAAGACTTTTTCTATTTGCCCATAGCTATGGACAAACAAATAAATATAATTTCCCTCGTGAACAATCTAGCACTTTGTCGATAAATCGATGCATTCTTTTTTGGTTTACATTGAGAGGGTGTAATTTTCAATCGACCTCTGACGTTTCACAAAAATCAATGACTCTGATCGATGATAGAGATGATAAAAAAAAAACGTGAGAAACGTTTGTTGCGTTTTATTACTCGAGCAAAAATTTTTTTTACATCCTGCGTATTGCAATTTTGAAATTCATTTAATTTTAAAATTTAAGCATTGCGCAGATGTCATTCTATAACCACAATTTAAAAAAATGACATCACCACCAACAAGGGCACACAATCAGTGTGCTTTCCATTTACATCATCTGTTGCCATCTGCTCTATTGCTTCATCATAAAATGGACACATTGAGGAAGTTGTTCCGAAGTACGATTTCAATAGTTGTGTCTAGTATGCCTCTTTAAGGACACAAATGTGACGTGAGTCGTTTAATAAAATTCATCGTTTAGTAAATGAAAATAGCAAGCAAAATGCAAACGAATACATATCGCGACTTTTGTCATAAACAAATGAGTCATTGCATTTATTTTAAAATGTATTGCTACCCGCAGAATATATTACGTTACTCACTGGGGTATTTTTGTATTTTTGCTGTGAGAAGCTAAGATACGTGGAGAGATTCTTTTGTCTCCCAAAAACCGGTTAACAGGCCCCATAAATGTGATTCTTTTGAATTGTTTCAATATGGATATGTTTCGCTGAAAAACTTGATTGTTTCGACAACTCTGTTTCGAATCTGATCTCATTAAGAATAGTTCCAGTTTTAGAGGCATTCCCTTCATAGATGACATAATTATGCATGTTGTGGGAAAATTCCTTCCTACCATTCGCTAGATTATGGAATAAGAGTTATTTAGCGAGCGTCCACAATCGAAATATGCTACCTAATACCAATGGGTAAATGGGCCAGTGTGTTTCAGATAGACCTCCATGAAAACGCGCCAACCATATTCAGAGCACACTGGTATTAAAGGCGTTCACATCCATATACATACTGATGGTCAGTCAAGCTATAAATATCCTCAGCTCATCCACCATTCATCAGTTTCACACTGTTTTAACAGCCCTAACATCAACAGCCTATACATCCTAATTGTTTCTATAAGAAACAGATGAACTTAATATCTAAACACTTACCCCCTTGACTTGTTTCATTCGCTTCAATGCAAACATCAGAAGCTGATTCAGCATATCAATAGACAAAACTTCCTTTTTCGCCCTGAAATAAGCAAAAACTATTAATAATTTTGTCCACCTGGTCAAGGCAATAGCAAAAAAAAAAAACAAATCTTGTCTATACTTTTTTGATCCGCTAATACAGTTCTCCAAGTTGATACATTCGGGACAAGCCCACGTCCGATCCATCTTTGTCGATGTGCTAACTTTAATGCACTTGAAATGATACGATCTGGGACACTTTGAACACGGTATAAGATCTGCGCACTTTCTGCATTTCCAGCAGAAGCTATCTGCTCCTTTCTAAGAAAGAACAAAATATACCAAATCAATAATAGCCCCAATTACAGATTGCATTACTTACCTTAGGTGGTGGCTGCCAGTCGTCTTTGTTTTCTATTGGATCCGCTTTATTGCTATCATTTAGAGACTGCTCACAGTCAGACGGATCACTTAGCGGATACTCTGCCACTTGTTCGTGATTAACACGATTCAGAAATTTCATTTGTTTCTCAACAAAATCTGTATTCTGGGAACGCATATTCTCTCGCTTGCTATTGAGTTTCTCATCGGAAGGCCACTTCTGAGGCACGCTACTGTTCAACAGAGTTGCGGGCCGGACGGTGGTTTTCGAGCAGCTCTTACTTCGGGCACGACATATTCGAAAGTTTTCCCTATCACCGTCGTTGGCACTCATCGAGTCTTCAGATTTTAACGGAAGTTTTCGAGTTTTTCTCGAACGATCCTTTTCATTGACAAACTCCGCAAGAACTTTGGATTCCGTGAAAGATTTCTGTAGGGCTAAAAACTCTCGATTACCTCTGTTCGATGGTGTACTACTACGCGGTTGATCGTCCTTAGGAAGTGTAATCGATTTTATCTCCTCAATGGGAGAGTTCACTTCTTCTTTTAGCGATATTGCTGAATTGTGCCTGCTGGCTGCACGAGTAGCCGTAATAGGTTGGCCATTTTTATTTACTATCGTTAGTAGTAACACCTTATTAGGCTGTGGCACTGTCATCGCACCAAGGATGGGGCCAGCTGGCTGCTCTTGTTCTTGAGGTTTTAATGTATTTGCGTTAGGTTGCGCAACTAATGGAGTAAACTGTTGTACTGATTTGCTAAGAGTGTCGTCATCGTCATCCAAATTCTCATCAGCCTCATCGTAGCTGATCTCATCGTAATCTGAACCTTCATCCATAGCTTGTTCTACGGGTTTACTGCTTGACGTTGGCTCATTTGAAGGAGTAGTTGTCGCAGGAGTAGGAACAGAAGTAGCAGCTGGTTGTGAGCTTGCAGCTTCTTGCCGCTGAGGTCCATTCGCGACGGGTGTAGCTTTTGGTTTTGGCACCCAAAACTCTTCATCGTCATCGATTTCGTCCTCATCGTCGTCATCATCAGCTACGATATCTTCATATTCGGGTTGGGGAATGGAATCATCTGTATCCATTGAGTCCTGGTATGACGACATTTTAGGTGAGAATTATTCTGCAATATGCAATAATTTGTTTGGACAAGACATTACACACACACACACTAGAATTCTAACGAGTGGGCAATTAGACAACTACTAGGAACTACTCTGAAAGTGATTGAATTTAAGGTAACAGAAAACTTTGGCTAAATCTTTCGCTAATCAAGTCGACAGCGACTTAGTGACAGCGAGTTTAATAAAATAATTTAATGCGCCATGACAGGGTGGATGAAAAACAGATTAGTCATCGAAATACACACATGTGTACTTTAACAGAACTTATCATCGACGTAAATCACGCCACCAGTATTTCTAGAAATTTCAAGCTGCCAACATATACTCGGATCATCAATGTCAGGAAGAGATCAGAAAGGCCGCAACTGATGCGCTGGGACAAACTCCACGAGACCCTTGGGTTGTGTCCCTTGAAGAGCCTATAAAGCGCTAAAAAGGACGAGAGCGGGTCGTGAGTGATCCATCCAAAAGAGGAGGTTAGAAAATCCGCTCCTAGCTAGTAGTCTAAGGCTAGTACTCATTTGCCGCCCAATGTGCTCAAAGTATTGAACCAATCAGCAGTCTTTAGTGGTAACTTCTATTTCGTGGATATACGAAAACAACGGAGCTAATTAATTAACACAGAGGCGCAATGCCGTCCTTTTGTAGTCTTGCTAGACTGTCAAGAGCTTTGGAATTTATGGTGTAAAATGTGTTTCATTAGCTGCTTTGATATCTTTTCAAAGACCTTACACAAGAGGTTGGGTTTAAGTTTTTGGCAGTTGGTGAGACTTTTGAAAAATGCATTGGAACCCCCTCTTTGCCTATACAGTAAGACCTAATTCCAAATAGACTCTATAACTTCATAATCTGAAAGTTTCTGCGAATAATGATGAAGAAATGGATTTTTCATACCGATTGTGCTATATACCTTAAAGAAACCAAGAAGCGATATGTACCACATAAAATTGATTTGAAAATTTAATTTCGGAAGTTAGCAAAGATGCAACGATGGTAGAACCTTCCGGCACTTTCGTGCCCAACTCTCAAAGAACATTTGACGAGACATGATAGGGAGTGGTATGTTATCGTTTTTTTGGCGCTAGTCAATAGCAACTCTCATGCAATGAACAATTTACTAGGTGAACGGTTAACTTATTGACAAACAAGTGCCACGAATTCTCTGGACGTTATTTCAACTCCGTACAAACTTCCGCACAACGTATTTTCTCGTGCGCAGACCTGATGTGCAAATTAAAAGAAAATCGATTTTTTAGACTAGGTACACCTTACAGCAAATGTATTTAAAAACATAAAAATGTTTGCATTTCGCATCTGTAAACAATGGCATTTGGAATTTTCCCCAAGAACTGCACATTATTATCAGTCGATAACGATATCTGATGTGATTTTCCAAATCACATTTCTCTGTAGGTATTTAACCTAATTTTGCTTAATAGTCGATTTTTGCTAGGTACATAATGCGAGCCGTTAAAGCGCAACACATGTGTCCAAGAATTTGGTGTACACCATATTGTGAAGGCATTTTAAACGCCAATCGAATCAAGATTCATTAAGTGAAGTTTGTTCTTTTTGTGGGTTGAGTCCATTTTAGCAATAAATGACGAACGGCCGCAGACTTCGATATTTTACTTTTTGTATTATATTCATTATTTTTTTTTGTCTGCTTCCGACAATAGCTGCAGTACGTATAGTTGTCTCATTTCTTCGTATTTCTTGGACAGAGTTACATAAAAGAACATGAATGCGAAGCATGAAACTAAATTAAGGAAGGGAATAGCGTTTTGCCCAACAGTGCGATTAGGTGACATTCTGTTTCTGATCTTCCGTCATGGAGAACTAGGTACATGCATTGACATCTACAAATATATAAAACGTAAGAAATTGTTGCAGAATTTAGTAAATTTTATGAATGTAAGGTATCTTACGCAGTCATACACATATAGCTGGATAAGGGCCTTTTCCTTTTCCTGTAATTAGGCGCAAATCCACTTACGGAAGGAACAATTGAGGAGAATTATTTTTCAAATGAACCAAGTATTATGCCTGCATCTGGTAGTAATGAAATAGAATACAAAGCTCTTCATTTTGGGTGTATGACTTCTGATTGCCTGATACGACTGCGAACGTATGTTGAAGCTAGTTTGTCTCTCTGCATCGCTAATTCATTTGGTTATCACAACCTCCCATTTTTTTTTTACCTAACAATCAACTAGAAAGATTTTAAATTAAAAACTCGATTATTACCTTGCTGGGAGTGATGAGAGATGGTGGCTGTGTTCCTTTGGTGGGGCTCTATACTTTTCTTCCACAACTTTCAGTTTGGTTTGTATATTTTCACTTGCGCATCGGATAATGATTTACATCGGATATAATGGGAAAAAGTATACTTTCCGGGTGTCCCACGCTGCGATGTTTTACTTATTAATGAAAAATTACACTCGTTTTCTCGTTTTCCACCGATTAGGTATATGCTTGCAATTCAACTTTTGTTGGTTTTGTGACGACTGCTGCTTGTTGTTTCGTTGTGGATTTATCGAAGTAGAGTAATGAAATGTTGGTCTCTTTTCTTTTGTATTGTATTCGCTTTGCCACTTGGTTTTGCAGATCTCAAAAACTTTACGAATTACGAATACAAACGCGTATGGAAATTCGCCGCTGTTGAACCAAACCGAAATGCCGACAAAATACTCGTGTACCTCTGTGTGGTCGCATTTGGCGTTGAATGTGTGCGAGGGAAAATGTAAACGTCAAAGTTGATGCGGCGAATTTGCAGAAGTTTATTTTCCGTTGTTCTCTCTCTCTGTAGGTATAGGAGGTAGGTCTATTTATATTTTTATTTTAAAGATGTTCGGTACTATAATTAAAAGAAAAAACTTTTTTCTTTTAATAAAGTTTTTTAACAACTTTATGCAAATGTTTTCGAAATTGAGTTAAAATTTTAGATTCCCACTGCCAACTGGAGTGGAGAATTGAACTCCTAAAAGAATGGTAAGAAATTTTCGGTTAAAAAAATGTGCATTTATTTTTCTTTCGTTTATAGGCATTAATTCAGCAGTCACATGGGATTCGTACATGAGTTTAGTTACCAGGTACCTAGTCAATGGTAAATGGACAATGATTGGTCGACACGATGGATGACTCAATAGATGTAAAAAAATGATTATCCCAGTAGTTGAGTAATGAAATGCCCGTGAAATGTCAAATCAAATGACATTACTTTAAATTGTTTAACGTATTTAATTTGTTAACACAACATGTCCAATTTCTACAACTTTGGAACCTTAAATCCTCTTGATATGTTTTATGACGCTCATTATAATTAGGGAATTAGGTACCTTCTATTAAATAATAACGACATCATTCGTATTTACAGAGAAAGACAAATTTTCTTTTAAATCAACTAATCAGCCCTATTCCCGTTGGCGTTTGTCGTAAACCACTTGTATTTCACTTCGTTATTTAGTCGGTGTTTTTAATTTTTTTGAGACAAATGAATTGAAATGATAGCGAAACCATAGAAAAAGAAATAAAATTGTTAACAAAAGTTAAAAAAAAAAATCAGAATACCATTTATACAACGACACGACACATGAGTTGTCGGGAACTGTTCACTTTGCGATTTTGAAGATACAAATATATTCTTTTCCGTGAATAATTCCCCCCGGCGGATTCCACGATAGGGGTGAATATTTGCTGATTCTACTGTCGGTATGTGGAATTATTTTATAAAAGAGTGTTGCGTTGCTATTTGGGCGTCGTTCGGGACACGACACGTAACTAAATGTCACAGGTTGCGTCAAGTTTGGCTATTTGGCTCGCTTCGCTCGCGCAAGTTCTTTAAACTCCAATATATTATTTTCGTATATTATGCCTATGCTATAAGTTTAGGACTCAACTTTTATCTTTATAAAAAGTTTTTACGAAGTGGCTATTCGCCCGTTCATTTTGACAGATTTTGTACTGAACTGACGTTTACCGATGTTCGGGACACGGGTACGTAATCAACGTAACGTAATCCTATTTTCATTAAAAGCTCTATAAATATAAAAGTTGGATCCTAAACGTACGGCATAATGTCTGAAAATGATTATACTGGAATTTGCCGCGAACGTAGCGAGCCACATACCACATATAAACTTTGACATTTCGTTACGTGCCTATACCTACCCGTGTCCCGAACAACGGGTGAATAGCAACACCCAAGTTTTTAATGCAAATGTAATTACGTTACGTTGAAGCAGAATAGAACGAAGAAAATATATTTTCGGAATAAATAACAAAATTGGCATAATTTTATATATGGCCATAATAGTAGATGGGTTTTTTTCATTCCTGTCAGCGTCTCTATGAAGGATTGTCAATAAAACGTCAGCGCTACCACGAATTTCATCGTAATCGAAAATACGATACGAATCTCAAAAAATACAGAATCCATTCGTAGTGGAAAATCTGTTAGGAATAATTTATTGAATGTAAGCACTTCCTAAGATTTGTATTTGTTTTTTGTATTTGTTTCTACTTCCATTTTTTTTTTTTTTTTTAATTCCGTGGATCGTGAAGCAGTTTTTTTATTTTTTAATTTATTAACAAAATCTGCTAGCGTCGGGCGAGACGGGTAGATTTTTAGGTTAGTTGAGGAAAGATGGGTAGATTACACCGAAAATCCCTTCTCTTTTCTACTCATTAAAAATCGGCCAGTTTCGGCCGACACTACTTTCATCGGAAGGCATCAGGACAAAATTTGTCAAAATGAACGTGCAAATAGACACTCTGGTTTTTAATGGTTTGGTGGCTGGCTTTATAGGTGCTGTTGGCTTCTTGTTTGTTACCAATGCAGCTGCATTTGCAAAACTTAATCCTTATTCGATGACTTTTTATACTAACTTCCAGCCAAACTAGTTTTGGTCTTTTTTCTTGAGCCGTTTCTTGACTTTGTTGTAATTTGTTTCTTATATTTAGGACATTCTTTGCAGTTTGCCGGGTGGCGACAATTTGCGCAAAATACCGAGGCATCGTTCTTATTATCCAAGGTCCTCGCACTCGCATCGGTATTTTATACTGCAGGTGCTCACCACGCGTCCAATTTTTTTCTCAGCTTTAGCTTGACAGTCTTTAAACTTTCGGTTAGACTTGGCTGTTTTATAAGGTCTTATGTACCTGAAATATCACAACATCTTGTAGTATTTAATTTGTTCTTTATTTCTTCTACCTGATAGCTTTTGTGACATATTCCATGTCAGCGCTACAATTAGGTGTCATCACCGGACACTGTCTTAATTTTTGTAGAAACTGCATGAGCGAGGAGGAGACCATTTTCCACTTTTCCTCTACTTGTCCGGCTGTCTCCGAAAAATTAAAACTCCACCTGAAGCCTTCTACTTCTTCTTAGATGGCGCTATAGTCCGTACGTCAATCAACACGTTAACCGATCTTTGGCTAACCGCCTCCAGTTGTGCACTGCAAGTTGATTGAAGTCCTATCTTCCACTTGTTCGTGCCCCCTAAGGCGAGGTCTTGCTCTACTGTCCCTCCGGGGTGGAATCGAAGACTCTTCGAACCGGAGCCGCGTTGGTTTCCATTCTCACTACATGTCTTAGTCATCGTAGTCGACTGATACGTACTTTTCTGTCCAAGTCGATGTCGCTATAGTTCGCTGTTAAATCTCCTCCTCTATAGCCCTTCAACTCAAACGGGACCGTAAATCACTCGAAGAATTTTGCGTTAGAAACGACCAAGAAGATCTTCATTGACCTTCTACTACAGCGATCTAATAAACGCAGACATTTGACAAGTAGGGGAAAACACAAATTCATCTATAATCGTGTGGTAGGTATAACAAGACCTCATAATGGGTAAGTGTGCTGGCTTTTACCGGCAGCCACTTCACCCTAACCGAAAAATATAACAAAAACCAAATCCGTTACGTGTTGCTCATTCACGGTTAAAATTATTGTTCTGTTGTCAAAATAAATTTGTTTGAATACTTTTTTCTTTTTATTTGTCTGGCAAATGTTCGAAATGTTTGTTTTAAAGAATTGCTATTGGCTTTAGGCCGCACACCAAACATGCAAGATTTTATGTACAATATTCTGAGGCTTGTAAATATTTCTGATGCGGTACTTACTTTAGTTTTGAATGGCAGCAAATTCTCCCTGAATACGCAGCAAGTTGATAGGGCCTTATTCATGAGACATCTCCTCAAGCCTACAAACTGCAATAATTGCAATTTATTGCAATTTATTAATCAATTTAATTATTGATGATAGTGGTTACCCGTGCGATTTCTGCGCTGGTGCAAGTGAACTCTGATTTTTGACAGAAAAATCTGTATGGCAGTTTATTTTCGAACTTCAAACCTTTGTTTTTTTCTTTGCTTGTTGTTAGAAAGAAAAAGGAATTCGTCTCATCCCCGTTGGTAGCTGTGTGCTGCTTCCACTTCCGATATTTGAATTTGTACCGACACAACTCTGTGCTCGTGTAAAGTGTTTATTTTATAACTCTTATATTAAGCCTTACTCAAGTTGGCTTTGCGCATCTTTTCTGTATGTTTTCATTCATTCGCCGAAATTGACCCCAAGGTGGGATGTAGAATGGCGTACATTGTGCGTTTTTGTGAACTTAGCCATTGTGATTGCCAAACTGAGGTTGACGGTAAGTTGCCTTCTCAAACGGTATTCCTTTGACAAATTCATGAACTGCTCGACGTTTTTGTTTTCTCGGTGATTTGTCTGCACAAGGAAAAGCAAAATAAATTTTTCGAGAGGATTAAGCTAAAACATTAAAAATACAAATATTTATACAAACCTGCCATCAAGATGGTAAAGTTTATTGTAGCGCTGCAAAAGCCACGAAATTTTCCAGTTGTATGAAGACTTTCAAATGAGAAACTTGATTTTTGTTGGGAGTCTTCAAAATGCTTTTACTTAAGCTACTCCTTTTACTATGTATCTTAACATTCAATTCCGAAGCAGCTAAGATATTATTGCTTTTCACACGATCGTAAAGCTATCAGACGGGTTAGTTAGCAAGGCAAAATTGCTAATTCGAATTATGTGCTCTTCGGAAAGCCTGTTGCGCTGCTTGTCTCAAAGAATACACCCGGCCATTATCCCACTCAAGGAAAAAAGTAAAAGAAGAACAATAATAGGAGTGCATGGAAATAATCCCACTTAAGCCAGCCATTAAAATTGTGTCACATCCATAATTTCACAGTATAAAATAATCTTCCAGTTAAATAAACGCAGTTTAAGAAGCCAGCTACTATAGCTGACTCTCGACGTTGCTTTTTAAAGAATGCCGTCGTTATTGGTTCTGTTCGACATATTTTACGAAATCTAACAAAAGTTCACTTAATTCTGTTCGGGTACTGAATATTTGGTGACTAACTAACCGAAAGTGAAAAATCACCCCTATTCCCGTTGGCGTTTGTCGTATACGACTCATTTGTGTTGTGTCGTTGTATAAATGGTATTCCGATTTTTTTTTTCGAGCTTTTGTTAACGACTTTATTTTTTTTTCTATAGGTTATTTCAAAAAAGTAGCAAACACCCGCTTAAAACCGAAATGAAATATTAGTCGTTTACGACAACCGCCAACGGTAATAGGAGTGATTACCATCAAGTTGTGATTCGACTTCGGAAAATAGTTACCTTGGGTTGGTCAATCTGGAGCCATGTCCATGAATAAACATATAATCCGCTCGTTCACGGATGCGACGATTCGAACTCTGCATTTGAGTAAACGTCGGCAGCTGAAACGAATTCTAAAAACAACAATAAACACAAATTTGTTCGTTAAATACTATAATTTGGAGGATTTTGTTTAATAAAAAAGAAATAACCATTGAAAAACAAAGTGAACGTAAATTTTGTATAATTGTTCAAAAGGCAAAAAAATATATATAGCAATTTTAAAGCGTACGTCCTTCATTGATGTTTTTAACATGTGGTGGTAGTTTGCCAACGATTTTCTGTTCTTTTTCATTTGCAAAATAAAACACAAAGAAATATGGGCTTTGAGTAAATAAACACAGATTTGTTTTTTTTTTTTCGTTTCTTTGAACATACATTACTACTACACATCTCTGCTGTCCTGTTAAATAGTGTTTAATGCTGTTGAACAATATTAACAACTGTTTTGCTGGTACATATATTTATTATAATTACATTTTAAACAAAATTTTAATCTTCTTCGGGTTCTAGTTCCGCCCGACTCTTAGCCGCTTCTATGCACTTCGTCAGGGTGTCTTTAAATCTGCCAGCTGGGTCTGTACTGCGAAAACGCACGCTGAGCCTTTCAACTGCAGGTGTTTCTTCGGCGAAATTCATTGTTGCCCATATGTAACTTCGCTGATTGTTGCCTAACAAATTGAAGGAGAAATCCGCACCGACAGCATGATTGAGAACGAGCTTGTGAATTTGTTCACGACGCATTACCATGCGGTATGTGCCTTTGGTATTGTGTTGCAGGATTTTTAACTCGCCAACGCCTGTGGAGGAAATTTTTTAATTGTACATGTACATAAATGAATTAAATAAATGTGCATTGCCAAAATAGTTTTTGCGAGATGCCCAAGCTCGTTTTTGTTTTTGCTGTGAAAGGAGAGATCTAAAATATCCGAGCGGTTGAACAACTCTCGAATATTTGTAAGAAGTGGAGGCAGTGAAAAAAAACCACTGAACCACTGCGCTCATGTTCAAGCACAAGTACCTTTGATATATTCGTTAAACGAAGAAATTGGGAAGCAGGCAGAAGGACCAAAAACATTCAAACCTGTGGCCTAGTTCACCAATCTTTTTGACGAACTTAAAATCGGATAAAATGTAACGAATCGGACAAGACACTAGATTTCGATTTACACAAGGAATCGCGGCTGTCATAAGCCATATTGGTCAAATGATCACATTTGAAGGTATGCCTGCAGTATTTTACAAGTCCCCACGTTCAGAGGTGCCAACATCGACTGTGACAACGCTTGCATATGTCTCTTACAATTCACCAACGAGAATAAACAGAGAAAGTTTGACGTCGAAAGACTGCGATCGCAAGCGGTTGCTAGATCTTTGGCGACTGACTTTTTTCAACACCATTCAAGGGTTCAAACTCATGAAACATGAAGACCGAAACGCTCTCGCATGATTGAGCGAATTCGTCGCTAGTCGGCTGGGGACTGGTCTACTCCATGGAGGCTTGACTAATAGCCTTCAAGAAGCTTAGACAGTAGGAGACGAAATTAGGCTTTGTCACATCTGAAACTACCAGTATGGGGAAAAATGAAAGCTGAAAATAGGCAACAATAAAATAGGTGCCACACTTACCTCTCTCCTTCCACTCCTTGTTCACATTATCGTATCTGTATAGCGTTGCGCGTTCGCCAAACAACTTTTCCTCGTCCTCCTCGCCGGTGGACAACGAAATCTCAGCTGGCAATGGAATAATTGGCTCAAAGTGTGGATCATGTTCAGCGGCGCCTTCATTATCGGCCGACTCGTTTTGTGTTCCACTATTATCGTTGTTTGTATTGCTGGTGTTCTTGAAACTACTGAACGCATTGGTGTGCGTTAAGCCAATAAATCCGCCTGGGGGTGCTACCTTTGGAGCTGTATCCTCCTTCAGCTTTGCAGACTCTGTTTGCTTGGCCAACACTCCGAATGATATATTGGGATCGGCAAACAGAGATGGTTTTCCAAAACCGAATCCCGTCAATGAGGCAGCGGCGGAGGCTGGTTGATTTTCCTTTCCAGTCGTATCGGGGTTCGTTCCAAATAAGCTGCTACCGAAGGTGAATTTTGACGAGGAGTCCGGTGGTAGTTGACCACTAAATATAGATTCACCGGTGCCACTGAAGAGAGGTTTGGAGATGTTCGCGTCTGTGGTGCTTGGTGCTGCTGCTATTGTTGTTCCAGAGCTAAATAGAGATGCTCCTGTACCGCCAAAGATCGATTTGGGTTTGTCTGTAGTGTCGGCAGGTGCTATAGTTCTGGCTGTCGATCCACCAAAGATGGAGGGCTTGCCAAATACGGGTTTGCCTGCAAAATAACAAATGTGTAAAACTTGAACTAGCTGAGGCGTTTGCTACACTTACCACTTGTGGCGCCAGTAAATAGATTAGGTCCCGAGGCTCCGCCAAATAAGAACCCTCCCTCAGCGACGGCTGGCTTCTCATCCTGCTTGGTGGTGCTGTTTAGCGCCTGTGTGAATGAGAATGTCGTGACTGAGGTGTTATTCGCAGGCAGAGTGCTTGTGTTGCCAAAAATACTATTGTTCGCGGATGATACTGCTGCTGCGGGTGTGGCTGGCTTGGTGGGACTAAGTTCTTCGATCAACTTGCTCGGCTTGAGAATAGATCGATTGAGCTTTGTTGTTGTTGTCAACACATTCGACATATCCAGCGGGAGGGGATCTTCCGCCGCCTCCAAATTTGATGGGTAGTCGGGGAAAACAAATTTATCTGGATCACATCCACGACATCCAGAGCATGCGACTAGCGAGTCTACAGCAAAGAAACTGTATGGTAGCAGTAGCTTATCGGCGACCTTCTTATCTTCAGCAGAAATATTTGCAATTTCCTTAGTCAGCGGCTGACTGGGTGGGGTATCAGCTTCCACAATTGGCTCCGAATTGCCACCTAGGCAATCCTTGACCGCCTTCATGAAGGCATCGGCAACTTCCTTGTTCTTCAGTCGCAGACAGAACTGACCCAACTCCACCTCGCCCTCGCTGTAATCATTCACGGCAAACAACCAGGATTTGTCGTCCTTGCTCTTGTACACAACATCCTCGTTGAGCACGTGATTCAGGCAGATTTTCAAGACCTGATCACGTCGCATAACCACACGCAGCTTCTTTGTCTCCTTGTGACGTAGAATCTTCACATCCCCCAGGCCGCGCTCCTTCCATTCGCTGTCGGTGAAGCGATACAATTTGGCTCGGTGCGAGTACATGACCTCTTCGTTCTCCTCGCCAGTTTTCACTTCGATCTACAAAAATCAAAAACACATGTACAGACGAGGCTAGAGACAACTTAATGAGTACTACCTACCTTATCGGGCAACGGGATAACCGGAGTGAAATAGGTGTTATTCTCTTCCTCGTCAGCGACCTCTTCATCGTCGTCCTCGTCCGCATCGCCCACTGATAGCTTGTGGGGGCTCTTCGCCTTGCCAGGACTCTTGGGCTTCATGGTGAAGCTGAAATCCTTCTTGTCCAACGAGAACGCACTACCTAGTGCTCCCTTGTCCTTGTCTTTATCTGCTTCGCTTGTTTTCGATGGCAAACTCCACGCAAACGTCATAGGCTTCGCTGTTGTTCCCGTCGAAGTTGTGGATTCTGCTGGGGCTGCAACAGCTGTCTTAAAGGAGAACGGCTTTGCCTCAGCCAACGTCGATGAAGATAGATTCAATGCGCCAGCACTGCCACCGCTGCCACCGAAGATATTCGTTGTCTTGCTTGCCGACTCGGTTCCTTGAGGAATGCCAAAGGAGAAACCGGTAGCTGGTGCAGTTGTTGTGGAGCTGACGGTAGTTGCTGCTCCAAAGGTGAATGAGCTTGCTTCGGTCTTGGCAGCTGGTGGGTTCCCAGCGGCGGCAAAGCCAAAAGTAAACTTTTGTGAGGGGTTAGACAAAGCCAGGAGGTCGGTGGTGGACTCTTTCTTGGGTACCGTTGCATCTTTTGGGGCGTCGCAAGCTTTGCAGTACAATACGTCGGCGGTGTTTGAGAGATAGCACTCTGTGCACGACCAGGCGCCTTCCTTTGGCTTGAATTTGTCACCAAACCCAGAGGGCTTCTCTGCAGCGGCGTTAGCTGTGGTTCCAAGCCCAAATTTAAAGTCGGTCTTGCCACCAGCATTGAACACCGAATTTATTTCCTTCTTTGGCACTGCACCATCCTTCGGTGCCTCACAGGCGGCACATTTCAGCTTATCACTCGCGTTGGATGTGTAGCACTGCGTACACGACCAAGAGCCCTCTTTCGGCTTAAATTTATCGCCGAACCCTACCACAGGAGGTTTGGCTTGCTGTTTAGCCGACTCCGCCGCTTCGGTTGCTACAAATGCCTTTGTGGCGTCTGCTCCTTTTCCTCCAAAGCCAAACGTGAATGTAGACTTTGTCGTTGTTGTCAAGAGGTTGGATGGCGCAGTCTCCTTTTTGGGCACCGTGTCATCTTTGGGCGCTTCACAAGCGGCACAATACAACTTGTCGCCCGCATTCGAGGTGTAACACTTCTCGCACGACCATGAACCTGCCTTTGGCTTGAACTTATCGCCGAAACCCTTTTGTTCGGCAGGCGCTTTGTTGTTCGCCTTCTGGTCTTCGGTCTTTGCATTTTCCTCGTTGGCGGCACTGCTCATTTTCGATTGTGCCAGCTGTATGGCTTCAAGGAACTGCTTGCAGATCTCTGCCGTTTTAAAGCGAATTGTCAGAGTCTCAACCTGTAGCTCATTCTCGGAGTAATCTTGGCCGGCCCACATCAGAGCATTCTTAGAATTCTTAGAGTACTTGAACGAGGTGTCCTTGTACAACCGCTGATTGCAGCATAGCTTGTGAATCACCTCGCGCCGCATTACAAGCCGCACTTTGTTGACATCGTTCTTGTCCTGCAGAATCTTGATGTTGCCTAAGCCGCGTTCCTTCCACTCAGAGGTGGTTTTGTCGAAGCGCAGCAGCTTGGCACGATGTTCGAAGAGGATGATTTCGTCCTCCTCGCCGGTGGTGACTTCCACGAGATCGGGCAGTGGAATAACCGGTTGGAATTGAGCCGTCGGCACGTATTCGTCTTCATTGTCTGATTTATTGTGGTTCTCCGACACTTTTGGCGCGACCACTTCTATCGGAGATGGTTCTGGTTGAAGGCTGTTGATGGAGGCGAAAATGTTTGCGAATGGTTTCGGCTGTCCATCCGCACCGCTGGGCTTGTCAAAGGAGAAGTTCATAAATGGCGACGCAGTTTGTGGCTTGGGTTCTGTGCCAGCACTACTTTTTGCGGAGAAGCCATCGAAAAGAGACTTCGAAACTGTGGCCGACACTGTCGTGGGAATACTGTTCGAGGACGTAGTTCGAACGCTTTCAAATTTGGCCGCTGGTGTGCTGGTCTTGTTATCGGCAAAACTATTTGGTAAGCCAAACGGCTTTGGCTTGTTGACTATGGCCCCATTGGTGGCCTTAGGCAGCTGTTTCGCTTCTTCGCGAGCGACATCAAAGGCGGCTTTGAATTTCTCCTCTGTCTCTGTGTGCTTGAAGCGCACCAAAAACTTCTCCAACTTCAGCTCTTCGTCGGCAAAGTCATTTGCCGCCCAAATGAAGCCCTTGTCGCTGTTCTTCGGTTTTGTCAGATTCAACTCACTGGTGATGCGATGGTTTGCACAGATCTTATGCGTCTGGTCGCGTCGCATGAGGATTCTCGACGTTCCGTTCTCATTGTTCTTCAGGATTTTAATGTCGCCGACGCCACGATCCTTCCACTCCTGGTCGACGAAACGATAGAGCTTCGAGCGCGAACAGAACATGATCTCCTCGTTCTCTTCGCCGGTCTTCACTTCGATTTCGTCGGGCAAGTCAATGATGGGCTTGAAGTCGGGCCTTGGATCGTACTCCACTTCCGGTTCGCTCTTGTTCAAGTCAGATGTGTTGCTTTCGTTTAGATTCTCTTCTGGCTTTGTCGGTGGGGGTGGTTTGAAGCTAAAGGGTAGTGCGCTGGCGGGAGTTGTTGTCGTTGTTGTTGTTGCTGTCACCGATGGTGCTGCTGATGCTGACGACAACAATGGCGGAGGAAACTTCATCGTGAATGCCGACGATGAGGCGGCAATCGGAGGCGGAACACTCATGGGGAAGTTGTTGTTGGCCAGAGTCTGTGGAGCGTCATTGGCCGGAACCAAACTTGGCTTGATGTGATGCGATGGGATCGTCACACTCAGTGTGGGCTGTGTCTGCAGGCCAGCACTGCTGATTGGTAACGGATCAGATGAAGTAATCACCACATTGACAGGTGGACCCTTTTCCACAGGCATATTGTTCAGCAACTTGTTGAAAGTGACTGGATTGAATGGTGGACCTGTGATGGACGGTTGAGCCACATTCTGCGGTGTAACCGGTTGTTTCTGTGACAACGCAGGGATCGTGGGTTGTACTGCGGGTTGCTGCTGGATTGGAGCCCCCAATTGCTGTTGGTTCTGCGTCAGTAGTTCAAAGAGATTGGAATTACGACTGTCCGGTGCTGGTGGCATAATTGGGGTTGACATATTGAAGTTCATTGGCGAGTCGGGAAGATACGGAAGATTAAGTGGATTACGGTTCACCATCTGTGATGGATGGGCACCACTCAACATCGGTGCCGTTCCCTGCTGGGGCGGCATCATAAGTTGTTGAGCGTAGTAGTTCATTGCGTAGTTTCCGTACAATGGACTGTTGTATGGGTTAACCGGTGGTGGTATTGCTCCAGCTGTTACCGCCGTAGGAGTGTGCATCCTCGGTGCCATCGACGGAGGATAAGCGCCACCATACATATGCGGCATTTGTTGCTGCTGTTGCTGTTGTTGTTGCTGTTGGTTGGAGTATATTTGATTCTGCAGCTCATCCTCGATGATGTACAAGTCGTCCAAGACATTCGAAGCGTCATCACGACTTGGCGGATTAGACTTCTTGCGCGTGTTCTCCTCGATTGAACTCAATTTCTCCTTGAGATGGGCCACCTCCTTCTTCAGGGCCACCACTTCGGGTTTGATGTTTTCGACGAGCTCCTCCTTGACAAAGGTCAACATGGTGGCGATCTGTTTAACCATATTCTCCAACTCAATGGTGCGAGGCGATACAAATGAGACTTCTCTGCGCGACCGATTATTGCCATTGTAAAGCGGTGACGCATCGCCGATTCCAAACTCTGCTTCGGCATCCTCGTAGCTACTGCTGTTGAGGCTATGATCATTCACAAACTTGTAGGTACTCTGTTGGATGCGCTTTAGCTCTGAATGGATGATCGAATTCAGCGGATGATTGGGATCGACATGAGTACTCTTCAACAGCTGAAGCGTTTGATTGAGGCACTCACTCGCCTTGTCCAAGTACATGCGTTTGGCCTTTTTTGGTGTCTTGTTGGCCTCGTCGAGCTTCCTGTAAGCTTCCGATTGCAGATACATTGCAAATGGCAGCTGAATTCCGGCCAACTCCTCAATCAGCTCCTCGAACTCGGATTTTTTAAAGTACCTCTTGGCAAGATAGGTAACTGCTTCTTCGGCCTCAGTGGAGAGTTCACGCTCCACAGATGAACTGTTTGCGTTGGCGTACTTGAAATACCTCTTGAACGGCTCCAAAACCCCCTTGCTGCTCATCTTAAACATGTTCAGACCGTACTTGTACAGATTCTCCGATCTGGCCTCAAGCATTGCCTTCTCCACCGGCTTGACGACGTCCTCTGCACGTGCCTCAAAAATCTTGCCCAATTTAAAAACGATTAACATGTCGATCTTGGGCCCGTTAATGCCACGAATCGCCTCGATTCCGTACTGTAGGTTGGCACGAATCTCTGCCAAGTTCTCGCTGGCAAAGTTCTTGTACACTTGGTAGGCGGCTGTCCACCAGTTAATCTGCTCTTCAGTGCAGAGGCTGTACTGAATGTTTACGAAGGGCAGAATTTTCGGTTTGGCTACAGTACCTGCGTGGTAGCTGCTGTAAGTGTTGCGCTCCACGTCGAGCAATCGTTTCGCCTGTAAAGTGGCCGCATACAAAAACGTGTCCACGTCCAACTGGTTTAGCGATTCAGCCCCACAAAACGACAGGTTCTGTGTGGAGAAATTCAGGCCGTTAAAAAATTTTGAGCGCACGTACGCCAAGTTGTCATTGCCCAAACACAAGTACACCATATGTTGCAGCGACTGCGGACGTAAGTACTGAGCCGTCTCCTCGTGTTGTTCCACTTCGGCATAGGTGGGCAATTCATAGCTGGGCTCGGACAATTTGGCGCTTTTAATGAGAAGCGATGTGGTCTCCTTGACTTTTTGGTCGCTGTTGCAGAACAACTGACCAAAGATGGGTCGGCGCCAATTCTTGTCCGAGCAACACTGCCGGATTTGGCTAATCAGCGCTTCGGTGCTCGTCCATGGGGTGGATGAGCTGCCAAAGATGTTGTTGAGTTGATTGACGTTCTCGTCGTTCTTCTCAATGCAAGCGAGTAGAGTGCGGCCCACCTGGTTTACCCCAGAAATAGAAAATTATACTAAAATACTATGAAAAAAATGCAATCCTTACCTGGGCGCACCGGAAAGAACCTTCCCTGTCCCACTGCTGAAGCAACTTTTTGCCATGTTCGTCAGAGTGCTTCATCCAGGGTTCCTTTGCGTTGGGCGTTTCTCTTTGATACGCCAATAGCAGTAGAGGCAGAGCACTCTTTATGGTCTCCTTCCATTTGTTCTTGTTCTGTATCAACTCCCGCTTAAAAATCAGCGATGCAGCATGCAAACACAACTGACCTTCATAGTGATCCATGAAGCGGACCACCAACTCTTTTTGCTGATTCAAAGTGTCACTAATCTGCGACACCTTATACAGATACTGGTCAAAGTTGAACAGCAGATTAGCGGTCTCGGTGGCACCGCTGTTGGGTAGATTTTTATTAGCGGTGAAACTAATATTCACCTGCCGCTCCAAGCAATTGATTAGCAACAACCAAAACTGCCAGTCCTTCTTGGCGTTGGGCAACTTCTCGTATTTGCTAAGTACCAGCCAGACGATATTGTACCACTCTGCGCTTTGAGCCAACATGTGGTTATTTATCACATCGAGCTTACATATATTCAGGAATGCTTCCAGAATCTTATTCTGTTCGATGAAATGCCGCAGCAATCGTATGCGCAGATTAACATCATGGGGCCGCGATGATATCTCATTTTGGATGAGCTGTTCCACGTTAGTTTCGAGGTTATCTTTGCTCATCAACTTCAGACGAAGACTGAAAACCGCCTCGTGTTGGATTTTTTCACTTTCGGCCAAGTCACACCAATATTTGGCTTTGTTGGTGTTCAACGACTTGTCGTCATTGAGCAACTGACAAACTTCGGCCAGTAGGTCCGGTTGTTTAGGATTCAACTGCAGCGAACGTTGGAATGATGCAAGCGCCTTGTCAGGCTTCTTTTGACGCTGATAACATTGACCAAGCAACTTGTGCGCTTGATCGTTGTCATCTTTGATGGTTAGATAGGATGTGACGTACTGTTCGGCAGTCGGATACTCGTTGATTTTGTAGTACAGCTTGGCGATGGTAAAACTACGCAAGTTTTTCTAAAAATAAAATTACAAACATTATACAAATGCCAAAAAAGGTCTGGAATGAAGCTGTAGTGTCTTCTGTATTAGAGTCTGAAGCGAGTGATAAATTTGAAGAAGATTTTCAAAAGAATGAAGCTAATTCACGTACGTTCGTAACCCTCACAACGAAGGAGTTGAATCCTTTCGGGGAAGACTCCAAACGCAGCGAAATGGAGCTTCCAAGTACATACATTTTTTAATTACATTACTGAGCAATAGAAAGTTCTGCCGCTTTTATGGTTTCTACAAATCTTCCTTAAATATTATGAAGATTTTTTTTAGAAGGATTGAAACAAGGAGAAAATGATTGATGTACCCCAAAATTACACATGAGCAAATAGGCAAAGGTCACCCCTGCTTCGAATAGTTTCTCCATTTTGTCTTCGTACTTATTGTTGTTCGTCATCTTTCGAATTATATTGGTGAACATCCGAACATTAGATCAAGTTCATAATCTCTCCTCCACCCGTATGCGGATTGCCCTTGATGTTTTAGATTCTATGGCGGAGAATCGATAGTTATGGAGGGACCACTTGAGCAACCTACACCCACGACCCGATTAATGGATAAGGGGTTCATTGAAAATGAATGAATGAATGAAAAATGAACATTTGCATTTTCAATCTCTAGATTTAGTGCACACAAAGGTCCGAATGGTAGAATAGCTTACTTCCAAATTGTTTAATCCCAGGAAGATACATCAACACTTTTAGGTTCCTCAGGGTTAGATCGGAACAAACTTCGAACTGTAGTCAAAAATATTTTGGGGAGCCATTAAGTATGAAGTCGTGTGTTTTCGCCGGGGGAAAGGTCCTATGTATCATCTGCCTGGTATGTCCTGTTCTGACATTCACATTAAATTTGTAAATTTTCTTTAGCTCTGGTTTTGCTTAAGCTTGCCTCGGATTCTGTTGATTGGACGCAGAAACGGAAAGGATTGATAATTTGTCATGAAGTCTTGTAACTTTTAACTGGTGAAATAGGAACAGCTTCTAACGTACCCTTCTGAATTTTAGCATGGATAAAAAACACTTTCCAAAATTTTTCCAGAACAATTATATTCTCGAGGTTGTATTTGTCAGTGATGTTGGCAAAAATTAAAAAAATAAATAAATAAATAGGCGGCGCAACAGGCGGTAGACACCCAAGGCCTAGCTTCTCGCAACCATTCGTTTTTGTGTGAGTTTCTATTTTTTTGGAACGAATGGAAGGGACCTACAATTTTATGCCGATTCCGAACGGCTGAATTGAGAAGCTTTTTCAGGACAGTCATACTCTCGGATGTTTGTCAGACGTTCGCGAGAGGTGGCGCAGTAGAAAAAAACCTTAAGACCTTGGCAAAAGTTGGCTTAGTGAAAACAACCCCGTTGTGTGTTATCCGAGGGTTGAACTTGAAACCTCTCGCTCAGTAGTCTATCCGACTTCCCGCCCACTGTTTGTTGTAAAAACAGATGCAATTCCCTTTGTTTAAAAAATAGTTTCATTGTCTAAGGTTACTGCGAAATCGGTGCTGTTTGGTTTTGGAACCATTTGTGCCCATTGGAAACAAACTGCTGCTTTCGGAAATGAAATTAAGTATCTTTCAAATGGTATTTCCAACTGTTTGCAGGCTTATGAACAACTCAAAGAGGGTCTAAGCAGCAGACTAAAAAGGAACAAATATCGAACCGGCCGGCACAGCATTTGTATTTTGTACACACAAACTAATGCTTATTTGCCAACAATATAATTTGTAGTCATCAACAGGGTAATATTATATGAAAATCATATTTTATTTCGCAAATGCAGGTAGATAATGATTAATGACCCTTGCTTTGAAGTAGGTAATCGTAAAGTGGGGAAAAAGTTGTAGAAAAAAAAAAACCCACATTAGCTTCTACTTTGTGGTACTTTAGAACTAAAACTTTTCTATTATGATACATACTAATTAACACAAACTTATGACGATTTGAAAAAAAGGGGACTTTTATAATGCACATGTTGATAAGAGAAATACCTATACAAGCCATCGATATACAACTTAAGAAATTTGTAAACTCTACCTACCCTACATATCGATTGATTCTATTTTAATTTGAAGGTTATTTTGTACAATTGGCATGGTTGCACAAAAATATGTATAATATAGAAGCATCATTAATCCATAATGCTTTGTATCCAAATTTACCTCCCTTAGGTAGTTTGTGTTTTTTTCTTGAACGGATTTCCTATTAGGATTCCCTTCAACCAACAATCAAAAATATATCACTGCAAAAATTACACTACACGCGCCATTGCAGCATCAGTGGCCTGTCGGCATTTTCTTTTTTTTTCGCACACATCGTCAGGGCATGGATTGAAGAAAAATATGAAAGTATGCGATTATTTTGGGATAACTTTGAGTCATTTTGCAATTTAGATTTCTCAATATCTTTTAAAATTAGAATGTATACTAAATTAAATATATAAACATGTTTAATTTACCTCAGCATCCGATCGTAATTTTGCTAGTGCAGTACGCACATGAACATCTACTTCCTTCTTTGTTTTAAACATATTTTTTTCCTTTCACTTTATGGACTGAAAATACTATTTAGTCTGTTTGGCAGATAATGCCCACAATTTAACACGAATATTATTGTTAGTTCAGTTAGACAATTAAATGTTGTATCACAAATTTACAAAAGCTTCTTCTGCGAGTAAAATCTCCAGCCAGTATTTGTGTGTGGCGGTTCAATTTTACGTGATGAAATTTCTTTTGAAATTTTATTTTAACGAAGTGAAGTTGGTAGCGATTGAATTTGGTGTCATAACAATACAGGGTGTTTGATATATAAATATATGGAAATATGAGTACAGTACTAACCGAAGTTGTCGTTTTCTATTATGGCGAACCAAATTATGTATAATCTACTAGTCTAGTTTAATTTAACTCCTATTCCTATGATCTAGAAACTAGAACGAATGACTACGATTAGTGGTACAGAACCGCTTTCGATACAAATTTTGATTTGGCATTTGCGTTGACAGAGTGTGAGTGAAGTGATGTGGACAAACAAAAAAGATCCTTAATTATTTAAGGATCTTTATTCCCAATTGTATAATCGAGTCGATCAATCAAACCAGAATAAATTCTATTTCGGTAGCTATAAAATTGTTGGTCAATTTTTCTTACTCCGCACTGTGGGTTTTGTTGTTGGTCACTTCCTTGTGCTAGATTCAAAGCAAATTTGAATTTTCACCTTGGGGATCCGTTCAAAGTTTTTTTTATTTTGCAATACAATTATTTAATAAACCACCCTAATGGTGGATTAACATCACCACACCACGCAATTTTGCATGACTTCAGAGAGAAAGATCCGTTTTTCCACAGTCAAAGATAATGATGTGTAATACCGATTTAAAAAAACGTCATATGTCGTTTAATATAAACGCCACGTAGGGAGAATAATTTTATACTTTTTGTCAGTTGTCACCAATTGATTACTTAGCTTTTAGTTTAAAACCTTCGAAGAAGCAACAGGTTATGGGTCCATCAATCAATAATAGAGGAAGACAAATCGTACACGTATAAAGTCCAACGAAACCAATTTCAGTAGGTAATTGGAAGTTTCCTTTACTTAATAGGAAATGCTCAGAGTCAGATAACATTTGCTCAGCTTTGACAAAACTGAAATCCATAGGTGCGTATTTAGAAAGCACAGACATTGTCTGTCACCTCCTTCTATCTCTCCTAAGCAAACTTTCTATAGAATTCGTTAAAGGTAGGCTACTAAAGAAAGCAAACAAAAGAAATATTTAAAATGGAAACAGTTCGTAGAACACAAAAAAATGTTGTGTTATTCAGACTTAAACCATTTTCGTATTGCGACGATTGTGGATTCGCGGTAAATAAATAAAATAAATAGTTGGCGCAACATGTCATAGGAACCCTAGGCCTAGCTTCTCACAACCATTCGTTTGTGTGAGTTTTTATTTTTGTTGGATGTTTGTCAGACGTTCGCGAGAGTGGTGTAAAATGAAATTTGTGTTTTCCGGTATCGAACCTGCCCTCGCACAGTAGTCCAGCACAGGAACTACTTAGCCACTGCGCCCTAAAATATATAAAAACAGATATATTTGGGATGAGAAGTAACAAATAAGAAGGGATGTGTTGAAGATCATTCTAAATATGAAACTGCATTCTGGCAATGACATTACGAATTGTCAAAGTAATGTAATATGAATTTGTATTGGCAACTCTGCTAATTTTTTGTGTTCTTCTTCTTTTGCGTTTTAAATAAAATGGTTGCTTTACTTGCGTTCTAAAATTTAATTACAAAGGTTCACTTTTCTTAATACTGGATTTTACAATAGGTTATGGGCCCAGTCCCCCATTAAGGCATTAAAGTAAATATTAAGAACTGTGTTTGTGAAAAAAAGAATAATTAAAGAAATGGCAGCAGATATAAAGTTTTCAGTTGCAAAACTGAATAATGAAAATTACTTCGTATGGAAGTATAAAGTGCAGATGCTGCTAATTAAGGAGAGCGTATGGGACACCATTAGCCAAGAAGCACCGAACCCAATAACAGAAAAATGGAAATCTAAAGATGACATCGCGAGGGCCACAATTTGTCTCTCTGTGGAGGATGACCAGCTGCACCACATCAGGAGCTGTTCAACGGCGAGGGAAGCCTGGAAATCATTAGAAAAATATCATGAGCGGCAGACACTAAGCAATAAGGTAAGCATCATGCGGCAAATTTGTAGTTTACATCTTGCAGAAGGAGGTGATGTTGAAAAACATGTTGGTGCAATGCGGAATTTGTTCATGAAATTGGAGAATCTCGGGGAAAAGTCGTTCACTGAAAGCTTTAACGTGGCAATGCTTTTAAGCAGTTTACCTCACAGTTTTGACACCCTAATTACTGCTTTGGAATCGCGAACAGAAAGTGAATTGACAATTGGTTACGTTGAGTCGAAATTAATCGAGGAGTTCAAGCGGCGCCAGCTGACAGGAGAAAAGGAATCGCACAAGGCCTTGGTGACAGTGAACAAATTACCAAAGCGGATTAACAAAAAGCCTACTTCGCAGGTCGAATGCTATTTTTGTCACTCAAAAGGACACCTCAAACGGGATTGCCTACATTATATAGAATGGAAGGCAAAGCATTCAAAGCAGCAAGTCAGCGTAGCAGCAGTTGAAACGGATGAAGAGTTCTGTTTGACGATAACTGATAAAAGACATGGAAAATGGATTGTAGATTCTGGTGCCTCATGCCACATTTGCAATGACAGGGATTTATTCTTTGAATTCGATCCATCAGTGAAGAAAAAAGTACTACTTGCAAATGGGGCGCATATCGAGTCGGAAGGTCAAGGAGCTATTCGGTTGAATCTTATAAATCGATTTAACAAGCAGACAGCGGCAAAGTTCCAGGAAGTTTTATATGTTCCGTCAGTGAAAGTAAATTTACTGTCCGTAAAGAAACTGACATCCAAAGGTTGTGACATAGTGTTTGAAGGAGATACTTGTTATATTAACAAGAATGGTGCATCAATTGGTGTAGCACACATGCGGGCGAATTTGTATTCTCTTAACAAGCAGGAACATGGAAATGTTGTTAAGGAATGTGACAATAAATGCATTCATTACTGGCACAGAGCTCTGGGACATCGTTCTTCGATTGCCATTTCACAAATGAAAGCTAAAGGTCTCGCAACAGGTATGGAAATAAAGAACTGCAAGAGTGACATTGCCTGTGATATATGTCCAATCGGAAAATCTACACGGGCACCATTTCCAAAGAAGAGTTCCTTAAGTTCAAAGGCGGTACTTGATATTATTCATACGGACGTATGTGGACCCATGGAAGTGCCAACTCCATCCGGAAACAGATATATGTTAACATTCATTGACGATTACAGTCGATTTTGTAATATTTATTTGCTAAAACACAAATCGGATGTATTCGACAAATTGAAACAGTACGTCGCAATGGTTAAAAATATGTTTAACACGAAACCAAAAGTAATACGGTCCGACAGAGGTGGCGAGTATATAGGAAAAGAAGTGGCCGATTACCTCACTAGTGAAGGAGTCCAAATTCAGTACACAGCAGCATATTCACCTGAACAGAATGGCGTTGCAGAACGCAAAAATCGTTCTTTAGTCGAGATGTCGAAGTGCATGCTAAGTGAAGCAAAACTACAGAAGGCGTTATGGGGCGAAGCTATTTCTACAGCAAATTATTTGCAAAATAGATTGGTGACTCGAGCAACAGGTAAAACACCTTATGAGCGCTGGCATAACAAAGTTCCAGATCTTAGTCATCTCAGGCCATTTGGTGAAGAAGGGTTTGTGCATGTGGCCAAACAAAAGCGACTGAAGTTTGACGACAAGTCTGTAAAGATGATGTTGGTTGGCTATGATTCAAATTCTAAAGCGTATCGAATGCTGGGCGGCAGTAATAACATTCAGATATCAAGAGATGTTACGTTCGTGAAGAAGAGTGAAAGGGATATTGATTCAGGGGGTCTAGCACGTAACTTGATACAATCGAGTTCAGTCGATACAATCGAGCTCTGGCAGCACCTAATTTGCCTCAATCGATTATTCTCGATTGATTATCCTCGATTGCGACAAATTAGGTGCTGCCGGAGCTCGATTGTATCGACTGAACTCGATTGTATCAAGTTACGTGCTAGACCCCCAGTTGTGGATAGCGAAGGTGAATGCGGCGAGGGATTTTCTTCTATGAATAATGAAGTTGTAATACTTCCTAATAAGTCAAACACTCAATTTTCGGATGACAGCGACTCGAATTCATCATTTGATTCATTTCATGGTTTTGACAGCAGCGATGACGACTCAACTCAACAGACAACCAGGAGGCAGCTGAGGCGATCGACACGGGCAACTAGAGGAATACCTCCAGCGAGATATCTCAATCATATCAAGGAATCTGATCCAGAAACGTATGAGGAGGCTACTTGTGGTACTGATCGTGATAGTTGGTTAAATGCTATGGTGAAGGAGATGGGGTCGTTAAAGGAGAACAACACTTGGAGTTTGGTGGGCATGCCGAAGGATCGCACGCCCATAGGCTGTAAGTGGGTTTTCAAACGTAAAGCTGAGCCCGGTGGAACTCGATTTAAAGCGCGTCTGGTAGCACAAGGATTTACGCAGCGATATGGGGTGGACTACGGAGAGGTATTTTCACCTGTGGTTTCGCATACAACGCTCAGAACGTTATTTGCAGTAGCTGGAAGGCGAAAACTAATGGTTCATCACATCGATTGCAAAACGGCTTTCCTCAACAGTGACTTAAGTGAAGTTATCTACATGCGACAGCCTACCGGCTTCGAAAAGAAAGGGGAAGAAAGCAAAGTGTGTCTATTAAATAAGGCAATTTACGGACTGAAGCAGTCAGCGCGTTCATGGAACAAGAACATTCACAATGTGTTGGTAAAGGCAGGATTCACGCAAAGCAAATTGGATCCTTGTTTGTATACACTGTTGAGAGAAAAGGCAGCGGTTTACGTTTTAATTTACGTAGACGATGTTCTCATAGCTACAAACAGTCAACTGGAAATGTGCAAGTTTAAGGAAACTCTAAAAGTCAATTTCAAAATTCGGGACTTAGGAGTAGTTAAAAGTTATTTGGGATTGGAAGTCGAACGGGATGCTGAAGGAATTTTTTCAATTTCACAGTCAGCTTATATTGAAAAAATAGTTTCTGATACCGGTCTATCACTTGCGAAAAATTCACCAATTCCTTTGGAGCCATCATACGGGAAGTCAGCAGATGTGCAGAAGGGGCTACACAACAATAAAGCCTATCAAAAATTGATCGGTAGCCTTCTGTACGTGGCACTAAATACGAGGCCAGACATAAGTGCAGCTATTTGTATCCTGAGCCAAAAGACAAGTCAACCTACGGAGGAAGATTGGATAGAGCTGAAAAGAGTCGTAAGATATCTTAAAGGTACGTCACATTTAAAGTTATGTTTAGGTGGAAGGAACAATACCGTACTTTTCGGATACTCTGATGCTAACTGGGGCGAAGATAGAATTAACAGAAAATCAAACAGTGGATACTTATTTATGGTGTATGGAGGTCTCGTATCCTGGAGTTGCAGAAAACAGACGTGTGTTGCCTTATCATCAACGGAGGCGGAGTTTATTGCTTTGGCTGAAGCTGCAAAGGAGGCAATATGGTTGGAACAGCTGTTACATGATTTCAACGAACCAATTAATCAACCTGTACTTATCTACGAGGATAACCAGAGCTGTATTAAAATGGTCGAAGGCTACAAATTTAACAATAGGTCCAAACACATCGATATAAAGTATCATTTCGTCAGGGACTACGTCGAAAAGAAAATGATCAAGTGTGAATATTGCTCAACTGAGGAGATGCTTGCTGATTTGCTAACCAAACCTCTACAAGCGAGCAAAGTGGTCAACATGCGTACTAGCCTTGGCTTGGCCGATATAGAATGAGAAGGGGTGTTGAAGATCATTCTAAATATGAAACTGCATTCTGGCAATGACATTACGAATTGTCAAAGTAATGTAATATGAATTTGTATTGGCAACTCTGCTAATTTTTTGTGTTCTTCTTCTTTTGCGTTTTAAATAAAATGGTTGCTTTACTTGCGTTCTAAAATTTAATTACAAAGGTTCACTTTTCTTAATACTGGATTTTACAATAGGATGATGATACGCTTGCAGGATTTGCAGACGTACTTACCCACAACATCGGGCAAAACTCATTTGGAGCACAGGCCAGTTAATTGTTTAATAATATGATTCTGTCCATTGACATATATAATAAGTCAATGATTCCGTCAATATACGTTAATAAATGTCACTTTTTCACGTGAAGGATCTTCGCCGTCGGTCGCTAGCACAAACCTTCTGCTTGATCACTATAGTACATGGTTTTTCTCTTTTATTTAATTTATTTTATTGCTTTCCCAAATTGTATGATGTGTTTTTGAGTCATTTTAACGAGAACACTCCTTAATCTATAAGAGACGACGACCACCCTTCGATAACATAACATGGCGTCGTAAAAGGGAAAGCTGGGATTTTGCTGGAACCTAGCCTGATACGACTCTAGATTTGTGTCCTCTTATTCTTAAACTATTATCAATCTCCAATTTATGTTATGTTATGTTATGTTCAGGCTTTCACTATAGACTTAGGTTTACATTTATTTTTGCGCAAATTCGTATAACAATCATTTAATTACAAATCAACATCATCATCGTCGACATCCAAGAGATCAGCAAAATCATATTCGATATCCTCTGTGATGATTTTGTTTCGATTCTTTAACAAATCCACCCACAAAACTCTCTCCTCGCATAGCGGACACTCTCCGTCTATCGGAATATAATGGCCGGCACCTCTTTTATCTGTCGTCAGCATATGTTCGGCCATACAAATAATGTGACAGGTAAGCTTACAACTCATATTCGCACATCCAATGCGAGACCTTTCTGGATTATCAATTGGTTTCATACAAAGGTGGCACTCCATTGCCCACAGAGTCCACTGTGATAGTGGTTTGTCTTCCGATTTATTTTTCTTCGCCTTTCCGATTTTTATTTTCCCTCCGATGATTTTCATATGCTGCGGTGGTAAGATCTCCGGCTGCAAGAAGACAGTATGACAAAATACTTTTACCTTCTCACAAACAACACTCACCTTGAACATCATCTCATAGTCACTTTCAAGCCAACGGATGGTAAGAGGCAATCGTTTCCATGGACCAGTGTCAAGCATCACAGAAAGTATTCGAAAGTTATATTGCAAGAAACTTTCGCCGTTACGTTTCTTTTTCAATTCCGTGTTATTCTTCAGGCGGGACGATAGTGTTGGTTTTTGCCACGCCCATTCAAACTGTTTGTGGAGTATATTTGTGGTATAAGTGTGAACTTGTTTTCAACTATATAAACTTACTTGTAGAGCAGATATGTTGTTTGGAAACCCATGCACTATCATGACCATTTTCCATGGACCTTTGTTTGACGTCCTTTTGGCACCGCCAAAATCTCTACCCCGATTATGCTGATTTATTCGTCGATTAGGATTAACCGTGTAGCCAATATAACACTTGCCATTGTAGCGCTTCTCTAAACTGTGGCTACAGAGCAGGTAAACCCCGTAGAACTCCGATCTGTGCACTTCTGCGTTCTCCATTAGAAGGCTAAAGAAGAGAAAGTAGTTAAGTTTGATAGCTAGACTGGTCCATCGAAAGGAGGAGGAGGAGGTCACGACGAAACGAAAATAAAATACCCACTTTACATACAAATATGATTCATTGTTTAATACTTAATCCAAAGTTATACAAATCTTTATCAACTATATACACATTTTTAGACTACAATCTCCTTTGTTCAGTACTAGATTTTTTGGCCACCAGTTCCGCCGATACCATTTTGTTGATTCGCTACACCATTTTGCATTCCTTGCATATTTCCTACAATACCACCAGCGGCGCCGCCCCCACCTCCGACTGGTCCCGGTGGAGGATTATCATTCATTCCTAAATCAAGTGGAGCCATTCCATTAACAGCATTAAAGAGTTTCGTACGCTTTCGTGTGTAGTGTTGCCATAGTAAAATTGCCTGGTCATCTATAAACTTTGAGCACTGCGAGTTGACTATTTCACGGCGAAAATGTTCGTATTGCAGAAGGTCTAGGAAATACAAACACATGGGATACATGAGATACTTGGCATAATCGGGCTCCTTCCAGTATTGCAGATATTTCAGATAGTTTATGAAGGCTTGATCTTTGAAGTATCCACGTTGAGCTAAAACTGTAACAAGGTGAAGAATAGTGGATTTTTGTTAGGTTCTTTTGAAGAAGGTACTATTAGATGACAAAAATGTTGTGCGCTTTTTAAGAGATTTTCTTATTGGCTCGATCAATCCCATACGGGAAAGAAAGACACTTTGACAATCAAATCGCTAAACGTTTGGAAATCTGCCGAGTGGATGAAATACGTATGTCCACCCGGTAGGAATGCTTCAAACCCTAAGTGCAAAAAGTGTTCAACGGTCAATAAAGTGGTTAATGCGGCGAAACCCGTGGCGATTTGCTAACTGGTGTGAGTGTGAAGGATTGAATGGTTATTCATATTGTGGAGGACAGACAGATTGGTATGGTTGCGATGCCATGTGCTTGGAGGGTTTTCTTTGCACGTTAATTTTCATCATCCAATAGCCCTTAATGTACATTTCACATAGTACTTACAATTAAGATAGTTTGGATTGGCCAAACACTGAACAAACTCCAATTCCACTTGCCATCGTAATCTTTGCTGATCTTCTGATTCGATAGCAGCTGCTTGCAATAAATAAAATAAATTTAATCAACAATTTCAAAGCAATGGCACAAAGTGTCTTCAGATTTTGGTAAAAGGAAAAAAAAATTAAACATTTATAACAATTTTACAACTTCATTTCATTACACAAAAAGATAAGAAAGATGTACAGAGAAAAAGATTTAAATTTTGTCATAAATGAAAAGAAAAAAAAAAAAAACATAAAAGTTACACAACAAAGTTTGCCAATGTTTTTGGTAGGAGGAGAGAAGAAAAATGTTAATCAATTTTTATTTTGTTAATTTATTTTTGATAATAAAACGAAGTAAGTTTTACAAAATCTTAAAAATTTTAAAAATTAAAAAAACATACACAGACGAGCTGGAAAAAACATCTTTATCATTGAAACACAAAAAAAAATCAGAGCTAAGAAAATGAGGTGGATGAACGAATTTATCAATCAAATTGAACAAATTGCGGTAGACGCGAGGTACGCATTGAGTATTCTGGATGTACAAGCCTTCTAAGCGGCCAACATTGACTCGAACGACTACTTTGTTATGATACGAATGCGGGAAACGCAAGCGAGTACGATCAAGTATCCCGATGTTTTCGATTAGTTCTATTGCAGCAACATCGCATTAGATCGCGATTGATGTCTTGGGATTGACATGACCATCACCACGAAACCACGGATCTGTTATAGTTCGACCAGAACTTCCGTGATAATTCACAGGTCGTGAGTTCTTCCAACCTCTTGTTGGTTTTCATACGAATCTTTTTCTGCACTCGTTGTTACAGAGTGTTGGCTTAATCGACTATAGTGATCCATTGGAGACGCATTTGTCGCCTATTCGTCAGCCCTCTCATTGGCGGCTTTGTCACTGTACGCAGTGACCGGCCAAGATTCATGGTGTTCTGTAAGCAAAGAACTTTGAGCTCTTAAGCGGCAACAGTAAACTTCTTTGGATTTTATATACAGACAGATACAGGCAGATACTGATTTTAGAGCCTCCTGGCTGTGAATGAAAATATTAATATCGTTTTGCGGTATTGCCTGAAGATCTGCTTGGAAGACATCAGGAAGCCTGATTGAGCAGTGTATATTTAATTCCTCCCAGAATATACCGGTACCGGTTCCACAGTTCATCTTTGATCCATCTGTGTAGGCTTTTTGGGGGTTCATTTGTGATCTATTCATCGCTACTCGAATGAGCAAGAGCAAGAGACTGGTCCATCAACGTTCAGATGGTGAGACATATAGAAGGGAGAAGGTTCCCAACGTATTTCCTTAGAATATGTGCGTTGTCAAAATTGCATGGATTCCAATTATTAGTTTGGCTTAAGTCACTTTTGGTAGCAGATTCTTCTAGAGGTGTCAGATTGAGAATTGCCTCTAGTCCAGCCGTATGTGTGGTTTTCATTGAGCTGGTTGTCCCTATACATTCACAGGATTATTTTGGAGTTTGGTCCCCACCTCCTGTCAAAAATGCGGTTGCATGCGTAAAATGCATTAGCTGCTTTCTTTACTGTTTTATTGACATTTGGCTTCAATTTATGGAGCTATAGAAGATGCACTTGAACGTCCCACACCTGCGACTCTTATAATAAATATACGGGACATTGAAAATGATTTTGTTTTGAGGATGGTTATTCCTCTTCGGCTTTTTTGGTCAAGTTGGTGATGCAATGAGACATTGAAAATGGTGATTAAGAATTTTGGTTCCACAAAGATCGTATGGATTGCTTTCATATATTCATAATCCATCAAAAACCTGCAACGTACGCTAAATTTCGTATCACCGACGTAAACAGCAACTAATTGCCTAAACATTGGCGCATTAGTATACAGATTTGATGGTTTCACTAAAGGATGTTGGGGCTGGTAACCCAACCCGTAGAATCAATTGGATACTTTATTGAATTGCAAACGGTCTCTGCACTCTCTATGAGGTCTTTGGCAAAGAATGCAACGAAATAGTTACCCGGAGAAAAACCTTCGATAGTTGAGTAAATATTGCAGAAAGTCCAAACCCGACTGCAAGAGTGCCAATTAATGAATCCGAATTGGATAAGCGACACCGACATATTTATTTAACTGAGAAACAATATTACAAGTGTTAATTAGCAGATTAACCAGCACACAAATTGTAATGAATAAGACTAGAAGATAAAAGACGATAATTTCCAACTCGCTTTTGAATTTAATGTACTCGTCATCAAAAAATATTATAAATTAAATTAATTTTATGCGTTTTTACTTACTCTTACCTTTTCCATACATTTTTGCCATAATGAATGGAAAAGGTTGATGCAACAACTGAAGATGTATTTATTTTTTTTTTTAGTTTAAAACCAATAAAGGTTAAAATTAAACAAACATAAAACAACAAATAAATTAAAACACCTCAAGGAACGATTGATTTTTTTTTGTATTATTTTGTTTTGTCTGTGAACATAAACTATTTACAATTCGAAGGAAATAACGTAGAGAAACAAAAATCTGGTTGAAGAAAAATTAACGCGAATTTTCAGTATCAGTACAAAAAAATTGTGTAGGGGGAGTTTCTATTCTAAATAAACCCAAATACCACACAAGTGAGTTGTTTTCTTGATTTTTGAACTTTTCTACAAACCGTATGAATTCATCGCCCAATTTTGAGTCAAATGAGGATTATTTTAATGTTTATTTGTTCCAAAGAAATTGCGATAAAAGAAAAATTCGAAATTGTTGTGAAAAACTGAAATGAAGAAAATTGCGGTAGAAAAATTTGCATCTCTTTTTTTATATTTTGACATAAACGTCAACGTATTGGGAGGTGTTTTGAATTTTTATTCGATTTCATATTGACAGGGTTGTTATGAGAGTGGTGCATTCAGTGACTTTTTTTATTAGGCGTATTTTTTTGGGAATCTATAGCTAGCTCACTTTTACTTTTACATGCAAAACTGGTACATATACTCACTTTTGGTTATGTTATACTCACTTTTGGTTTTGTTATACTCACTTCCCAAAAAAATACGCCTATAAATGAATAATGAGACAACTTGTTTACACTAGGCGTATTTTTTTGGGAAGTGAGTATAACAAAACCAAAAGTGAGTATAACAATTTTGCTTGTAAAACCAAAAGTGAGTATAAGATAACCAAAAGTGAGTATAACAGTTTTGCATGTAAAAGTAAAAGTAGGCGTATTTTTTTGGGAAGTGAGTATAACAAAACCAAAAGTGAGTATAACAGTTTTGCATGTAAATCCAAAAGTGAGTATAACAAAACCAAAAGTGAGTATACCAGTTTTGCATGTAAAAGTAAAAGTGAGCTAGCTATAGATTCTCAAAAAAATACGTCTAGTGAGCTAGCTATAGATTCCCAAAAAATATGCCGCCTTATAGAAACATCGATAATAATCAAATATTTTGGCTTAAAATCAATCCGAAACCATTTTTTCATCGGTTATTTATTACGGAGAAATAAACTGGTTATTTTCGCTTGATAAAACCCCGTGGCAAACGATTTATGCTAGACTTAAATATTAAACGCCAATTATATTTCCCGAGCAACTAAAAATATGCTCCATTTAATACGATGTCTTATTTGATGTACCACTGACCACATTCATTCAACAACAACACATCTCTATGATGGCGAAATGAAAAAGCTTCAAATACTGACACTGACAGTTGTTATAATCGCCAAAATATTTGCATCAAACTATAGAACACAAAAATATATTTCCTTTGAATTAGATATAAAGCCATAGATTTAGATTTATATAAAAATAAATGTGATTAATTAGAAAAAAAAAAACAGAATTTACAACAAAATGAATCGAAAAGATGCGTCTAAAAGTGGCAAGCAGCTTTCTTTGAGTTCGTTTTTAAACTACAGCCAAATTAAAAAAAACAATCCGCCCAAAACAGAACACAGAGGTTTGAAACAATTGATGCATCAATAGAACAAATAACTATAAATTTAATTTTCAGCTCCCAGTATCACGAATAATACTTCAAGAAATCCTTTTCCTAATGGTTTTGTACGTAAAAAAGTAAATGCTCTGTGCTTAGAGTCTTCCGATGAGGATACGTTTGAAGATGAACCCACTACTGTACCCATCAAATCAAATGCTTTCCAGTTGAATAGTACAAATACTTCATCACCCAAAAACACTACAATACGTTCGGTTAAAGTGGAAAACATTATATCGCTACTAGACGAGCAATCGCCGCAAAAATGTATATCATCTCCTGTGGAGAGTAAACACATAAAAATGAATGAATCTATATCAGTAGTAACGCCAGGCAATCTTAGCATAGATTCTATAGATGAACTTATTAGAAATGATTCAGTTTATACAAAAGCGTTGTCTACTATCAATAGGAATATTGAGAAATTGAGCAGAAATGCGAAAACAAAGACTCCACCCGCATCACCCTTAAATCGCTCTTGTATGGATTATTCGTTAAATATAAATAAGAGTAAGAGAGTTTTGGAAATGTCCCCGCCCTCAAAGACAGAGCTAAAGAAAGTGCTTGACTTTACTACAAAAATAAGTCCAAAGAAAAGTGTCGCAAATGAGGTTTTAGACAAATCGGTTGTGCTAAATACTCCTAAGAAGTGTGTTTCGAAGACAGATAGATCAGCGGCAGGTAGTACTCCAAAGAAACATGTTTCAAAAAAAGTTTCAGATAAATCTGTCGGAACTGACGCCGATTTGGTTCAGCCAAAGTGTACTAACTGTGAAGCGACAAAGGATTCTCAAGCAAGTAAGACGTTTGTTGTTTTTGAAAGCGGCCTAGACGAATACCTATGCAGCGTTGTTCAAAGCGATGACTTTAAAACTAATGTGAATCAGGTGAGTAAAACATACTTCAACAGTTGGCGAATTGTGGAATAAGTGCAAGTAGTTTTATGAAACTACTTTTGGTTTGTTCGCGCGGTTGCTCGAAAAAAGGTCTGGCACAGACATCTCTGTCTGTATGTCCTACGAAGGAGTAGCGTGATGCCACTCTTGTCATGTAAAGTGTTTGCCGTATTATATGCACTGTACAGCCACGTATCCTTTTTTTTAATGCGACCACCTATTTCATTTCAGGACAACGAAATCGTTCTAGCTTCAAGCCTGTCCTTTTTCAAATCCACCTACATGGACTTGATTGAAAAGTACTGCAACATAGTCGATCAAATTCCATCAGATTTTTTCAAGTCCATCGATGGCTTCCAACCAAACACGTTCCTAAAGCTGAAGATCCTTCGTCAAAAGTTCAAAGCCAAAACAAAACTCATTCAAAATACTCTACAAAAACGCAAAGAAGAAAATGCAAAACAGAATTTCCCCGAAGATTATGAAGAAGCGGAGAAGGCCCCGTCGCCACAGCTTCTTCGAAAACCGAAAGATGAACCCAAATCGCAGGCGACCCAGTATGGTGATTACCCCGACGAAGATGAGGAAGATGAATTGCGACATATGGAGGAAGCGTTATACGTAGATAATCCGCCCAAAAAATGCGATTACCCGGAGGAGGATGAGGAGGAGGAGATTCGTCAATTGGAAGTGATGCACAAGAAAACCCATCAATCTCCTGCGCCCAGCTCAAATGAATTAAACGACGCGGCCCGAAGGAGAGCAGAAGTGGCAAATTCCTGGCAATTGCGACAGGAAGAGATAAAGAAACGCCAGCAACTTATCGATGATTTATGTGACGACACCCCAGAAGCTGGAAGTGACTCAGTAATTTCCATTCCCGATGACAGCTTACATGTGTCAGCAGCACCGCCAGACGATGCCGACAATTACGAATTGGATGCATTTCTCGATGAAATCAAAGTTCAAGAGGATATTCTGCAGGGCAGAAAAACTGAATACGATGGTTACATTTACAAGGATTTCGAGAACAAGCAAGTGCAGAAGAAAAGTGAGAGTAACACTGGCCAGCGAATCATATTCGAGGATAAGGCAACGCCGCCAGTCGTCATCAACAACGAAGTCGATGATGACGGCTGGCAGGTATATGATTTTGAGAAATTTGAGAGTGCGTCACAAGTTATGCCTGTCGAAGAGAAATCCCGACCTGCGGCCAGTAGCTTCATTGATCTGGATAGTCCAGTTGCATCGACAAGCAGTAGACGGTTCATGGCTTCCCCCATTCGAGTTTCAACGCCAATAACCAGCGGACCAAGTCTGATGCCGCCCCCGAACACATCGGCGCAAAAGGTCGACGGAAAGTTTCACTCAAACATACACAATGATGGCATCACTGGTGAATTTGACGGCTACAAATTCCCCCATTCAGATGCGTTGAAAGAAGCGTTGCAATTCAGCTTTGGCTTGAAGAGTTTTCGCCCCAATCAGCTGCAGGTGATCAACGCCGCGCTGATGAAGAACGACTGCTTTGTGTTGATGCCCACGGGCGGCGGTAAGTCGCTCTGCTATCAGCTACCTGGTATTTTAACAGAAGGTCTTACAATCGTCATTAGTCCGTTGAAGTCGCTGATTCTGGATCAAGTCAACAAGTTGAGTTCGCTTGATGTGAGTAGTAGTGATTGAGAGGGGGTTTGATATGATTTCATGTGTCTTTTCTTGCAGATCAATGCAAAGAACTTGTCTGGCGAACAGAGCCTGAGCGATGTAAGAGCGGTGTACGTCGATTTGGAGTGTCAGCCGCCGAAAATCAAAATTCTCTATGTCACGCCCGAGAAGATATCCAGTTCGCCCAAGTTTCAAGTAAGTCGGAGGGTGTCTTTGTGAAAATTCAATTTTGTTTATAATTTTTCTTTTTAGGATCTCTTGGATCTACTATACACCCGCAACTACATCAGTCGCTTTGTGATCGATGAAGCGCATTGTGTCTCTCAATGGGGTCACGATTTTCGTCCGGACTACAAGAAGCTCGGCATACTACGAAAGCGATTCCCAAATGTGCCAACTATGGCACTTACAGCCACTGCCACGCCCCGCGTTCGAATCGATATCTTACGGCAGCTGGGGCTAATCCATTGCAAATGGTTCCTTTCAAGTTTCAATCGATCAAATCTACGCTACAGCGTTCTGCCGAAACGAGGCGTCAAAACCATTGAAGATCTTAGCACATTCATCAAATCCAAGCCGCCAACGGCGAGCGGAATCATTTATTGTCTCTCACGCAAGGAGTGCGATGATGTCGCTGCGAAAATATGCTCCGTCGGCGTAAAAGCGGCTAGCTATCATGCTGGCTTAGCGGACAAAGAACGTGAATCTCGACAAAAGGATTGGGTAACGAACAAGTTCCGGGTGATATGTGCCACTATAGCCTTTGGGATGGGCATCGATAAGCCAGATGTGCGCTTTGTGCTGCATTATTCGATGCCTAAGAGCATAGAGGGGTATTATCAGGAGGCCGGCCGGGCAGGACGCGATGGCGAGTTGGCGCATTGTGTGTTGTACTACAACTACTCGGACATGTTGCGGTACAAGAAGATGCTTGACGGTGTGTTATTCGGAAGTGTGTGGTACTTGGTCTAACAAAATATTCCCCCCAACAGGTGAAAAATCAAGCGCTTATGATGTAAAGAAGATTCACATTGACAATCTGTATCGGATTGTTGGCTATTGTGAGAACGTGACCGATTGTCGTAGAGCCCAGCAATTGGATTACTTTGGTGAGCACTTTACCAGCGAACAATGCTTGGAGAATCGCGAGACGGCGTGTGATAATTGCTTGCGCAAAAAAGACTACAAGGTGAGTTAGAAAATTTGTTTTTAGATAAGTTAGCCATTGCTTTTGCTTGTTTAAAAGAGCTATCGATGATCGGTTTCGGCGATCAACATCGATGAGCAAATTTTGCTTCATTTCCTTGTAGCATGTTTTGAACTACCCATTTACTAATTGGGACTATCCCCTTGCTCATTACTAACCGACTACTTGCCTACGAAAATCAGCTTCCAAAAAGGCTTTACAGACTGTTCCAAAACACTGGCGGGAGTTGTCGCCGCGATCTTTTCAGAAGAACTAAATCCGGGCCTCTCCTTCTGTCTTCCGAAACACTGCATTGTCTTTCAAGCCAAAATCACAGCTATTCGTCAAGCTACAGCGTGTCTGTCCATTAATTCGGTATCACAAAATGGGGTTTCGTCATATATATTGATAGCTAAACTGAGATCAATTCCCTAATATCCAGCGAAACAAGATCAAAAGCGGTGGAAGATTGCCGCATATCTCTTAACGAGATAGCTGGACAGTACAACCTCACCCTCTACTAGGCTCATGGTCACTGTGACATCCTAGGCTGCTGCACAGTTCAGCAGACGAACTAGCAAGGTTGGCCTTCTCTGGCGTGGATAATATAAGTCTCCACCACGTGTATGGACCGCTTTCTTACGCTACATAAACAATTCATGCGGATGCAGCAGGCAAATCAAGTCTGTGATACTGCTAGACTGGCCAACTTTGTGTACAAAAAGATCGAAGGATTTCCTCTGACTTCAAAGATCTAACATCTCGAAAGTCGTTAATGTCATCTCCGGGTACTGCATATAGGCAGATACGCGCAAGGGATTGGTCTGTCATGCAATGACTTCTCACTCCATCACTCACTTTCTTTGCAGTTGCCCTGCCCTAGTCAATTTAAGAAAGGCATACTTGTGGGCGCAGTAGAGCAGTGGTTAGTGTCCTTGACTACTGTGCGAGGGATCAGGTTCGATCCCAAGAAAAACACAAATTTCATGTTAAGGTTTTATCTACTGCGCCACCTCTCGCGAACGTTTGACAAACATCCGAGAGTATGACTGTCTTGAAAAAGCTTTTCAATTCAGCCGTTCGGACTCGGCATAAAATTGTAAAATTCACGGCATGTCTCGCCCGATACGACTTTCATGGAAAGCCATGTGTGGCCCTGGCAATTAGGTACATCAGATTTTTCATGGCTCATGGATTTATTAAACGACAGATGGCGTTTCTTTTTAAATCGGTATTACAAGTGGCGTCTTTGAATGCGTTTTATGACGTTTTAGTTGGAAATGACTCATAAAATCAATTACTGTCGACTACAAATTTACAAACGACACTTAAAGTAACTCGACTTCGACTCAAATCTCAGCTGTCTTTTAATATACACTCCACTATTTAGAGTAAGGGTGATTGTGTTTGTGTGCTACTTCACAGCGCCACCTACACTGTCTGCGTCCCAACCTCATCTCTTGCAAACACATACTTCAACGACTCCAAATTGTTTTCGCCTGAATGACGTAAAACAGTCTCAGTCTCTCCAAAGTCTATTGGCATTTGGGAGAGTATGTGTCAAATATCGAAAAATATCTGATCGAAATTAAAAGATAGATTTTTGTTTGCCCAATATAAAAAGTGATTTGGATAAAAAAAAATATTTTAAATACACAAACTATACGTACTTATTTTCTATTGAAGGCATTATTTGCTGTTTAGTTAAATAGCATGCTGTTAGTGAATTAAATCCAGGATCAATTTATGATGCACTTACTTGTATTTCCAACAGGTCCAGCACTTTCATTTTTATTGCAGCATTTTCGGCAGTTATACTGCTTGCATTTACCGCCTCCGATGTGTTTTTTCTTACTCGATGCTTTCTTCCTTCCCATTTTGTTATCTTTTAAGAAATTAACCACACAAACACAATATATTGTTAACTAAGTACAACAGCTCGGCTTCTACTCACAACGTCCGACTACAAAGTGAAAGCAGCAATATTTTTTATCGAGGGAAGTAAATTTCTCGAAAATTTCGACACATCATAATAATATCGCAAAATATGGTGTGGGGTATAATACATACCTACACATGAAACCCACGAACGAGATGAGCAGAAAAGTTTGAGAAAATCTACAACGAATATAACAAACTGTTGGGGAGATTCAGTATGTACGTACTACATACAGACAAACTGTCTTCACAATAGATTCAGGTCTATGTACACGAGTACACACATCTCGTTGTATAGCTCTTGTTGCGCTGATGCGTTATACAAGAAGTATGGGCCAAATATTGCTGATTTAAACCTATATCTATAAATAGAATAAAAATATAAGTGGGTAAGTTAAAAGTATGAACACATAACGAAAAAAGTCAGAAGGTGAACATTTTTGTGAGAACAACTAAAACGAATTATTAATAGAGAGATTCGAGTCGACTCTTTGAATGTTAAGCCAGAGCTTTCCAAACTGTTTCAAATGACGTCGGTAGTCACTGTAATAATATCAAGAAGAAGGATGATACTTTTTATTAAGTTTCAATTCAACGAAGACGAGTTTCGGTCGAAATTATAACTAAAGACACATTTACTATTATGGGCAAGGGCAGGGGACCTTAGGAACTTGGCTTTCGTCACCTGCAATTGATATATTTATGTGCCATTATGCGGTTGACTCATGTGATTAACAACACGGTCTTCAACAGTCCATCTGAACCAATACCCATTCCTTCAAATATAATTACACAAAGTAATAAAAATGGAGCAATCCATAGCTTCAAAACCATATAGATCCGCTGGTCCTGAAATTTCAGAAACTATGGCCCTTATTGTGATTGTCGATCAGCGATCGTCACGATAATTGTCGATTGATTTTAGCTATTCGTACGCACAAATTTTTTTTACTTCCAAGAGAAAGCATCGACCAGACGTTTGTAATCGACTACAAGCGACTGTCAAATCGACAAATATCAATCGCAACCGACAATCAAAGTTGTCTATCGATCGACAGTTGTCGATCAACGATCAACTATCGACACTCACAATAAGGGCCTATATCTCGGACATAAGACCGATACTCACTTATGGGGCAATTGTTTGGTGGACAGCCTCTGAGAAAGCTATAAATCCCGATTATCTAAGCAAGGTCTAGTGCACAGTTTGTTTGTGCATAAGTGGTGCTCTAAGTACAACTTCCTCTGCGACACTGGATATAATGTTTCATCTATTGGCCCTTGATATAGTTAGTAAGCAAATGGCAGCGAGTGCAGCCACTCGTCTTAAAACTACCTCACAGTCGTGCTCAAGCAAAGACTTTGACCACGTTTCCATTCTGAAGAACATCAGAATCTCAACCGAAAGCACTGACTACATCACTCCATCCGTAAATTTTGACAAGAACTCTTTCCTCACCATCACATTCAGATCAATCTGAGGGTACATTTTCAGAAAATTAATCAATTGACTTCTATACTGACGACGCGACGGCTTGAAAACCAAAAACGGAGTTTGTGGGGACGTTTTCTCCGAAAGTCTTATGCCCAAAACACACGTGCAGAATTCACTGCGCAGCAGGATTAGAATACACATGTTCTTATGTGGTGAAACAAATGTAAATTCTGCAGCCACCGCAGCACTGCAACATGTCTCTATTTCTAAATCCACTGCATAGCAACGCAGTGAATTAAATTAAGTAGACTTGGCAGCATCGAATTTTTAAATTCAGCTACTGATGCATACGAGGAAAAGAGAGACGGGAATTATTTGTCGTCTTTGTTTCACTCACATATTTTTCCCATCATTGACAGCAACCGCTGCAAATTGAATTCTGCACATGTGTTTCATCTGCAGTACTGCATGCAGTGAAGCATTCAGAATTTCTGCACATGTGTTTTGGGCATAAATCCACTGCATAGCAACGCAGTGAATTAAGTTAAGTAGATTTGGCAGCATCGAATTTTTAAATTCAGCTACTGATGCATACGAGGAAAAGAGAGACGGGAATTATTTGTCGTCTTTGTTTCACTCACATATTTTTCCCCTCATTGACAGCAACCGCTGCAAATTGAATTCTGCACATGTGTTTCATCTGCAGTACTGCATGCAGTGAAGCATTCAGAATTTCTGCACATGTGTTTTGGGCATAAATCCACTGCATAGCAACGCAGTGAATTAAGTTAAGTAGATTTGGCAGCATCGAATTTTTAAATTCAGCTACTGATGCATACGAGGAAAAGAGAGACGGGAATTATTTGTCGTCTTTGTTTCACTCACATATTTTTCCCCTCATTGACAGCAACCGCTGCAAATTGAATTCTGCACATGTGTTTCATCTGCAGTACTGCATGCAGTGAAGCATTCAGAATTTCTGCACATGTGTTTTGGGCATTAATCTTACACTCACAGAAAAAAATTGTAATATTTACAATTTTCTGCGTAAAATTTACAAATTTTAATTGCTACTATAGTCATTACAATTTAATAGTATATTTCGTTTTTTTTTACTATTTTCAATTGAAAAATCTTAACACCAACTTGGTTGTATCCATTTTGTGAAAATTTTCAATATTTTAAACTGTATACCGAATTCTTTTGTCTGGAAAGCTTCGATTCTGATGTCACAATGCAGGAAAACCGGTTCCCCCACACACAGAAAAAAATTTTAAAGGCTTTACTATCCGAATTGTAAAACCATCTATTTAAAATTAAAATAGCAAATTTGGTTAATTTACTATTTTAATTGCAATTTTTTTTTTTGTTTTACTATTTTGTTTTTTGAAAATTTGAGTTTTTAAGTTTTTTTATCGAAGAAAACAAAAAAATTTACAATTGAAATAAGTAAATTTCGCATATTTTTTTCCTATTAAATTGTAATGACTATAGTTACAATTAAAAATGGTAAATTTTACGCAGAAAATTGTAAATATTACAATTTTTTTCTGTAAGTGCCAGCACGAGAAAAAAACATAAAATCACAAATTTTCAACAAAAAATAAAATAGTAAAACTAAAAAAATTGCAATTAAAATAGTAAATTAACCAAATTTGCTATTTAAATTGTAAATAGATGGTTTTACAATTCGGATAGTAAAGCCTTTACAATTTTTTTCTGTGAGTGTAAGCTCGTCTACTAAACTACTGTAGCGTGTTCCAGACGAAAATTATGACGATAAAAGAAGTCTTACCTTAGGTCAAGAAGAACATCGTGATATCCGTTAAAGATATCTGCATATTTTCAATAGCCCTCGTCTGCTGATCATCTCTTACTAACATCTCTTCAACATTCACCAATTTTAAGTTTCGAGGCATAGGGGCATTCCAGGGAATTGGAAGGCCGATGAATTCGCTAGAATAGAAACAACTCAACTCATTCTGCCGGATAAAGGCACTCTGGGCATACCAATCAATACTTGCAAACAAAATTTAAAGCTGAATTCTATCGAGAGTGCAAGTCTTTTAGCTGGAAAAGTGGCACTACACGTCTGCCAGCTCTCTCCCGTAGAAGGAAGCTTCACTTGGAAGCCTTCCATTACAATGACAAACACTGACATCAAAAGCCTCTTACGCTTGATAAAGAGCTCAAAATGGTTCAGCGAGTAGGGAGATAACACAGCAAATATTTTCCCTCAGCTTCGCCGTGGACCACATGCTATTAACGTAGACAAAATCAACCAAGGGGAGACCTCTGACTTATCAGTTTACCTGGGAGGTGTTCACGCAGCAAGCTCAAAAATAATCGTGTGATCATCTGCCCATCATTATTGCTGCTAACATTTATCGATTCTTCTCTGGAATTTAGAACGATATAGGACTCGATGATTCTGTTTCTCGATAAGATGCACTAAACGCTTACCCTTGGGCAATTTAAGTCCCGTTGGTGTTTTAGACGTAGATTACGTGTTTATGGAGGGCCCAGTAGCGACAGTTTTGTTTATGAACGTTCCCATTTAAGTGGACGTCGTCGCTCCAGAATATGCAAATCACTATTCGAAGGGATTTTGCTTTTGTCTTTCTTTAAAATTGAATGAGTGATAGTTTTTGAGAGGCCCAAAGCGGATGCTGTTTTTCGAATTGAAATTCTTAAATTTTCGTACAAGCTTTGTTCCATCTTCCTTGGCCCTTGATGCTCTACTGGGCCCTGGCCTGAGCTGTATTGAAAAGAAGCTTGGCGAAACCTATGCTCCGAAGAACGAATTAAATGTACACTCAGCCCATTGCTCAATCGTCGAATACACAACTTCGGGTAGCCAATAACGTAAGAATAGCCACACTTCGCTAGTGAATGCACAGTGCTCTCCCGAGACCCAACCACCTGTGGCATTGTAACTTACAATTCCGCACCCAAAATGATTTAAATGACAGCAATCTTTCGCCCCACCAGGTACCTGGTACATGAGATTGCTTGTGTTATATTTACCGCTAGACGTTTAGTACATAAACTAAAGGAAATGTATTGTGATTACCTTATAGTGTCGGCTTCTGTGGTCTAATTTTTCCTGATGCGATTAAAACAATTTTAAATCCATCTTGTCACCCTACGTTTCGTCGATTTTTTGTCGACATCCTCAGGGGCAGTTTATTACGTCTTAAAAAAACCAAACATCATCAACAAATTTCTTAATTATTGTCACACATTATATCTTACTTACATGTTACTAGTTACATAATATTATATTTATTCCTTCTTTTGTATTTTTGACGACACAAACATACAAAATAAATAAATAAATAAATATGAAATAAATAACACGTATAGGACATCACTATTCTAAATATCACAGTAGTTTTTTTTGGCGTATGGCAACCAAGTAGCTGGCACTGATGTTGTCTAAGTCCTCTTTTGTGTTCATCGTAGTTTCTTTCCTCTCTTGAATCCGTAAGCTTTCAAGAGTATACCTCGTTCTTGTTTTTCTCTCCTTGTCCAATATTTTTATATTTTCAAAATCCGGTTCATGTCCATTGTCGATCATATGCTGTGATAGTGCCGTCGCTGTTGTTCTTGCTCTGTTTATGTCCGCTCTATGTTCTGCCATTCTCGTTCCTAGCGCTCTTTTTGTGGTTCCTATGTATATGCTATTGCACGTCTGGTTCTCTTTGCCTTTACATTTTATTTGGTACACGACGTTGCACTGTTGTTCTTTATTAATTTTTGATTTTGTGTTCGTGTAAATGTTTCTTAGTATGGAGTTTGGTTTATAGGCGAATGTTGCGTTCTCTTTTTGTATAGTTGTATGCAATGTCTTGTTGTTGGTCAGCCCGGGTATGTATGCTACACTATGAAACATTTTAGGGTTGCCATCTTCCATCTTTTGTTCTTTTTGTATTTTGTATTTTTGTTGTGATATTTTTTCTTGTATTAAGTTGTTTATAATGTTTTTTGGAAAGTTGTTATTTCTCATTATATTTCTTATTTTCTTTATGTTCTCTTTTTGGTACTCAATGTCACTGATGTCCATAATTCTGTGTATAAAGTTTCTCGCTGTGTTAATTTTTTGTTTGTTTGGTTGTGTCGAGTTGAAATTCATCATTCGTCCTGAGGCTTGTGGTTTGGAAAACCATTTACGAGTGTGCGCATGTGTGTTCATTGAAAGCTCGTTTTTCTATCAATCTAGGAAGTAATTTTGAATTGGAAATTTAACCATTTGTGCGCAAACGCGTTATGTGATGCGATTGTATGAGAACACAAGCGTTCTCACTATCATATTTTTCTCTCACCTCCAAGTTGGTGATAGCTGACTGTCTAGTTCTCGAACGGAGATTGGGTAAAAACAACCATTTTGTTGATAGCAGCAGTGTTAACCCGCTCCCCTTTGCTCCAGGAGGCATCGGACGGATTCCCTAAATGTATCGAATCAACGGTGGCATTTACAGTTCCAGGCAGACCGAACTATTTAGTGTTATCCCTATCAGAGCTTCGACATATTCGGATCCTAAGTCTATAGGGCGGCTAAGCTTCTGGTCAACAGCTTATCAGTCAAAAAAAAACTTCACCTTATTTTTAAAAAAATATTTTTCACAACTAATTTCAGGAACTCGACGTAACCGAAGATTGCAAAGCTGCCGTTCGCGCTGTCAAAGATATTTGCTCCGGTCGCTCCAGGTTCACACTTTTACATATCGGTATGTGACTACAGCATTTTTAAATTTGCTCATCAATGCAACCTTGCCACTTCTATTTAAATTTCAGCCGACGTCTTAAAAGGTTCAATGATAAAGAAAATCGTCGACAACAAACACAACACCACCTCTTTCCATGGCCGTTTAAAAGAATGGGACAAGGCGGACGTTCAACGCCTCCTACGAAAGCTAGTCATCGAAGAGTTTCTTCGAGAGGACATGATCTTCTCTAAAGACATTCCTCAGGCTTATATAAATCTCGGACCGAAAGCTCAAAAACTGATGACCGAAAACGTTCGATTGCGTTTCGCCATTGTACGCACTGGCAAGATAGCACAAGGCTCCACAGATCCAGATGCACCAACTACAGCAGCAAAATCGCGCGATCGTGATTCTCTACCAGAAATCAAGGCAATATCCGAACGTTGTTACACGGAACTCCTCGATCTGTGTCGATCGATTGCGGCTGCGAAAAATGTCACAATGGCTAGTGTGATGAATATTCAGGCGATTAAAGCAATGGCCGAGTCAATGCCCGAGACTGAAGAAGATATGCGTGCCATAGTGCACGTGACAAAGGCTAATTTCGAAAAATATGGCGAACAATTGCTGGAGATCACTAGAAATTATGCAGCCGAGAAGTTATGCATGCTAATGGACTTGGAGGAGAACACTATCGAAGATGCGAGTGTGATTGAGACACCTGCTGCTCCTGTGGCTGCTGTTCGTAGTGGATGGAAGTCGTCATCATCGTCCACAGCAAAACGGACTATGGACGATATTGATAATGACTTTGCTTCATGGGAATCGGTGGCGCCGAGTCAGACCAGTGGATATAGTCGGGGTGGTAAACGAAAACGTTCGTGGCGAGGAGGAGCCGCTAAAAAGTATAAAAAAGCAGCGGCAAACAGTTCAGGTTCTGCAGGACCCTCCACCTCATGGGGGGCGACCGCAAAGAGTCCCAAAAAGAGGGCAGCAAGGGGTGGTGCGACAGCTGGAAGAAAGAAGGCAGTCGCAGCAGGCCAAAGCGGTTGGATTGGCAAGAAATCCAAACCCAGTGGTGGCAGCTTTAACAGTGGTGAGTACTAACGTTTGTTTTTTGTTTTGGTACAGTGCACTTATAGCTAAATATTATAAATGGAACTTTGGTCCATTTTTGACACTAGCTTAAACCCATTTACTCCGACTACGGTTGACCCTTAAGTCTCCTGCATGTACCGTATACAATTTTGTCAGCTATACTCTTTGAATGTCTAAAAACGTGGTGTAAAACACTAATGTAGATTGTTCACCAGCGTATGCTTTGTTCCGGAAGGTGGACCATAGATGGCCCATTTCGGGATCCCAGCAAATCTTGAAGTGGTGGAAAGAAAACTTGGTTTGGTATTTAATGCACAAAAGACACAGCTCACCACTTTTACAAAGAAACGAGGGAAAAGGAACGACCAATCCATCCATACCAAGGAATGCACATTATTGATCAGTGTCCTCAAAAGTTAAGTTAGCTATATAGAACAAAAAGGTTCTACTCTAGCATCAATTCCACAACCCCTGGCGCATAGAAGGCGTTGACCCATAACTATTCTATAGGTACTACCATGAACGGGGTTCAGAAGAACTTTACTCGAAATTGGACACAAAAACTGACTCACCCCGTGGGTTGATATCTCCACTGCCCCATTGTGAATGATGAGCATTTGCAGCACGTCCAATTATCAGGTCCCATCCTTCCTGTTCCGCGTTGTGGACTAAGGCGTGGTTTTATTTGGACTACATATTTTCATAATCGTCTTACCTGATCATCCCCCACCCTCCTCTTTCTCTCTCTTCTTTCCGTGAAGGATCGAACCTTGCACCGGGTAATTCTAGTGCGAACTTTGTTGTTGAACTTTCTCAACTGATTTGTGGCTGATTAAAACCGCAATTTCAGTGCAAACCTATGAATTTTCACCAAGCAGCTCGCAGTTCTCGGTATGGAGTTCCGGATTGAGATATCGGAGGTTTCTTTTTATCCTTTCCTTCGGAATATGCGGGCAGGGTATTGAAATCCGACCTTTTGGCTGAGTGAATTCCAACAGGTCCTTCTTTCCGCCAAGTCGTAGGTCGGCAATTGCCCGTAGATTCTGTGCATTCGCAACGAACGTTTTCTGTCGTTAACGCCATCCAGTATGCGCAACTCTATGAGCTTTCAATGGTTTTTACTCAACCTGCGGTCTGGCTTGCTAAAGTCTACTATCACCACCTGGAGATTGGGATTAGCAGTCACGGCCACCTTGGACTTCTTGTCCTTCATCGGCTCGGATCCTCGTCCGGGGGCTGCCTCCGCGTCGATTGACGGTCTCTTCAGTCTGTCCGAGACGAGGTGGATGACAAAAGGCTTTCCCTCCTCGTCTCGACAAGTCTTCCAGCTGTTCGCCTAGTCGTCTCTACCGTAAGTCTCCTGTCGTCGTTGCGTGCGTTGGGCTTTCTCCCAATCGGATTGGGCTTAGTGCCCTAGTATGTTCCAACATAACCACTACCTCTCGTGGTTCAGTGAGGAATAAATTGGATACTCGCACTTTTTTGAAGTGGCATCTATTGTAAACGCAAAAAATTGAAAATAACCGTTTTTCATGATAAATTGACTCACGCCCAAGGCCCAATAGGTGCCTCTAGCATTCTATAAAGAAATCCAGGATGGTTGTCATTTTGTTTCACTAATTTTTCGCTCCGAACCATTAGCGTTATGTCCAGCGATGCCAACTAAGGCTTTTTCATGCCTTTTAGGCATTATTTCATTAGCTAAGGCTTTAAGGCTTGTTTTTCTTCAAAAAGGCATCTTTTTTTATTTCAAATATTTTTTTATTTTTTTTTTTTATTCAACATAATTTTTTTTATTTTTTTTAAACATTCTTAAAGAACTTTAAGTATAATTCTGTACACAAAGTCCCTTTTTAAAGACAAAAACTGCTATGATCTGCAATTCAAATAAACACACATATATGTACATACTTGTTTTAAATATCTATGTAGCTATAATATCAAGGACCAAGGCGATCTGAGGACTAAAACTATGTTTGTTTTGTGTTCAAGACTTTGTACCTACTTATGAAACTAAAATGTCATGAATTTTGTTCCTAGAATTTTTAAGTTAAAAAAAAAAAAATTTTTTTTTTGTTTATTTTTTTATATTTTGTTTACTTTTTAATTTATTGTTCGACTTTACCTAAAAAAAATATTTTAGGCATTATTTTATTGAAAAAGGCATCTTTTTCTTTCAAGTTAGGCATTTTTTCGTCAAAGGTGGTTGGCAACGCTGGTTATGTCGTTTTCGATTGGTAATCCAGAACCGTCCGGAAGCAATCCGAATGCTTCTGAAAGCGTTCGATTGGCACTCAACTGACAGTTCTTTTACTAAAAAGAAGAGAAATTTGCTTCTGGATTTGAATTCAGAATCGCGGAGAGTTCTTCCGGACGCTTCTGGATTACCAATCGAAAATGACATTAGTTTATGTTGGCGTCATTTTCTGGGAAAAATTTGTATGAACTGACATTTCACTAGCAGTCAATGGGATCACCTTTCTCGGGAGAAGTATAGCGTACCTTATCGTATTGTATAGCTTTTATAGCTCCTTGTGTATTGTTGCAGCAAATATATGCATACGCATACCAATGTCTTTCAGTATTCAGTCTTCACGCAACCGTCAACGAAAGCGGAACTCTTTTTTCGACTCTTCAATAAATCGTTTTGTTAATAAAAATTTATCGTAGTTTTTCTTTTGGAACTAGCTTTATTCTATCGTCATTAGCGCGAACATTGGTCCTTCAAACCGGTATATTAATTCAATTAAATCAATTAAATCATAAATATCATTATTTGCCCCATCGCGTAAAAAGCCAAAGAAATTCATCGCGTTGAAATTTTCTCTTTTTGCTTTGTCTTCCATTTTCGCGCTCTCACACCACACCACTCGAGCTGTTAAGTTGGCAAAAGTTAACGGGCATTTTTTTCTATCGCTGACAAACGGTCTGTGAATTCGTGTGATTTGTCGGTACAGTTTTTTTTCACAATGACTACCGAAGCAAAACGCGATAGCAGCCGAAATGCATTAAGAAGAACCCTAAATGCAAGTAAAAAAGCAGAAACACTCGACGCAGCTGATTTGGAGTCGTATTTTCACATTCTTGCAGATCAATGGGGAACTTTCTGCCAAGCCCAAGATAAAGTGGAACAAACATGTGGAAGCGAAACGCTGGAAGATCAGGAAGCTGAGCGGGAACAAGGGGAGCATTGGTATCGTGAAGCCTTCGCAAATTTAACTCGTGCCGCAAACAAATTGAAAGCTGCAAGCAATTTAAAATCGCAACCAACATCTGACAACACAACGCAGTTATTACCGAACACCATTTCGCAAACACGTGCTGATATAAAACTCCTCGGCATACCGCTTCCACATTTTTCGGGAGATCCAAAGGAGTGGCGACCATTTCATGACGCATTCGAATCTATGATTCACAAAGAATCGTCACTCAATGGGTCGCATAAGTTGTACTACTTGCGCAACAGCTTGGAGGGGCCAGCTCTTCAGGTAATTAGGGGTTTTCAATCAACCGACGAAAACTACGAAGAAGCCTGGGCTCTATTAAAGAAACGCTTTAATGTCCAACGTGTCATAATTGACTCATTTTCGAGCACTTTTTGCGTTGAAAAAAGTCAATGGCGAATCATCCACTGCTCTGAAGGCGCTTTTAGACACTACCCAGGAGCATTATCAGAGTCTGAAAGCACTTGGAAGGGCCGTAGAGAACTGGGACGATTGGCTGGTCCATTTAACAGTAAGTAAATTTGATGGCGAAACCCATAGGCAGTGGGAGTTGTCGCAGACAAAGGACGAAGTTGCAACGTTTGACACTCTTGTCAATTTTCTGGAAATTAGATGCCGTTCCTTAGATGCGATAGACTCTCACCAAAGTGCTCCTACCAGTTCTAAGTCGTACAGCAATCTAGAGGCAAAACAAAGTCCACCTCAAGCGCACTACATACCGCAGCACCGGATAATCAGCCAAATAAAAGAGCAGCATCGAAATTCCACAATGACACGTGCGCGTACTGCTCAGCAAAACACAGAATTTACAATTGCGACAAATTTCGATCTCTTGACATTGCCAGAAGAACATCGGTGGTTCGAGAGAAAAACTTGTGTTCAAACTGCCTTGTTGTTGGCCACGATGATCATGACTGTCGCAGCCCTAACGCATGTCGTGTGTGCCAAGTACGCCACCATACTCTTTTGCACCAAGAGACCCCAACAACAAGTTCATTGGTAGAACCCAGTACAAGCAGTCAGTTCACGCAATCCAATTTCGCACACACTGAACACCAAGTTCTTCTTGGTACTGCTATTGTAAAAATTGTTGACCTATCTGGACGTTATCAACCAGCCAGACTTCTATTTGACAGCGGCTCGCACCTTTCGTTTATTACAGAGAGCTTTTTACAACGACTTCAGCTGAAAAGATCTTCGACTTCAACAGCGATTGAAGGTATAGGTGGAACTGAAGCTGGAAGTTCTAGGGGTGAAGTTCAGCTCACTTTATCTTCATACGATCAACGCTTCATGACGACAATACGTGCTCACATTCTTTCAAAAATAACAAGCTTCTTACCTCCGGTTCAACTCCGCCAAACTGATTGGCCACATATTAAGCGCCTAAATCTTGCAGACCCGCATTTCTACACTCCGGCTCCAGTTGATATCCTTTTAGGCTCAGACGAATTAGGACAGTTTTTGCGCACTGGCTTGGTCATGGGACCCATCGGTACTCCCTTAGCACAGCAATCTACACTTGGGTGGGTTCTCTTTGGGAAAATCATGGAATCACCACCGCGAGGCAGCACTTCTCTTGCCGTTTGCTTGCATACAGACAACGCACTCACAAAGGCTGTCTCCAAATTCTGGCAGGTCGAAGCGCTGCCGGAGATTAAACATCTAACCCTCGAGGAACAATTGTGCGAAAAATCCTTTGAACGCACCCATTACCGTCAAGAGGATGGACGCTACGTAGTAAAACTTCCATTCAAACCTGACTGCCCACTCGGATCTTCTCGCCACGCTGCTGTTCGTGCACTATTTCGAATGGAGTCACTTTTTGCCAAGGATGAACATCTCAGAATTCAATACAAGGACTTCATTCACGAATTCATTCAGCTAGGTCATATGGAAAAGGTGAGTCACCCCCCAGTGCTTGGAAAGCACTATTATATGCCACACAGAGCGGTCGTTAAAGAAACGAGCACAACAACGAAGTTAAGAGTTGTGTTCAACGCTTCTTGTCGCACCACCACCGGTTTTTCTTTAAACGACGCTCAGATGATCGGACCACAACTCCAAGCTGATCTTTTCGTTGCGTTGGTTCGAGTACGAACGAGTGCTGACGTGACGAAAATGTATCGCCAGGTACGAGTAGATAACGAACACGTGGATTACCAACGCATTGTCTGGCGTGACTCACCTGAAGACGACATCGAAGATTACAGAACACTAACTGTCACATACGGCGTCGCATCGTCTTCTCATCTAGCAGTAAAAGCCATTCAACAATGCGCTCTAGATGAGGGTCAAAACTACCCTACAGCAACAGAAGTCATACTGCACCACTTCTACATGGACGACCTGCTGACTGGCTGCTTTGAAGAAGAAGATTTGTTAAAGCTTCAGTCTGAAGTATCTACAGTATTGAGCCGAGGGGGTTTCTCTCTTCGCAAATGGTCAACGAACTCTCCTCTTGTGATCAACGCCGTACCAGAACACCAACGCGAAATCTTACAGCCATTGGACTTCTCGGAAGCAGATAGCGTCCGTACGCTGGGATTACAATGGGAGCCGTCATCAGACTATTTGTCATTCGCCATCCAGGTTTATAAAGTAGATGCTTCAAAATTTACTAAAAGATTACTTCTTTCAGATGCATCTAAACTTTTTGACCCGCTGGGTTTGCTGTCCCCATGCACGATCATTCCTAAGATGATATTTCAACGGCTGTGGAAACCTAAAGTGGACTGGGATGAAGTTGTGCCCGACGATGTTAAACGTCAGTGGTTTGATTATAGGGACCATATCACGAGCCTCGCAGCAATCAAGGTGCCGAGGTGGGTCGGTACTGGAATTCCTAACGCTATTGTAGACCTACATGGCTTTGCAGACGCATCACAAACCGCTTACGCCGCTGCTGTATACGTCCGCACGATTTCTCCCGACGGTAGTGTTACCGTGCGTCTACTCACGGCGAAAACAAGAGTCGCCCCACTTAAACAAACTACTTTGTCCATTCCACGTTTGGAATTATGCGCCGCTCTCTTGTTAGTCCAACTAATCAAACACATCAAACCGATTTTGGAACCCTACATACGACACATCATTTGTTGGACTGATTCGACTGTGGTCCTTGCTTGGATTCAACAACACCCTGGAAGATGGTGTACCTTCGTCGCAAACCGTGTGTCGCAAATACAGGAGATCGTACCCTCTGAAAATTGGTTTCACGTGCAATCTGCGCACAATCCAGCCGACTGCGCCACACGGGGTGTACCGCCGCAAAACTTAGCCAATCACGAACTTTGGTGGAATGGCCCACCTTGGCTGAAATGTCATCAGTCGTCATGGCCTTCACAACAGATTTTTACCACAAATCTAGATCAGCGCTCCGAAGCAATCAACACAGCAAGTACGTCACATGCGCTGCCTCCAATTTGGGATCTTATCGATCGATACTCGAGTCTGAGGATGCTGAAGCGTATCACTGCTTATATTTTGCGATTCGTGCATAATCTCCGAACAGCTGTCGAAATACGAAAAAGCGCCGTTTTAAAGCCAACCGAATTCCGAAGTGGTAGACAATTACAGCTGTGTGAATTGGACGAAGCCCTGTTACTATGGATCAAGCTCACTCAATCCTTCTTCTTTGCTGACGACATACAACGCCTGTCCTCCAACATACTGGTAAGTCGCCAAAGCAAACTAATAAGATTACATCCGTTTTTAGACGAAAGAGGACTGATTAGGGTGGGCGGTCGATTATGCAATGCATCGTTACTACCTGATAAAAAACATCCGTTTCTACTGCCAGGATCTTCAAGGCTCACTACGCTCATTTGTAAGGACATACACCACATAACACTTCATGCTGGTCCGCAGGCTATGCAGGCGGTGCTTCAAAATCGCTTTTGGGTCATCAGTGCTCGAAAAATATTACGCAGAATCTTCAGACTATGTGTAAAATGCCGAAGGCACTCCCACGTGGGGATTTGCCTAGACCACGTGTAGTAGCATGCCGTCCTTTTTTGCGCAGCGGTGTGGATTTTGCGGGTCCAGTTTCACTTCGTTTCAATAAAGGACGTGGCACCAAATCTGTGAAGGGATACATATCCGTCTTTATTTGCATGGCAACTGGCGCTATGCATTTAGAGATTGCTAGTGATTTATCATCCACAACATTCATCGCAGCCTACAAACGGTTTATCTCCCGGCGCGGGCAATGCCGGGAGTTATACAGCGACAATGGCACCAACTTTGTCCGAAAAGGAACTCAAACTCTTACTATCGCAAGCCATAAAGGACGAAAAATTGGCCAAATACCTTGCAGACGATGGAACTGTTTGGCATTTCAATCCGCCAGCCGCTCCTCACATGGGTGGCTACTGGGAGGCTGCTGTTAAACGAGTAAAATACCATCTACGCCGCACATTATCAGACCATTTGTTGACCTTCGAGGAATTCTCGACTCTGTTGACAGAGATCGAGGCGTGTGTCAATTCAAGGCCTCTCTGTGCGATCTCCTCTGATGTCAACGACCTCCTTGCCCTGACCCCAGCCCATTTCTTGATCGGGGAGCCATTAAAAGCAGTACCTGAACCTAACATCGAAGACTTTAAGTTTGGTAAAGAGATGGCATTTTATATCAACTTTAAGACAACATTTCTGGAGACGGTGGAGCTCGGAGTACATTGTGCAACTGCAACAGCGCTCGAAATGGACTCGTCCCAGCTCTAACGTCAAGATTGGAGATTTAGTTGTGCTTCGTGATGAACGGTTACCACCAACAAAGTGGAAGCTAGGTAGAGTTATAGGTGTTCACCCTGGGTCAGATAGTAAGGTACGTGTCGTTACACTGAAAACCGCTGATGGAATTTTAACTCGACCTATCGTCAAGATAGCGCCACTACTTTCTGTTCACGAAGACAGTCGTTAGCGATTGAAAACTTTTCGCTATTTTAAACAAATTTTGCAATTCGTTTCAATGTGGGCGGAATGTTGCAGCAAATATATGCATACGCATACCAATGTCTTTCAGTATTCAGTCTTCACGCAACCGTCAACGAAAGCGGAACTCTTTTTTCGACTCTTCAATAAATCGTTTTGTTAATAAAAATTTATCGTAGTTTTTCTTTTGGAACTAGCTTTATTCTATCGTCATTAGCGCGAACATGTATGTTGCCTAAGAGTCTATAACGAAAATAAAGGTCAAATTTCCGAGACCGCCAAGTTTTTCGCAACTGAAAGTATGCAATACAAAAATATCAATTACAAAAATGTGCGTAAAGTTAGTCCCTACATTTTTTTTTAAAATGAACAAACAAATTGTGCTGATTGTGCTATAAAAAAATTCAAATCGAAAATAACATTGTTTTCTTTAATCAATTTTTAATAGCACAACTCATCAAAATACATGAAATATGAAATTGACAGTTCTCCCCTGAGATCTATTCGATCTCTAACGACTAACTGAAAAAATATCCTAACAAATAAACACAATATCATCAGTTGTGTAAAAAAAACAATTTTATTTGAAGTGCACATGCATAGGTTTATATTTTTTTTTTTTTTTGCATTATTTAAACAAACTTAAGTAAACTAATAAACACTTTCTCTTATTCTATTCCGTAGGTGGTTTCGATTTGATGCCAATTCCAACATCCAGATAGCATCCTTTACGTATCCAATATTTCTCATGTGTATGCCTTTTTAGCTTATTTTAAGTGCAAGTGTCAAGTGTCAAGGGTTTGCACTGCCATTTTGTTTGTTATTTATTAAAAAATATATATTATGTAATGTTTGTACAAATTCAAATAAGTAATAAAAATGTCTAAACATTTTCTTTAAGTACAGAAATTAAACTAATCGTCATGGAAATTAAATACACCCATTGACCATAGAATACTGTTGTCAGTCTCTATGCACACTGTTCGAGACGAATAGGAATTGGATGAGCTGACAATGCCTTTGCCAAATTCCAAAATGCCATTATCTGAAATTTAAGAGCATATGGTTAAGTTTATTTGGGCTGGTGTGTTGATGGCTTAACTTACTTAAATCCCACTTGAGACCTTTGGATGTGACGATTGCCCGCCCACCCACTGGAAGTAACGAGCACCACCTTTGGCTTTTAACCAGTTCTTGTGGTATATGTATGCTGTGCACACCAGGTCGCAGTAGCCATGTTATGGAATTGCCTCCTAATAGGTATACATTTAGCGTTGGAGTTGCTTTGTATAATGTCTGAATGTTGGCCATGATGTGATCAATACGCCCAGATGTGTCGTGGAATACAAATATGTCATTTATCTGAAACGAGAGCATGAGGATTTGTAGTGAACGGAGGAGGTGTTTGTCTTGATTTGTACAGGAGAGGTATATCCTATACAAAAATAACTTTTATCAAGGCAACAATATAATGGGTTGAAGTGTCAACGTTCCCTAAAGAAGGAGGCTGTCAGAGGAAATGTGAATTGTGCATTGTGCACAATTGAAGCTGCGAGTTACAACAATCGGAAGAAAGATTTATATCCTGAAGCAGAACCCCACAAAAGGAAATTGGATTGATGTCGTTAGGCGGTTGAGGCAGATTTTTAACCATAAGTTTACTTAATCAAGCGGAAGCGTGAACAAGCTGAAAGAAATTCGGTTGAAGAACTAACTAAGTTTTGGAAGCCCTATAAAAACTGCTGGAAAATGTATAAAAATATTTTCCAGCATTCTGTTTTTTTTTTTTTAAAGCTAGGCACACATATGCGTTTTCTGTTGCACGACGAACTTTCTGTGTGATAGTCCCCAGATTCATATTGAACGTTGTTTTATTTTTTCTGTGACTGTAAAGTCCAATACTGCTTTCACGTTTTCAATTCTGTATATGTACACAGGTGTCAGTTACATCACTCATTGTGTGGCTTGCCATAAGTAAAGCTTGCTAAATTAAAAGGCTAAACAGAGTTCAAAGAACAGGTCCTACAAGTGCCTTATGGTCTAGCCAAAACCGCATCACATAACGTGGTTCTACAAATTGTCACACTCGCGTTAAAAGTCACTCTTCTATCAGTCACCGGACGTGAACACATACAAGACAATTAGAAACTTATTCGGACTCGTTAAGGGTAAAATGACCTTCTACCACTAATCTACAGAATGGTGTTATGTCGAGAGAGAACTGGCCCATACACTGCTAGTAGGAACTCGCGCTGCCAAGCAACAAGAGTGCCAGAGTGGCAAGGTGGATACACAGAAAAGAAAAACCTTATTTCATAATTTTTGTGCTCAGGCCGAGTAAGAGCAAAGGGATATTTGGGCGCAGATTCTATCGTCGGTCGTTGGTATTCGATATTCAAACGCGAACAATGCAAATAAATCGAGGGAGATTGATTACACATACGTATTTATGAACATGGAGAACATAATGTGTTAAAACAGAAATTTAAAAACTAAGGAAATGAACTTGCTGTTCTCTACCTTCCAAAGTGCGACTAATTGAAGGCTGATGGCGCTCTATAAACATGAGTGTTGCTGACGTCAATTGATTCTAATTATTCAAATGACTATTAGTGTTATCATCAACAAGGTTTCAAAATCGAATGAGGTAATAAATGTATGTTTCTCGGTTATTTAGCTAATCAGGGCGATAACTTCATAATATGTATATCGAAATTATATTAGGATAGGAATCTTTATGGGAAATTGCAGATTGCTCCAAAGATCACATGTGAAATCAATTCATCTAAATTCAATGTAAACATACCTTCTTTGCCAGCAAAAACGGCTCGAGCACACGAATCGCTTTAGTAAAGTCAGTGTAATTCTGATCTGGCGTGTGTACACGCTGTATGCTTGGATCACTGAAAAACTCTTCTGTTTCTTGTGTTATGGAATCAAAATCACCCGTTATAAAATCTGGCAGTTTCAGCTGGTCACCTTTTTCATGAGACTGTACAAATTGCCTCCAACGATTTGTTCCACCATCCACTGTGCAACGATATTCAGCTTAAATCGGATAAAAAGAATCATACTGCATGTTGTGTCACAATTTGTAATCGTATCGAAATGGAATGTCGGCGGCCTTACCATTTTGCCAAAGATGTTCCACAATTTCTGCGGGCACTGTAACCCTCCGATTGATTACAAGGCAAGCATAACCCCTTGTAAGATTGGTACCGTTTATGATATCTTCCGGACGCCATTCTCGTTGATTTACAGAATGCGTAGCTGCCATGTGCCTAGTTGTAATAACGAAAGGTTTTTTCACTTGAACTTTGTACAGATAATTTGTAATGAAACAGCTATTCCACGAACAGAAAGTACCGAAACCGATAACATATCTGACGTTAGAGAGTTTACCCATAACCAAAATCCAAGTTCCCAGTCATATGGTTTTGACAGCACTTTTGATATGAAACAAAGACCATAAATTATAGAGTGAATAGTTTATTTTGTTGAGGGATGCATACTTTTTGGCGCTCTACAAATACAATGGTGAATTATTTGGTGAGAAATATAAAGGGTGGATCTAATTGTTAGAAATTGTTAGAAAATATTTTCCAAAGTTAGTTGCTTTATTGAATAGAATAATAATCGTAAGGTTTACTCTTTTCAATATGGAATATGATTCCATTCAAGTAACTTCTTCTGCTGGCTTGGCAGTAGCCCATCCAATTTTGTAGTAGGTACATTTTCCAATGATTTGGAATAACTCAACCATTACCATTACCGAATGAGTGATTGTTAACATAACAGAGATGATCTTTAACGGCCGCCGCCTCACAAAAAAATTTCCACGGCGTCATATAAAATCTCCGCGAAGGTTAAATTAAATAAATAAATAGGTGGCGCGACAGCCGGGTAGACATAGACACCCTAGGCCTAGCTTCTCGCAACTAATCGTTTATGTGAGTTTCTACTTTTGGGACGAATGGAAGGGACCTAGCTTAGATGATGACTAATATGCATTGCGTATTCATTTTTCGGTTTGTTTTTAGGATAATAATCCTTTCAAGTATTTGACTTTAAAAAGCAGAAGAGATTTTTTACGAAATCGCCCATGTCAGCCCATAAATGCGTTGCTACTTTTGCCGCAGCCAGCTGTCATGATAATTTTTTCCACCTGATAGCTCTTTTGACAAAATACTTTTCTGCCTCTAGGTTAGGCAACACATAGGTACGTAACATTTTAGAACAGGTTGCAGTGAGCAAATTTTAAAATAAGTTAAGATAGATTAGGTGGCGATTATTCCCGCTACACTTGAAACCATGTTGAATTGCTAAATAACTAATTGCTGGTGTAAGAAATTTCTTGTGTACATAGCCAGGCAGTGAGCGAACGCCAAAACTTGTCGACTAGATTGCCTCGGCTACAACGATCCGATAATGTCCCAGCCAAGAAGATCTTTAAATCCGAATCCACAGGTTCAAGAAGGCAAGAAAAACGGAACCAATGCTACTTACTCTGAATAACTGCGAACGACCCACGTGCCCACCCAGTAGAAGGCTGGCTGCAAAGCCTCTGTCGAGACTCTTCAGGCCTCGGGAGCTTGTTAGGAAAGTAATTATGTACAGCTATCCACATTTCTACAAATTATACAAGTAATAAAAGTCCAAAACTTGTCCATATAAATCGAATTATACTTTATTTTCATGTTAAAATATTTTGAATAGTGTAAATTTAATATATATAATAATAATAAATTTAAATGTTTGTATATAACGTTATTATATATAAAATGTAATATATAATAGCCTGAGGCACATCATTTTTTTTATAACCATTACAATGTTCTTCTTATTTTAAGTTTTATAATTGTTGATGATGAAGTTTTATACTTTTCACTGATTTTCGGTTCTCTTTTGTTTAGAATTATATGTTGTTGTTTTTTCGGATTACCAACGGTAATTAATTTCTATTTTCTTGTTTTTTCTTTGTTTTATTTATAAAATTACACTATGACATATTTAGAAGTACATACACCAAAATATTTTAATTTGTTACGATTATATATCTGTTGTTTTGTATTCGTTTACAACTCTATTCTATTGTTTATTTGATATTACATGTGTTTTGTTTTTGTTAAATTCTTATAAATTACTATTTGTTTTTTGTTTGTTTAGTATAAAACATATATATTGTAGATATATATTTATTCGTTTACTATACCATTTATACTTTGCACTTGGTTGTTGTTATAAATTTGCTTATGTATGTATTCATTGACTAATGATTTGAGAATTATTTTTTGTTTTACCAATTTAATTTAATAGAATTGTTTTTTGCTTTGTGTTTTTTAAACATTTATATTGCGTAGAAAAATAAGAAGAAATTTAGTAATGAATATAATTATGTATTTACATACATACGATAGAGTAAAGATAAATTTTATAAGGCCTCATGAGCAAGTGCACACGAGTTGGGCCTGAAATTTGTAAGAAATAAGTTTGCGATGTCAAAGACATCAGCTGTGATGAAATCTGAAATTTCGACATGAATGATGGATTGACACGGCCAAAGATGAGAAAATGTAAGATTTGCATATGCAAGTTATTTGAAGGTATAAGAACCTATAATAATCAACAAAACTACATTCAGAAGAACATTCATTAAATGCTTCACAAAAAGTGTAGCGACTACAACGGTGCAATGGGCAGGGAACATTTTTTAAAAATGGTTGCATTTTCAGATGAAAATGTGCTGAATTTGGATGGGGATTTCATTTATTTGCAGTATGAATAAGTTTTGAGTGGGGTACTATGGGACGGTGCTAGATTTTGCTATAAATCGTAGCTGTCATTATGATAAGCTAGTATTTTCGTAAGCTCTTGACTTGTGCTTCGCAAGTTGGTTTATTTTTACATTGTAAAGAATGTTACTTGCACATGTCAAAAATCGTGTCATTCCGTGACATGCAGACGTCAAAATAACGTTCAGTTTGTACTAAAGTTTTGTGTAGGCAAATTCGGCACTATTTTTAACATATGGAATAGTATGTCTATTCGCGTAGGCGGTATAAATCGAACGCAATCGGTATAAATCGATCGCAATCGCACAAAGTCTATACACTCATTAAAAAAAATGACAGGAAAAGAGAAAACCAGCACAATAACGAGTAACGATAACGATCAGTTTAAGGTGCTGGAGGGAGCGTTACATTTTCATGTTCGAAATCAAATACCCGGGGTTTCTTTGGTTTTGGCATTCACGGAAATTCACTGATAATTCCCACGTCGAACAAACATTTATAAAAATTTTTGTAGAAATAAATGTGTTTCAAATTTAGTACCTAACAACTAACGAATCATTCCGCCCATAGAATTTTGTCTTAATTGTACTACATATGACAAAACTCTCAAATGACAAAAGTTAACGATTAAACAACAAACATGGCGTAGCAACATGAACGTTAGCGAACACAAAATGGAGGAGATTTAACGGTGAAATATATATTAGCTGCACAACGACCTGAAAAGTGTGAATTTGTCATCTTAGTTGGCAGGCACATGTAGATCAATGAATAGAGTCTTCGATTTCAACCCAGAGCCAAGGCAGGAAGACCTCGCGAAAAAGCGGAACTTGGAGAGATCAACTGAAATCCATTAAAGCCATACAGCATTTTTAATTGTAGCCTCCGCCGCACTGTAGCGCCACTTAAGTGAGAACAACTATTTCTTTCCTGATCTGTCAAAATGTGGGGAAAAATTAAGAAACGACAAATAAATGCGCACCACAAATCAAATACGATGCTGAATGCTGATGCATAACATAGTTGCTTATGATGACAACACATAATAGGTCTGTTCCTTTAGTTTTGTAGTACAAATGGAAAAGACTGTCAAAATGGCTATGTGTGGATAAATTATCTCTCAAAGAGAAAATCTTACGAAAACGTTACGGAACGATTTTGTAGTAACTATGAAAAATGGCAGATGCATTTTGCTTTTCCATAAATTGCATGCGAGTATAAATCCAAGCGTGTGGAAGAGTTTGTACTGACTGAACTACAAGCATTCGAGAAGAAAAAATCTACATTAATTTTCCGCCTCCTGATACCATTTTTATTCCGATTTGTTTCTCATGTCGCAGCAAATCAAAAGACAAATGCAAATAGTTGTTACACGCCGACATGCCAAATAGGACAACAAATTTTAAATCATCTGTCAATTTTCTGGCGACTGACAAGTGACAGTTGTTTAAATTTTTACTAATGTCGTTTTCGATTGGTAATCCAGAAGCGTCCGGAAGAACTCTCCGCGATTCTGAATTCAAATCCAGAAGCAAATTTCTCTACTTTTCAGTAGAAGAACTGTCAGTTGAGTGCCAATCGAACGCGAAAACGACATAAAAGAAATTTGTTGAGTAGGAAGTAGGAACTAGCAAGATTCTCAGTGTGTGTGTGGGGGGGGGTGGGGTAAATATCTTGCAAGCCGTTCTCTTTTACGAATTTTTCAAGTTAAGGAACGACATTGAGTAAAAATGTGTAAGATCTAAAAGTAAAGGAACAGACCTAATGACATTTTTTGTTGACGTTTTAGAGCGTATAGCTTAAGATTTTTTTCAAGTCATTAATGTGGGATTGCGACAGACAGACAAATGCTAACGCCAATCACACACATACAGGACAGAAGAACAACTACGGTTAATCGAACCCATATTAATTTTGTTAACAAATTTTAATAAAAAAAATAAGTTTGATTCTTTTTCCATCGACATTTTTGCATATCAGTTTAGCAACTCTTTACAAGAGATGCATGCCAATTTCTTGCTAATAGACAATTTTGTAATGAGACGAACTGTACAGAATTGTTAGTTAAGACCTCGATTCACCCCAAACCCAACCTTACGGCAAACTTTTGTAACTTCTTAAGTCAACGCGTTTCTTTTTTAATTGTCCATCAATGAATATGTCAATAATTTTAACCAGAGCAGATATTCATTTGTATCAGACCTTCAATGCACTTACCACTCTATCAGCTCTTCTAAGAGTCGTATGTATGTAAATATAAATTTGTTTTGTTTTGTTTTTATGATTTTGTTTGACAAAATTTATTAGTGAATAAAATAATCAGTATTACAAATTTACATATTTTTAAAACGCTTATAGCGTTTTTTGTTTTCAACTACACACATACATCTATGTTTAGAAAAAAAGGGAAACAATTAAAAAAAAAATAATAATAATAATAAAAAAAAACTTTAACAAATAACATTATCTTGGACATAGGAAATTGGCACACGCACCTCTTTGGGGACTCAAGCAAAGTCTAAGCCATGCTTGAACTATATATATATTTTGTTTTTATTTTTATTTGTTTCCTATATACTATCGCGGATCCAATTTGTTAATATTTCCTTCCTCCTACTGTTAGTTATTAATTACACTTTGAATACAATTTAAAGCAGCACTTACGTATATTAGCTATTGTAATATTTTTGTAATTGTAATTTGTTGTTATTGCTAATTTTGTTTTTACACACACTTACTTGGTCACGACAAAATGTGTGGTATTGCAATTATGTATATAATGTTATTTTGTTACTTTTTATTATTATTTTGTGCGTTTAGATTAAGTCTTTGTTAAAGTTAGCTTAGTAAAAGCAACCAATGATTATTTTGCAATGTTTGGTCTATATATGGTTTAGGTTTAGTTTATTCAAAATGTTTTTAGACTAATTAAGATGCTTTGAAGTATGATGATGATTTATTTGACAGTTGCACGATATTTCTACACCAGTTGATGAAGCTTTTATTTGCAGATGGTATAAATTCGAATATAAAGATGAGTCCGACGTTCATTGGACACCATATTGACAGATTGTATATCTGTTCGAATTATTTTTGTGGCAAATTGGGTGTTAAGGGTCAGATTTCACTTAGTACAAAAGATTTTTGTCACCTGGATACAAAATACCTAAATTTACATTACAGAACTCTTCGAGATTAAACAGACCTATGTATGAAGCTCTCTGACAGCTGCCTTTAGTCTTTAAGTCTTTCGATATTACTTCAAAACTAATCTGTCAATGAATGTAATGAACATTCAGTAGAATTAGCCAGAGAAAGATCTGCATCTGCCAAGATCATTCTGTGGCTTACCAACTAATACTATAAAGTACTGTTAAAAACTGGTTTCAACTGCGTTAAAGCAAAACAAAACACGAAGATGTTACTTCACTGTTAACGATCAAATAGTGTTATGGTAGTACACGGCATGTAGAAAGCCACATACGTATGTAGCACTGGCGTCATTTTTACGTCAGACTATGGTCCCAATGGTTACATGCCGTGTACTAGCTGACCTTTTGATACTCAAATATGGTACACATACCAATGACAAATAAAAGTTTTGATTAGAAAATCTGGTCGAGACTACTCATATGTGCAATTTGTTTTATTTTGCATTTTCACCAGAGGTTCTAAAAAAATGGACTTTAAAGTGGTTGCGCGCGTCTTTTCAACACATAAACATATTTTCCCGTCCTAAACGCGTACTCAGTGTCTAACAAGTTCTGAAGCAGAAGCTCTGGCAATCGGGAGGTGGTCCACCAGACAAAATAACAGCCATCTTCGTTGACAGTCGCCCTATTGACAATACCTTCATCAAATGGATTTCCATAAAATTGGAAACAATTCAATTCGATTCAATGCGATTTAAGCATACTGTCCACGTAGCTGCGCTACTATCGTAGTGGCAAATGCGACTTTGCTGCTCCGTGGACAGAGCTTCGTTTGTTCATATGCCAGCTGCAAGCAAGTTACAAGCAAGCTGCAAGCAAGGGTACAAAAAGCGGAAAAAGACGAAAGCGTGCGTATGAAGCGCAGCTACGTAGACATTAGGCCTAATGCTTTCGATTCGATCACGTCTGCGTCCAAGCTTGTTGACAAGACACTGGCCCGGTCTAGTCACCAGATAGGAATTACTCCCGTCTGGGTTCCCAGCCATAGAAATATAGCGGGGAATGAGAAAGCCGATAAATTGACCAGACATAGCCACTACGATACGTAAAAAAAACCTTCCTGCGATTTACTTCAAAGGCTGGGTGGTTGGACGTCCCGTATCTGAAGAATTGCGTCAATTTAAGGAAGATATGACCAATTTACAACAATGCCCCTATATTAGAACACAACTCAATTCAACTCAACTTTCCCACAACCCAAACTAACTAACAACTTATAGACAACCACTGCCATCTTTGTTGTGTTTTGACAGCCAACTTTTCTATCAAGGTGTGTATGACAATACGGACAATGACGAATTTTGAATTACATAAAACCAAGAGACAACTCAACCTTTTAGCCAGAACAAGTGCAGGCGTCACCATTAGAAACTCACGCAGCCAAGTTTGGCATTCCCACATAGCTCCGCATGTAAATGGGAGCGAAACAGTATTCCACTCTCCCGCTAGGCAGGCCGTTCTTTGATGACGTATCCTATTTATTAAACACATTTAAGCGCTAAATGGCAAGGACAACAACAAATGTACTGACCCGGATGATAGAACATTTTTCAGTAATATTCTTACTGAAGGAATACGACGATAAGTGAATAAAAAGAGGGGAAGGGGGATTGAAAGGGAATTTATCCAACTTAATTGAATTTGCGATTACAATAAGATTGATGATATTGTATGGTCACGATCCATATTCTAATTAAATAACCCATTTCAAGTGATTGATGAATAGTCGTTCATATAAATTTGACAATAGATTAAGCCCACGTAATCTTATTACGGTTAACCCCTAAGAAGTGGTGGATTGAAATTAAATTTCTTTATCACAAATGGGACTACATTAGCTGTCTATTGGCGCTTGATTTACAGCTCTACGATTATTGATTTCGTAGGTACATTATGAACTCTTATTTATAGGTTCATATACTGTACACGTGTTGTGACACATTTCACTCTTACGTTTCATCTAAAAGAATGGGTACTAGTAATAGCTGAAGGTAAGTACAGATGATTGTCAGATCTATCTAAAATGTCTTCCAACCGTCTGAACTGGAGACGACTTTTATTGGAAAGCATGTATGGCAATGCACTTGTGATATTAAATTGTTACTTAAGTGTAAACAAAACTCGTGGATGTCCAAAAGACAATTACATCTAGTGAGTCGCGTTCCTACTCAATCTATACCAAATCTAATCATCGAAACTTTTAAATTTGCTCAATTGACCCGCAATGTCCTAACATGGCAAAGGTACCAACATTATAAACATCATCATAAAAGCATCTCAACACCATAAAAGCATTTGAATAGGCATAGCTATTGGGTTGTTTTTCTTTTATTGTTTTGACTTGTGGATTGTATACAAAAATGAATAAGAAAACCAAAATTTGATACACAAATTTACCTGTGGTACAACTACATACACTGTACCTGTTTCTACAAACGTGACTACAAAAAAAATATAATTTATACATACACTCTAGTCGGGTAACACAATTGCAATACGGTGAACTGATAAATTTTCTTAATTAAATCATCATCAACCTAAAAAATGGTTTGCAACGGAAAGAAGAAAATTTACAAATTATAAAAGAAAAAAAAAAAAAAACACACAACTTGCTCGGCAAGCTTACATCATGTTGGAAGAACAGAGGGGAAGTTATAGAAGAAGGAACAACTAATTAATTAATTTTTAAACAGACTTACGAAATGTACTTAATCCACAAATCCAAACCCTTCACTCAAAGGTTATTCATATTCAGAATGTCCGCCTCGATAATGGACTCGGAAACCTCGCCGAAACTGCCCAAATCATCCATGCCGTCGGTGAGTGAATTGGATCCACCTTCGCGGGCATCGTCGAGCAGTGAATCAGATAGACTGGGGGCTGTTGCACCGGCAACAGATGGCGCTCGACTATAGGCTGGTGTGCTTTCCACGGTGTTGCCGTTAATGAGAAAATCTCGATTGAATTCCGGACTATAACGAAACGATGGCGTGGCCGTGTTTGATGTTATCGGCGTCGTAGGCATCGACTTGGAGATGTCGTACATTTTTGTTGAATATTTGCTCTGTGCACTGGAAAAGTTATCTTGTTTCTGTTGATGTTTCTTGATGTTGCTGTTGCTGTTGCCTAAAAACGGATCGATCATGTTATGCAGTGGCAATGGCGTCGATGGTACTGAACGTGACGCTATTGCACCAAAACTATTTGCCGGAATGCGACCATATTCTGGAGGGAGGATATCGGCAACAGAACCGCATAGTAGACTGCCACTGGATTCATCCATTTTGATTGAGGATCCATGCGTTTGGCTCGCATCGCTGAATATATCCAAAATCGATGAGGGATCGCTAAAGTCGGCAAATTGTGGCGGCACTGGGGTCTGCGCGGCCGAGTTACATGTCGACGAGAAGCCAGCATAGTTTGCAGTTTGATTGAAGGCGGGACTGTTGCAATATTGTAGTGGCACCGAACGTGAACGCGATTCAGCCATCAAATGTGGCGGTGGTTCATCGAGGACAGACTCCAAGGAGTTCTGATCGTTCGTTAGAATTTTGTTTGTATTGGCAAAAGCCTGTTGGTAGTCTTGATTGGATAAAAGTGGATTATATCCACTCATAGGATTGGCGGTGTTGTAATTTTTGCCAAACATCATAGTGTCTTGCAGTATCGAAGGACTAGGTGGCGCCGATGCTGATGTAATTGTGCTGTAATTTCTATTGTTGCGATTAGCGCCTATCATTGGGTCGTTGGCGGACGCGATGGTAGTTTTATCGGCCGCTGGTAGCGATTGCTGTTTATGCAGCGTTGGTTTGGTACGCACTAAAGAGGCGGTTAATCTTGGACTAGCAAATAGATTTGTATTAGTCGTCGTCGCTGACATGGAGGAGGCGCAGGACACAGATGAGCTGTTGCTGTTGTTTGTTGTAGTATTGGTAAGATTTATGTTTGGCGAAATTGGAAAGAAAGTGCAGTTCTTTCGCCGTTGCGTTGTACTGGGAGCAGGTACCATTGCGTTTAGATTGATTTTTCGCTTCTGCGTTGCACGCATATTGTTTGGAACGGGAGTATAATCATCGACAGGTAAAATCGAATGGTTTACTCTTAGGGTGGCGTTGCTGACAGAAGTTGTTGTGGTTGTTGTTGTTATTGATAATGATGCCGCTGCAGCGGCCGATATCGCTATCGATGGTGATGCTGTTTCGTTTAGATGCTTTTGAGACATGATTGCTAGAGACGCTGAGGCGGACCCTTCGTTGTAGACGCCTGCAAGACAGATAGAGAGAAAGTTTGTTAATGTGGAATATATGCAACGCCAGAAACAACTTACCAGGCATGTTGTAATGATTTCCATTCGGCTGAAATTTCTGTCCTTGGACATTTGCTCGCTGATTGAGTGTAGCAGTGGCTGCGGCGAGTGCTCCCATTGTCTCATTCGAATCTTTATTAAAATTCTGATGAAGATAATTACGAAGCTGTGTGATGTCGTCACGATCTCTTGTGTAACAGCCGCCAGCTGGGCCAATCATTGATTTTTTCTTGTTGCTGTTGTTATTGTTGTTAACTTGAAATGCCGAATTGGAGTTATACTCTGCCAACGTTGGGTTATTCGCATCTATGGGTTGTTGCTGCTGCTGCTGATGATGATGTTGGTGATGTTGTTGCTGCTGCAGCGTTGCCTTGTTGTTGTTGTTGTTATTATTGTTGTTCTCAGCGTCTCCCGTCTGAAAATATTGAATCAATTCCGCTTCTTGATCCTGGGAGTTGTCTTCGTCGTTTGCATTCAAATAGTCATCTAACTCGTGTTTGTCCATGTTGCAAATACTAATTACACGCTCACGCGGTAGGCCAAGGTTTTCTGGCAGCACAACATCCTTGTCCTCTGTTATCTCAACGTTATCCATTAAAGGCTGTGCCTGTTGTATGTTAGCCTGCTGCTGCTGTTGCTGTTGTGCGTCGTATGTCTGATACATCTCGTTGTGAGCCTGCAGTAATCGCAGTTTTCTTGCGCGTACCTGTGAGGCTAGCTTCGCACTTTCCATTGCAGTGGTCGTGATCTGTGCTGGTGGTCCCATAGGGTAGTTGCTCACATCGGCTGGTGATAGTTCGACGTGTGGCACTGCAGGCATCGCTTCAGCAGTTGTGATTGTTGAAGATGGGGGGTTGTTTGTGGGTAGAATACCCTTCGTTAGGTGTGCCCTTCGTACCTTCTTGCATATCACATTCTGTGGATTGTATTCGTCGTTGATTATCTCCTCTTTGACAGAGGCTAGTTGTGCTGTCTGTGGATCGATTGGCAACAGGCTCACCGATGGTGGTAGGTCTGCGATAGTTTTTGAAAGATTTTTCGCCACTGGACTGTTTATTGGTAGCAGGCCACCCAAGGTCTTGCTGCGCTCGCTCTCTGTGCTCGCTAAATTCATTGGAAGCAGTTGATGGCCATGCATCTGCGTATCATAGGGGGTAGAAGGTAGGTGCAAATGCATCTGCGCTAGTGAATTTGGTGAATCTAGAATTTCTTGTTTGATTGTTTGTACGCCAAGGAGAATATCTTCATTGGATTGGGCTGGTTCGTTTAGTGAAGCATGTTGTGTTGTGCTACTCGATTCGGAGGATGTCGAACCTTTGCGTTTTTTCTTTCGCCGCTTTTTAAGGGGTCCCGAGTCCTGGAAAACAAAGTAATATATGCAAAATATTCCCCACCGACACGACCAACTAACTTCAACAACTTACCGCATAAACCCTCTTCTCTTTTGCGTCTCTTTGTAATAGTTTCTTTTGGAGTAAAACTCGCGAGCTACCTGCTCCACCGCCTAGGTACTCATTCTTTCCAATGTGATCCGCCAAATCCTTTAAGCTATCGAATTTAGCATTAAGCAGTCCCTCGGCCCAGGTGCGAACAGTGTTCCATGACTCTGCATCCGGGTCGCATTCAATTTCACAGCTACTCATAGTGTCTACAGTTCGTCCACCAATCGTTGGGAGCTGTGGTGGAGTCAGCTTTGTCGTTTTTCTCATCGCCGCATAACAATAACGTGAATGACCACGTGTGCCCAAACGTCTAGGACGAATTTCGGGAAACACCTGCTTCATCACTTTGCCAAAGTCTGCTGTCGACAGAGGTTTTATATCCAAACGTTCACAGTATGCTCTGAAATAAAAAAAAAACAAAACCGAAAATTCAATGATGCCTCGCAGAACAATCCAATGACAAGCGCCTTACATATAATCATTGTAAACATCTTGCTTTGGAATGGAAACCTTTGGATCGTGTTCCAAATGTGAACGCACCCAATTGATTGTGTGATTTATTTCAGATCTAGTTCCTAGTGGATTTTGTGGCTGCCGTAAGGGATCTATAGAGAGAACATGAGTTGATTTCCGTACAAGAAACTTAAGTGCATTAGAATGATACCTGATTCTGGTGTTTCTCCCGGCATCCGAAGGTACAAAAGTAATCGCTCAACGGGCTTGAGTGTAGAAATTCGGTCGAGGATTTGCAGAATCTGTTGTTTGGCATGGTCGCTGTAATAGAAAATAAAATTTTTTAGTTAAATTTAAAATTGAATGAATGTGTTGATGATTTTATGAATTGAAGCTGCTAAATGTGACTAGAAAATAGCGAAAACAATGTTGGATAGTCCACACGGCTCAAAAAAGATGGATATCAACACTACACTTATGATTGTCCCCGGTAAGTAGTTTTCTGATACAATAATACATTCTTTGCAAGCCACTATACCTAAACGGAGCCCCAGAAGTTGGTAAGTCCATCTACACCTCGTGGTTCCCACAAATAGTTCCATCGTGGGTGATTTACAAAAGTAGCATGCATCAGTTGATTAGTGGGGTAGGCTTGCACATAAATGCGTTCGCGCCTTTTTCGCCATATTTTAAAGATGATCAGCACGCTGAAGTCTATTTCTCGAATAAGGCGTGGGTGTTTCTGGTACTACTCGTATTGGAGTTTAGATGGCCTATCGTTCAATTTCACGGAAGATAGTCAACGGAAAATGTTAACAAAGAGCAGAGCTTGAACATCCCTGCAGTAGCATTTTTTCTATATACGTATAGTATACGTATGCACTCGTGAGTTGTAAAGTTGATAAAGTCTAAGGGGGTATTTCGAATAAAAAAGATGAAAATGCAAATGCAGTGAAGTTGACATAGTTTATCACAAGAGATATGCATAAGGAGCGAAGCTAACTACAATACTTATTGTGTTATTATTGTGTTGGTGTGGATGCCCGTCGAAAGTATCACCAGATGGATACAAACAGTGTCTTACAATCAGAAGTTCTGATTGTTCTTAAGGCAGCAGACCTAATGAGATCTATACTGGAGAGGATATATCCATCTACATCGATAGTCAGGCTGCACTCAAGACACTGGAATCTACGAGCACGTACACGATTCCAAAATAGTCAGGAATTGTCGCCATATGCTCAAGGCATTATATATTAATACCGATTTAAAGCAATTGCTAAGTGCTTTTACTTTGCTACAACCTTTTACTCAAAGCAAATGCTAGTTTTTATTCATACGGCCCATTATTCAGCCAGAACCGAGTGAGACTGTTCTAAGTACCAGTTGGAAATGAGATTATTTAACCTAACCTAACCTATCACCAGATGGACGTCAATACAGCACGGATACGGAGACCTTACGGGTGGATGTACCCGATAAATTGCAAACTGAAAAGGGCGTGGTATGTGGACTAGTAAAGTCCAAGTCCGTGGATGCTCCAAAGCAGTAGCCGCGTTGTTGAAATCATGTTTTAATCTCCATCATTGACAGCATCTGAAACGAATAGTTCAGTATCTAAAATACTGACATAGTCAAACTTAAATCGGTTTCTCGGCATGGTTGAAAGGCATACTGCAAGACCGGGGCGAGTTGAAGACAATCGTGGATGTATGGCTAATAAATTTTCAAAGTAAATAAGCTAGCATATCAACATAAAATCCCATTTGATAAGAGAAAACACTGCAAGCTATACAAATTCAATGTGAACTACCAATTATTCGGTAATTCCTATTGGCTGATATTTTCACGAAAAGTCGAAATCCAGCTCGTTATAGGAATTGAAGTCTAAGTCTGGGATTGAACGATTAACAGGGCATTCATTGTGATAATCCTTTACTGCATAATTGAAACACAGGATGTGATTGTATGTTATCGCGTATATAATCATATTTTTCAATTATCAAACACACAATCGATAACACTCTCATCTATCTGCACATGCCTGCGATAAGTACAATAGTTATTAGTATTACGGATCGAAAAATAAGTTTTAATCGATTGATTTACAAACGAACACTACGAACATTTGTGTGATAAACTATTCATCTAGCCGACTGTTTTGAAATAGTCAGTTGGGCAACATTCCGAACAATTATAATAATTAAAAAAAACAACTGAACAGCCACAAACGGTAGACAGGAATTTTCATTAAAGGAATATATTTACACCACAACTAAGAGTACAAATACAAATTTATACGAGCAAAGATTGCACGAAAATTGTTGTTGTCTGAAGTAGCAGTCTTCAAGGTCGCCATGTTTAATGTATTCTCTTCACCACTTTGAACATGATCGCAAAATGAGTATGCACTTGCGAATACTCATTCGACAGCTCCAATGGCTACATTTAACGAAAAACTAATTCGGAACGGCAGAAAAGAAACAAAAAAAAAACATCTCATGGATAATTTAATTTGTCTGTGGTTGGAGCGATAAATTTATTCTTAGACGACAATGATTAACTGCTGGAGTTGTACATACAGCTTTATTGAAATTGGACGTTTTTCATGCGGAAATTCGGAGCCATTATAGAACCGAGTTATCAGAGATCATAGGAGAAGAAGTCATTAATGAACCGAATAGAAAAGCAACAGGACAAGATGGAGTACAGAACGAACTTTTAAAACTAGTGAATGACGATGGTGTGTGTACCGAAACTAGTCAACCTATCATTACATTGGCAATATTCCAATAGATTGGTTCAAATTCTCTTCGTAAAAATATAAAAGAAAACTAGCGCAGGCTCGATTATAGCAGTGTCTTAAAAGCAGAGGTTCTGCCAATCGCAAAAGGGGCCTGTGCCTATGCCTCTCACTCTTGTGGTGCTGCTTTTAATTCCCATGCTTAAATGGTTGATGTGGTCGTTTTCCCCCAATGGGAAGGCGGACTGCCATTAGCGCTTTCACACAAACCCGGAAAATCGAAGACTGCGCACTTGAGTCATAGTTCTATGGCTCAAATAGCCTGCATATCCTCATCGGAACTATTTCTGACTAACTAATAGTTAGTCAAGCATCGAAGAAACGGTATTAAGAGTTTTGTATTTCAGAATAAATTTATGTACATATTTCAGAATAAATAAATTAAACCAACATTTATGTAATTGAATGTAGAGATGAAGTGCGACGTCATACCTGTAACTGCGTCGATGGTATGCAAATAAATAATACATACATTTATTCAATCTTTGAACAATAAACACTGCATTCATAGTGAATCCTACAAATATTATAATAATGTTGGAAATGCAAAAGTCTTACCCAATGCCAGACTCAACAATAGCTTGAACTCTTCGTAGTTTTTCTTCATCTGGAATTTTGTTGTCATCGCTATTCGTATTAGAACTATTCCCAATGCTAGACCTCCCAATCAGACTTAAGACATTCTCTGTTATCGCACTCGAAACAGGGTGATTACCCAAAGTTGGAGGTAACTCCAATCTGGACAATGCACCCGAGTTCATAGCCATAATCTTTGATAGTTCAAAATGCGGATTCTGTTGATGAGGATGATGATGCTGTTGTTGTTGTTGCTGCTGCTGCTGTTGGTGATGGTGTTGTTGTTGTTGTTGTTGTTGAAGGTGTTGCATAGTATGAAAATGTTGTTGCAGTCCAATTGAAGTATTTGTAGATGATATTGATGATGCTGGAGAGGTTACGACCTGCTGCTGACTACCAATTATCGGATAACGTCCATTCGAAGCCGTCCCCGAAAGTGATGGGTGAATTGAAGCTGAGGCAGCAGCTGTGGGCTGCTGATTAGCGATCGGTGATGTTGATTGAATGTTCGCATTTCGTGAGGGGTATATCGATTGATCTGAGTTCTTTTGTTTCCACTGCAATTGGTGTACATTTTTGTCGGACATGTTACAATTGGAAAACAAGAGTACCAAAAAACACTTTGTTTTCTTGATGATAGGGTAAAATGCAATCACACTTTATCGAGCGACACAAATAAATTCATCTTTAACATTTGTACAGTTTTTCTCGCAGAACATCTAATTTGCCAAAAAGTTTAAACTAGTTTTATTGGGCCTTTTGGGAAATTTTATTTTGCGCAAATACTTGATTTTTCTTTATTTTATCACCATTTTATCTGTTCTTTACGCGTGTCCCTTCTTCGTCTCTCTTTATTTCTTTTTCTTTTCTTTTCTTATGTCAAATTTTTTTTTATTCGCGGCCTATGAGAGGTAAGATGGCGGTCATTAAAGGCTTTGTTGCATTGATGAATTCTAGCAGTTGCTGAATTACATTGTGATAGAAGATTAAGTTCATAAAATTCACACAAAGTGTGGAGTATGCTAATTTAAAAGGAATATTAGCCATTTATTTTATTGGAAATACATTGTTTGTAGTAGAATAGCTTTCCTCGTCCAAACAGACCAATAATCCATTGCATTCGACTGATTTGGAGTTTTTGAAAAAAGAAAAATATTTGACTTTTGAGAATCCTATGCGAAACATGTTTCATTAGGAGTATTCATTCAACGTCGTAAACTCGTCGTAAACGTAGTAAACGTAGGAATTGGAAATTTCGTCATTTAAAACCTTTTAAAACTTATTTTCTTAATACAATTTGGTGGACAAACTAATTATCCTACACTCCTGGAATAGTAAAATGTGCAATTTTCTCTTTATAATTGCATCAAAAGTGGTTTGTTCGCTTTTTATTCGTTCGTTCCCTCTCATGTGAAACAGCTGATTGGTTTACCATCATTTACGCAAGCAGCTATTTGGAGCGTTAAAATTTTAAGGAACTCACACACCATCCTATTAAATAAAGATGCACTCACTTGGGAGGGTATTGGTACTCGGTCTTCGGTCATTCATACTGTATGTAGTGCATTTTGGCGGAAATCTAATCTCAGTATTTTCGCTTCCAAATCGTTGAAGATTTGTGCTTCGAAAAATAGAACTGATTTTTGATTGGTACCTTAAATATTAATAAAATGTAAATCAATAACAAAAGCAGTTATAAAAACAAGCTGATAATTGCGTTTTGATTCTTTTAAATATGTAGTTTGCCGTTTAAAAAATGTAATTATGCCTGTCCCTTGTGAAAGCAAGTTGGAAAAGTACGTGATTATTGAAATTAAATATGTTATAGTAAAATAGTCAAGTTTATTATAAATTGGTCACTGGGAAAAATTTCATGCGAACATTAGGTCTGTTTTTTTCCACATCTATCTCAGTGAAGTAAAGTAAAGTAGGATTTTTAACACGCAATTACAACAACTACGAACTGTTTGACACATTCGAGACTCTATATAGTTGTTGTAATTGCGTGTTAAAAATCCTACTTTACTTTACTTCACTGAGATAGATGTGGAAAAAAACGGACCTTATATAGAATCTCGAAAGTGTCAAACAGTTCGTAGTTGTTGTAATTGCGTAGGTATTAAAAATCTTACTTTACTACTTCACTGAGATAGGTGTGAATAAAAAACAGGCCTATTATCAAAACAAAAAAACTTCTCAAACGCACCTTCATTCCTTATTGCCTGAACTCCGACAATGACATTTGAAACTGTCAAAATTAGGCCGAGCACGTTGTTTGGTATTCTTGCAGCACACACCACAGCCTTTGTATCACATTTATCCAAATATTCCTGACGTTAACTAGTAATTATGGAAGAAGAACCAGCACCTGAGGAAGGCACCATCAACTTTATTCCCGCAATATGTTTTGTAAAGCGAGGCATTGCCAAGGAACGCCCAGAGAAAATCGTTCTCACACAAGAAGAGCTGGCAAAGGTTATCAAAGAAACACGAGCTGAACTGGGAGGCATCGAAAACAGTGATGATGATGATACCGAATCTGACACTAATATGGACACAGTGGAACCGACTGAAGCTGTGAGTACTACAGATGAATATAACTTCAACGCCTACGACAATGAGGCAGACATTCGAGTAGCAAACATTGCAAATATCGCAGAAGTAGATCCCGACCATCAGTTGGAAGATGAAGATGAGGATTCCGAAGCGGAAGATGAAATCATAAAGCCCACAGACAATCTTCTACTGGTCGGCCATGTTACTGATGATGCAGCTTCCCTTGAGGTATGGATTTTTAACGAAGACGAAGAGTCACTATACACTCATCATGATTTCATACTGCCAAGCTTTCCTTTGTGTATAGAATGGCTAAGTCATGATCCGGGTAGTGACGCACCGGGAAATCTATGTGCACTCGGCTGCATGGATCCAATTATAACCATATGGGATCTAGACATTCAGGACTCTATAGAGCCGACTTTCAAACTGGGTTCCAAGGGAAGTCGTCAAAAGAATAAGCCCCAATTCGGGCACACAGACGCTGTTTTGGATTTATCATGGAACAGGCATTATCCTCACATTTTAGCAAGTGCCTCTGTCGATCGCTCTGTGATTCTATGGGATTTGGACGAAGGCAAGCCACACACCACAATAAGCAGTTTCAAAGAAAAAGTACAGTCGATCGGTTTCCATTCGGTCGATGCGCAGAGTCTTCTTACTGGCTGTGCTGATGGAAGGGTGCGTCTGTACGATTGCCGTAACTCTGAGGCACCTGAGACTGGTCTACTGAAATGGAAAATCAGCGGTGAGGTGGAGAAGGTCCTATGGAATCCAGTTGATTTGGATTACTTCATTGTGGGAACGAACGACGGTAGTCTGCACTACGCCGACAGAAGAAAGCAATCCGAATTCCTTTGGACCGTCAAAGGACACAATGAGGAGATTTCGGGCATCTGTTTTAATACAGAGAAAAAGGGCCTGTTGACAACCACATCCACTGATGGCATCCTAAAAGTGTGGAAGTTCGACGAGACCGTACTCAGTGAAGTTTACAGTCATGACTTTGCAATGGGTCGCCTGCAGTGCATGAAGCAGTGTCCCGAAGATCCGTTCACGCTAGCTTTTGGAGGAGAAAAGCCACCACGGTGTCGAGTATACAATATTAAGAATTTCGAAGCAGTTCGCCGGGCGTTTGACATTCCTGAAGTGCTGGAGTAGGCAGCTGCTGCAAACTAATATGACCTCCATAGCTTATAAATTACTTTACTGTATTGGGAACATGGATATGTTTCTTTGGACTTTTATATTTCATGGAAAATAAACTTTATACACTTGTTAACAATAATCACGTTGGGTACTTTATTTTGTAGCCGTGATAGATTCTGGATCCAATGAGTACAGGTAACATACATACATTTCTTCAAAGTTAATACCGCCCACCTGCCAGGCATTTAGTTTATTTATTTTCTAACAAAATCTTAGACCTAAGCTCTTTTCCCAGTCATGCCCGGCACACGATACAGAAACTCTCCATCATCATCATAGTAGCAGTCTTCTACCTTATATGTGGCACCGTGCTTTCTCAGCTTCCGTGGTATATAGATCCTGTCCTTGACTTTAGCCATCTCGAACTTCCTTATATCTTCGCTGCTAACAACGATTTCATCTGATGCATACTTGTCAAGACTAAACGGGTTACTCACTTCGACTGCACCCGTTGTAGTGGTGTTGTCTAAAGTAGTCGCTGAAGGCACTACTTCTGATTTATCTTTAAGTTTCAAAGCTTTTAGTTCCTGCAGACGCATTTTACGCTTATCCTTAACCTTATCCGAGATATAAGTGTCCTTGTCTTCAGCCGAAGGTACTGTAAACATCCCTTTAGGATGTCCATCTGTAAGCATCTTTTCTTCCGGTACCTTGTCAGCGTATCCCTTGCAACTTGTAATAATGCTTAGGAAATCAGTTCTTTGTGGTTTCGGCAATGGGGGCCGTGGAGTCCAATTCGGTAGCAAATTTTGCAAGTCCTCTTTCCTTCGAGAAGCAAACTTAGTCAAGTGTTCTCTTAGGGAGGCATTGAGTTTGGAGAATCCACCTTGTTTAAGGCTTTCCCAATTCTCCATTACGGCCTCATCATGGTCCTTGATCCGTTTTGCAGATCTGGCTGTCCATTTGGTTCCGATAATTTGTTGTATAATCTGTGAATTAGCAGGAAAACTTTCTGCTAATTTTTCAGCAGTCCATTCCTCTGGATCACGTGTGTTTAGCAGTTTTATTTGCTCTTTTTCGGCATATGTGAGAAAATTCGGAAGTTTCTCTTTGAAGTACTTATTTTTCACAACCCAATGACGCATTTTTTCACGAGTTTCTTCCATTTCAGCTTCATGATGCTTGTGTGATTTGTGCACATGCATAAAATCCGATTCCATTTCTTCGAAGTCTTCATAGTTATCCTCTGGTTTGATTATGTTTTCCCTTTGGAATACTTGAGTTTGTATTCCGATACCGGGATTAGCTTTGCGGCGAACATAGTTCGCTGCTGTAGCGGTGTGAAACGAACGCTGGAAGGATTTTGCTAAAAACATACTTCAGTTTTGTCTGAAAAAGAGAGGTAAGACAATCATGAGATGATGTTTAAAGTTGGAATTTAGCTTGAAGAGAGTAATGTCAATGAGAAATTGATAATTACTATTCGTGATTGCAATGTTAACTTACAGAACTTTCTATATCTTTAAATATTTATAAACTATTTTACTTGAAATTGTTATTTATTTAGCTTGTTCATAATAAAATATAAATATTCCGGATATCATTCGGTTTTTGACATTGACATTAATAACACAGTGAAATATCATCGTTCAGGAAAGAAGTATTCTAGGTGTGTTCGGCAGAGTTGCATCAAGTCACCATGTCAGAAAGAACGGGAACAGAAACAGTATTCTCCATAAATTAAATGGAATGAACGCATTCCATTGACGGCTTGATGACTAGCGGCATGGCGAACTCCATATAAAAAAAAAGACGTTTTAGCATTTGCTCTAGAGCTCTAGCACATATTGTGAAATATCCCTTTCTGTGAAATTTGTTAATATAACCAATAAATTAACTGCTAGATTTAAGAAATAACGAACTGTAAAAACAAATCTATCAAAAGTCGAAAATTGAAACAAGCAAAAGTGGAAGTGTAGAAGTTAAATTGGTATTTTTGATGCTCATGAAGTAGGTAAATAACAATTCAAACTGGTTCATTTTAGTTTTTCTGGAACATCAGCGTACTATATGGTTTATTTTATAAGATTAGACTGTACGCTAATAGGTCTTACAATGACCACTTCTTACATTTCTGGCTGTGCAAATAGGGTACCTAATGCAGAGTACGAGCTTACCACAAATACTCTACATACCTAAATGCAGATGACCATGGTAATATTGACAGAAACAAATTATGAAATAGGAAGGATTGTAATCGGACAATAAACACACAGAATAAAATTTTCTAATTGCATTGCTGTAATTTTTGATAAACCAAAATGTTTACAGTCATCATTATTCATTCAGTTTCAGTGCAGTGATGTTTTTTCCCATGTTGGTTCTTTTTTGATTATTGGATCTATCTTATGAACATTTGGTAATTTGCCTTTAGACATCATTATTAATTGAAATGCAGTCTTATCTTAGCTTAAATACGAAAAATACGTTTAGAAAACGAAAAAGAAGTATCTTAGATTCCGAGCAAAGCTAAGTACGCAACACACGCGAAACTAGATTTTAGCTGCTATTCATTTTTTTTTCTCTAAATTCCTAGCAACATTTTGCTAAATTGAAGTATATTTTCCTGAACGCAGTTCATAGAGTTCAAGGCGTCATCTGCATACGAGCACCAGAAACTACGATTTGAGCTTCTGCGATTTTAATCGATAACTGAATACCATCGATAACTGCGCGGCAAGCCGGCCTGCATCTTTTCTTTTGGAATACCTACCTACCTAGTTATTTTTGTACGGAAAAATAAACCAAATAACACGCCAAAGCGAAATTTGCTCCGCCATTTTTTTTTCTTGTTCAGCGCTTTTCTTCCGTTGGTGTATCGATCGCAAAATCCAAGTTAATAATTTGTGGTGTGTGCGAATTTTGTCTGCAAAATTCTGTGTAATAACTACTGTGGATATTCCAAAGTTCAGTTTGTTGTAAAATAAACCAGTGGTGAGTTGAAATAAAATATAGTTTCAAATAAGTGCAGAAAACTGAACGTCGTCCTCATTGCAAAAATATAGAAATGGAGTTTGAGGATAACCAGCAATCACAAGTCGACGGTGACAATTCTGAGAATGGAGCTGAAAATACTGTTGGTGGCGGCAGCAATAATGAACAAGCCGGAAGCGATAATAATCGCGAAAAAGAGCGCGATCGCCGTGGACGTGGAGCTCGTGGCACCCGGTTCTCTGACGTTGAAGGCGGCGGCAATCGGGAGCGAAGCCGGGAACGGCGCAATTGTCGCGTATACATATCAAATATCCCCTATGACTACCGCTGGCAGGATTTGAAAGACCTCTTTCGACGTGTTGTTGGCAGTGTAGAGTATGTGGAGCTGTTCCACGATGAGAATGGCAAAGCTCGTGGTTGCGGTATTGTCGAATTCAAGGATCCCGACAACGTCGAGAAGGCACTCGAGAAACTCAATCGCTACGAAATCAATGGCCGTGAGTTAGTAGTCAAGGAAGACCATGGCGAGAATCGTGATCAGTATGGACGAATTATACGTGACGGAGCCGGTGGCGGCGGCGGCGGAGGTGGTGGTGGTGGAGGCGGTGGTGGTCTTGGCGGCGGTGGTGGTGGCAACCAACGCAACGATCGCATGGACCGCAGCTTCAACAGGCGCAACGATGATGACAGATTGTAAGTTTACAACTAGTAGCGAGTAGTATACCCATAAGGAGTAGAAAATTTCGATTTGTAGCATGGATTTGCAAGGAAAAAGGCTGTCACTCATTTTGGCCTCCAATACTAGATGGTGCGATAAGTTTACTATGACTGCGTTTGGTTACACGTCTTTCTTTGAGGTCGCGCGATGATGATGGTCTCGTTATGATGGTGATCTGGGTCGTCGATTTTTGGGCTAATTTTGTAATCGTTTGAGTAGATCTCTCCTACTGGCCAATGGTGAAGTGTGCTGTGCAACAGATTGCATAATAACAGTCGTTCCTCCTCCATCGTCGTGGTGTCCTTCGAACAAACAGTGACAGCCTTGCTAAAAACATGTTTTTCCTCGTTTCTTTTGCATAGCTCGGATGATGGGGAGGGGGGGGAAATCTTCGGCCTCGCCGGGGTTTTGCGATGCGAACCAACCCTCTTGCATCTTGCAACTTAGCCTTTTGTTATCTTTTGTTCTCTTCCTGGCTTGAGCTGCTGCTGACCCACAACAATTTGCTTTCTTTTTCTGAACAACATTTTCTTCTAGATCTGGGCGTAATCATAACGTTGGTAATATGATGTCTAACGATTATAGTAATGCGTCTTACAATTCGTACGGTCTGTCTGCTTCGTTTTTGGAGAATCTTGGAATTAACGGACCTTTGCATAATAAAGTTTTTGTTGCTAATGTGAGTATTGAATTGAACTTTTTTTTTTCTTTGTTTTTGTTTTTTCTTTCATTGTTTACAGTAAACACCTAATTGTTTAAGTTTTCCATTTATTTTAGTTTTATTTTTGTTATGAAAGGTTGTGTGATTTTCAGCGCTTCAAAAGAAAAAAAAATCCAAAAAGGGGCTTAACACCGATTAGGTTTTGATTTTTGTTGCATAGTGCATAATTCAGAGGCAGGATTTTTCAGTTTTAAACATTTCTTGTTGAAATATAATGATCCTATTATGTTTATCTACAGAACTGATTAAGTAGGGGTTGCAACTTATTGCGGCTTGAGCTTCTGCTCACATTACAAGAGGTATTACCTTTGATTTGCACTGGGGCCTATTTGCACAACTCGTCATGGTTATGTTTGCCGACACATTTTACTTACCAAAGACCCATATAAACAAATCTACTCCAAGCGCTAAAGAAGTACAATTTTTTTTGCAATCAGGGGCTATACAACAAACGGTTCACAATTTATTCGTGGGATAACAGGTTCAGTAGAACGTACCTTTTGAGAGAAGTTAGTAGGTTCATGAGTGAGCAAATAGGTGTCAGGAAAAAGTTAGTCTACATACTTGAAAATGTTTAACAAACGTCGATAAGGTGAAGGTGAAAAGCCTTATAGAATGGCTCCCGCACTTCTTTTCAATTTGATTTTCTGTCTTTAGGTCAGACGGCACTCCTTATCAAAAGAAATGTCGAAGTTGTAGCAATCAACACTAACCAGTTCACACTTTTTGCAAGGTATATGCAATTCTTCCAAACGAACGAAATAAGTGCTAGGTACATACTTTCGTAACATTTGAAGTAGTCAATCACTTCTTTTGTTTGAAGAAGTGATGACTGGTTTTACTGAATTGCACCACCAATCGCATTCTGTTCTAAATAATCTTGCAGGATCTTTACGTAACGTTCTCCGTTGAACTTTAAAGTTGCAGCTGGCTGAAATTGCACACCACAGTGTGTACCTGTGCATACCTCGGTAACTGTCACTTTATATTCGATAATTTTGTTTGTTGTCATTATCGTTCAATTTAAAATGTGCCTCGAAGGCAGTTTATCAAGTTCTCTCATTCTTTTCGACCGTTTGAAGAAGTAAATCGGCAAGTCTGCTGGTTGTAGTTTGCTTGTAATGTGAAGCTTCGTACAAAAACATGACTACAGACTTCCTATCCTTCAATCTCGTCTTTGAAAGAAGATTCACTATTCCGATTCCTAACAGAAGTGAATATGAGATGAAGAATGTGGTTATAAAGAAGAGGATGAGACGGTTCTGAGGTGGACATCGGTACAAGCGATCAAGTATCTTCAGCGAAACTGTATCTACAAAAAAAAAACATTCAGAATCTGGTATGGTTGCAGCGTCTTTCAGGCAGAGATAGCTGTTATAACAAGCTCTGGAGGGATTGAAGTCACATCAATTTAGCTTGGAAGGGACATTATATTTCGAGAAAATATCATATGCCAACAACACACTGTGACCAATGGTATGTGTAACGGCATTATGGATAGATGAGTGTGAACATACAATTTTTGTTGTAGAAGGTTGTTCAATCTTATTTGTTTACTACGCGGCAAAATGTGTAAATTAGAAACGAAGACGTGGATTTTTTATTTAAGCGGGAGTTAGTTGTTTTTTAATAACCGTTAAGAGTTTGAAGGTGAATTTCTCAATGAAAGTAAAACAGTGCCCCAACTGCCCTTAATCCTCAAGTCTTACTTCCATATCATTCCTATAGTTGAACGATTTTATTTTCTGTCGTTTTTCCAGCTTTTTAGATACTTGTATGTATTTCCATTGATTACCGGCAGATACGTTAAAAAATGGTTACAAACAGTAGGTAAAGAAGCAGCAGGTAGTAGAGTCACACGCTGTCAACTTAAGTATGTTTTTCAAAACATTTTTTGGGGCTTTATAAGTTTGATTTTTTTTTTTTGAGAGAAAATGTCTGGGGAATTAAAATTAGGTTAGTTTGTGAAATAGGTTCTTCTAAGTTTACGAGCCCTTGCAGTTATATGACGGTGAATATTTTTCTAATATTTCGAGTTAAGATTTACATAGACGTTAGGTAAAGAATGGAAATTCCAAAACTTTATTCATCAACCTGTTGATCTAAAATGTGACGAACGAGTCTTATTTGGTAACTCGCAAAGTATTAAAGCGCTAACTTAGGGCTTGTTTTTTAATTTAATTTTTTTTTTGTCGAAACTCAGGGAAGCACTTACGTTTTAGATGACATTTCATCGGGGTTGTTACGACCCATTTTTGGCGAGGAGCTCTAGAGGGAACCAATTAAAATGAAGCAAACGTGTATGCTAATCAGAACATAATATATTTACAGCTGGATTACAAAGTCGATTCGAAGAAACTCAAGCAAGTGTTCAAGCTGGCCGGCAAGGTGCAAACCGTCGACTTGTCAATGGACAAAGAGGGCAACAGTCGTGGCTTTGCAGTCATTGAATATGACCATCCAGTTGAAGCTGTTCAGGCCATTTCGATGCTTGATCGTCAAATGTTGTTCGATCGTCGTATGACTGTGCGCTTGGATCGTATTCCGGACAAGAGCGAAGGTGTCAAACTGCCCGAGGGTTTGGGTGGAGTTGGCATTGGACTGGGTCCCAACGGGGAACCATTAAAGGATGTGGCACGTAACTTGCCGAGCATCACCAACCAACAGCCACAGCAACAGCAATCGCAACCTCAACAAATGTCATCCAACCCAGGCAACATGAACATTGGCGGTGGAATGTTTAGCAATCAAGTGCAACCCTCCCCTGTGGCACCAGTCTCTGTAAATAAGTCGAGTGGCAGTTTATTGAATGCCGCCGGTAGTCTAAATCTTGGCAATTTGTCTTCCTCGAATTTGGCCGCTTTGACAAACGTTGTTGGGGGACTAGGAGCTGCCCTTTCCAACCCCTTGCTAACAAGCAGTCTTTCCAATCTCGGCTTGAATCTGGGACAAGCACCGATCACTCCAAACAATGATGACGCCATGTCTTCGGCCACGGCTCTGACAAATAACTACAGCACCGGCAACAATTACAGCTCGGCCTACAGCTCATCAGGCTACAACACAGGCGGCGGTGGTGGCAGTGGAAACTTTGACAATTTGCGCAACGCCTACAATACTGGCGCACAGGACAACAATGATTACAATCCTGGCACAGGCATGGACATGTATGGCGGCGGCAACCAGAACCCATTGGGAGGCGTTGGCGGCGGTGGTGGTCGCAAATCGGACACCATCATTATTAAAAATGTAAGAACACGACAAGAAATTTGTAACTACTGTTTCTGATCCTTTTTCTTTGTAGATTCCATTGAGTTGTACTTGGCAGACATTGCGCGATAAATTCCGCGACGTCGGAGAGGTCAAGTTTGCGGAAATCCGCGGAAATGATGTCGGAGTTGTGCGTTTCTTCAAGGAGCGGGACGCCGAGCTAGCAATTGGTAAGTTGCAGTACAGAAACCTGAAAGGGTAAATTGTAATGCCCTCTTTTTTTTTCAGCACTTATGGATGGCTCACGAATGGACGGCAGAACCATTAAAGTCACCTTCTTTTAAATTTTATCATTAAACTGAAAGTAACACTACTGTAAGAACCTACATATACAAAACTAGTTGGTCCCCGTATTTTACATACAAAAACAGCAGCAAACAGCTACTTATCTCGATTGTTTATAAAAAGAAATATTGTTCAAATATAACCTTAAAAGTGAAAGAATCAGCTTGTCCATATATACACGACATAAAGCTAACATTCGTTTGACAGGGCGATACATAGAACATTGAGATAGTTGGCCAGAAAGTGCAACCGCCATTTGTTTTCATTTGAAATATTTGTTTTTCGCTTTATTTAAATTTATTTTATTTAGGTGACACTTTGCCAGCATATTATGACTATTGATAAGAAATAAGAATAACCATATAACGTTACATAAATGAGTACATAAAACAAAATCAACTTCACATAAATATAAATCAAAACAAACATGTACAATTGACTTGTATTTTCGCGGAACCATTAAGAATAAATCAATTTTGAGGAAATAAATCATTTCTGTATATTTATTGGTATTTTTTTCTAGATTGATTCGATTGGCACGGTCATAGTGCATAGACATTAGACACACGGGACTTTCCATAAGTCTTTTTCATGCTAAACTGGTAAATTCTACTCACCTAAAGGTCTGTGTGTGTCCATGCATATACAGTGAGCGTCAAAAGTGAGTAAACACTAATGATGTTTTGATTTGTCTTTGGAGCTTTAAAACTATTTTTTTTGCAAATATCTATAAAGTATTTAATCTTATCGAAATGAAATACGTTTTGTTATTGTTATTTCGTTATCAAACTTTTTACAGATTTCTGGTTTTGAAGAACTTTTTCAAGACTAAAGAAAAATTAAAAGAGTATTGCAGCTAGGTTCCAGAAATCGAGTGAAATCGAAATTGCAAATCGAGAATTCGTTTTCAGTGTTCTGCATTTCGAGCGATGCGAAACTCCGAAATTTTTTCGAAATCACAATTCCACTTTGTCTCAATTCCGAAAATTTTGAAATCGAAATCGAATACAGTGAAATGTAGAACACAAAAATTCATTTCCGATTTCATTTCGAGTGAAAGTGAAATGTGGAACCTAGCAGTTGGTGCTTACTCACTTTTGACGCTCACTGTATAATATTGTCCCTATTATGTAAGACAACTACAACTAAAGTTGAGGCTGATTAGAGACATTAGAGACAATTGAATTAATCATCTCTATCGTAAAATCCGACGGGGGGAATTATTCACGGAAAAAAATATTTCGGTATCGTCAAATCCGCAAAGTTTCCCGTGTGGGTAATGTGAATGAGTTCCACTGTATCGTTGAAAACGTTCAAATCGAATTTTTCAAACAAAATTACATTTCTCACTCGCCTCAGCATCATTGCGGATTCCATAGGATTTCTTGCTTGCTGCACGTCGTTAGCAATTTTTTAAGAAAATGTACATATAAAAAATCTGCTTTATTAAGCCGAACATTTATAGTATCCGACGAATGCAGCTACACAAATTTGTATTGACAAATGAAAGACAGCCGTTTGACAGTGAAACTACCTTTCCCAAAAACATGTCGATAAGGAGATGTTTCCGAAAGATTCCACGGAATACATTTTGATAGGATAATTAAATATCTTACTCTGAATAATATAATGTGCAATTTTCTGTTTATAAGATTTGTTCGTATTTCATCAATTCGTCCTTTATGGTGCATTTACATTGCCACGCCACGCAATTTTGGATGACTTCAGAGAGAAGAACCGTTTTCGACAGACAAGGCTAATGATGTGTAATAGTGAGACCACACAATCTCCATAAAAAAGTTATGGCAGCCTAAATTCAACTGTTACGCTTGTGGTCTCACTCTTATGCATCATTAGCCTTGACTGTAGGAAACTTATCTCTCTCTCTCTGAAGTCATGCAAAATTGCGTGGCGTGGTAATGTAAATCCTCCATTAGGCCCTTTGTGAATCATTTTGCCAATGGAATATTTTTCTCCATTTCGTTCACTAAATTAATGTTGAAATTGTCTTTTGTTTGTTATCTTCATTTTGAAAAATAACTTCATGTACTCTGCCTTCATTAAAAATTAAATACACATTCTTTTCTTTAACACTTCATCATACAGTCTAGTCGTCTGCAAAATTATCGACTACAAAAATGTATCATTTCCACGACAAACGGCTTTACAAAACGACTCAAGCAATACCGACGAGACGATCGTCGTCGAAAAATACAATCCACAATCTTTGACATTTCAGACGTAATTTTTTGTCGATCGCTCCCGCGACGAATGGAGGTCGTTTATTTTTCGTTGCCAATACAAAAAAGACGCGGGGTTTTTTTTTTAAAGTCGTGGACGACGACGACGACAATAAGGGTGCCATTTCCCCCTCTATGGTCGTTTAGCTGATCTTGGCCTTTTATGCACAGGTTTAGATTAGGTAGCAATTATCCAAAACATTCATGCCCAGTTGCACAGTCAGAGTTTAAACTGAAGTTTAACTAAACCTGACTGAGAGTTAAAACTTTTGGTATAACTCGTTCAGTTTCACAATTCTAAATAATCTGCTAGTTAACTAAACGCAGTTGTGTAAGCGCTGAACAATTTCCCTTAAGGGGATATTTTTCTACCAGCGCACTTTTGATCAAATAAATGGTTATTGCTTTTCTCTACTTTATCTATTTTACCATTTGTAAGTTTACGACGTGGTAAATGAACTGTCAAAATTTGTATGGAAAATCATTTACATACGACGAGATGGTAAACTTACCATTTTACGCAAATGGTAAACTTACGACGTTGTATGAATACCCTTATTCAGCCCTATCGAGGTATCCGATCGGAACGGAATTTTTTCCACTACGCATACTCCGTCGGAGACTGAAATTACATTCTCTGCCCTATCGAGGATTTCATACGAATCGGAATTTTTGCTTCGAGGTATACGTCGGAACAGCTTTTCGGAACTTTGTTTCGACAAATATGTAACGCACACTGGTGTTTTGCGTTTCAGTGCTATAAAGTGCGTTTTTACCCATATTTTTGACAGTTTCATACGAATTTTCATCCGATATGCTCCGACAGGAATTGGTTGCGGAATTTGTTAACGATTTGCAGTGAAGTAATGATAAATGAAAGGAATAAAGAAAAAAAAACATTTTAGCAACGTAGTTTTTTTTATTTATTGCTTTAATTTGTGTTTCCAGGGTAAAAGCAAACGAAAAAAAAAACACTAAAAACGAAAACCCCGATGTAGCACGAAACAACATCATGTCAAATCAATGCGTCGTCGCATTTTAATTATTCTTTCCGAAGACGGATAGGTACCTCGAATGTAATTTGAGTCTCCGACGGAGTATGCGTTGCGGAGAATTCTCCGTTCCGACGGATACCTCGCTAGGGCCGATTTGTTGAAATGAAATCACAAGATGCGCTATCTTGTTCCGGTTATACTTTTTTTAAACAAAAATGTAATCTAGATCTGTATACAAAAATTGTATGAACTAGGTTAAATCAAATTAGGTTCATTATGGTAACACATTTTAGGCGAATTTTAACATTTTGTGGTAGTGGAAGACAAGGTAGTGATAGACGCCACTCGAGCCATCTAATGTAGGCTAATGTGTTGGATATTGTGATGTATTCAGCGGCTTTCAAACTTAAAACTGATTTATCGTTACAATTATTATAGCGGAATGTAAAACAGACAATGGACAGTTGATTTTTAAACAGCGATAAGTGAATTTCGAAGTACTTTCACCTTCCTCCGTAAACACTAATGTCGTTTTCCATTGGGCAAAAAGAATCGTCCTGGAGCGTCCGGAATCAAGAAAATCGCTTCTGAAACCGTTCCATTGGCGCAAAAAATACTCTTCTGTTGATTCTGAGAATTTCGCTTCTCGATTTCAAGTCAGAATCCACTCGAGAAGCACCTACACAAGTGCATTTTATGTATTTTATGTCGTTTTCCATTGGGCAAAAAGAAGCGTCCGGGAGCGTCCGGAATAAAGAAAATCACTTCTGAAACCATTTGAAGTCAGAATCCACTCGAGGAGCACTTACACAAGTACATTTTGTGTATTTTATATGTTGTGTTTTCCGTAGTAAAACAACAATCTTAATTAGGTATAATAATAAATATAATTTTACGCACAAATGGCGTTGCAAAGAAATTAACAAGAGTAGTATATGTATATGACACAAAACAAAGATGGATAATTCATGTAGGTAATTCAGATACGCAATTAAAGAACATTAATAATGAAAAATGGTGAGGCCAGTGATGCCAAATTACTGGTAACATCCCCTCTTTTTAGTCTTCACCTGCCAGATGTAGTCATTAAATTTTCTTGGTACAACTCGGGTCCTAGCTGGCCTTGATGTTGTTGGAGTATCAGCATGAAGATCTTGTGGTAAAGAAACGGGTGTTGAAATATCAGGATGTAGTTCTTCATTAACGTCGGATGATACAATTGGATTTTGAAAACTCTCGTCATTTTCAAAACTTGTTTGAAATCCTTGAAAATCTGGGGATGAGTCATCTGAAATTAAAGATTCTGTTACAGACTCAGTTGGTATAATATTGAACTCTTTAAGAAGAATGTCAAATGGCAACTTAAAAGTTGGCTTAGTATTTTCAAATGTTATTTGTTCAAAATGTGGTCTTAATTGGTTGATATGAGAACGAATTAACTTCCGGTCTTCCAGAAAAATGTTGTCAGTGACGGAACCAATTTTCTCGATTACTTTTCCAGGCTTCCAGTATGACTTGTTGTTTCGGTAAACTCTGGCAAAAACTAAATCACCTGGTACGAATGATCTTAATTTCGCACCATGTTTGGTGTTGTATTGCTTCTCCATTTTGCGATTTCTGATTAGTTGTTTTTGTTCATCAGGTAAAATCAAGTCCAAAGTTGTTCGAACTCTGCGCCCAAGAAATAATTCAGCAGGAGATTTGTTATTGATCATACGATTTGGAGTAGTCCTATATGTCTTGAGGAATATTTGTAGAATTTCACACTTCCCTCTCCCTTCATTTTCAAAAGAGCTCGCTTAAGACTATCAACAAACCGCTCCGCTTGACCATTTGATTGCGGATGAAATGGTGGTGTACGAATGTGCAATATTCCGGCTTGTTTACAGTGCATTTGAAAAGGTTCGCTTGTAAACTGAGAACCGTTATCGGAAACAAGAGTTCTGGGATACCCAAATCTTGCAAATATTTGATTTAGCTGAGTTAAAGTCGCTGACGTGGTTGTCGACTTCATTTGAATTATTTCTGGCCATTTCGAAAATGAATCGACGATAACCAGAAAATAGTCACCATTAACTGGACCAGCGTAGTCTATGTGAATTCTGTCCCAAGGATGATCAGGAACAGGCCAAGAAGCTAATAACGATTTTTGAGGAGACTTCGCCACAGATGCACACTTTCCACATTTGCGCACATAGTCCTCAATTTCGGAATCCATACTCGGCTAATACACGTAACTACGGGCAACAGCTTTCATTTTCTCCATCCCAGGATGCCCTCGGTGCATTTGTGAAAGAATCCTTTTGCGATAGATAAATGGAATTATAACTCGATCTGAATACATTATGATATTTTTCACAATTGCCAGTGACGTTTTGCGTGAAAAATATTTTTGAACTTCCTCATGTAGTTGATCATAAGGCGGCCAATCGCTGTTGATATATTTAATGACTGTTGATAATGTTTTGTCCTGCTGCGTTGCTGCTTTGATCATGCTGTATGTGACTGGAAGATGTTCAAGTGATGCGTCCAACGATGCACTGATCTCGTTCTCCATCTGAATACTAGCTATGACGATATCCTCATTTTGTTGGCGTTGAGATGCTATAAGGCGAGAGAGCATATCAGCATGTCCAAATTTGTTTGAAGATACGTGTTGAATGTCGAAATCATAAGCCAATAAGGTGAGCGCCCATCGCTGAATTCTGTTTGCTGAATGAACCGGAATTCCCTTTCGTGTTCCAAAAATCGTTACCAATGGCTTGTGGTCGGTTTGTAGAGTAAACTTCCTTCCAAAAAGCATTTTGTGAAATTTAGTTACCGCATACACTAGTGCAAGCGCCTCCTTTTCTATTTGACTATAGCCTCTCTCAGCTGGAGTGAGAGAACGGGATGCGTGACTAATCGGCTTTACAGTACCATCAGGAAAACGATGCATTATGCAGGCTCCTAAGCCATAATTGCAAGCATCAGCTGCAACTATAATCTGTTGTGATGGATCATAATGGGTTAATAGTAAATCTGAGGTCAAAACATTTTTTAGCGATTGAAATGCATTTTGGTGTTTAGCTTCCCATTTCCATGGATTTCCTTTTTTTAACAACTCATCCAGAGGCCCTCTTAACTGTCTCATTTTTGAAACGTACTGACTGTAAAAAGTAATTCCTCCCAGAAAAGATCTTAGAGTGGTTTCATCTGTTGGAACAGGTAAGCCTTTGATCGCTTCAATGCGCTCTGAATTGGGTTTGATGCCTTTACCATTCACAACATGACCAAGATATTTTATTTCATTCATGAAAAATGTACACTTTTCGATCTTTATAGTGAATCCAAATTCTTTAATACGCTGGAGTGTTTTGATTAAACGTTCATAATGCTGCTTTGGATTTGCACCATAAACAATAATATCGTCAATATACGAAGCAACTCCCTCTACACCGGCAAGCATAGTATCCATAACTTGTTGAAATGCATTTGGTGCAGGCTTTGCTCCTGGTGACAATCTATTGACCTGGTATAGACCCAAATGTGTATTGATTGTGAGCAGCTTTTTAGAGTCGTCGTCTATTTCTACTTGTAGAAATGCGTCAGAAAGGTCGATGTGAGAGAAAATCCTTCCTCTAGATAGCTTTGAAAAAATGTGCTCAGGATGTGGCAGTGGATACCTGTGTGTTTCCAAAACATCGTTGAGTCCAGTGGAATAGTCTCCACATATTCTTATTTTCCCATTAGTCTTCCGCACGACAACTATTGGAGCCGCCCATTCACAATACGACACTGGTATGATGACTCCTTCGGATTCCAATCGGTGTAACTCTTGTTCAACAATTGGCATCATCGCATATGCCACATGTCTCTTCTGTCTAAAAATTGGTCTGGCATTTGGTACTGGGTATAATTTAATTTTGACGCTATTGCAGTGGCCTAGCTTGTCAACAAAAACTTCCGGAAATATTGATTTTAAATTTTCAACAGAGGTATCAACTTTGTGATTAGTGCTATTGCGTCGAACTTGTTGAATACAAACTGCATTGATTGGTACATCCCATAAATTGAAAATCTCCATCAAGTCGTTACCAAATAAGTTGAGCTCTTTGTCATCAGACACAAAACATTCGCATTGTTCTGAGTTTCCATTTATACGAACTGTGCAAAAGAACTTAAAAAGATTCAACATTGGATTACCTGATGCATCCTGAATAGACTGATTTGATCGTGTGCGTGATGGGCTACCAATCTTTTTCCAAACGGACTTTGATACGATTGTTATGTCGGATGCAGTATCAATTTGAAGTTTTACGGTAGTGTTGTTTATGTCAACATCAATAAATTTCCTTTTGACGTCGGTGTCAATGCGCTTAACGTAAATACCTTTTGAAGCTAAACTCGAACGCTTCTTCTTGAATTTCTTTTTTACATTACTGTTTGTCCCCGGTTTTTCGAATAATTTTTGCGCGAAACAAATGCAATATCCCTCTTTGTGTCCGATATTTTGGCAATCTGAACATTTGTGATTACTAAATGGACAATTCTTGGCAAAGTGCATTTGTCCGCACGACCAACAAGGTCTTCTAGGGATTTGAGATGAATTTGTTTGGTGACTCTGTGTTTGCGCTGAATTTTGCTTACGATCGCGATGGAAGCTGTTATTATGACCGATATGTGCCACTGATTTTGATGTGTTATTATTACGTTCCAGAAGATAAGTGTCTTGCTTCAGATTCTTGATACGTAAACATTCTTCAACTAGAGCATGCATTGTGAGCTCCTGTTTTATATCGGAATCAAGCATCGACAACAATCTTGTCCTGACTTCATTATCTGTGCCGGAGCGTAATCCAATAACAAATATTAAGCATTTGAATTGCTCTTCATTCATGTTTTTTAATCCAAAGTTCTCACAAAGCTTATTGACATTCCCGCCGTAAAAAACGAAATCATCTGCGGTGCTTTTTGATACTTGAAGGCAATCATATCTTTTCCGAAAAACTGAAATTTGTGGACTAAAAAGTTTTGTTAGCGTACTCACAGTTTCTTCGAAGTTTAAGTCCCTTGGGTGTTTCGGTAGGATGTAGTTGGTGTATTTCTCATGAGAGATGCTGTCCAACTTGCGAAGCAAAAGCCTTACCAATGCTGAGTCATCCAGATTAGCACCATCCTTTTTGAAAACATCTTCGTATCGACTAAACCACGATGCAAAAGTGACTTGGCTCTCTTGATCATATTGAAACTCGTTCATCTGCTGCGATAAGGAATCTATGACATGTTCGACTCCTTTGATGGTCCCAAAAGCAGACATTTGCTCTTTTCCAAATTGCAAAAATTTTCCTTGTAAATCCTGCTGTTGTGATGCATTTATGGACAATTGTGTAAGGATATGCTGCTGCTGTTTGAGGATTTCCATTATTATACGATCTGAGGTAGATGAAGCTCCACCTGCAGCTTTATCTGTTTCTGACATCGCTTCAGATAATATAGTACCACGCCTTATCGGAAAAAATTATTTATAATACGCCACTATCCTCGTCGCCAAATATTGTTGTGTTTTCCGTAGTAAAACAACAATCTTAATTAGGTATAATAATAAATATAATTTTACGCACAAATGGCGTTGCAAAGAAATTAACAAGAGTAGTATATGTATATGACACAAAACAAAGATGGATAATTCATGTAGGTAATTCAGATACGCAATTAAAGAACATTAATAATGAAAAATGGTGAGGCCAGTGATGCCAAATTACTGGTAACATTATACAAGCCAGCTGGCAGCAGCTATACAGTAATTTCTGACGTTTCACCAATACGTGAGTATAGTCGCCCAGAAGCAGTTTTCTTGTTCCATTGGATTTCGGAATGAGTGAATCCCCGAGTGAAACCAATGGAAAACGACATTATACAAGCCAGATGGCAGCAGCCATACAGTAATTTTTGACGTTTCGCCAATCCGTGAGTGTAGTCGCCCAGAAGCAGTTTTCTTGTTCCATTGGATTTCAGAATGAGTGAATCCTCGAGTCTCGAGTGAAAACAATGGAAATCGACATAAATGAGCGTCCTCAGAATCGTAGATAACGGTTAGGCACTCGGGAGTAACACAATAAAAACGTTTGGGCGCTAATTACAAAAAATAAATGATTCTCTTAACCCTGTGCTATATATAAAATATAACCATAACGTGCCAATTTGCTAAACGAAAAAACAAATATGTATTAAACACGAACGACGTTAAAATATGACTTTATTTCAACATAATAATGACTATTCAGTTTTACAGATGATATTCTTATGACCAACTTGACCAACGCTACTAGGTTGTTCTTTTTATATATGTATTTTGTAAATACATCGAGTAGTAAAACACTTCAGACTTATTGATTATTCGTATTAAAGCAAACAAAAAATTCTGTTACAGCGAAGAATTAAATTACTTAAAACTAGTAACTTATATTTATAACATTTTGGATAAACTCATATGTTCAATTATCGAATAAATATTATTTATTTTTCGACGCGAACAGATTTTTAACTTTCTTTATAAATTAGCCGCCATCCGCAAATGAAGGGAAGCACTCAAACGCTTTATCTTTCGATAAAATAATTTAACCTTTTTTTGACTGTATATTTAATTGAAATCAACTTCTATTTATTTCTCCAATTTTGATTAATTTTAATAAGATTTCATTGACAACTTTGTTTTTTTGTTCACTTTTGAGCTGAATTGGGAAGCTGCCATTTATGCCTAATGTCGTTTTCGGTTGGTCGTCCAGAACCGTCCAGAAGAACTATCCGCGATTCTGAATTCAAATCCAGAAGCATATTTCTCTTCTTTTCAGTAGAAGAACTGTCAGTTGAGTGCCAATCGAACGCTTTCAGAACCGTTCGGATTGCTTCCGGACTGTTCTGGACGACCAATCGAAAACGACATAAATCTCAATATATTCCGGGGCCAGATTCCGTAAAATTAAAACGACCGAACGATATCGTTTCGACAATAGCAGTCTCTGTCAATTGCCACAGATATGAGGGCCCCGTTCAGTCTTTCGCGCGTTTGACATTTTGTGTAGATGTGAATCGAATAGAGAGTTGTCGAGGGTCCATTTGTGCAATCTTCACGACCCTGTTAATGCATAAACGCGTAATTGAAAATGAACGAATGTAAATCGAATACATCTGCGAACATCGTGCATCAGTCGTGCGTTTTAATTTAGTCTGGGACAGAAGGCAATAGTATGGGCGCCCATTTATTGCATAAATAGCTTCACAAGCGTGTGAACCCTTGACCACTAGATGACTAACGGCACGTCAAAAATCTATACAAAATAATTTTAATCTAGCTAGAATGATTAAATAAAATTCTTTTTATATAGTTTGACATTAATTTGACGTGTCGCTAATCATTTAACGGTCAATGGAACGCAGGTATTAAAAAAAAGGTTTATAAGTCTTCAGGCCGTACCGCTTATATTTCATAGTGTCCGCGCATTCTCCGGTGATTGCGAAGTGCTGTTCCCTGTATAAACCTTTCGCCACAAGTCTCACATATGTATGGTCGTTCGCCCGTATGCCTGCGCACATGTAGCGTCAAATCATTGGATTGCGTAAATGTCTTCTCGCAGTATGTACACTTGTATGGCCTTTCGCCTGAATGAATCCTCATGTGAGTTTGCAGTTTGTACGAACGCGAGAAGGCCTTATCACACACCGAACACTTGTGTGGTCGTTCGCCAGTGTGTGTCCGCCTGTGACAGCTCAAATCCGAAGAGCGCGGAAAGCCTTTATTACAAAACTCACACTTGAAGGGCTTCTCACCCGTATGTCGCCGCATATGTATGATCAGATTCGAGGAACTCGACACTTCTTTCCCACAGAAGGCGCACAAGAACTTTTTATCAACCGGTGGTGTACTCTTGACACGTTGTTTGATCTTCATCTCGGTATGCTTATCCTTTACGTGTCTTATAAGCCGATCTTTGCGGTTATACTTGCGGTTACAAATGTCGCATTCGAAATACTGAACATCTCCTGGTGGCTTGCATTCTATGTGGCTGTTCAGGTCATGAAGTGTGGCGAAATCCCTCTTGCAGACATCGCAGTTGTGGGTTCGAGCACTATCGTGAATCAAGCTTTCGTGGTGATCTAGATTTTCTTTCCACATAAACCGCATTGTACAACGGGTGCAGCGGAACACTTTCGAGGAGCTTAAGCATTGCGATCGCATGTGATAGTTGAGCACATCTTTTGAGACGCATTTAAAGGAGCAAAAGGTGCACTTGTGTGGTATGTTGTCGGAATAGTGAAGGGCCTGTTGATGTTGCAACAGTTTGAAGCGACGATTGAATCGAGTGTCACAAAGTTCACAAGAGTACTTTTCGCTTTCTACCTCGTTTTCGGTTTCAGAGTCCTCGATGTCCATCTCGTATCCAAGTGCATTTGTAATTGAATAACTGGCCACATTGGGAATGTTTGCAGACATCTCTTGCACATGTGCATTTTGCATGTGCGCAAGCAGTTCATGGACGGTGGAGTATTTTTCAGCGCAGAGCTTACATTCGGCCTTTTTGTGGCCATTCGGTCGAGCAAGGTAGTAGATGTCGGGTAGTTGTAGATGTGTGGCGTTCTTATGCACTTTCATATGAATCTGCAAAAGAAATATTATATTTTAAAATTGAATTTGTATGTTGAGAATATAATTGAGAGTTGTACAGTGTGAGGGTCACTCACCTTTAGATTATCCTTTCGCAGAAACACTCTGAAGCACCATGTGCATTCAAATGTTCTGTCAAGGGTTGCGTGTGTTTTTCTATGCCTCAGCAAGTCCTTCTGCCAAAGGAAACTCCTGTCACAGATACTACAAGGATACTTCCTTGCCACTGCTGGATTCTTGTCGTGCATAACCCTTTCGTGATTCTTTAGATTCTCTTTCCAGGTAAACTTCATAGGACACTGCTTACATTTGAACTGCTTCTCAGTATTACTACAGTCGTTCTTCAGATGGGCAGAATAGATGCCTTCGCTGGCAAACTTCAGTCCACAAAACGTACACTCGAGCGGCAGCTCATCCCACAAGTGATCGTTCTTTTGGTGATCGTACATCTTAAACTTTCTATTGAAGTTTTTTTTGCACAGCAAACAGTTGTAACCCTTGGGCACCTCATCGTCATCAGCGTCATCATAGCCTTCGGCCTCTAGGTCTGAACTGGTTTCCGAATCAATTAGACTCAACTCATAGCCCGACTCATTGGTTATCGAATAGAATCGCGTATGATTGCCATTTGCAAGATCTTTACCGATTCGCTTCGAAAGCGCCGCAAGACTCATCTGCTTGTTGTAAAGCATCATCGTGATATCGCCGATCTCTGCTTGCCGGTGTTTGATCGTCTCCTCATCCGTGTGCGTCGTCAAATGATTTGCCAAATCGCGAATTGAGTTGTGTTTCGATAAACAGATCTTGCACTGAATTTCCTTTACACCATGTGGCTTGCACAAGTTCTCGTCCTGCTGCTCCCATTTTAGCGTCGCTTTCGTCTTCGGCGACTTGTAGTCAATCGCGTGGATTTTCATGTGAACTCGCATGTTGTCTTTTCGATTGAATTTCCGGTCACATATCAGACAATCGAATTTTTGCTCCGTCGGTATGTGGCTACGCTTGTGCCGGTGAAGGTCCTTCAACCAAGCGAATTTCTTGCCGCATATCTCGCAGGTTTTATCATTTTCGCCGTTCTCTCCGTCACGCGTACAATTGTGGTCGGCTAAATTTTTTTTCCACATAAATTTGGTTCCGCATTTTTTGCAATCGTGCACTCTGTCCGAGTTTAGGCACTCACTTTTCGTGTGACGGCTTAAGATGGCCGCGCAGACAAACTGATCGCCGCACTTTTCGCACTTATATGAGAAACTAGTCTTTTTTGAGTCGTGTCCGACAAGCTGATGCTGACGGATGTCTTGCATACGATTGAACTTTATATCACACAATTCGCAGACATAGGGATCCTGTTCTTTGGGTTCGTCTTCATTCGCCGAGTCAGAGTCACTCAAGACCATCTCGAAACCGAATTTGTTCACTGCTCTATACATTCGCCAGAGTTTTTGCTCATTGAAACAGTTTCGAATGTACTCTGATATTGCGGGTCTATCCACTTCCGGAACCGGGTAGAAATTGGTGATAAACTCGCTAGTGTCAAAGTTGATGTCCGTCTCGCCATCAGCGTGCGTGTATAAATGGCACTTTAGGCTGGGAATGCTCAAAAACTCCACATTGCACAGCGTGCACATGAATTTCTTCGGCTTTAGTGTGGCGAAGACGTTTGTAGAATGCTTTCTCAAATGATCGCGCAGATTCTGAGCCCGCAGAAACCTCTCACCGCAGACGGAACACTTATGAGCCTTGCCGTCTGGTATGTGCGTCTTTTTGTGAACTCTCAGATCCCTGGGCCAAGCGAAAACTTTATTACACACTTCGCACGTGGTACATTCTCTGTCAAGCACAATCTTCTTACCACCACATTTGTGTTTATCCAAGTTCTTCGGCCAGGTGAATCGACCCGGACACTTTTTGCATTGCAGCATCTTGTCCGGATTCTTACAGTGATATTTCAAATGACTGTCAAGCATGGGTTTGCTGGTGAATTTCAGATTACATCCCTCACAGTTGTACGGGCACTCATCGAATGTGTGTTCGTATGCCTGGTGTGTCATAAGCTTGTGCTTTCGATTAAACTGTTTGTTGCATACTTCACATGTGTATTTGGGTTCTTTCGCTTCCGGATCACTTTGATCCGAATCGCTTATGCCCATTTCATAGCTATCAGAATTAACTATCGAATAGAGTTTATTCAACTGTCTGTCCGCAATTTGGGCAGCAATCAGTGGAATAACCTCGTTCAATTCTTTCCCTGGGTAAAATGTCTTAACAACTTCGCTCCTTGCCAGACCTTCTATCAATTCTAAATTATTGTGTAAGATAATGTGTCGACGAAGCTCTGGCACATCGGACGCTGCTTCAAAGTTGCAAATCATGCATTTGATCTCTTTAAATCGTCTATCAGAAAACAAATGATGTGCAAAGTATTGGGTACTCTTTAATGGGCGCTTGGGAACACCCGCTAAATGAACGAGCAAATGCGATGACAGCTTATCCTTTCGAATGAATCGACGGCTACAATGTGGACAGCCGTACTTCCTATTGTTAGGATCATGATGTTTTTCATGGCGGAACAAATCCTTTTTCCAAGCGAACGTTTTGTTACACAAATCACACTCGAAACGGCTAGCTACGGTCTTTACTTTCTTTGCTCGATTTTGGGTCTTGACGCTTGATCGTTTAGCTCGGGTTTTCGGGATATTTTTTGGTTCTTCACTGAAATAAAAATAGATTTCAATGTTATTCAAGTATTTAAGAGGTCATTTTCAAATTAAACTATGCGCGACAAAATGTTTATCAATAAAGTAGTAGCAGACAAATGGCGCCCAACACGAGGCTCTGTGAAATCTCATCTCCGCCGAGTGTGTGCATAAATTAAATATAAATTTGTGGAGCTTATAGTACTCGTATATGCTATGAAACGAATCAGCAAATTTTAGGAAATCTACTACATAGTTCGTCAATCCCAATATTAGCTTACAATCATATTCCAGGTGTCAGCTCTTTAGACGACCTACGCAATTCACGCGGACAACTCTACTCTAGCATATTGCATCGTGCTTAAAAAAACTCGAGATCATTGCTTTCATGACTTGCGTTTAACTTCAATTAAAAAATAATTCTATCCCATTTACATGTTTGTAGGCGATGAAGTGTCAATGTCAATGATGCTGCGAAGGTAATCTCGATGCGGTAATTCGATCCCAGAAGACTTTAGGCTAGCGCTAGTGTCTGGTACGCATACTGGCAGAAGGTGGATCCCAAGTGTCGTAATCTTGACGCAGAGTACAATATGTCGAACTCAGAAAAAATGTGCGAGAAGTCAGTGCAGACAGTTATAAATTAAAATGATTAAAATTGGAGCAAGATCAAATATTGTAATAAATTAATGTTATAGTCGTGTGTCAAAGGCAGTGTTTCATTGACCGCTAAAATGACTAGGCATGCCACAGTAAATATAAAAAACTGATATTTCATTATTTGCGCTAAAGTTCCAGTGCATAATTATGAAATATCCTTTTCAACGAAATTTTTCAATCTAATGCAAAATTCTGGATTGAAAAAGAGAGGTAAAAAAATGTTGCTGTCAATGCAGATTAAAAGTAAATCAATTTTGAAAAACAAACAAATTAAAGAAAAATGGAAAATAAATTTATTTTTAGTGTGAAAGGAAACATTAATAAAACCCTATAGCTCATTTTCGCCCTCGTTCGCATTTGAGAATAACCCCCCTGTGCATTCTGTCGACTCAATAATAATTCGTACAGTAGATACCAAATGCATTTCCCATGATGCCACAGTTGGGTTTTTGATGTTCTCTATTTCTTTCAGCGCCGTCATCTGTTGAAATCAATTCGTTGGAAAAAAAAATTGAAATTCGATCCATCAGCAGCATTTTCGTAGATATTCAAAATATCCGTCCAGTAAATTCGGTAGCCCATTTCTTCTACTCCCTTATTCCTACAGTCCTACGCCATTGCACAAAAACTTACACCACGTCATCTATAGGCGTTTTTCTTTTTTAGTTCAGAGCGAGCGTGAACTGTCAAAAAAAAGTTCGTGTTTCTTTTTTAGCTCAGAGGCATCAGAGCTCAGATTTTGTGTTTCTTTTTTCGCTCAGAGAATGTTCAGAGCACGTTCAGAGCGCGCTCTACGAGCTCAGAATAAATTGACTGAGCACACTGAGTAAAAAGGTGATTACGCACTTTACAGTCACATTTGACAGACAAAAAAACAGGGGTAGAATCGGCTAAGGTGATTTGTGATTATCACAAATGTGACAATCACTTGTGATCAAATAATATTTTCCGTCTGCGTAAGGTGATCACCAAATATTGTTTAAAATTTGGCATCACTTGACACTGACATGTGCTAATGTGTCATATTTTTTTTGTATTATTTTCGAATTGGGGGAAAAGCATTGGAGTAGGTAATTAGGCCTATTCGGCAAAATCTTTTATCCATTTTTTCTGTTATTCTGTTATGAATTTCCATACAAAAATTCGAACTGTCAAAAAATCTTTTACGATCTCCAGAATTGGTATTCTGCGTGCAAAAATCTTTTATGAAATCTGTTATAAATCATAACAGAATAAAAGATGGGGTGGAATCGGCTAAGGTGATTTGTGATTATCACAAATGTGACAATCATTTGTGATCAAATAAAATTATCCGTCTGCGTAAGGTGATCACAAAAAATTATTTAAAATTTGGCATCACTTGACACTGACATGTGTCATTTAGGCCTATTCGGCAAAATCTTTTATCCATTTTTCCTGTTATTCTGTTATGAATTTCCATACAAAAGTTCGAACTGTCAAAAAATCTTTTACGATCTCCAGAATTGGTATTCTGCGTGCAAAAATCTTTTATGAAATCTGTTATAAATCATAACAGAATAAAAGACAGAATTTTGTGACTTTTATCATAAAAGATTTTTATTAATTAGAAAGTTTTGGATTGAAAGGGATAATCTATATAATTTATCGTCAACGAAATGTTTACAAAAGAAGATAGATGTAATAATTGTGCATAAACTAGTGGGTATGTAATCTAAAATAATTTGGAAATTTATATTTTTGCTTTAATTCGCGAGGAACTCAATGTCGAGTAGCTACTTCTCCGGACGGAGCGGCCTATGTTTCGGTGGTTTGGTCATGTTAAACGCATGTCCCCAACCAGGATCCCACGATGTCCTATGGAATCTGTACCATCATCAGGCAGGCGTCCTCTAGGTAGACCCAGGATGAGATGGTTAGATCAAGTCCATAATCTCTCCTCTACCCGTATGGGGATTGCCCTTGATGATTTAGTGACGATGGCGGAGATCCGAGATCTATGGAGGGTCCACTTGAGCAACCTACACCCGCAACCCACTTATGTAATGGATAAGCGGGCCATTGAAAATGATGGAATGAATATTTTTTGTTTAGTCGAAGACACCGATCACTTTTGCTGGAACTAAGAATAAATAGTAATCCATTTGATCTTCCTAATGTATGAGTTTTATTCAGCTCTTTAGTTTGGATTGGAACAATTTACAAAACACGAATACAAACATTTCATTTCAAATTCAGGTAAATTGTATTTCTAATGATGACGATGTAAAGTTGGATATTTATTTCAAGTTTCTCGCGACACTACATTTTCACGGATACAGTTCATATCACGCATCAGTAGAAACACATTTTTGGTTTATCGCAGCCCAGTACATCCAGATCGATTCAGTTGGTTACTGATTTGAAATAGAGTTTTCTAATTGGATTTTGCTCCATGTAAGGGCAATATATTTGTTTTGCCTTGTCCTGGTTTTTTGTTGTCTTTTTCCTAAAGAGATGTTCCAGTATTTATTACACAATTATTTAGTTTGTAATAATTCAAAACATACTCTTTTCAGACTGCATTTTAATATGTTTTTTGCACAAATTTGATCAGGTGCCTACCGTCTATGTATAAAAAAAAAACTCTGTGGTTTGTTTTGACAGCTTCGTAACAGATTTCCAAGTTTCGAACTTCCATAACAGATTTTCATAAAAGTTCGAAACCCTGAATACGATTTATAAAAGATCTTTTATGGTCGAGATCTTTTATGATTCATAACAGAAAATTCATAACAGAATAACAGATTTTGCCGAATAGGCCTTATTTGTTTTTTTGTATTGTTTTTGATTTGGGTAAAAGAATTTGGGTATGTTATGCACTTTTAGGAAATAAAAAATTACCATTTTAACAATGTTAATGAACATAATGAACATTTTTAAAGAATTTATTTTTAATTTGCAAATAGCAGTTAGTTTTGTATATATACACTTTGAATTTTTCAGCTCCATTATGTTTAGCTTATTTCAGAGATTTAATCGCAACAGTCGGACAAAAAAACACCCCTATCGTTATTTTTATTTTGTTCCTATTCACTTTCAGATCCTAAAAATAGTTGCAGAGGTACGTACAAACACGTCCATTTTCGCTTAACACATCAAAAGATAAAAAAGCACTACTGAATCAACATGCAAGTGACAACTAAATTGCTGTCACAAGAAATTATCACAAAAATGTGATTGTCACCGGTGACAATACCTTAAGCGGCCCATAGACACCACACTTGTGTCTGCACAGGTGTACTGACACCGGTGTGGCATTTCGCCATACACATCACACCGATCGAGACACCTACACCAAAAATCAAAAACTTTTGATTTTACTCGCACCGTGTCTGACACCAAAATCGGTGTGCGCACCAGCCCACACACAGCACACATTTCCGTACACCGACACCGGTGCAGACACAAGTGTAGTGTCTATGGGCCGCTTTACGCAGACCAATTTTGTTGATTGTGACTATCACTTATCACAAATCACCTTAGCCGATTCCACCCCAGGATAAGCAAAATAGTTGAAGTGGTGGACGAGAGTTGTTGTTCTGGCACAGAAGGTAAACCAAATGTAATAAATAAGAATTAATAAACAACCATATGACAGCTATGTGCTCAAGTGTGTTTCACAAAGAAATCAGAACACTCCGAGCACGCTCTGAGCACGCCCGGTTCAGAGCGCGCTCATAATGCTCGAGCTCTAAAAAAGAAAAACGCCTTATAGTTGCGTTTTTATGATACCTCCCCAGGCAGTGGTTGCCAGTTGAGGCACATTTCATATGCTAATTAAAACAACAACCTGCTGGCAACAACTCTTGATTTCCTCCCCAGTTGGAGAGCGGCTGGCTGGCAGCTGGATAAATTGAATTCACAATGAACAAACAGGTTGCGCTGAAAGCAACAAGTGGCCTAGATTTTCCGTACAATTTGCTTAAATCATATTATGGCGTTCTTATCTCATGCACACAACATTCAAGAGAAAAATGTCAGAATTTATAAGTCTTCTTGCTGGCAACTGTTCAAATGAACGGCTGGCTGGCGAGGTTTCAAAAAAACATGCATTATGTTATTTTTCGTTGAAATCATCAAACGGCGCCGTGGAATATCCAGTATCACATCTAAAGTGAAACTGTGTAAATCACGCTTAAGGTTTCACACGTTCACTGTCGTTGAACCAAAAGAGCAAATAAGTGACTGGTTCCCATTTTTTCGCAGTTTAGGTACCTTCAATATTCACCCTTATTCCGAGTGGCGTTTACGACGATTTATGAAACGCTAATTTGAATTTGGAATTACGAGTGGCGTTTTTGAGTCGTTGAACGCCATTTGTCACTGAACGGCATGTGGAACCTATTGGCGTACGACGAACGTCATGTGAGAAACTTCACTGCCATTCTGTAAGGCGTTGAACGCCACAAAACGACAAGAAAAACGACGGTTTCTGTCGTTAACAAATTAGTGAACGCCAAGCAATGAAAATCGACTGAAAATTTAACTTCTTGAATTGTTATTTTATTTAATTTAATTAGATTCTTTTCAAGGGTTATAAGTACCAAACCAGAAACAATTTAATGGAATTTAATTAATTGGCAAAGGGATTTTAAAAGGAGTCTTAAATGAACCCAGCCTAGACCACCATCAAGAAATGGAAAAGATTGGCAGAAAGTTTTTGTGAGCATCACTTTAAAACATTTTTTATAAATGTAGGCTGTGATCGTCTCGTCCTTAATTAAAATGTTTTCCTACACCATTCTGGTAGCTACCCTCAGTCAAGAATCTCGCAGTCGCAGTAAATTATATCGCCTGCACAGACGGCGACCATGTAGGTACTTTCCACGAGCTTACCTTTTATTTCGTCCAATGAAGATTTCCTTACATTCTAAAAAACATTATGGAATCCGAAAATAATTAAACTGAGAATTTTTTTCGAAAAAGATAAACAACAAAACACTGATACAACCAACAACAATTTATCTGTCAGCACTGATTAGCTCGTTTGGATCGTATGTGGAATGTGAACTACTTACCGACGACGTCGTACCCTGTCGTGGAAGTTAGGGAATAAGCCTTCCAAAATGAAACGCCTCCAATAACGACAAACGTCGTGAAAGTAAAACGCCACTCGGAATAAGGGTGATTTTGTAGGTGACGGTTGGAAATTAATTTAAATGCAAAATTTCGCCACTAGGTGCGTTTTTATGAAACCTCGCCAGCCAGTGGTTACCAGTAGTTGCCAGTTGAGGCACATTTCACATGCTAATTAAAACAACAACCTGCTGGCAACAACTCTTGATTTCCTCCCCAGTCGGAGAGCGGCTGGCTGGCAGCTGGCTAAATTCTTAATGCGAGAAACAGATTGGCACAGCAACAGCAACAGCAACTTTGACAGCCACAGCGCACTTTTTAGAGCCCATGCTTTTTAATTGCTGAAGTTACATTACCACAGCAACATCGACATCGACGTTAGATCTAAGTCCTAAATTCAATGTTGCTGTGCAAATGCTACCAACACCACGGTGACTTTTTCAGTTCTCTCAACTTTCGAATGCTGACATACTGAAGGTGCAGCAGCATTACCAGATATCTACAATTAGGTTTCAGCAGTTTAGAAAATATTCTTATGTAAATTATTTAGAAAATACTATTTTCATTTTCTTTTGATTTAGATTGCTTTCATTTTCGATTGGCAAAAATTTTAATTCTTTTTTTGTGATTCGTGTCAGTACACCGACTCACTGATAATTGTGTATAACATACTGCAGGCGTCAAATTATTTACTGTCGGTGGGACGTGATTTTGAATTCAATTTTGCTATTGCAATGTGGAAACGAGTTTTCTAATTCAATCGTCGCGAGCTGTGTTAAAATTAATGTTTGACAAGCAATTAAAACAAAAGTACATACAAATTTGAATTTGATGTTGGGCAGCAGAAATCTGAAATACCCAGTCGAAAATGACATCATAAATATGTTTTTAGTATTTTATACTTTAGCTACCACCAAGTACCTATAATGGTACGTACCTACTGGTAGGTAATAAGTACGTTAACACTCATGAATTAAATAAATATTCTAATATGGTCTAACATTTTACAGGTTATCATGTACGTAATACCATTTTTTGGCTTTCACCATTTATTTTGATAAAAGGTAATCTGGTAATGCTGTGTTGCAATCAACTGACAACAAAATTTTTTTTCCTCTCTTGACAAAGTTGCTGTCGACGTTTCCAATGTATTTCATGCGACTTCTGCTGTTGCTGTTGCTGTTGCTGTGCCAATCTGTTTCTCGCATAAATGCTTTAATCATAATGGCGTTCTTATCTCATGCACACAACATTCCAGAGGAAAATGTCAAAATGTAGCCAATATTTCTACCAAATACATAATTTTTATACTGAAACACTTTTTTATAGCTTCTACCCCCTTGAAAAGTTCGAGGCTACTCTCAACAATATACAACATTTAGCTAGTAAGTTATAATAATCTTTAATGTCAACGTTCAAAGTACATTTTAGTAACTGGTTTTGCGTACGTGGCACTATATGCCTGTAGAAGAGCATTCGGCAACACATGGGGTTTCAGGCCGCACGTGGTGCACTGGCTGTACACCGCAATAGTGCGGCCCATCCTAACATATCGCTCATTTACTTGAAGACTGTCATAACTCAAAAAACTCGATTTTGCAGAAAACATGTTTAAAGTTTTCAATTGACTACCGCCTTGCAGAAATCTGAAGAAATCTTATAATTTCGAAATTAACTAGTAAACTTTTATAAATTTAATATATCCATAAAGGTAAATCGACAACAACTAGTCTTTTATGGTTTTTACCTGAACGAAAATATTCCCTACTTCGAATTGTGACGTTATTGTTGCAAAAATTATATTCATAGGAGTGTCATAAGTTCGAATATGTCGTTATTATTGAGAAAAAAAACAATAGTTTTGTACTTAGTCATTTCATTTTCAAAGTCTTATAATTTGAACTTTTTGAACTTAATATAAAGGGAGTTTTTTTTAGAGGTATACAAATACAATATGGAATAAAATACTTCCAGCTAATATTAATGTCTATGATATTAGCTTTATTTAATAGCTAATAATTTTTTGCCATTACTTTTTAAATTTCGGGCGAACCGAACCATGGTTTTCAAAATAAGTTTGCACAATTTGCACTCGTTGTTCTGGAGTTCATTCATCGTAAAATGGCAAAACGTACTTACCACAAATCAACTTTCAACTGCCATTTGACAATCTGTAGAAACAGAGTTGCCAATTTAAGAACCAAAACTCTAGAAAAACACCCTTTACTTCTAGTATTTAATTAATAAAAATAATAATTCAATAACAAGAAAATATCTTCAGCGTAACTTCTTTTTTTGAGTACACTACCCTACTTGAATTGCTCTTTAGTGTATGCAGATTTGTAAAAAACTGAATTTGGTGATTCTCATTAAATTTTAAGTATTTTTACTTGTGAACGTTTCAGCTCTACCATATTTAACGGAGCAATGTCATTTGCCAGCATTTTTAAATCAAAAAAATTCTCAAAACAAAGCTATTTTACAATAAATGGATCTCCTGTTTTTTTCGCCGATCGGATTATTGAAAAAAATAATTCGGGAGTATAAATGGGACCACTTTTAAGCATTCGTTCCGTTCCCTCTCAATTAAGGAATGCACAGAGTCTCCTTTGTTTTGTGTATGGATAACCATGCCAATTTCAATGAAAATCCTGTAGAAAAATTACTCCTGTGTTTATGAGAAAAACCCTGTTTTATCGTGTAATCATACTGTTTTATTCCCATTTGAATAAACTTGAAAAATTCGATTGATCGACGCACGGTCGAGTGTTTGCTTCCATGAATAAGACGTGAACGTGGACGTACGAAAAATTGCAAGACTAAGATCAACTTGAACATGTCGTACATCGCCTTATAGATATCATTGGATAAAAAACGAAGCCGGACACGCTGTGATTCGAAAAAGAAGTATTCTGTTCAAACTCAAGGTGGTATTGATCGAACTGAAGACAAATTAGATAACGAAACCATAGACAAAGGTATGGAGGGTCCACTTCAGCAACCTACACCCGCGACCCACTTAATGGATAAGCGGGCCATAGAAAATGAATGAATTAAAATATTTATCATTTATTTCATATTTAATTAATAGTTCCTATTCTATTCTTACATTTCGAAGAAAAAAATGCACTCCAATGAAAAAGAGTTCCTGTATACAATTTATTATGCCGGCAGAAATCATTCCGTGTGCGGTGGCCATTGTGTATTATTTCTAAAAATTTATAATTTTTATCAACAATTTCGTCTCATTTTGAGTTATTGAGATCTATTGAGAGTTTCCATCGACAAAATTATCTTCAACAACGACACATTGTCTTATAATATAAACGGCTGACTTCTAAACAGCCAGTCTTTTTTACAAAAATAACGTCATAAGAAGAAATACTTCAGTTGACGAAAGTATTTTTTTCATCAAGAACGTCACATGTTGCAGTATATGGAGTTTGATTCAAGTTAAATATTTCAACAAATCAGTCACAACACGAAATAATGCACTTTATATGAAATTTATCTACATTACAAATATCATAACATTTTAACGAATAATGTCACAACACAAAATATGCCAGTTTTTTAGAAAAGCAAACCAACTAACACACGATGACGACTGTAGCAAACTGAGATATGTCGCTCTTATGAGTAAAAAATGTTAGGATATATGAAATGAAATAACGGCATATTCTCTTCTAACGCGGAAGGTATACAGGATATTAATACGAAACTTTTACACAATAATGAAGCATCATAAAACGAATATTTCTGCATCATTAACTCAAAAATCGCGTTTTTTGAGTTATGACAGTCTTCTAGTAAATGAGCGATATGGTACAATCGTCTGGTGGAAGGCCACGGAGAAAAAATACCATCTCTCAAGCCTCACTAAAGTCCAAAGGGCGGCATGCATTGGGATAACGGGTTCTCTACGAACAACACCCACCGCAGCAATGGAGGTAATACTAAACCTCACCCCTCTGGATATTTACTGCAGCAGTAGAGCGGTCAAGACCGCAATCAGACTAAGAGAGTCTGGAATATGGTCATCCAAATCCTATGGGCACGCCTCCATCGAAACACAATGGAGCGCGGCGAAGGAGAAGATAACCACAGACTATCTACCCCCCGCACTCGTTTTTGAAAGGAGATTCACAACCAGAATTCCGGACAGAAGTGAATGGGAGCACAATGCAGTTACAGAAGAAGGGGAGATAGCCCTCTATACCGATGGTTCTAAGATGGATGTTGGTACAGGCGCGGGCATCTTCAGCGAAACACTAAACCTGCGAGAATCATTCCGAATCAGCGATGACTGTAGTGTGTTTCAAGCGGAAATTGCTGCTATAACCCTAGCGGCAAAGGACCTAAGGAGGCGACACATTACCGACAAACAAATCACTATATACTCTGACAGCCAAGCGGCCATAAAAGCCATGGAGTCAGTCGTGGTGAAGTCGAGGGCAGTAAGTCATTGCAAGAAATACCTGGACGAAATATCGCAAGCCAACACGGTGACCCTATGCTGGGTACCGGGGCATATGGATATCCCGGGAAATGAACAGGCGGACGAGTTTGCAAGAAACGGGTCGAAGATGCACGCATCAACGGCCCTAAAATCTGTAAAAACTCCGCTAAGCACGCTTACTAGGAAGATTGACATTGAATCCTTGAGTAGAACAAATCTACGCTGGCATAATCTCAACACCTGTAGGCATGCAAAAGAATTATGGCCAGAAGTGAGCAAAAAGAGATCCAAATTCATGATCGGACTTAGCCGCAAGGATATCCGCATACTCACGGGGGTCATTACTGGACACTGTGCGATAGGGGTACACGCGGGAAGACTGGGCATACTGCATAATGACTTTTGCAGAAGCTGCAGAGACGTTGAAGAAATAGAATCTGTTCGTCATCTGCTTTGCGAATGCCCAGCCCTTAAAAACAGTAGACAGAGGATTCTCAACAGCTTCTTCTTCGACGAACTAGAGGATTTGGAGAATGCTGATCTTAAAGAACTCCTGAGATTCATACTCAAATCGGGGTGGTTCCAGTAGGTCGACAAACTCCACATCCTTTCGGTTGCTCCTAGGACAAGATAGAAATCCGGATACAAGAGCTTGTGAATGCCTGAGATTAATATCAAATCTAGGTGACTCAATAAAAGCGGTATATTCTTTGTCTCCAACAGGTATGAAATGGAAGGTTCCCGTGATTGGACACAATGGACCCAACTGATGGTCTACGTGAAGCTGTGGCAGCCGCCACAAGAGCACCAAATTACCTACCTACCTACCTAACTGGTTTTGCGACCAATATTCCAAATTGCCATTTATTAATCGTTTCGTTGAATGTGAAAAGACAGACACAAACGGTTTTCCTTCACAAAGAAAAGTAAAACAAAAAAATGCGTATTCAGTTAAGCTCTTACTTTATAATATCCACTTAAAAATATGCACTTAAAAATAAAAACATATAATTCATTGTCCTTTTAGGTTTAATTCAATTCGCTTGAGCTCATTAGTGGACAATGCAACGCTCAGCTCCCTTTCTCGCAAGCTTAATTTTCTGTTTTCGATATCTAGAAAATCTTTATCAATTTTTTTCCTATATTCTAATTCCTCTCTTTTTAAATTTCTTATTTCAGTTAAAATATTTATAACTTTTTCAAGGTACATTTCGGTGACATTTGAATCTCTTTTAAAAGGTGAACATTTGTCGGTAGAAAAGTTACTGTCTTTAGGCTTCAATATTTCTTTCTTCTTCGGCAGAATCCCACAATCATCCGGAGTGTCGTTCTTATTTAATAGACCCAGCAATAAACTTTTAACTTCGTCATCTTGATCGGTGTTAATTGGAAATTGTTTTGATGTTGATGGAATCGGAGGTTCATTTGATAATGGAACTGATGAACTTCTGGCATCTATCGCTTTCAATTCAGAATCAACTTTGTTTGATTTCTTCATGGCCATACCAACGGTTTTGATTCCCACAAGATTGACTACCCTTTTTTCGAAAGATGTTAGCTGTAATTTTCTATAAGGAACACCTCCGGTTTTCTTTAAGGACATTTTGATTTTTGTCAATTTAGATTTTGCCCTGTGTTTGTAGTCAGCCCATGTCTAAAAAGAGAAAGTGTTCAATTACAAATTATATAACTTATGTAAGTATAATAAATACCTTTTTCCATGAGACAATATTTTTTACGGGCGGACCGTTTTCGTTTAGCAATTTTGTCAACATTTTCCATCTTTTCATCGTCTTCTGTCTTGCCTTCCTTGTTTCCATTGTATTTTTTGCCATGGTGGGATACCTCTCTATCCATTCAATAAGCATTGTTTTTTGTGTTCGCGTTGTTGTAGTCCTATTGGTATATAATTGATTAATAACAGGAAGATGCACATTTAATTCAACAATAACTAATGAAATTAAACAGTTTGTATGTTTTTATTCGTCTATTAAACTTACATAATTTTTCCGAACGTTAAGTATCCACCTTCGTACACAATCAAATTAAAAAACCAAAAGATTTTCAGCTGTCTGTCTTATATAACATTACTGGGCCAATATGACAATACTTTTCTCAGTACGGGAACGCTTTGAACAACAAATTTGCAAAACACTTTTGAAGTGTTTGAAACGAATGTTTTCACACAAAATCGAGTCATGTGGTTTATTGATACCTCACTATTACACAGCAAAAGACATCAATTTTGACAGTTTGATGTTGAATTTATATTAGCTGTCAAAAAAGTTTGTGTTAAACTACTACTACTTTTGTTTGTGTACTCAATTTAATGGCGTTCCCATTGGTCAAAAAGAAGGGTCCGGAAGCGTCAAGAAAATCACATCTGTAACCGTTCCATTGGCGCAAAAAATACTCTTCTGTTGATTCTGAGAAGAGAATTTCACTTCTCGATTTCAAGTCAGAATCAGAATCTACTCAAGACGCACTTACACAAGTGCAATTTATGTATTTTATTCAAGCTAGCTGGCAGCAGCCATGTATACTAATTTTTGACATTTCACCAATACGTGAGTGTAGTCGACCGGAAGCAGTTTTCTTGTTCCATTGGATTTCAGAATGAGTGAATCCCCGAGTGCAACCAATGGAAAACGACATAAGTAGATAAATGCTCAATTATACTTTCGAGAGTCACTCGTTCCAAATCAGCAGGACAGTCTGCAAGCTGTTGTTATAAATTATAAGTTGCCTTAATGGCTCAGTAGATAGTGTCACAAGAGAGGAAAAACCATCAGTGAGTTTAACTGTGAAGAAATCTTCTCAACGCGACCATAATGTTAACGGCCCATTTGTCCCAAAAATTAAAAATTCATACAAAAGAATGGTTGTGAGAAACTATACTTAGGGTCCTACTATATAGACGTGTTCTGACAATTATTATTTTTAATTAATTAAAACAACATTAGGTAATGTATTCTTATCATTTTCTTAACCATGCACATGCGGATTGGATTACCAGGTATGATTGGCGCCCAACGTAGGGCTCTCGTATATAAATAAAAGAAAAATTACTCGTTAGGTCACAAATTCGTTGGTGAACATTTTATTTCAGTTTAAGGCTCTTAATAAGAAATTTCTTTACACAAATTAACCAACATCCCCGTACTGAAACGGCCTTCCCGCCATAGCATCATGCAACAACAAGATCACATCCATAATATAATTACTACAATCCGCTGCTGTAATTGTTGACACACTCTTCTCCATAACTTCTACCAAATTAACTTCCTCTATGGAGGAATCCGTTAATACACTGCGAGCATGGGCCTTCATTTTCTTAAATGATTTCCCCAATGGATTCAACATTGGCGAAAAGACAGGCAGCGTTCGATGGCATAGCTTTGATGTGGCAAAGATTTCCCCCACTTCACGACTGACATGAATTCCAGCATTGTCCATGATAATGACAGCATCTTGCATGCTATCTTGCGATGACAATTTGTCTACAAGTTCCCTGAAGAACTTTGCGAATTTCGTAATATTACACGAGCTAGTACCAAAAACGTTTGAATGAATGATGCCGTTGCTATTTAAGGCAGCTATCACAACAGCACTACGACCGAGCACAGTTTGGGTCGTTTTCTGCTTTGAATTGAACTGACGCCTTCCCAGATGTAAGTTGTATCCACATTCGTCGATAAAAACCATTTTGTGTCGGTCGTCTAGTGCCCAGTTTGCGAAGTCTAGAGCAAAAATCCTTCGATGCTCAATAGCTTGTGGCAGGTTCACCTGGTCTGCCTCACAGGAGGGTAGTTTGAGGGTGATTTTAAGTTGTCGCAGGCCATTATTTATGCTTGATTTGGACAAATAGAACTTTCGTTCAGCCAGCATTTTTCTTACATGTTCTAATTGAGTGGCAGGATTTTTCTCTACACATGCCTCTATGAGGGATAACACCTCGTTGGTTAGTTTTCTTGATCGTTGGTCACCGCTGCGCTTTTCTATAAGAACGTCACTGTGTTCTTTGTAATTGCGCACAATCCACTTGGCTGTGTTTACATTAATGTTTGCCATTGATGCTGCTTCTGCGATTGTTCTGCCCTCTTGATAAAGTTTAACAAGTTGTTTCTTTTGTTCGAACTGGACTTTTTGATATACCTTGCGTTTGTTAGTTTTTGTAATATCTTCAGGTGGTTCCGTTGGAGCAATGCTCTCGGCGGTGGGAGGAGACTGAATTGTAGACCCAATATCGGGTTTTACCCGTTTCACAGATGAATTCAGTTCTTCATTGGAACTAACGAAAGAAGAAAAGATACAAAACGAATTTATTGGTACAAACAGTTCATGTCAAAAGTTTATGTTCAACGACATATCTTTTTTTTTTCTTCAACAAATACGTAATAAGGCAAATAGACATGTCGAGTGTCCTTTAAATCATGATAGAACTTTAAATTGGGAATAAAACACAAACCAAAAGAGGACTTATCAAACACCACCGAAAAATCCCTCGAAAACAATACCTTGAACTTATAATCGGCCCTAGCGAGGTATCCGTCGGAACGGAGAATTCTCCGCAACGCATATTCCGTCAAAATACATTCGAGGTATCCGACTTCGGAAAGAATAATCAAAATGCGACAACGCATTGATTTGACATGATGTTGTTTCGTGCTACATCGGGGTTTTCCAATTAAGTGCTTTTTTTTCGTTTGTTTTTGCCCTGGAAACACAAATTAAAGCAACAAATACAACCAATTACTTTGCTAAACTGTTTTTTTCTTTATTGCTTTTATTTATCAACACTTCACTGCAAATCGTAAACAAATTCCGCAACCAATTCCTGTCGGAGCATATCGGAAGAAAATTCGTATGAAACTGTCAAAAATATTAGTAAAAACGCATTTGATCGCACTGAAACGCAAAACGGCAGTGTGCGTTACATATTTGTCGGAACAAAGTTCCGAAAAGCTGTTCCGACGTATACCTCGAAGCAAAAATCCTCCGATTCGTATGAAATCGGAGAAATTTCCATTCCGACGGATACCTCGCTAGGGCCGATTGATTTCATATCTCAAAAACGCCATTTTCAATTATGATAAAAATGTAACTGGCAGGTAATGCTTAAATCCATAGTAATACAATTTGCTCAGTTTTGAGCTAAACTGTTGCAAAACAGTGTTTATTGAATCATGAATGCGTCCTTCGATTTCCACCCCAATCGCTAAAAATGGTATGTACTTCAAAAACTGCTCATATCTCGAAAACTCCATTTTCGATTTAATTGAAAATGTAATTGCTAATACGTTGTATTCAGTTTTTAGCAAAACAGTTTAATAACAGTGCTTTTCGAGTCCAAAGTTGTAACATTTGTCAGCATAATTTTACAAAAAACCACTCTAACGATTTTGATCGAAATGCATATTTAAGACAACATAAGCATTCTAAACATGATCACGTACTTAGTTTTTCTCAGAAAACTCGAAGATAGCCGTTTTATGAATATTTTTCATCACAGCCGGTATATTTTTGCAAAGCGCAAAACTTCAGTGGCAATATTATATAATTCGAAATTTATCGCCTACTTGCCTTGAAGGAAATGTCAGTTGGGGGTGCAATTTGAAAGTAATGAAATTTCGTAGTTAATACGTATGTTTATGTAGTATGTTGTATGTATCACGTTTTTAATTAACAAGGATTCACTTACTAAACATGAATATATCTTGAGTGGGTATGATTTTAAGGGTAAAATTTGCTGAAATGACTCTGAGATTCTGCGAGAAAGAGCAATAAACGAGAAAGTTTCGTGCGACCCAGTCGTGCACATTTTTTCTTTTTTAGTTCAGAGCTCAGCTCTGAATAGAGCTCGAGCATTTGGAGCATTCTGATTTGTTTATGAAACACAAAATGCAAAAAACGGTAACAGAAAAACAACGGAAATTGGGGATGCTGGATTAATTTTGATGTCTAGAATTGAATGATACAGTTTTAACTTTTTATATTTGGTTTATTATTTTTTATTATGTATTAAAGCAATACTAAATCTAGGTTAAAAACAAATTTATTTCCTTATTACATAAGTATAAACATATAATTCAGTTATTCACGAAAAAAAAGGAGAAAATAACTTTTATTGATAAAAAATTAAGCATTTACATATGTACCTACATTTATATTGTATTCGAAAACTACAGTTGTCAGTCCATATGCGAATTGTGTTAAAATGTAGAATAATTTTGTTCAACAAATCATTTTTTATATTCATATAAGACGTTGTTGGTGAGATTTTGTGAATTTTGGCTTTGCGAATTCAGGGGGGTTATTCGAAAATACGCAGCGGATTGTTTTGAAAGCGATACCTCAATTTCAACAGTCTTCGACTTTCAGTCTGAGACTTTCAATTTTCTATTTATTTTTGAAAAAGTTTGACAGCTTGTTGCCGTCACAAGAATTTGGTTTAGTTTTTATCCCCAATTCATCACCTAAACAGCTATAGCTTTTGGTAATATAAAAATGCAATTCCGCCATGAAAAGTGATCCACCGTGCTTTTGGGAATAAGCCCCCCCGCCCCCCTAGTTAAATTCTAGCAGTTAAAAGTAAAATTAGAGCCCTTAAAAAAGTTTCTGTAATAAGTACTAGCGGAGATATGTATATGTTTTAGCATGGGTCAAGTTAGATACACGAAAGGAAGCTTTTTTTTTAATGCTCGGTAAATGATGTTCACATTGGACATAGACTCTTATTGTAGAAAGTACTTTTTTCTTACATTAGATGTAATCAGAGAATTTCAATCGAATAGCACATAAGTTTGTTGTATGCTCACCCAAGCGTGAATCGAATCGAAATCAAACGCTCACTTGAATATTAAAAATAGGAAAACTCTTCCTTAACACATGAAATCTGCTCACATTCCATAGGATAATCTAGCTGTATGTCGGCTGTTCCACAGTGCTCTATCTGACGTGGTTCTCTTTGAAACGATGCATCGCAAACTTTGGCAGAAGGACTTTTAATATTTCTATTATATGGAAAGATGCCAGTTTTCTTAAAAGCATCGATAATCTTCTCTGGTGTCATAGCCATCCGATGAGCGATACCTATTATTTTCCCAACATCATCAATTTGCATCGTCCTGTCTGTATTCCTCAACCTCCAAGCAGAGTGGAAAGCTTTGTCGAACGCAGCAAGTAGACCAACATTCAGAGGTTGAACTTTGGCACAGTAAACAGTATGCAAAGTGACAATTGAAACCCCAGAATTCTTTGCATAATTTAAGGCTTCAATTGACAGGCGGCAGTCGTTTCTATCATAAATGAGAATCGAAGGATTGTCAGTAGAACTTTCACTCTGCTGTATAAAATATTCCATCACTTTGGGAAATAAAGCGCTATTCATGTGTCCATTCGGAGCTGCAAGTCCAAGGGTACCAGGCGGAGCGTCCTTAATCAGATGTGGCTTAAAGTTTTCTTCCGGAAAAACAATAGCCGGTGGAAAGGCTTTTCCAGCGGCACTTATTATGCAGCATGTGGTGATAGAGGCTTTTTTTTTCTTACAAGTGGCTTTACCCGAGTCACCTTTGGTTGGCTTCAATACTTTAACCTTTAACATATCGACAAGGTTAAAAACACGAGTTCCGTCACTAAAGGCATTCGACCGGCTATACAATGCTTCTAAACTATCGAAAAATATGCATGTACTGATTTTAGTAGCAATAGTTTTTGATAAGGTATCGAACACTATTGGTCGTGTAGTTATGTCCGGGTGTCTTTTTCGGAAAGCACAAAACCACGATAAACCGGCCATTTTGTCTCTATGCCACGAATGCGGCGTTCTTAATTTACTGATTATAGCCATCTCATAAGCTAACTTCCGGAGCCCGTTCATTTGTAGCCCATTATACATCTGGACATACTCCATTATATGGCTCTTAAGGATAAGTTCTTGCTGATGTGTGAATACATGCTTTAGGTTTATCTGCATACTATCGCAATATCGTCTTAATTTTTCAAATGGTATTGCCATTTGTTTGCAACATTTTCTTACACTGACTCCAGACATTACAAGTTCTACTGCAGTATTCATTTTGTCTACGCTGTGTGCTCTAGTTTTAAAATAATCGACATAATTTGTTTGTGATTTCTTGCCACGCCGAAGTCGCATTCTAAAAATAAAACAAAACAAAAAGTATAGTGTAAGTTCTAAGATTACAGCCATAGGAACTTTGCAGGCGCTCATGAAGTTTTCAAATGCATTTTCAGGTGAAACTGTCAATGCATAAAACTAATTAATCGATCGTCTTGTTTGCAAATGCAATTTTGTACAACTGACTTTTGTCGGGTAAAATTTATGCAAGATATATATTTTACAACACTGTACAGACACAGGGCGACAGGGCCGAAAGAAAAGCGTCTTTGAGCAGAGGAGAAAAGAAGAGTAAGAACTTCTCCAAAGAAAAAAAAAACTAATAAGATTCCGTTTTTTCCCTTTGGGTACGGATGCGGAACCTTAAAAGGAGGGAATCGATACTATTATAAGATGTCGATTATAAGACGATTTGGGGTCAAAAATAAGTAGTCGGTCTTTAATTCAGTGTTCGATCCAACACTTACCTATAAGATCATGAGATTTAGGCAATGACAAGCTGCCGAAATGAGACTCATTCGTTGCATTGTTGATGTAACTAGCAGAGATCGTATAAGGAACACTAGGGGGGTTATTCCCAAATGCGCGGCGCATCGTATTGAAAGCGATACTTCGATTTCGACCGTCTTCGCTTTTGCTTATTCTCAAATGCGAACTGTGCTTTCCAGTTTTTTCCAATAAGACTTCCAATTTTCCTTTTATTTTTTATCCGCAATAAATCCGCCAGTAAATACGTCACCTAAATAGCTATCGCTTTTGGAAATACAAAAATAACAATCCGCCATGAAAAATCGCCGCGCATTTGGGAATAAGCCCCCAGAATACGTGAGGTACTCAATGTCGCGAGCAGCTACTTTTCCGGATGTATGAAGGTTATACCCTTATTCACACCAAGCCAAAAACCGAATTTTGGCACGAGTACGATAACTACGGCGCCAAAAATTTATAACGGTATTTTGTAGAGGGGTTAAATACAAGCATTTTTTACTATGGGAGGGGGGGATCTATCTGGCTTCGTTTAGGCGGGAGGGGCAATTTAAAAAAAATAATACTTAAAATGAAAAAAAATAAATTGAGAAACAATGGCAACACTTACAATAAAGGACTTTATGAATTTTGTAAGCCAGGAATCTGTTCTTTGATATTATTTTTAAATCAAGTTATAGCTGTTAATAGTTTTTGAAAAAAATACTTTCAAACTTGAAATTTAAGGAAAAAAAATTAAAAAAAAAGTTTTATGCTGATTTTTTTCAATATTGAGCAAATAGATACTTAATTTGTTTGTAGTTTTTACTGCCTAAATCAATTCTTAATCGAACACTCAAAACCAGATTGATTTATGTCTTCTAATTTTTGAGAAAATTGAAAATTACTTTTATATGTTGCTCCGCTTAGAGTACAAATTGCTACCCTTGCGCCTTCAAATGCGTATGGGGGGCATGCTGCCCCCCTGCTTGGGGTCACTGTTGGATTTTGGGATGGGTGCAAGGCTGAGTATATGCAAACTTTCTTTTAATTATATTAGTTTACCCAATATCAACAACATTCTTCAGATACAATCTCTGGCCAGAAATTTCACATTGGTAGACAAAATTTTGCTGATTTGCATTTTAGACAATTTAGAACGAATTCTTGGCTTTGAAAAATACTATAGTTCTTTGTGGTAAGTGTTGCCATTGTTTTTTAATATTTTATTTTAATTTTATTTATAATTTTTTTTTAATTACCCTTCCCGCCTAACCGGAGCGAGATAGACCCCCCCTCCCATAGTAAAAAATGTTTGTATTTAACTCTTCTACATAAATCCGTCATTAGTTTTCATCGCCAAAATTATTTTACTCACCCCAATTTTTGTCCTAAAATTTCAAGTTTGAAATTGTTTTTTTCAAAAACTATTTAAGGGAATAACTTGATTTAAAAATAATATGAAAGAACAGATTCTGGGCTTTCTAAAATGTTATAGTCTTTTATTATAAGTGTTGCCATTGTTTTTTAATGTATTTTTTTTTTTTCATTTAAAGTATCATTTTCTTTAAATTACCCCTCCCGCCTAAACGGAGTAAGATAGACCCCCCCCTCCCATAGTAAAAAGTGCTTGTATTTAACCCCTCTACAAAATACCGTTATCAATTTTTGGCGCCGTAGTTATCGTACTCTCCCCCGAATTTTCGTCAAAAAAGTTTAGAAAACTCGTGGATGCATTCACACCGAACAACAACTCGTTTTCGTTTGACGTTTCAATTAGCTGTGAAACTAGCTATGCAATTTTTGTAGGGACTAAACTTTTATTTTAGTTACTAAACTTCGCTCGTATTGACATAATATACAAACAAAATTATTGAATCTACTTGATAATCGTTAACTTATGGTTAAATTTATAAAATAATTAACATAAGCAACAATCAAAATCAAAACATCTGAAAATACCATTTAGTTGTGGCAGGTAGTGCTGCCGTTCTAAAATTATAGAAAAAAACTGAATAATTTGCTCGTTATGGTGCAAAGATAACAAGGATTCCACATTCGTAAACAAAAAACTAGAAGAAACGACAGCACTGAGAGAGAGAGCAATCCCGTCATCAGTTTTGCTGAGCTCGCTGAATGTTGCAAAATGTGTGTCTGCTTCAACAACCCAACGATTGTACTCGTTTTCGTGGCGTTTTCATGGAAAACGACTTCAAACAACTCGTTTTGAAAACTGCAATATGTATGGGAAAACTTCTGTTTTCGATTAAGTTTTCGACTGTTTTCGCGAAAACCCAGTTTTCGGCTTGTGTGAATAGGGTATTAGAACTGGACCAGGATATGTGGTCTTGATGTCAATCCGAGCAAAACCGAACTGAAGATTTTCACCACCGAAACCAAAATACCCGACTTTACACTTCCTCGCCTAAACGGCCAACCGCTCTCCTTATCCAGCGCTAGGTATCTGGGAGTGATCTTGGACCACAAGCTCAACTGGAAACTCAACATCGAAGTTGCTATGCCTGCAACAGAACATTTGGCAAAAGATGGGGTCTGCAACCAAAACTTTCCCATTGGATGGACACACATTTATTCCCAAAATGCTTTTTTACAAAACATTTTAAAGTAGAATTCCCTTCAAGATCAGATTGGCAACACGGACGGGTATGAAGAGGGCTTCGAATTTAACAATCTACACGGACGACGCACGCACGCACGGTTCAAAAATGGAGTAGGAGTAGGTGCGGGTGTATTTCCTGAATCTCTGAATCATGTCTATCACAGAATCCGTCGTACTCGGAATTTTGTTACGAACCCCGAATGAACTATCACAGAATCCGCGTTATTATTAGAAATTTTTGCTACGAATTTCGAAGAAGAATACTAATACGAATACGAATTTCGAAATTCGTACCAAAAATTTCTAATAATAACGCGGATTCTGTGATAGTTCATTCGGGGTTCGTAACAAAATTCCGAGTACGACGGATTCTGTGATAGACATAAATATCTCAAAATCCTTTAGCCGGAAATGCTATCCGCGAAGACTGCCGCCAAATCAAACTACATATATACATAAACATAGTTCCGAGGCAAAAGACAGTCAAGGTGCCATCAAGGCTATCGCCTCACTGTACTGAACTATTCGTAGCTCGTATTCGATGCGAATTGTCAACTAGTTTGCTCAGAGTCATACCCTGTGTATGTGTAATCAAATGGGACGACGCACACGACGCTACTGGTTGAAAACTCATTTGCGATTTACAAAAACCAGTTTGTAATCAGTCTTTTGATTTGCATTTCGGGTTGCCTATTGATTTCAGTTTCTATTTTGTCGAAGATGAACGAACAACATACCAACCTATTGCTGGTTGAAAAACATGACGACGCTGAACGAACTATAGATTTTGATTGGTGATGACTGATGAGTTCCCTCGTGTGTGGAGTCACGTCACCGCTCAGTCCATAACTGGTCTGTAACCCGAGTTGCCAATCGGTGTATACGAGTTTAGAATTGGTTTGTTCAACTGAAAGGATGAATAATCTTTTGAACAAAATTAGACAGTATATTAAAACCCTCTATAAGATTACATCATTGACGAAGTGATATAAGACATAATTTTCATTTATAAAATGCCATAAACTTATCACTTGCTTTTTTTTTTTGTGTAGCAGTTGCTGAAATTCTTGAGTGAGGAGGGAGTCCCATGTTTAACCTCCGAAGAAACATAGATAGTATCAAGTTTTTGTTTATTCCCTTACCGAACATCTGACAAACCTCCGAAAATATAACTGTGATGCGAAAGCTTCTCTATGGTTGTAAGAAATTAGGCGTGGTGCAGCCTCTCGTCGACTAAATGGATAACTACTGCTTATATTTTTTATATATTAAGCTACATTTTTAGTGTTAAATATGATAAAAATAATTAGGTATCAGATAAATGTTTGTAATTTCAATATATTTCTATCTTTACATGAAACTACATAAATACACTATTCTTTTAACAAAAAGATATTTTATCGTAGGACCTATTATTAAATACAACATTTCTGTTTTTTTTTTTTTTTTTTGTTTTATAAGGTGCTAGTCCATACACATTACTACTATGTGGACATGAAATGCATATGCGATAGTCTCCAACTAAATTTCTAAAGAAGCACATGGCTCTATCTTCACACAAGTTGTATCTAAAGAACCGCATGGCTCTTTCTTCACACAAGTTACATCTAAAGAACACATGGCTCTATCTTAACATAAGTTGTATTTAAAGAACCACATGGCTCTTTCTTCACACAAGTTGTATCTAAATAAATAAGTGACTCTTGCTTCACATAAGTTGTTTCTAAATTTCTTAGATTCTCTAAAGATTGAATTTGATTTCTCTCATATTGTGATTGACATGCATCTAAAAATCGATAACAATTGGCCGATTCAAAAAGACGAATTTCTCTTGCTAAACTACTTTTATATTTTCTTCTAGACAAACGGGTCTTTTTAGTTGCGCGAGTACTTCTACCCAAATCAGACTTTCGAGGTCTACGCACCGGCTTTCTGAAAATAAAATAAAAATTCAGAAATAACGATAGTCAAAAACACTTGCTGCGTTAAAATAAAAATAATATGATAATATGTTATGAAAGTTGAAAGTCTCTAAACTAAATTTCTAAAGAATCACATGGCTCTTTCTTCACACAAGTTATATCTAAAGAAGCACATGGCTCTATCTTCACACAAGTTATATCTAAAGAAGCACATGGCTCTTTCTGCACACAAGTTATATCTAAAAAGGTACAGGGCTCTTTCTTAACACAAGCTATATCTAAAGAAGCACATGGCTCTTTCTTCACACAATTTACATCTAAAGAAGCACATGGCTCTGTCTTAACGCAAGTTGTATCTAAATAAAAAAGCGACTCTTGCTTCACATAAGTTGTTTCTAAATTTCTTAGATTCTCTAAAAATTGAATCTGATTTCTCTTAAAAAGGCGAATTTCTCTTTTCCTTCTAGCACAGCGAGTACTTCTACTCAAATTAGACACTTTACGTCGTCTACGCACCGGCATTCTGAAAAAAAATATAATTCGAAAATAAGCATAATCAAAAAACTTAAAATAATGTGATAATGTTATATGGGATCAATTTTATTAAATTTTCATTCATATACTCAAAAAATTGTCCAAATAAAACTTGACTAAAACCTAACCAGATTATATAAGCTTCTCGAGTTCTAAAAATGAACTAACGGCCTAGTTTTTTTTATGAATGGGAGAAACCCATTAATTATAGCCCCATTTGGGCAGCTAAATAGAGAAAGCTATATTATCGGATGTTTGTCAGACGTTCGCAAAAGTTGACCCAGTGGAAAAAACTTTGAAGTTATGATAAATGCCCTTGCACCAATATCTTCATCGACTCCCATTCACCAAATATTCACCAAATATTCACCCCTATCCGTCGGTATTGAGTTTCACTTCGTCTACTGGATTCACTTTCACTTTTTACTACTATCGCGGAATCCGGCGGAAACGTCTTATCAATGGCCACGTTCCAATGACCGCTAGTCGTCTAGCACATAATATCCCTGATGAAGGAACGTTGGTGCTAGAGATCTAGCGGCAGCGGCAAAGTGACATTAGAACCAATTTGAGTTCGTATGATTTCATCTTCACGAGAGTCAAAAATGTATTTTGTGCCATCATGCCGCATATTTATTATTACACTATAATATAAATAAAATAAATAAAATGTATATTAATTACATAGAAGTTGGAATTCCCATTTTACACCAAATTGGAAATATTTGACTTCTTTCACTTTTATTTTGACATTTCGTTAATTTTTTCAATCTAGCAGTTCATTTTGCGCTAGATTGAAAAATTTCCCAGAAAAGGATATTTCACAAAATGTGCAAGAGCTCTAGCGCAAATGGTGAAACGTCAGTTTCAGCGGCCATGTTTTTGGAAAAGGTAGTTTCACTGTCAAACGGCTGTCTTTTATTTGTCAATACAAATATTTGCATTCGTCGGATGCATATTTTAAAAGTGATTTAAATAAAAAAATAAAGTTTTTAATATAATAATGGGAGAGTTCAATTTTTGAAAGCAGAACGAGCGGTGTTCCCAGAGACTCGTGAATAGTCTCAGACTGAGACACTGCAGGCTTCGAATTTCTGCAATTCCACTCTATTGGTTGTACCCCATTTCATAATGCTGTCAAGATCGGAATTCAATGTGTTTAGTATACGTTGCCGTTCCCGTTCCACGGCCGAAGAGAAGGGAAGTGAGTCATGGAACGAATATGAAAAACTGAGGGTGCTGCGACAGAGTGTAGGTATTTATTGGATTAGAAGTGACAGACAAGAGATCGTTGATGTACATATATGTCAAATAGTGTCGGAGACAAAACAGAGCCTTGGGGAACACCAGCATTTATATGGTGAATTGCAGACTTGAAACCGTCTAACACAACTTGAATTGAACGACCAGAAAGATAGTTTCTAATCCATTGAAGAAGAGACGCATCGATCCCATAGGCATGAATTTCCGACATAAGAAATTGGTGCCGAGCGCAAAAATCTTCGTTTCATAAGGTAGGTGAAGTGATTGGTCCCAATTTTTGGTGAGATAAGTCAGCCACGAAAACCGGTCGGTCATTGTCGGTCATTGAGAAGTTTTCATGATTCAAGATATGTCATAAGCTGATGAGTGATGACTTATCAGCGTTTTAATGATCTTGAAAAAAAATGGACGTAAGTGTGATGGGTCCGTATTTGGTAGGTGAAGAAGAATAGCATTTTTTAGAGACATGATGCAATCTGACAGCTGACAGCTAGAATGTCATTGTAAACAAATGTAGGAATTAAAGACGAGGTGGAGTACCTAATATTGGTATTCAATCGCCCTGAAACGCTGTATTATGACGGTAATGTCTCTGTAATGGATCTGTTGAATATTGTGTCTTCCAATAATAAAAGAACAATCTTGATCAAAATTTGGTGTGCTTAACTGGAGGCAGCTAGCTATGGAACCGACTGACTACAGAGGCTTCTTAGTTGAGGTCATGGTTTACGGCCATTGATAACACAATTTTCCAAATTAATTAATGAGGCCGAGTCATTACACGAATAATATCGAACTTTTCGAATCCAACTTTATTTACTCTGCCCTTTAAGCAATGCATCTGTCGAAAAAAGATTTTCGGAAGTAAACCTTATTAATGACAAAAAGGGAAACTGCCTTTTAACCAGAATTCGTCTGCCACTTTAAGAGAGCTTATTAATAACAATTTTGCGAAAGCATGTGATCCAAATTTAATTGTTAAATATTAAAAGCAATAACTTTACTACCATTCAATGATTTATCTATCCATAATTGAAATTTAGTACATAATTATGTTATTATATTCCTATTTCCATTTTTCAGTTAACCTAAACCAACTTAATCATTTATTTCAATAAACATTTTCGGTAGCCCCTGACTGAGATCAGTTTTCTTTCTTCTGATACATTCATTTTTAAAGTATCTGTTCTTCATTATTTTGAAACCTTTGCGCAAATCACTTTCGTAGTTGGCCATTGAGTAGCCAGTAGTGAAGGCAGCTCCTGTAAAAACATAAAAATATAATAAATGCAATAAGAGATAGCCATAAAAATAAATCTCACTAAATAATATTTCGTTGACAGTGGTTAGATTTTTTAAAGACTTCTTTCCACGTTTTCCCTCGTAGTTATAATTGACAACGATCACGTTTCCAAAGACTTTATTCATGTTAACAGTGAGGCCTCCATTGTAAATGAGTGCCTTAACAGTTGTTATCTAAAAATATTTAAAAAAAAAAAACATACCAATAAAGAAAGCCGGCAGAGATTAATTGCTTGGAGCGTTTGTTACTGATTCAACAATGACGACGGCTGACGTTATGTGTCCGAGTTTTTAGTGTTTTCTTAGACTGATCACATAAATAGTTATTTCAGTTGACTTTTATGGAGGGGTAGCCGACAAATCTAGCAAATAATTTCCCGATTTAATAATGAGTTGACATTTTGGTTGTCAACCTAGTTTTTGTGTTAAATCTAGTCCAGAGAAATCTAGCCAAACACTGAACTCGTAGAACAGATTAGATGGGGTTGGAGCAAAGATGATTAGTATTTTTAAATTTTCCAATCAAAATAATTAGCCAACAAATAACGTCGCCTCAATTGTTTGTATAGAATCAGCAAACAAAAAAGTCTTCTTTCTTTGGACTTACAGCAGCCAATTTATGAGCTTCACCGATATTATTCAGTGTATAAAGTTGATCGTCCGAATTAATTGGGAATATTTTGTCAAATGCCCACATAGGAATCTCCGGTTGGATCTTCTGATTCTGCTCAGGCCTTTCAACTACTGCTGTAACGATTTCTTTATTTTCTTTCGTGCCCTTAACAGCATTTTGTTGCAGTATCAATGCTGTGGAATATTAGTATTTTAGCCAGCACCGATTCGTGAACGAATGCTTCAATTTACCTTTGATTTCTTTAAATTCCTTTAAACAGGTTTCTAAAAGGAGAAAAAAAAATACAAATTTCATAAAATAACAAACGATACCCATTGGTTACCTTTTAAGCTATTTATTTGACTTTGTAACATCAAGATGTCAGGATTGCCTGAAATAAAAATAGACAAAATGTTAAAAATTCTTTTAATCAATATTACCACAGTTTTGGATTACCTTTTGAAATAGTTGGTTGGGTCGAATTGAATGTCGGTTGGCTTTCGTGTAGACGAAAAAACGCTTCAGCACTTTTATCAACTGTATTGTTTTGATTAGCAGAACTGTTACTACTCTGAGGTTCAGGAGACATTACTCTGTATAATAAATAGTTTTGTTTTATCAAAATTATGTGCACACACGTAAAGCAGCGAACTCTTCATAAATATTAGTGTGCTTAATGTTTTTTTTGTAATCCATAACGAAATATGTATATAAAATGCACGACAGGGTCGCCCGAAACTTTCTCAATCGCTTCTAATATATAGTTTCACTTGAAGATGTATTACCATTTGTCTCTTAAACTACATGAAAGGCAAAACAACGGTTGTGGATCATAGCTAATTTTTGCAAGGAACACCTTACAGAGAGGTTGGCTTCTATATAAACTTATTGTAAACAAAAGAAAACGTTGACGCAACAGGTCCAGCTTCCCACAACCTATCGTTTGTGTATTTTCATTTTTGGGACGAAGGGCCTACAATTTCATGTCGGGCGAAGGGATTTATTACTCTCGAATATTTGACAGGTGCTCGCGGCAAGTGGAAACGACATCTCGCTTAATAGCCCGTCACACTAACCACTGAACTTGTTCATTTCGACAATGCCCATATAACCAAAAACACGAAATTCCACGATAAATATTGTACATTTTACTACAAAAAAAAAAAAAACATTGTAAACTTATAAAATAAAGCATAGTTACCTTGTGTTTGATGAAATTTCCAAAAAAGCACAACACTAATAAATACTTGATTAAATCAATTCTTTTCAGCTGACGATTGGAAATTCGCGGAAACACCAAATAAAAATTAGGCCATGTGCGAAGTGTGTTAAAATGTAGGATTATTTTGTTCCCTATGGTCCACAGATAATATTTGACGTTATGCCCAAAATACACGTGCAGAATTCACTGCGCAGCCAAGTTATGCCCAAAACACACGTGCAGAATTCACTGTGCAGCAGGATTAGAATACACATGTTCTTATGTGGTGAAACAAATGTAAATTCTGCAGCCACCGCAGCACTGCAACATGTCTCTATTTCTAAATCCACTGCATAGCAACGCAGTGAATTAAATTAAGTAGACTTGGCAGCATCGAATTTTTAAATTCAGCTACTGATGCATACGAGGAAAAGAGAGACGGGAATTATTTGTCGTCTTTGTTTCACTCACATATTTTTCCCCTCATTGACAGCAACCGCTTCAAATTGAATTCTGCACATGTGTTTCATCTGCAGTACTGCATGCAGTGAAGCATTCAGAATTTCTGCACATGTGTTTTGGGCATTAAGAATACACATGTTCTTATGTAGTGATACAAATGTAAATTCTGCAGCCACCGCAGCACTGCAACATGTCTCTATTTCTAAATCCACTGCATACCAACGCAGTGAGTTAAATTAAATAGACTTGGCAGCATCGAATTTTTAAATTCAGCTACTGGTGCATATGAGGAAAAGAGAGACGGGAATTATTTGTCGTCTGTGTTGCTCTCTCGTATTTTTCCCCACATTGACCCCTTTTACACGCAGAATTTTTTCACTCATGACTCTTCTTAATTCTCTTTTGGGCACTTATGGTGCATTTATACGTTCAGTGTTTTCACTTTAGTGCCTTGATTGTCAAATTGTCTTTGTTTCCTTTTTTTCTCATTCGTCGCTCGCGGCGCAGACCGCATACAGTTCGAAAATAGAGCAAATGCAGACGTCTATCGCGACTGAGTACGGTCTGAGAATAAAGCAACGCTGAAAATAAAGAATGAGAGCGAAAGAGAATACAAGAATCGGATGGGAATTCGCGGCCCATCAGTGTTCGGCTATCCCCTGCACTTTTCATCCCCTTTACCTACACATTCTCGACACTAAAGTGAAAAAACTCTGCGTGTAAAAGGGGTCATTGACAGCAACGGATGTAAGTTAAATTCTGCACATCTGTTTCATCTGCAGTACTGCTTGCAGTGAAGCATTCAGAATTTCTGCACATGTGTTTTGGGGATTACAAGATGATGGTAGCATATTGCGAATTGTCATTACTTTCTTTCATCCAATAAACAAGACATTCAAGTATCAAGTTTAAAGTACTTTTACAATAGATGACGTCTGAGTAAGTGTAAACAAACTAATAATAGTAGGATATACGAGTCAGTAAAATTTATCAGCTGGCAGTAATTTCAATATAAATTTGCAATGACATTTCACACAATAAAAAATTAATTAATGCACTAGAATATAAAATCATTTACCTACAGTAGTAAAATATAGATTAAAAAATATTCTCGTTTTTTATAAGAGATATACAGAGTGTTCCAGTTGATCCTTTAAGGGGAGATTCCTGAAGTTCCGCCGAACAAAAAAAATTGTATGGCAGGGGGGTCTATTCTCACCATATTTCTCGTTATAACCCATCAAAGTGGGTGACCTCTAATTCGGAGGTGTAACCACTCGCTACAACTTCTAAACTTATACGGGTACAAAAATTGTTTTGTACATTTTGAAAAGACAATTTAGTAGCGCATGCAAGTCTTCAGCACTTTGGGTACATCTGTGCAGCTACTAAAAAGTAATCGTAGAGTTCTGTAAATCCTGGTACTGGAAAGTTGCAACTGCACAGCTAGTCTGCGGACGCTGACTGAAGGCTGAGTTTCAACAGTACGCAAAATCCCATCCTCAACTTCTGCCGCCGCTTCGTCTGAAAGTCGTCCCCTTTTATTTCGTGCAGCTGACCCACAAGGCGCTGATACGTGTTAGCGAATACCCGGTGGATGCACGGTGTTCTACGATTTGGGTATCGTCGTTGGTACTGCAATCATGCCAACGAAGCGTTCTCATTGCAGAATCCGTATACAAACACTATTTGCGCGTATTCACGTTTTGAATACATTTTGTGGAGATCAATACTAAATTTCGTTTCCAAAATATACAAAACAATTTTTGTACCTATATAAGTTTAGAAATTATAGCGTTTTAAGTGGTTAAACCTCCGAATTAGAGGTCACCCACTTTGATAGGCTATAACGGGAAATATGGTGAGAATAGACCCTCCCCCCCCCCCTGCCATACAGTTTTTTGTTCGGCAGAACTTCAGGAATCTTCCCTTAAAGGATTATACTGCTTAACTAACTGGGACACCTTGTATTTTATGTAACTTTGTGTTCCCATTTTTAATCGAGCACAATAATCAAACATCCTGCGTTTTGATAAAAAAAAAAACCTTTTATACAGTGTCCCAAATAAAAAAAGCCAAACTAAATTATATTACAGTACTACCTCGATAATGTGAACCTCGGAAATGTGAATTATCCAAAAATGTCAACCGGAAAAAGTTAGCATTGCATACTCTAAAATGTGAACTCAAAACCAATTCCTGATACTCGAATATGTGAACTTTTATTTTATAATTTACCCCTATTTTAGTTTAACTGTACGTCCCGTCTGAAAAATCATTCATTAGTGTCCTTCACATATATTTTATACTTTTTTTGTCTTTTCTTTTTGTAAGACGAGACGTCGAGTGCGCGCTGATACCTCAGTTTCTTTTTTCTTTTGTTTGTGAATACAGAATACGGCACATGCCATAAGGAGGTTTCAGTTTTTTTTAATTACTATATTTTTCTGTCTTCTCTTTTATTTTTCAAAAATCAAGTCACAGTTCATACCAAAAATCGAAAATGTGAACTGCCCATGTTTTAATTACTTCACATTTATCGAGGTAGTACTGTATTTTTTCGATTTGCCTAAAGGGCAATGCACAAATGTGAATAAAGCAAGATCTGGACAAAGCCAGATTTTTAAATTATTTGAACGCATTGAATTAGGTACTTCTTTAGGTGGCGCTATAGTTCAGAGTGACGTAGGGGTTAAATAAATATGTAAATAGTTGGTGCAACGGGCGTGTAGACACCCTAGGCCTAGCTTCTCACAACTATTCGTTTGTGTGAGTTTATTGCCCCTATTATGGAAGACAACTACAAACCGAACCAGGGTTGATTTTCTCCAATTGGTATTATCGATTACAACTAGTTGTCTGTCAAAAAACAACCATCAGCCCATGAGTAAACAACTAATAAAATGGTTGTCTTTTTAGTCTGTATGTTTTATAGAAGACAACTAAGTTGTGTTGCAGTTGTCCTGATAGTCAAAATCAGACAACCGCTTTTTATCAGTTGTGTTGCATTTGTTGAACCAAAAAAATCGTCATTTTTAATGAAAAATGGACAGAAAAATACAAGTTTAGGAACTAGAATATAACATTATGAACGGATAAAAGAATTTGTGTTTTTAAATTTTAAAAGTTGCCAAACCAGCACAATTTGATCTAGGAACAACTTTATCTGGCCATAGTAAAGGACAGTTTGGCTCGAAAAATAGTATTGATGACGAATATTGAATTGGAGCTCAATAGCATTGATCCACCTTCAAGGATAGCAAAAGAGCTACAAAGGGGTTTTTAATAATGTGAAATAAGAATGTTTCTAAATACTAATTCCTAAATTGAAGCCATTACCACTGCACTTCTGGTAACTTTCTTCTGCTATGAAACGAAGAGCAGTGGCAAGCTTAAGAATAGGCGGAATTGCCAAAAAACAATGAGACTGTTTCAAATAATCCTTTATTTCGACCAAAGCATACATGAATGCTTCCTTAGTAAGCCTGAAATAACTGAAAAACTGAAACCGAAAGAAAAACTTCGGTTTAGTAAGCTTACTTTGTATTTGGAAGTTCTAATGAATCAGAGTGATCGCGAATACTTTTTCTCCTCCTTTTCCAAATCAACATTACTTTCCAAAATATGTAAATATGTAGTTTACTTCCTTCAATTTGAATTTCACAAATAATAAACTCACAAAATTGACGTTTAACAGCTGATTTCGACTTTCAATATGCGCCTAAAAGATGGCAATTTATTTTCTAAGTCAACTGAAATGAGTTGTCTTAATATGTAATACGAAAAATTTGTTTGGTTTTCTCAAAGTTGAGTTTTCATAAAGACACCACAACTAAGTTGAGTTGTTATCCATAATTTTTTGGGACGAATGGAAAGAACCTACAATTTTATGCCGATTCCGAACGGCTGAATTGCGAAGCCTTTTCAGGACAGTTATACTCTCGGATGTTTGTCAGAAGTTCGCGAGAGGTGACGCAGTGGAAAAAAACCTTGAGATGTAATTAGATGTCTGCTTCATTCGTAAGAACTTCACTATAAACCAGAAAAGGCGGCATAAATTACAAACGTGTGCGCTACGTTGCACAATGTTTGTATCAAGTTCAAAGTGGACTTTGACCACTGAAGATGACAACAGAGAACTTTCATCATCACAAAATGTTGGTAACTTTAAAAGTTTTGCTAAACAAATAAGAGACAATAAAAGAGATGTTCTATAAATAGTATTCTTCATTAATTTCAATTATTCTTAATAAAAAAAAATTATAAACTATTTATACAGATGTTTTTGAACTAATTTTAATAAATAACTTATAGTTAAAAAAAAAGCTGTATTTTAATTTAGTTTCATTTCTTGTAAATCAATTTTTTTTCTTTTAATTTCTAGCTCCATCATTTTAAGTTTTCTATTTTCAACACTTTCTTTCAGCATTTGTTCATTGTTTCTTTTTAAAAGTATCATCTTTTCTTCTTTAATTCTTCTAATTTTTTTCATTTCTTCTGATTGTACTTTAATTTCTCTGTATTGTTTCTCCAAGAGCTTGTTTTGTTCTTCAAGCAGCTGTACAGATTTTTCTTCATATACTTTTTGTTGTTGCACTTGAAGCTCCAAGTGTTTCTTTACTGTTGTTATTGGAGATTTGGATGGTGTCGGTTTTTTTTCTTCGTACGTTGGCATATTTTCCTGCACTTGCTTTGTTTGTTCCACTTCTTTAGAAACATTTTCATTTTCGGAACCTTCTTGACATGCAAGTAGATTTTCAGATTCAAGAATCAATGCTCTTATTTCTAAAAGGCTTCTACGAAATTGATCGTTCTTCTCTATTAAGGTCTGTCTTCTTGGTTTCTTGTTTTCGGGTTCAACAAAAGGAACTTCAAATTTATGGACTTGAAGACCAGATTCTTGCTTTCTTAAGTCCAACAAAACAATGACATCCTCTTCGAGGGGTGAAAACACGTATTGTTTGCTGGGTCCTCCTTCTGTTCCATGAATGGCCTTATGGCTTTGGCGCAATTTTGTTTTGATGTGATATTTAAAGTCTTTCCATACCTTGAGTGCAAACAAAAATATTATTTTATTATAATGAGAACCAAAATATAATTCACTAACTTTTTTCCAGCCATAGCGTGTTTTAATTGGAGGACCAAGACCATTCAATATATTCGTAATGCCATCCCAAAGCTCTAAAGACTTGGCTTTGTATTCTGGAGCATTAAAAATGCCTTTAGCCAATCCACTATTGTCCTTTAAAAAGTCAACGAGTGCAGCAAATTGTTGAACAGATGTATGTTTTTGAGTCCTTTATTTGAGAAAAAAAAATCACCAAAATATAATTAATTCATTTAATTTTATATTTTTTAACTACACAACTGAATGTTTCAGTAACTTTGAACTTCTTGTTTTTAATAAACATTTACATTTTGTCTTTGGAAAGCGCTTTCGCTTTCCTTATGGTCGAATGGAAAGCGAATGGCATTTGGAAATACAAAAACACAAATCCGCCATTAAAAGCGATTCGTCGCGCATTTAGGAATAAGATCACTGGGCCTCAACCAATACGCCTCTCGTTTTAGCGCGCAGGTACGCACTCAAAGTTTGTTGAGGTCGTCTTTCACTTGTGCGCGCAATCAAAGGCGAGATCTTTCTTAACCGTTAGTGTCCATTTACTCTATATAACACAGCCATACTAATCGACTGATTTATACTTTTCTGACCACGTCTATGACAATGTAGAATCAATCAATAGAGAAACACTGGGATTATAAGGGTGTAACATGTTAAAAGATGTTAAAAGAGAGTGTCAATTATAATTTATAGCGGATTATATAATTTAACAAGTCCCTAGGTTAAGTTATGTGGCTGTCAATACTCACTAAGACCAAAACTATAGTTCCAGTAATTAGAGGAAATGGCTAGAAGCCAAAGTCTCATACTACCCAAAGTTAGATAGCTGTTTATGATACCGCTCTGTCCGATTCGTCGATGTCGTCTGCCCAGAGCTTTCTTTGTTTGACATGTAAAATCCGCATCATTCCTTGACGTATCTTTTGTGGGAAGTTTTGTCTATCATCGTTTAAATTGAATGGTTCATTCAGGGCTAACAGCATGATGCTAGTTTTCGTCGCCGTTATAGAGTCTCCATAAATACTTTTTGCATATTCTAAGCACCTTCTATTACAAGGTTTCCTTTGCCATCCACTTCTCTAATTTCTGTACCCTGGCACGTTCTTTTTACCTTTTTCTAAATTCAGTACATACACTAAAAACAACCCTAGATTATCTTTTTGTTTAAAGAGAGTAGACAGAAAAAATGCACTTTAAAATCTAAAGTAATTTGTTTGCCACTTAAGCCCTTTCACATACATTTTGTTTACCGCACATAACCGATTTAAATTGTATTCATAATTAAGGTATATATAATATATATTTGACACTAATCACTTAAAAGTTTAAGGTATATATACATATGAATGTATATCATTATCTGTGCTTCTTAACAGGTCACCACTGGCTTAGTATATACGTGTTTGTGATCATCTTTTCTTTGTTAACCTGCTGTCTTTATGACCATTATGTATGTCTTCATTCTTTAGTTTAAGGGTAAGAAAATTAAGGACAGGTAATAATCCCTAACCAACGGAAGACGTGGGTGGGTCAAAACAGAAGCCAATGCTTTTATATTTCAGAAAATTGATCTAGCACCTTGTACATTAAATTGCAGAGACCCAACGGAGTGGCTACAAACAGCTAGTGTTACCTAAAATTTATTACATCAACTGCACGTTCAAACATATTTTCATACCACAATTATTACTAAAACGTTTTCGAAAGCAAACAAATAATCTTTAGTGTGCTAATATTTATGAGAGACACTGCATAAGTTCTTATAAGCAAATTTGTTCACAGATTTCTTAGTACAGACACACAGTACGGGTCCCAACTGTTAGCTTTGTCTCTCTCCTTTCCGTTTACGAAATTTCCAGACTTGTGACCAATACCGCATATTGTACAAAGATATTACGAAAAAGATAATATAAATACCTGGCAGGGTGATTTGCAATTCGATGATTCTTCAATTCAAGTTTGGATGTGAAACTAAGTCCACAATCATCACATAACATCTTCAAATCGACATCAGCCGATGCACCTTCTGTAAGAAAATGTAGTACTGTTAATAAAATATACACAAGCGCGCAAGTAGTAATTTAAACAAACCATTTTTCTTCATTTCTTCTTCGTGTTTTTTTTTATGATTCTCTAAGAAATCCAGTCTTTTGAATATTCGACCGCAATAGGTGCATTGCATTTTGTTGAGTTTCCCCTTTTTGTGCAAAAGTGGTTCATCATCACTTTCCGAATTGGAACAACTTGACGCAAACATTTGATCTTCTTGTGGGTACGGGTATTCATTCATTATCTCGTCTTCGACTTTTATTTGCAGGAAATCGGACGAGGCTGGCTCGTTTGGAATGTCAATGGGAAATTCGGACAGACAGTCCGATGGTTTTATATTTGAACTCTTTAAGTAGTCGAGGAAGCGATTGTTGCTCTGATGGGATTTTTGTATAAAGTTGTATGCGCTGATAAGATCCTTCGAGCAGGGCAAGCAAATACGATTGGGTAATGATGATTCAGTGTCGTGTGTTGCCTGTGAAAGGGAAGATTATAATGTTAATATGTGTTGGACCCAAACTAATGTTTACAAATGAGCAATCAAAAGAAAGAGGATTTCCTGGAAGAACTACACTAGACCATGACATACAACTTTAGGTCCTCCCTATTTGTCAACAAAAAAAACAACTCACGAAAACGAATGGTTATGAGAAGCTGGGCCTTGGACTTTTGCGCAAGGTTCCTTTCCGGCTCAAAAGGAAAACGAATTTTATAGACCATAGGTACACCTTATTGCTCCTATACTTTATAAAAATTAACTTGTAAAAAAAACGGGTGAGAGTCCTCGCAAATAATAATTATTTATTTAATTTTAATTACTTTTTTGCGTGCAAATTAAAAATTGAATTACCGTCATATAATTGCCACTATAAATATCAAGGTAGTTAATTACAAAATTGTAATTATACGCTAGTCTAGTGTTTGAGTACCAGGTTTATGTACTGATTTGCAAGTAGGTAGGTAACTACATAAGCACTTACTTAGGTATTACCACGTATTACCTTTACCTATATGTATCTATTTACTACCTATTGTATAGATATGTCTGTCCCTTCCCTTAGGTCTTCCAGACGAAAAGTGGTGAAGGGTAAGCGGAAGCTTCCACTGAAAAAACATTGCTGCACTACAAAGTTTAATTCGATTAGATTTGCAACTAAGTTAATTTTCTTTTACTATTCATTTTTTAATTCTTCTGACTTGTACAAGAACGGGAATTTATTAAAAATATGTAAGTAGGTATACATTTATATCTTGAACTTACTTCGATTTTTACAATGTCGAAAAAGACATCGCCCAGTGATCTATTTGCAATATTTTCAGCATTCTCGAATAACATTTTATATTCGCCACATTTTTCAAAACACGCACGACACTTTTCTCCTATATTAACATTGTCTATTGTTTGGATTAATTCCATTTTTTCAATATTTTGCATTTTAAGTCCGGTACAAATTAGCGCACTTTACTTTTAACCGTTGCCGCAAATAAAAATGGAGAAAAATGTATTTATTTATCCCCTGTAGAAAAAGAAAACTGTCACATAGCATCTTTAGCAAGCAGTTACATGGGTGATGGCACAGGGTGAAGGAAAATAATCGTTTAATTTTTTATAGGGTAGATAACCCTAAATTGGTTTCAGTGGAGTGTACTAGATCATCAGAGTTTCGAAATGTCATTACCTACTCTCGAAAGCTTGTCAGATGTTCGCGAAAGGTGGCGAATTGGAAAGGCCTTAAGATGTAATCTTTGTTTTTCTGGGAATCGAACCTGAGCCCCTAGCACAGTAGTCCAGCATAGTAACCGCACTGAGCACTCGTTACCCAAGTAGAAATCGTTGGTTAAAGTTCTAGCGCTGTTACCACAATTCAGAAAGTTTACTATTACGGTCAAAGTGTGTTTTGATTTATAAAAGTGCAATCTGTTTCTCATATAGGAGGGAACCGTGATCAAGTGGGGAATTAGTTTGACGTACTTATTTGACCATTCCGTGATATACACAATATGGTATAATCGGCTATGATTTGCAACCGAAACGTTACCGATTTTTGCCAGTCACAGCTTGCGATGTATTTACAGTACAGCAACTACACAAAATGGTCACAAAGTATTGCATGCAACACATAAATTGAGCTGTCAAATTTGTCTTAATGTGTTTGTAGGTTTATTCACACAAATAGAATATAATAAAATCGCTACACAAATACAATCAGATAGGTACAAATAAAATGTATATACATATGGAATGAATTATTGGCATACCTAAAGGAACAAAATGGAAACATTAAATTAATATTAATTGCATTTCTTCGTATCCGTAGCCCAAATATTAAAACGAAAGTCAGTTTTACCACGAATGTGAATAATTTGCACTGGAAAAAACTCACGCGCTCAAGAAATATTGAATATTTAGATATTCAATTTTATTTTCAAAAAATTCTACTTTTTCCAGGGACATCGAAAATTATCTTAATAGCTTCAAAAATGAATTGAAAGAATTATAAGGTATATTTCAAGGTGATACATATACGTACTTATAAAGAATAAAGAGTTTGCGAATTTCAATTGTGAAATTATTTTATTAAAAATGGATGCCCAGTACTTACGATCGAAAATGGCGATTAGTTTTCGTATTAATGCATGTGCATTTCACTTGGTAGGGGCAAAGGGTGTATGTGCTCCCCAAATTGATAAAGTTGTTTTTTGCGTTTATTACTTGCAATAGGTCTTAAAATTGGGGAATAGGACAATGGGTAAAAAAGTTTCATTGAAATAGGAGTAGATAGGCATGAACTTAACTTTAAAAATGTATAACGCTTTAGTGTTGTCATTTTTAAGAATAAAAAAAAAACTGATATATTTTAACATTATAAAAATAACTTCCTATCCATGTATAGGTAGAACTACTACTAGTGCCATGTGGTAGATTTCTCGAGATATTGGGGCGTGAATCTCCTACGATGTTGCAAACTACTATTTTATACAAACTCTTATCACTATTTTACACTTAAATTACATTTGTTCACACCTCATTTATTTTTCTTGTAATTGTAAAATATTTTATTTAATAAAAGCACACTGCATTCTTCCTTCTAAAGATGTGCGTTGGACGTAGTAAAAGTAGAAAAGAAATTATTAATAAAAGCGCTGCATGCTTTGCTACTAAAATTGCACCATTATTTTCAGATATGTTCCCAAGATTTTACGATTAGTTTGTTAAAACTATGATTTCTATTTTATGGAAAAACAATATGGGAAGACAGTGTCAATAAAAGAATTACCAGTATATGAGATAATTTCGAAACGATGTATGATATTTTTTTTCTGTGGCCCCTTTATACTCTACGCCTATGAGCAACACCATGTCATATAAAGATACACTATCCGTTCGTTTACACACAAATTACATAAAACGTGCATAAAAATCCACTTCAGTTCGTACTTAGTGTTGATACAATACCTGGTACAATATAGTAATTGTGGAAATAACATTCAACTATTTTGTGTAGATATTAATGCGTCAAATTGTGTAGTAGTTATTTAGGCAATGTATTTGGAGATTGTGTGCAAATAAAAACCAAAAGCGAATAATGCCCTTTATGGTAACATTCAACGGTCACAATTCAGACTGGGCGTAGTCTATTAGTGTAGTTGTGTAGTAGTAACATTAAATGGTAACTCTGCGGATTTTGAGACTTTAGTTTTGACACTATTCAGTAATTTTTTAGACACAACATTTACTGAAATGTTACGTTAAAGAACATTTGTCTCTTTAAGGCACGTAATAGTTACAAAAATGTCAAACTGTTCCCATATTCATAGCAACGCATTTATCTACTCAAAACCAAGTCAAATATACCAAACGGTGACCATAATTTAAAATAAATTTTAATCAAAGTCACAAATTTCTACTTGGGTAATAGGGTCTATCGGGAATAATAGGCGCGTTTTTTTTTTGCAATCCTATATGGACTTAGCAAGTTTTCCATACAAATCGTTAGCCCGGATAATCATCGGGGCTTATGACTTAGCCCAGATAAAAACTGTGCTACCAATCTACGATTGTTTCAAATGTTATCGAAAGTGCTATCGATTGTGTCATAAATGACGTTAATTTGTCAACCAAAATAAATAGGGGAGGCGTTTTTCTTTTTTAGTTCAGAGCGAGCGTGAACTGTCAAAAAAAAAGTTCGTGTTTCTTTTTTAGCTCAGAGGCATCAAAGCTCAGATTTTGTGTTTCTTTTTTCGCTCAGAGAATGTTCAGAGCACGTTCAGAGCGCGCTCTACGAGCTCAGAATAAATTGACTGAGCACACTGAGTAAAAAGGTGATTACGCACTTTACAGTCACATTTGACAGAAAAAAAAACAGGATAAGCAAAATAGTTGAAGTGGTGGACGAGAGTTGTTGTTCTGGCACAGAAGGTAAACCAAATGTAATAAATAAGAATTAATAAACAACCATATGACAGCTATGTGCTCAAGTGTGTTTCACAAAGAAATCAGAACACTCCGAGCACGCTCTGAGCACGCCCGGTTCAGAGCGCGCTCATAATGCTTGAGCTCTGTTCAGAGCTGAGCTCTGAACTAAAAAAGAAAAACGCCTATTGTCGTCGTCGTCTTCGTCAGTCGCAAACGACTGGCGACATTTTGTCGTGTCGAGTCGTTTGGAATTTGGTATTGCGTAACTGAAACGACTCGACTCTCTGAACTCTCACATTCCACATACATTCCACAGAATATGAAACATGTGGCTTGACATTTCAGTCGACGAATTTATATTTGATCTGGTGTTTTTTTGTGACTTGCTTAATTATTCAATAAAACAAATTAAAAATGAAGAGTGTTGATATGTTTTTTGAAAGCAGTGACGAAAAAGAAAACCAGAAAAAAGAGCTGGTAAAGTTAAGGAAGGAAATTTTAACCAAATCCAATCCAATGAATTTGCCCGACACGTTAAGTGAGTGGTGGAAATAATTTAAATTGCAAACATGTCTTTTATTTGTTATCTCCATTCTGCAAAATAACTATTCTTTTAGTTAATTAAAAATTAAGTAAGAGCCGAAAGCCTCTGCAGCTAGCGCTCGTTAAATTTAAGTTTTTTAGCAGTGCATTTTTTACATACATTGTTAAAATAATAATAATAATAAGTACACATACTTTTTTTAACACATTATTACACAGTCGTTCCCAAAATAAACGACGACAGAAATGTATAATTTCCACGACAAACGTCGTCACAAAACGCCTCACGCAATACTGACGATCGTCGTCGAAAAATACAATCCACATTTATTGACATTTCAGTCGCCATTTGTCGATCGTCGCCGCGACAAAAGTCGTTTATTTTTAGTCGCCAATACCAAACAGTCGTGTCGTTTTTTTTAAGAGTCGTAAACGTGGATATGACTTGACAAGAGCTAAATTCTGAGCGCTAGGAGGAATGTATAGTTCAAGTTAACACCTTTCTGCTTTATGACACTGTAATGCCCAAAACACATGAATTTCTGAAACAGATGACAACAAAAGGCGTATTTTTTTGGGAATCTATAGCTAGTTCACTTTTACTTTTACATGCAAAACTGGTATACCCACTTTTGGTTTTGTTATACTCACTTTTGGTTTTACATGCAAAACGGTTATACTCACTTTTGGTTTTGTTATACTCACTTCCCAAAAAAATACGCCTAAAATAATAGGCGTATTTTTTGAGAATTTATAGCTATCTCACTTTTACTTTTACATGCAAAACTGTTATTTGCATTACATTCAGAAATTCTGCACATGTGTTTTGGGCATTAGCAAACTGCTTTCAGTGCGACTGATGTCGTTTTCCATTGGGCAAAAAGAATCGTCCGGGAGCGTCCGGAATCAAGAAAATTGGTATAATGTGTCAAAATCAATTTTTTCTTGAAACCACCCATATCAAGCTCCTTTAATTTAAACTGTCACCCACCAAATGTCACTTGTCACTCATTTGTCAGTTCACTTGGATGCACGTTTTAAGTTTTTCTTTGGATTTCTGATTTAATCATCGCATTTGGTGTTGAAATTTCATCAGTTTTTTCAACTTATTTAACTGTGTCATAAATTAAAAACAAATCGTAATTAAAATGTCTTGGATTTTGGGTAGAAACCGTCCGCAAGCTCCCACCCAAGAGGGCGGCGGCGAAGACCATGGCCTAGGAACTGCAGGACAGTCATCTGGTGATCCAAGCTTAACCAAGGCCGAAAAAAAGGCAATGGAGGCATATCGTTTCGATTCATCGGCTCTGGAACGAGCTGCCGAAGCTGCTAAGTCATTGGAAAGGTCCAGTAAGTTCGAGATCGTTGATTATGCAATCGCTTAAATACCAATTGAACTCATGACCCTTGAATTATTTTCTTATCGCAGGTCATGCTAGGGAAGCCCTTGATTTGTCCAAGCTGCAGGAGAACACCCGCCAACAAGAGTATATGGCCAAAGTCAAGGAATACGAAGCACATATTGAACAGGCAAAAGTTGAACAAAAGCGTATCGATCACGAAGAGCGTAGGAAGACTTTGATTGTAAGCTCAATTGACATGAACTTGACACCGAACTGCTAAACATTTATATCCATTTACAGGAAGAGACCAAGCAACAACAACAACGTGCTCAATATCAAGACCAATTGGCAAGGCGCCGCTATGAAGATCAATTATCGCAGCAGCAACGAGTTCAGGAGGACAATCTCAAAAAGTAAGATTATGGTATCAGTTGTTTCAAGTGCATATTTTTTACACCCGTTAACATTAGACAAGAAGAAAGTGTCGCACGCCAGGAGGCAATGCGCCGACAAACTATCGAACATGAGATTGAAATGAAGGAAAAAAACCGGCTTAAACTACTTGAGCACGAGATGAGGACCAAAGCCAAGGTAGACAGGGAGAATCGTGACATTAATCTTGAACAGATTCGTCTTAAGGCACAAGAAAATCGCATCACTGTCCTTGAAGGAATCAAGACTGCTGGCACAGTCATTGGTACTGGATTCGAAGCAATGCTCACCGATTGGGACAAAGTTTTGACTGCTGCTGGTGGTCTCTCGTTAGTCGCACTCGGTGTTTACTCTGCTAAGGGAGCAACTGGTGTTGTTTCTCGATACATTGAAGCTCGTATTGGAAAGCCAACTCTTGTTGGTGAAACATCTCGTTTCGCACTGACGGACGCATTAAAGAATCCCTTGCAATACCTCAAACGATTGAAATCCAAACCAGCCGATGCTCTCCAAGTAAGTGATTGCTACTTCTTCTCTCAGGTATTTTCTTCTTAACCGATTACTCATCCACAGGGCGTTATTTTGAATCCCAAATTAGAGGAACGTCTTCGAGACATTGCCATCGCAACGAAAAACACCCGCCAAAATCGCGGTCTATACCGTAACATCCTTATGCATGGCCCACCCGGTACTGGTAAGACTATGTTTGCCAAGAAACTGGCACAGCACTCTGGAATGGACTACGCCATAATGACTGGTGGTGATGTGGCGCCAATGGCAAAGGAGGGAGTCACAGCTATTCACAAAGTATTCGATTGGGCCAACACCAGTAATCGTGGTTTATTGTTGTTTGTCGATGAAGCTGATGCCTTCTTGCGCAAACGTTCCTCAGAGAAGATTTCAGAGGACTTGAGAGCTGCGCTCAATGCATTTTTGTATAGAACTTCCGAGCAGAATCCTAAGTTTATGCTGGTGTTGGCCAGTAATACACCCGAGCAGTTTGATTATGCCATCAACGATCGTCTGGATGAGATGGTGGAATTCCAATTACCCGGCTTGGAGGAACGTGAGCGACTCTTGCGCTTGTACTTTGACAAGTTTGTACTAGAGCCAGCTGCCAAGGGTGCCAAGTAAGTAAACTCGTTGTTTTTCAGTTTTAACCATATATGCATTGTCGACAGACTTTTTGTTCCTCCTGTCAAATGTTTAGTCAGACTTTCATCGTTAGTTCACTATAAAATTAGTTATCCAGAAGTTGGCATCATCATTTTCATAATTTTTCGTTACTTCTCATCATTTTCGAAGTTAAGCCGTTCTTGAATGTTTGGCTATCTTGTCCTCCGACAAATTTACCATTTCGTACATGAAATACTAAGCCATAGCCATACCTCATTCAGCAACAGGAGTGTGCCAATTGAAGTGAATAAAATATTTATTTTCTCTTACTTTCAGACGCTTAAAGCTAGAACAATTCGACTATGGCTCCATTTGCTCGACAATGGCTAAGCTCTGTTCAGGTATGTCTGGACGTGAAATTTCCAAATTGGGTGTATCCTGGCAAGCAGCTGTCTACGCATCTGAAGATGGTGTCTTAACCCAAAAGATGGTCATGGACCGTTGCCTGGCTGCTGTTGAACAACACAAACAGAAGGTAAATATTCCTTATAGACCTCTTCTAAATTACTTGACTCAAACAATTGCTTACCCGTCTAGATGGCCTGGTTATCAGAACAAGAAAAGGGTGATCACAAATCCATCACTGGAGGAACAGGATCGCAATGATCTTTATAACTCTCTCACTAATTATTTTAAGCTAAGATCTGAGTTCACTACAAAATTTGTTAATTTTTTTTTTTTACCAAATGCATTCATTTAGTTTGTATTTACACTAAGGTCTCACAAAGTCCGAACGCAGAGGGGTTAAGTCTTTACGATTGATTGTAAATGACGTATTCCATCTGGCTACAAGTACCTTGTGACCAAGTGTATATCGCCAACGCTAAAAGTGATACCATTACCAATCGCTAAACAGATGGTAGTCTTATATTTTGTACTACGATACAGCAACGCCATCTGTTTACTGTGTAAGCGATATAAATGTAACTTTTAAGACTGCAAAACCGTTTTAAATTTCCCGGGTTTCGTTTTTAAAGTTCTTAAGCAATTGACTCTGGGCTGGGGAATATGATTTTTATTGACTTTATTATTCTTAGGCTCTAGGAGACACTTGCAAGTTATGAAAGATCTTAAAATGTTGGCGCATTCCTTTTTTTTTTATTCTGGCATAGCCTTGGGGAAATTTATATTAAACTTCCACTGCCATGTGAATTTTCTGTTTGTTTATGGTTTTATAATAGTTATGTTAGTTTGATGCTAGTTGTACAATGTTGTGTACAGAGACGAAACAAAATATTGTAATAAAAAGAAGAGAAAATAACGTTGTTACAAATTAAGAGAGTTTTATTTTTGAATTTGAATTAGAAAATAAATTCCAACAGATGAATCTGAGAAATGTAAACCGGGGAATAAAGTTTTCTGTACTCTATCTAACTAACGTGGTACAAGGTCAGGCATACAATAGGTATGTTTGATTGAACACCTATCTCAGCAATCACCCCTATTCCTGTCGCCGTTTGTCGTATTCGAGTGCCATTTGATAAAACGGGTGTATAAAATGTAAGCTTGCTTGTAGAAATAGGCAAACCGCCAAAGATTGACTGAATTTGTTGGCCATAAACAAGAAAAGGGTATCATTTCCGGTACCTACGTTGTATTTTTAATTTTTTGAAGCATACAAAAGTATGATTAATCAAATCACACGATAGACGATCTTTAATATAACCTGAAGACATTGGGTTGATATCCTCAAACTTGGCACTAAACTGGGACAACCCTGTAGCAAGACGTTATAAAGGCTTAACTACATTCGGAAAAAAGTCAAAAAGTGAAAAAGTGCAAGCTCACACACAAACGCAGTTGCCCCCTTCTTGTAAGAAATTTATTTAAAAAGCTTGCTCTGACACGAAAGCAACCCAAATTAAAATACTGCAATTTTGTGCAATAATGGTTCTTCTCTGTGGTATTTTCTGCAATAATGGTTCTTTTCCATGGTATTTTCTGCAATAATTGTTCTTTTCCATGGTAAACCGGAAACAAAAATGCGACATTCTAGTCGAATCAGAGCCCTCTAATGGTGATCTCAGTAATTAGCGCAAACTTTTTTTGTGCATGTAGTAGTTTTTATGGCGCTTTCAAAAAGTGTGCCACTTGAAAGTTAGAGGTATAGCTAACTTTCAAGTAACACACTTTGTGAAAAGTTGAGAGAAAAATACAGATTTGAAATGGTGTGGAAAGGGAAAAAACATTTTCGTGCAAGTACTTTACTTTGTGTTGAATGTAGTTTAGCCTTAACTCTCTCTACTTCCGTGTTCTATCAAATAATTAGGTTTGTATCGAAAGCGCAGTGGTGCGGAAAAGAAACTTCATGCCCATGATGCGAGAATAGTCTCTGAAAATGGATTTTGGGTGCATTTTCTGTGTTTTCTACTCACTCAAAATCGAATTGTCTCCCTCTGAATAGTTCTGTATTATGTATACCTGTATTCTTTGGCCTGGGCCACACACATGTCTTCCCATGAAAGTCGTGTCGGGCGAAACACGATTTTTAGGTTAGTTGAGAAAAGAAGGGTTGATTCCCCGAAAATCATTTCTCTTTTCTACTCACTTAAAATCGACCTCTCTCGCCTAACACGACTTTCATGGAAAGCCATGTTTGGCCCAGCCCTTTGATCATATAATAACAACCGCGTGAATATAAATTTTGAAAAGATTCCGACCAGTATTAAGGTAGGCAAGGTACCTACCCTTTATGAACCTCTAGCCCAAAATTGAGTACCCTTTTTGTTTTTTTTTTTAAGTTTCCTGTCCAGTTGGCTGCATTGCAATTTAAAAAGATCTAATCCTATTGTATCGAAGAGGATATATGTAGTTATTCTAAGAGACGGATAACCTCCCTTGCGAAGGCCAAAATATCCTTAGTAGCGGAATTCATAAGCTCTCCTGATAAACGAATCTCCTTGTTAAAGACACATTTTCTTAACCAATGAAGTGCCTGGCAATCACAGAGAATGCTCGGATGATTCTTTATCCTCAAGGCAGAACCTGCATTCTGTCTCCGGACACAAATTCATTTTGTTAAGATGATAAATCTCAAGCCACAACGACCTGTGAAAAAGCCTATTAGCTTTCTGATATGTACTAGTACACTTACCACTGAGCCACTGGACCCAAAAAAAAATCCTTTATATTCCGTTCATATTAAAATGAGCTAAAAACAAAATTTTCTTAAATGTAATCCAGCCTCAGGACAAATAATCTGACATCAACAAAAATGTCAGCCGCTGTCAACCACTTTTGACACCTCATCGACCCATCTAATCGCCATTTAAAACATAATTTTTAATGGTGGTAGAGTTGAAAACCGAATTTTTCGTTTGAGAAAAAATTCTAAAAAGTCTGGTTTACAAGAAGAAATGTTTTCCGGTGGTGATTCCAGTGGCGACGGTGTAAATAGCCGCAATCAATTTAACTGGCAAATGACATCTCAAACATCATGTAACATCAATTCTGGCGGCTCAATTGATTGGGCATCTCTAGCCCAACAATGGATACAAATGAAAGACTCTGGCGCTGGCTTGCCTGATACTCCGCCGCCTCCGGTAATAACAAATACAAAACCAATAAAACTGACAAAATTCGATGAGCAGGGCGAAGCAGATATGGAAGTTGAAAAAGATGATGAATTACAAGTCTTGTCATTCAGTCGGCATACACCGACGCCCCCACCTCCGCCAACCAATAACTTGAGTAGTGCTCATTGGTTCACCCCTCAACAAGAGGCTGCTGCTTTTCTTCAAGGTGCCACCCAACAAAACCAATGGAATCCTTGGCCACCTCGTGTGACCTTGCCACCACCCACTTTACATGTACCGATAACAACAGGATCATTGACTCCCCCTGTTTGCAGTGGTACTAGCACAACACCGCCCCTTCAAAATATTCCCAAAAATCCCATTGAAGCCGCATCTATGCTGCCCAGCAAGGAGTCATTAGAGCCACCACCAATGGACGCTGCCAAAAGAAAGATTCTTCCAGCTTGGATACGGTAACAACATTTTGATACACCTAGTAATCAGAAGTAATAAACATAACTCCTTGCAGTGAAGGACTAGAGAAGATGGAACGCGAGAAATTAAGGCAACTCGAACGCGATCAGAAAGATAAAGATCCACAAGCAGCAGCCGCTGCCGCCGATACAACAGAGAGTGATATAAAAATTAAGTTTAAGACTATGGTAAAAAGTAGCACCACGGAAATGGTAAATATTCATATTAGTCCTATTTTAATCTCGTCTCTCTCTCTCTTATATAATATTATCTTCCTGAATAGGAAACATAATTTATTTTATGTTACTAGTTGTAGTCCTATCCTCCTGTTTGTCATATACACACATATATAAACCAAATTCGTATCTTGTTTTGTAATCCTAATAAACGATAAAATAAACATTTAGGAAGGTGAAAGTTCAGGTAATGATGAAGCTAATGAATCCGACGCTCCAGATGCTATTGCGACATACACGGATATCGACACAAATGCCGAAACAATCGCAGTAACAACTACTGCAAGTGTCCAACAACAAGAACGCACTATCAATTCGGGTAAAACGTATGAAGAAAGAATATCAGACATGGTAGGTCTCTAACCCAGTTGCGTGCAGTTTTGTGTGCGCGGACAATGTGAAAGTACTTATGGTTTTTCGATTTCATCTAGATGATTGCTGTGCGAAAGACTTTAACGGAACTTCTTCTTGAAGTAACTAATGAAGAAATAAGTAGTGTAGCACACGAAGCAATTCGAAAAAGAAGAGCAAAAGGTAGTTGTTTTCTTTTTTTTGTTTTTGTTTTGTTGTCTTCTTGTTGTTGTTTACTCTCTCTCTCTCAATACTACAGTCATCATGAACAATATTATAATATTAAATGTTAACAAAATTGGATACTTTTGAAAAGTGTAACAAATCAAAATATGAATAATTGTTCTTACACCTATTATAGGGATGAAGAAGATCATTTTATTATTGTTTCTATAAAAAAGAAAAAAACAAACAACAAAACTTTTGAATAATTTTTTTTAAAAAAATAAAACATTATACTATTGTGTACATAAAGCGTCATCGGCTCAAGTAATCCGCAAAAGCGCAATACCTTCCATTACCGGCAAACTGGGTAAGTGTACAATTTACATTTCTTTTTTTTTATATATATATTTTTCTTTGTCTTTGCCTTTGAATTTGTATTCATATTCATAGTGTAGTCTTTTATTTGTCCCTTATTCTCTTTACAAAAAGAAATTATAAAAAATGCACGTTACTTCTTGATCAATTTGGTATTCAATTTGTGATGAGTAGTTGTAACTCTTTGACTTGGACATTGGTTTTTTGTCATGATTGGTAAACGCCTTTAGTTAAATATTAACCACATATCGAATTTATTAACAAGTGTGGCAATAAAACTGAAGAATATAACCCAGAGGCCTACTTGAGCCTTCCCTCAGTAGACCCATAGTGAAATCTTTCCCTCTAATTGAATTCAAGTCAGCAATTCGTTTGATATTTTTCTAATCCCATCTGGGTTTTATTATTATGCTACGAAATATCCACACATTTCAAACGGTCGTTGGGATAATATCGTCACACAGTATGTGTGTTAAAGCTCATTAAGTTATTTAAGTGTTCTCGCAAATGAAAGTCGTATTTGCGTGCACTTTTTACCAACGGGACTCGTTGCGTTGATTGGTCCCTTGGATTAAGTTTTCGGGTTTCAATAACCAAGGATTCTTCTAGCTCGGAGTGACATTTTTTACTTCGGGATCGTATTGAAAGCGATACCCCAATTTCGACCGTCTTCGCTTTTGGTTATTCTCAAATGCGAACGAGAGCGAAAATGATAGTTTCAGTGCTTTCCAGCTTTTTCCATTTTGACTTCCGATTTTCCATTTATTTTTCCAAAAGTTTGACAGCTTTTTCCTGTCTCAGGAATGTAGCTTATTTATGGGTATAGCTTTTGAATGGAGCAAATCGTTTTGGAAATACAAATCCGCCATGAAAAGTGATCCGCCGCGCTTTTGGGAATAAATTCACTGATATTTATTTGTCTCTACGACACACTCCGAACTCCTTACAGTCTCGAATACGATGGGATTATTAGAGCGACATGGCTGCTCACTCAAACCATTTGTAATCTTTCGGAACACTGGCCTACCTTGCACGTTTCTAAATCTAATGCAAGAAAGATATACAGTGTATAACATTCACCCAATTTAGAACGGTACCATTGCTGCGTTCTAAAATTAATCGTCGAACGTTTTTGTCTGCGTCTGTTATTCTCTTTTCGTGGCTTTCATCCAATTTATATGTATTCTAATTAATAATTCAATTACCACATTCCATTTGATCTCGTTGGGGAGCTAAGCATGCTGGATATTCTGGCGAGTCGTCGAATTTACAGCGATAAAAGTATCAACGATAATCCGCAATGATCCGACAGAAATTCTGTCGATTGGTAATTTATTTCTTCAGAGACAATTTATAACCTAAAGGCCACACCTTGGTGATGATGACCAATTATCTCTTCCCAAGCCGGAAAGGATGTACCTTCAAAACCCCCACAATAAATATAAAAGATAACAAATGGTCGAATTGTTGGTTCACAAGCTTTAATGTACAGACACTAGCTTCATCAAGGTGAGGACTCAAAATAAGCGTCTTTCTGGGCTTATATTCATCTTGATCGGATTTAGCTCTAAGGCTCCCTTTCTCGAAAACATGACATGACAGTTTGTCAATCCTTTTTTTTATACTTCTCTCGGGAAATGCCAACTTAACAGCTCCCGATATGCTTGCAGATAGCTGCTAGTTCTGTTTTAAGTTGTAGTCATCTGGAAATATGTCCACAGGAACCGAGATCCAATGTTTTCTTATGTTCTGACACCATCTATTGGTTAAGTTGATGTCCCTTTGCTTAATCTCTAATATAGTGGAGTCATATTTGCCCTTACAGATGATCCCTATAATACTGACCATAACCTTTCCTAAGGAAGAAGAAGTAGATGTTTGCCCATTACAGCGATTACTGCGACATCCCTGTACCATTATTTTCTGGATTCTGATTGTATAAGATGGCTAAGACGTTCATAAGTCAGTTGGACATTGGTGCGGGCGATAGTTCCCCTTCCGCAGCACAGTCCCTCATGTCTTCAACTGTCTTTTGTGGGCATCCGTAAATAAAATTATGATTCTGCTTTCTAACCTGTTTAGAACTCTGATGCTTTAGGGAACTTCGCTTATTGTTCGAATGCGTCTTTTTCAGGTCCGAAAATTCTATTTGCAAATGCAAAAGGTCGTTCTTTTTTAATACTACTGCAGAGTTGTCAACTGCAACGTGCTTTTTCAACAGCCTGACTATCCCAACTGACCGCAGCTCCAAATATGTCGGAGTGGCTCACACTCAGCGTGAATTCATTGGTTGTGTGTCCTGCTCCCAAGGGGCGCATGTTAGAATACTGGGACACCGACAGTGCGTTATAGTCTTGCTTTTTTTTTTTTAACATTCACGCTTACGTTAAAGAAGATGAATAGAGATCAACAAGGCTAGTACCCACTTGGAGGTAGAATAAGCGCAATTTATTAGTATGACTAACCTCCCACTTAGCTTTATAGCGCGAGCACACATTTAAATAGCGGCTGCTCGCTTATGCAGTTTTCAATTGGGATTGCAAATTCTGTTCTCAGATTTCACGTGTCCAAGTGGATACAAAGTTCCAAATTGTTCTGTTTTTTTGTTGCTTATGCGCGACCAAATGGCCTTATTGGCGTCTCTTTCACATTCAAACAAAACGCCGTCATCTCCAGCCTCTATTGAATTCTACTCAAGCATGTGTTCGCCATTGCCTATGGTAAAACGTTGACGCCGATCACAACTCGTACCCTGTCGGTTGCCTCCTCCCACAAACCTTTTGCTGAATTACTTGCCTCTTACCCCATTTAAAAGAAAATCAACAAAAATCGAAAAATATTAGTACGCTTTCTACAAAAAAATGTAAATACATTCCTAGTTAACTGTAAAAAAAACTGTACTCTCAAAAATCTCCCAAAAACAAAACATAAAAAGTATTAGTGCAACAATAACTTTTAGGTCTAGAAGCATACGCAGACAGCGACAGCGAAAATAGCGCATCCGACGATGACGACGACACCACCAACGACGACAGCAGACGTTCGGATGACGAGAATGATTCTGAAGAAGAGCTCAAGGTATACCAAGAAGTCCTTTTTTTCAATTTTCATGTACTACAACATGTTTCTCTTTCTCTGTTCTTTCCAGGCTAACATACGAATATGCAAGCGCGCTTTTGCCAAAACAATCGAAGATATCGAGGATAGGATTCAAGCGTCCGCCGCACGAGAGGAACTTTTACTCAAAGAGCACCAAAAGCGAGACACCAACAAGCATCAGACAGATCACAATGATGTAATCAGCAGTCCAGTACATAAAACAAAAGGGTTTGACACGGAAATCGGTGAGCCACAGCCAGATAAAAAATCTAACTCAAACGGTGCGTTTGTATAACAAAATCATAATCAAAAAACAAAAAACCCTAAAATTCAAACACAATGCTTTGTATCGCATTAGAGACAAAAAAAGACCAAATTGTTTGTATGGACCCCTGCTTTTTAGACTGTCCGTCGGCCAAAATGCCACAAATTTGCACACACTCCAACTAGAACGGGGCTAATACTTGTCCCTTGTTCTCGTTTTTTTCTAGGCAAACGCCGCAAGGAACGTACGTCTCGCTTTAGTGATAATAAGGACTCGAGAAATCGACTCACCACGGGCTATTACCAGCAGCCAACCAGCATGGGGTCGGGAAATTTGCCCTCGCAAGTGATGCCAGGCGCGGCCATACCACCACCATCCAATTTTGCTGCGTCAAAGTACAAGCCAACCAATAGCGCTGCCGCAGCGATTGCTACGTCAGCAAACGAAAAACGACCCAATGCCAATAAATCGTCTAAACAATCACATGCAGCCTCATCATCCAGACGTCATCGTCACAGTGATTCCTCTTCGTCGTCATCAGAGACGTCATCGAGTGGGACGCGCAGCTCGCACAGCCGTCGCTCTAAGCAAAGCTCATCGACGCACCACAAACGATCTTCCAGAGAACGATCGAAACGTTCACATCGCAGCAGCTCACATCGTAGCAGTCGTAGACGAGATTCGTCCGGCTCGAACGATGACGATCACTACAAGAAGCGATCATCTCGTCACCGCTCGCACAAGAGTGGCTCCTCATCGACTTACTCCCGGAGACACGATCGGCGTAGATCTGACTCAAGATCGACTCGTTCACGAACGAGATCTCGATCTAGATCAAGATCTACCACATACAGTTCAAGTCGACGAGGTGATCGCTACTAGAGCAACTTTTTTTCAGGATCTTTTAAGCATGCATAACAATCTTATGTTGTAGTAGTGAAAGAGCAAACAAAAAAAAAATGTTTTATGCTGAAAAAGAGAAAAAAAAAGAAGAAACAAATGCTTCCACAGACACGAACACAACAGAACCTAGTTTCCACTGTTCCTCTTCCTTTACTCTCATCCTCCTCCAGCTCATCTTCATAATTATTATTTTTTTCAGAAACCAAAACAAATGCATAATTCTTATGTCTCCAGCTCTGGAATACAGATTTACTTTACTTAAGCTATTAGAATTTTCAAAACTATATTTAACCTAAAATATATTTTCAATGAAATTTGGTTGTCTTTTACTATATTTCCTAGATTTCGTCCTCGATATCCAGTTTCTCAATTATTGATTCGTTGTTTGGCTCGGCAGTAGGTCTGCCATCTTCAGCCGGCTGTCCTACTCCCGATGACTTGGCCCTCCAGCACGGTCGATGGGGGTTTGTCACACGTATTTTCTCGTATTTATCTCGGCGGTCATCATCGTCCTCTTTGTAGTGCGACGCCGATTTGCGGTGATTCTTTAGCGCCGTCCCATTGATGAAGCACTCACTGCAGACTCCACACTTGTAGGGCTTCTCGCCCGTGTGTCGACGTATGTGTAGATTAAGATCGTTAGATTGAGCGAATGCCTTGTGGCATTGATTGCACTTGTATGGCCGTTCACCGGTGTGCACGCGAATGTGTCTGGCTAGTTTGTTGGGTCGCGAGAAAGCCTTCCCGCAGGTGTTGCATAAATGTGGCTTCTCGCCAGTGTGCGACCGTTTGTGTATCATGAGGTCCTGAGATCGCGGATATCCCTTATCACAGAGATCACATTTGTAAGGTTTTTCGCCCGTGTGCCGGCGTATATGAATTATCAGACTAGCTTGGGGAAAACTTTCGCCACAGAAAGGACAGAGCCCGTGTTTGTAGGTGTGCTTTTTGGGTCCATCGCTGACGGGAGTTTCTTTGTGTGTTGCCATATGGCGGACGAGGTTGTCTTTGCGCGTGAAAGCTCGTGCACAGTGATTGCATTGAAACGAACCCATGCCGAGATGGGATTTCTGGTGGCGCAGTAGAGTCTCACGTTTGGCGTATACTCGACCGCATGTTGTGCATTGGAATGGCGGATCGGTGTTCTCCGTTTGTAATTTTCGCTTTCGAGTTTCGGCCAGTAGATCGGCTTCTTCCTTTGTGCCGTTCTCTCTGAAATGGGAGGATAGTTGTTATACCACTGGTTTTGCACAGGACAACACTGACTTACAGGGCATCCAATTCTTCGAGAAGTTTTTCGTCCAGCTTTTCTTCGATCATTGTTGTGGAGCATGGCGATTCTGCTTTAATAATCACGTCAAGTATATCCTCATCTTCAGCTGGATCACATTCATTGGGTACCCCTGTAAAAGAAGCAGAGTTCAAACATATGGCAATACATACACAAACAAAATCAACACAATTGTCTTCGCAAATAACTTACCACCATTATCGTATAGCTCGGATTTAACTCTAACCACTTGTACAAGATGTTTTGCAGAATCTGTATTGTTCTCGGTGTCCATTTCGAGTTTCGTTGCAAATAAGTCTGCGCCTGTTTGATTCTCATGCATTTCCATAGTAACAATATCTTCAAATTCATATTCATCATCATTTGGCTCGTTTGATAAATCTTCTATAACAGCAAACTCGTCCGAGTGTATTTCCATATCGATCGTGTCCTCCAAGTCATTTGTTTCATCGACTTTCTTCTCATCCTCATAGTAATCTTTTAGACGTTTCTCACTTTCCTCGACTCTGATAAGGAAATCATAGGCGTCCAGGAGTTTTTCTGTACATTCTGTGCAAATCCGTGTTGGTTGTACACTTTCATTGGAATCGATCTATAAAGATAAACAAATGATTAATAGATTAATGAGAATTTATATTTTACACTTACCACGACATTTGAAAGCCTCCATAGGATCTCCTTTAGTTCTATTCTAGTTTCGTATTCGACACAGTCGTATAGGGAATTGGAAACTTCGGCATTATTTAAGCACGTTCGACATGTTAGGTGGTCAAAATGTGTAATATTTTCCATCTTCTTGGTAAATAGAAAATCTTTATTTTACAAAAAATGCATCACAATCACAAAGCTAAATTTATGCTCAAGTGACATTTGAGAAAAGTGACATTAGTCGATGCGGACATCTTTTACCAAGCAATCGATGGGCGTGTAGATAAGGTGGGTTTTATAGAAAATTAAATTAGTAAATTTATACAGCCTCAAAAGAAAAAAATACGGTCTAAGTTTTTTTCAAAACACGATCACTGCTCTTACAGATATGAAAAAAAAAACGAGTTTACATGAAAAAAGTTATAAATTGCTGGCAATCACAGCAGATAATGAATTCCCGCGAAATTACACGTTTTTTCGTTAAACGCATTTAGGCAGCCTTTACGTAGCTATCTTGAAAATGGCTGCGTTCCATTGAACACTAGATAACTAGCGGCATGTCAAACGCCATATAAAATTAACCTGGCATTTTAGCACTTTCGCTGAAATTTCCTTTTCAGGGAAATTTTTCAATCTAGCGCAAAATGAACTGCTAGATTGATGCTGGATTTACATTACCACGCCACGCAATTTTGCATGACTTTAGAGAGAAAGATCCGTCCTTTAAATAAGAATACAAACTTCCATTTCTTGCAAACTTTTTTAAATAATTGGACGTATGTATAATCTTAAAATTGTCAGAAAATAGGCGTATTTTTTTGGGAAGTGAGTATAACAAAACCAAAAGTGAGTATACCAGTTTTGCATGTAAAACCAAAAGTGAGTATAACAAAACCAAAAGTGAGTATACCAGTTTTGCATGTGAAAGTAAAAGTGAGCTAGCTATAGATTCCCAAAAAATACGCCTAATAACACAAAATAATCAAAATCAAATATTTTTTAAAACTTTGCCAGTGGCGCTAGAGATCCAGCGGCAGCGTTGCTCTATCCGGAACGAACCATTTTTCGACAAAACGTCACTGTTTTGTTTACGTTACTATGTCAGTAAAATTACAGCAACTTTATAGCAACTTCTAGCGCAAATGTTTGCGTTTAAGTTACGCAGCCCTAAATCGTAAATCGTAAAATTAGCCGGCTTTACAATCCCTTTATAAATAAGGACATGTTTTAAATCAATAATAGTAGTATAAATGAAAATAAACATGTGTATGGGTATTGCCAAAGGTTTATGGCGCATATTAACATCAACAGCATTAAGCTCCGCCATGTACCTAAAACATCATGGCCAAATATAATAGGTACTGATAAAAATCCATATTTGCAACGTCTAGTCGTCAATAAAAATACGAACAAACGCTGAACCTATCCATTAGCTGCACTACCTATCCAGTTTCAGCTGTCATTCACCATTTTTTCCACAATTCTGGCATCATCCCTCAATGTTTCACTATCAAAACATTCCGTTGTTCAAGTTACGAACTATGAACATTTTTCAAACGGCATTTTTAAATTGTGAACCTTTGTAGTCGGATCGTTTTTATTATAAAAATAATTATACATGTTTTATTCCTATCTTTTTGTTAAACACTATTTATATTTATTTAATTAAACCACCCACCATTGTTCAGTATGTTCAAAAGACCGACGGGAAAGGAGAATTTACAGCAGAAGCCCGAAAGTGTCAAGAATGTCCCCATGCCAGCAAAGACGGCGGCTGTAGGAAAAAAGGTAATACCCTAAAAATATGAATGCACAAAGGTGAATTTATTAAAAAAAAAAACACTAATCAAAAGCTCTACAACAACAATGCGCCCAATAAACCGAAGACGAGTGAAAAGCCTCTTCCAGGTAAATCACAATCTGCCGCCGCCCAAAACAAGCCCCTAGTAAATTGCACAAAGTCGACAAAATCGACCAATCCTACAGCTATTGTCGCCCCAACTATTATCAAAAAGACTGAAGCAAAACCAACCAGTGATGCTATAAAATCGAAGACTCCATCACCATCTGAAGAAACCACCACAAAAGCCACATTGCCGTCGACTGATACTGCAACTGCAAGTGGAAATGTTGCTGAACGAAAGAGTGGTAGGTCGTCGAACTTACACCATGTAAGCATTCAATTGATTGTATTCCCCTTACAGATGATAAGAAAGTATGGAATTTATCCAACTTTGACATTGGACGTCCCTTAGGTCGTGGCAAATTTGGTAACGTTTATTTAGCCCGTGAAAAGGAGTCACGATTTGTCGTCGCCCTTAAGGTTCTCTTCAAAAAACAAATCTATAGTAGCAATGTTGAACACCAGGTGCGTCGTGAGATCGAAATTCAGTCACACCTACGCCATCCGCACATACTGCGATTGTATGGTTACTTTCATGATGATGCTCGAATCTATTTGATCCTTGAATACGCTCCGGGTGGAACTTTATACAAAAAATTGCAAAGTCAACCGGAGAAACGATTCAACGAGCGTCAAAGTGCTACATACATCAAGTCACTGGCATCGGCTCTTGGCTATCTACACGAACGCGACGTCATTCATCGAGACATCAAGCCAGAGAATTTGCTGTTGGGCCACAATGGTGAACTGAAAATTGCCGATTTCGGTTGGTCTGTTCACGAGCCGAACTCTATGCGTACCACACTTTGTGGCACTTTAGATTACTTACCTCCAGAGATGGTGCAGGGTAAGCCACACACAAAGAAAGTTGATCTGTGGAGCTTGGGTGTACTATGCTTTGAGTTGTTAGCCGGACGAGCACCCTTCCATGCCACAGACTATGATGAGACTTACAAGAAAATTATCAAAGTTGATTATGTACTGCCAGAGCATGTCTCCAAAGCAGCCGCACACTTCATATCGAAGTTGTTGGTACTGAATCCGGAGTCGCGTCTGCAACTGGATCTGGTTATGGCTCATCCTTGGATCATTGTGAATACCGATTGAGCGAAGGTGCTCCATTTCATGTTTTTCAATTGAGCTCATCAACGCTGGCGCAAGAAAGCACTATTTCTGGCTAGATGCGCTGTTATTCTTAGTTATTTGTTTGATGCTTTGCGTTGTATACTACTGTCGTCCTACAGCAGTGATACTTTAAATAAATTTTTATTATTTTTACCGAAACACCTCAGAAATGTATTTTTATTTTACTCACTGCTACTTTCTCTTTACTTAAGTACCGGCGAGCACCCTTGCTTGCGCGGTACATTGTTACTAACCTGCAATTTAGAAAACAGCGCTGTTGCGAAAGTTGAAGTTTCAAAACAGAAAAACAAAATCTCTTCGGATGGCTAATTGGTAAGAACAGCCCTCTATGAGACAGTAATAGCAATAGTTTTCCAAGATAAAGGAATCAAAATCAGGGCACTCTTTTGCGAGACAAGAATACAATTTTTCAATGTTCTGATGCGAACATCTCAAAAGAAGAAATTCGACGTTTTACTATTAAGCACACCTTTAGTAGTCAGAGTCTAATGAGAGCGCCTGACTGAAAAAGTTCTCCAATGTGCATTCATCCCCAATACACTCAACAACCAGTGGCAGGAGTATCGCGACATCTTTAAATTGGTAGCCATAATAGGCAACCAGCATTCCAAGGAGCTGATGAATGGTTTTCCAAGCAAAAACCTTGACATAAAACCAACAGTTATTTTGTTTTTTCTTAGGTTCTTATAGGCACCCTAGAACTAGCTTCTCACAACCATTCGTTTGTATCACCTTTTTTTATTTGGAATGTATGGAAGAGATCTACAATTTTATGTGGAGTCCGAACGACTGAATTAAGAAGCTTCCTGAGGACATTTACATAGTTATACTCTCTCAGATGTGTGTCAGAGGTTCCTATACTCCTCTCCGGTTTCAATCCAGGCGGCTCCTTACAATAATATAGGTATAATCGGATGGTAAAGGTTGAGGTGCATTAGTTCTGTTTGATTCGTCGACGCCTGTTGGTTGGGAGGAGTTCAAAGCCCTGTTCAGCAAAACTCACGCCCATTTTACAGTACATTCTGTTGTGTTAAGGATGGATTAGGAACTAGACATCCAGGGTCCTAATCATGTTACTTTTCAAACGATTATCGTCGAAACGATAGACCTCCAAACTAAACAAAACTAAGTTCTCAAGTTTGGAGTCCAACAGCAGCATGCAGTTCAGTTTTGACATTAATTATTGAATCGACCTAAAATAGCTCATTATGATCGTCAACACTTCGAAAAAATCTTGTAAAGATGCCAGATTGGTCTGTCTACCCAGTTTAGTTTAAAAAAACTAATTTTCGCTCTCTTAATCTTCCCGCCTGTGAATATGCTTAAAAGTTGATGGAAACAAAACTTGTGGCGCTAGCTGGGTCTATATGGTATTGATGTCTTATTGTTGCAAATATGAGGTTAGCTTGTAATTTCCAGTAAAATCTAGTCAATTCTTCGCAAGTCCATCTACACGTCAGATAACCCCTATGTATCCTCTACTTTCTCTAGATCCTTCATATAGTGAACGTTGTTTGTTTCCTTTTATTCTGTCAGAGGACAAAACATAAAATGGGACGATGCGTTTTCATTCTTCCTTTGGTGTGTACCGAACCATTGACATATGGACTGCTTAGTACTAGTAGACGTCTTCGCGTTGGTTCCAACATTATATGGACTGCTATATATGTCAATGCATCGAACAATTTAAAAAAAAGAACACACATCTTGGTTTTGATCGATTTATTTTCTTAAAAAAAAAAGTACACAATAATTGAAAAAAAAAATCAAAATAAAAAGAATAATACAAAAAATGCAATACATTCCCTCATTTAAGTAATTCCATTAATATTACAAAATAAACCCCTTATACTAATCTAAACAATAAAGTTCTAGTTCTACTTGTTCGAAAGTTATTGTGTTTTTAATGTGTACCTCTGTACTCGGTAGAGCTGACTCTCAAAAAGCAGTGCAGTGAGAAGCTATTTAATATTTATACATCAAAGAGATTGAGGGGGACAATTATTATCACAGAAAAGTCGAAAACATTTTTATGAGGCTATATGAACTTACTGTGTTTTAGAAAACATGTTTTTGTTTTTTTACACAATACAACTTATGACTGAGGTCTGCAAGGGTCCTACATAGTTATGTTACACAGATCATGCTTTTGGAAAACAATACAATCTCTCACTTTAACAAATTGACAACAAAAACACGTTGAAGCGAACAAATTAAATGTACATTATGTGTAGCTATATAAAAAAATAATTTTATTTTCATGAGACTTCACTTCGCACGCGTATTTCATATTCAAACAGTTGTCTGTGTTGGTGGCCAACGTTTTAAGGCGGTAGCTGTAGCTGCAGTAGTAGTATAAGGTAAGGGACTACTCGAACGTTGTTAAATACACATTAGTTGCGAATCGCTGGACCCTCTTGTTGCCTTGCAGCTGGATTTGAGTAATCATCTTCTGTAAGTAAACGAGGGAACAAACAGATTAGTAAAGTAGGTGATGGTTGGAAGGAGCGGCCGTGTGGACATCTTGAATGATGAAGTAAATCGGACATCATCGATCGAGGTTTGTCACAGAAAATAGAAGAACAACTTGAGAAATATTCACTTTGTCAACAAGAACGGATCTGAGCAAAGCTAGTGCTGCTAATTTGGATGTCGAAAAGGGCATCCTATGAAGACTTTGTAAAAAGAACGAATTAGTAGGTTGGTAGGCGTCTTAAAACATGGGACACTTTAAAAAATGTATGATGGCTTCTTTGAATCCAAAGCGGAAGCCTTTGAGCTGCTCCGAAAACACTTTGTTCCGAAAATCTACTTTCAGAAACGAACTTTGTGTCTGACGCTGTATACCGAAAATGAGTTAAAAGGATGAGCAAAAAGGATCAGCAGAACCCCAGAATATGACCAACTGAATGGTTGCACACACCAGTACATTAAAAGCATTAATGGCAATGAAGCATTAGAAAAAAAGTAGCTGGAACGTACATTTAACCAGTTGGCAGAAGGAGGAGTACACGATTAAGTGACATGTCCGAAAGGTCAACACAGCATCAACCTCTTTACCTCTTAAACTCTTTAAGTCAACGGTTGGGAAGCATATTTTCTATGCTCGTTTGTTTGCTATTCAAACATTTGCGCGGACTAAAGCGGCAGCAATCGGTGTATCAGTTCATAGTTTAATGGGAACATTTTGCACCCGTACTTACCACCCAGACAGAGATCTTTCTGATGTAACATAACAACTATACAAAGATCACCAACGCCCAGAGATGCATCAATCTAAACAAAAATGTAGAAACCTTAAAAAATCACGTACTTACCATCCTCCTCCTCTTCGTTTCCCTCGTCCAAGTGTAGACCGTCTCCGAATTGCTCCTTTCCCTGGTCGCCAGCGACTTCGTTATTCAAATTGTCCCCGTCGAGCATACCATTTGCTGCAGCTGCCAACTCATCGTCTCCGCCCTTGTGATTGTGTTTATGTGCTCCCATGCCAAACACCTCCATGTCATCGGCGTCACCGTGATCTTCGTTATCCTTTGGTCCGACTTTGGCTTCAAAGAAATTATTATCCTCCTCGGCACCATTGTTCAGATTGTCATCGTTCTTATCGGGATTGAAATCAGGATCCTTCACTTCATGTGCACCTGTATCCTGTTCTCCCTCATTGTTCTTTCCAACCAACTCATCCACCACATTCGCATATCGATTGTTATCTGCATCTAGCTTGTTGTCCACCTCCTGCCGATGATTGTTGTTTAACCGTTCGCCATCTTGGTCATCGTTTTGATTATTGTTTAGTAAATCCTCGAAATTCGCAGGAATCGGAGCGACGCCAAGAGGTATTTGCTTTGGTGGCTTATGTGGTGCGCTCAAAACTTCCTTTGCAGTACTGGAACGCTTGGCTTTATTGAGTGTAGGCGTACTCGCCTGATTGGCCAACGATAACGCATGACGATTCACATCGTGACTGTCAGCAGGGCCAGCGGCTGCATTTACCACAGTCGATGATTTCGCCGTCGAATTCAATGGCGGCATTTGTTGTACACTCTCTGCGACTCGATTTCTATCCTCGTCGCTGACTAGCGGCTTGGGTATTATCTGAAAGTTTTCAACAGAATTAATTATCACATTTTTGTGTTTGTAATCGATTGGGCGATTTTGTGGAGAGTCCCAAGCACCGTTATTGTATGCCAACTTATTAGCGAGGGAAGGCTGAGCAGATAGATTAGAGGCACTCGATTGAGTGGTTGCTGAAGTGTTAGTTAGCTTAATAGATACTTTGTACAAATCGGGACTCACTAGTTGTTGTTCCTTGAACGACTTCTCGACTAACGGCTTGTCCAGTGGATGGTTTGGCAGCTGCTGTTGAACGATTGGTGCCGCTAGTGGCTGATCGCTGATCATGTCGCGATCAATACTCGGTTTGTAGTCACAATTGCCTTTGTATTCGTTTATTGTGTCCAGCATGAGGGAAATTTTCTTTTTGTGATTTTCTGAGCTGAGTGCCGTGGTTTTGAGGAGAATCTCCAAGCGATCTTTCTCCTGAACAACCGTGTCATACTTTGCCTGAAGCAGAGAAGAGGACGTTTTGTAGCTGCAAACAACACATATTTATGTACATACCTTTAACTCTTCTAGGTCCTTTTCGTTGAGACTACGCACTTGTTGTAACTGTGATTGAAGCGATTTTACCTTACTCTCAAGACTGTTAACGACCTCCAATTGTGATTTCTTTGTACTCGAACAGTCTTCCACCAAGTCACCGTGTTCTTTCTGCAAAAGTTTATAACGCTGATGCAAGCTGTCATAGTGAATATTCGATTCCAACTTTGCTTTCGTGTGCTGGTCATTCAGTTCTTTGGCTTTTTGCTCGAGATTTTGACGTGTCTCAAGATGTTCCTTTCGTTCGGCTTCTAGACTCCGTTCCAGACGGAATTTGTGTTCAATTATAGCTGGGTGGGGCAAAGGGGCGTATTAAATGGGTCAACATGGGTCGTACATTTTGGATTTACCTTGCATTCGAGCGTTTAACGCCTCTTGCTGCTGTTCACATCTCAGTCGTTGTTGTCTGGTTTCATCTAACTGTGTCTGCGAACTATGGAATATTGCAATAAATCCAAACATAAGAATAAGAATTCCAAATCCAATTAGAAATCGGCTGCGGCCCGAACGCGTCAAACGCGTAGAAGTCATATTTCCTTTCTAATTTTTTTTTTTTTTTTTTGTGAGAATGGACTATAGCAAACTGCTTGCGGTTATTTTTACCACATCACTAGTTTTTTACGGTATTTATTGATTATTTTTGAACAGTTCCTTATATTTTTTAATTTATTAGAATCTGAAAATGCACTGAAATTGGTGATTTGTGAAGTTATTTGTTTTTTTTTTTTTCTCGAATGGACGGTGAATATTGGTGACGGTGAGTACGGTGAGTGAACTGGCCAAAGCAAAAACAATGAAAGAATGAGAAAGAGCTATACCAAAGATGAAATCACAAATAGTTCTGTTGGTTCTGTAAATTTTAGTAAATTTGGAGTTTGGTGTTTGTCTGTTTGGGCTTTTCAGATTTTAGATTTGGTTAGTGTGTCCAATCGAAAATGAAATATTCTCTTTAAGCACTTTGGTTAAGTTTAATATATAATTTATTTATTATTTTGTAAATAAATATGTTATTGACAAAAATAGATTTATTCTATGCAAAGTATTTGGGTGCAGTTAAAACATTTTCACGAAAAAGTAGATAAATTCCATTAGCTGACAAACTCCAACGTGCTTCTATAGGTAAATCTCGAGCAACTCTGAAAAGAAGTTCGATTCGGAAAAGTGTTCTCGATTGCTTTCGATTCTTGTGATCTAGGTCTAGGGCATAGTAAATGTTCTTTTCAGCCCAAGCGAAAACTCTATTGAGTTTTGAAAGATAATCGAAATTCTATGAAGAATTTCTACCACATCCGTGATCAATTCCAAACGAATTTGAATTCGTGTTGATTTTGTGAATCCAAATATAAGTTCAAAATAGCAGGCTTAAGTGGAGAAATTGGTAGGGACTATATATCCCATTACCATGCAATGACTTGATAACATCTAGTATCACTTTAAGAAAATGGGACCTTATACATAAAATATTTGCTGATTGCCTCCAGGATTTCCTCAAGTATCAAGATCTTCACTTTAAAAAGACATAGAGACAAAAAACCATGGAGTGAAGAATGTTCCACAAATATCTCATCACAATAGGTCAGTCAGTATTGACCTGAGTGTGAACAGGGTACCCACTTCGCGCCAACCCGCACATTTGAAAAAGGCTTTCTGTTAGCAATTGGTAATGTCGCTGACGGGTGATCTACTAACAAAAAGATAGATTTTTTCGAAATCGAAAACAGTTTTCAAAACGAGTTCTTTGAAGTCATTTTCCATGAAAACGCCTCGAAAACGACTTCCAATCGTTGACACACCTTTTGCAACATTTAGCGAATTCATCATAACTGTTGACAGGACAGATCTCACTCAGTGCTATCGTTTCTTCTAGTTTTTTGTTTACCAATGTGGAATCTCTGATATCTTTGCACCATAAACAGCAAATTATTCAGTTTTTCTAGAGTTTTAGAACGGTAGCACTATCTGCCACAACTAAATGGTATTTTAAGATGTTTTGATTTTTATTGTTGCTTATGTTAATTATTTTATGCATTTAACCATAAGGTAACAATTATCAAGTAGGTTAATTAATTTTGTTTGTATTTTATGTCAATATGAGCGGAGTTTAGTTACTAAAATACAAATTTAGTCGCCACAAACATTTTTCATAGCTAGTTTCACAGCTAATTGAAACGCTAAACTAGTTGGTGTTTGGTTGAATGCATCGACGATTTTTCGTAAACTTTTTGTCGAAAACTCAATTTTGAGTGCGGTATGAATAGGCTATTACTGGTGGAAACTTTTCCTTCTCATTGTGATCTTGTCACAATAAAGAATTCTCAAACAAACAAACCTTCTAATTGAACGATTCACAATCGCATGTCTCCACTTTTCAAACCACCGAACACATACCGACGAAAATATTTTTCTTTAACATTAATCAACTTCAGCAATCTCCCAGAAAAATACTTTTCTTTCCATCTAAATTAAGTTTAAATTTATCAAATTTGTGTTTAAAACAATCACCAACCAAGTGCAAATCGTTTCATGTAAAAATTTCATGATTTAAACATCCATAAAGCGTACAATTATCCAAGTTTTGTGAACCAATAAAAAAACCAAAAAACTTCCTTACACTACATTTTCCGCATACAAATTTACACATTTGAAGAAAAAAAAACCCCAAGTGGAGAATTACGTACGCGAATGGCGGAAATGTCAAACATTTTGTTGCAGCAGCAGTATTGATTGACCGTAAAATATTTATCGCAACTCAGTTTTTTTGCAAAACGTTTTTCCCTCCGTGGTATACCTTACAAAGTGCTTGTCCATTAGAATTAGAGTTTAATTCAAATAAACGTGAAAAAAAACTTTTCGATTCAAGTGTATAATCATTATCAATGGGCGTACATTTGTAATTCACCGAACGAGAAACGCTGCTGTGCTGCCTTTTTCTTTGCTCATTATAAGGTCAGTATCACATTATCTGTAAAGTGTATATATGCACGATAAATATGTACAAAATTTATATTTTCAAGAGGTAGTTTTTATTATTTTTCTTCCAATTCTATTTGATTTTTGCGCAATAGGAAAATCAAATGCAATTGATGTTTGAGTACACGCCCAAGAATTGGCTAAAATATCCAATTCTAATTGGAATTGGAAACTCTTCGGTTTGAAATACTATATTTTGCGAAATTGTAATTTTTTCTGTAGGTATATTTTTATGTCTACATAAATCGAAAGCCGATTAATTTGCTTGGCAAATCTTTACTTTGGTTCAAGTGGCTGCAGTGTATTTGTAGAAGGAAAGAAAAAGAGATTATTGCTGTGCTTCTTTCCCCTTTCTGTGGATAGGGTAAATCTACAACGGCTGGGTAAATCGCGGAACTGTAATTAGCAGTAATAGCGTTTAATAATAAAAAAGGGAAAACTGGAAGGGAAATTATCTCCAAGCTAATTGACACGAAACATGTTGGTGTGTTACTTTTCCTGTTCTGTTTGCTTCGATTGTTTGTTTGATAAATAATGTTTCGGTTTGTGAATGCTCAAAATTGTAGGTTCAACAATTTTCCACACGTTGTGCTGAAAGAGGCATGGTACACAGATTAGGGAAAGGAGTCCTCCTAATCATCTTAAGAATGTACAAAACGCTTTCACCCCTATTGCGATTGTCAACCAATTGATAGTTGGTAATATGTATTTTGTATATGGTTTAACAAATTATGTGGTTGTTATTTATTTATGTATATGAAAATGACAATCGCAATCTTTTTGTTATCTACACCTAGATTTTATATATTTTTCTAGATAAACCTAAAGCTGTGCGCGCATAAAAAATGGCAAATCGCGAGGCACATTTCTGAAGTTTCTTTCGATGGACCATGCCAATGCCAAGGCTTCTGCACTTAAATTATATTTTCTCAATTTTGCCCGGCAATAATGATTAGCCTTAGTTTTCCATTTACGACACTCTTGTCTTATCTCGACATGCTTCCTGTATAAAAGCGAATAATTTGCAGTTGTCAGAGCTTTATTGTCAGAAAGATAGCAAATCCACTCTAGCTGTTGTCAATAGGCTGCTAACTATTATCTAAGGAGATGGCTCATTTGGTAAAGTTGATAAAGTGGCGCTCTCATTCGAAACTGGAAACTGGACATCTTTGAAAAAAAAAGTCTGTTCCTATGCAGCTTTCCCATATATTAAAATATGTATCTACTGACCATAATGTTAGATCTTTTCAACTTCATGGCAGACGAGACAATCTGCTAGGTTCCACATTTCACTTTCACTCGAAATTAAATCGGAAATGAATTTTTGTGTTCTACATTTCACTGTATTCGATTTCTATTTCAAAATTTTCGGAATTGAGACAATATGAAATTGTGATTTCGAAAAAATTTCAGAGTTTCCGAATCGCTCGAAATCCAGAACACTGAAAACGAATTCACTCGATTTGCAATTTCGATTTCACTCGATTTCTGGAACCTAGCTAAATACCGACTTCTGCGTTTCTAGGTTAGACTTTGTTTTCAACTTTCACAAATCATTGCAATTCAGGAACAAAATGACAACAAAATGTTGTCGTTCCGAATTAGAACTTTACCTATCTCTATACTGTTGGTTTAAAAACAGTTTATGGCGTCAGTGCATGTCTTTACTCTGAAATGCTATATGTCAAGCAAATTTGGAGCTTGATGACGATACTTCGGAAAACTTTACTGTCATACACCTAAATCAATTCGCCCAAGCACTAACCTCTTCTAAATTGCTGAAGAAATATCACACCCTAGTGTCTAATGACAAAACAAATTTGGCCTAAGCTGGATTTGAAACGCTCTAAGAAGTTGATTCCTCTCAACAGATTGCCTATCGGCACCACAATAGGTATCACTACCTGATAGAAAAACATGCCGCAGGGCTAAGCCTTTTCGCAAACGACTTTTGCAGAAGCTGTATGGATGAGGAAGAAGAGGAAACTATTCCTCACCTTCTTTGTTCCTGCCCAGCTCTCTCCCGTAGAAGGTAGCTTCACTTAGGAGCCTTCCATTACAACGACTTTGGCGATCTGACAAACACAGACATCAGAAGCCCCTTACGCTTTATACAGAGCTTAAAATGGATCAACATGTAGGGAGATCTTATATGATCATTTTTCGTGGTATCACAATGGACCTATGCTGGTCTAAGTGGGTTGGCGATTCCCAGCTGGCAGCCACTTTCAACCAACCAACCAACAATCACACCCTATGCAACCTAACCTAACTTAATCTTTCTATAGAGGTACTTTATTCTATTCTGACCAATGGCTTGACATTCACAGAGTAAATCTCTTGTTATGCGAGTATTCCTGTCGCTATTCTTAATTTTGATCCATTTCTGAAACTCTGTGTCCCTTTAAGTCTGACCATCTACTTCTCATAGCCACTACCATTGCTGGTGGTATTATTTCACTTAGCAAGAGCTCTGTACCTTTTTTAGCCAGTACGTGTCGCATCGTTAGATGACCAGGAAATGTTCAACACTGTTTATGAATTTTAAGATCTCTCTGGTGGAAATGTCTTGTAGTTCTTCTGTCCCCCTATACCACATAAAACAATTCATTCGCAGAGTACAGTTTTCTGGAATTCCACGCACAGACGACATTAGGGTCTTTTAAACGAAACCTATTTTGTATTAGCGATGTTGAATATGGCAGTGACTTCAAACCCTCTAGTCTTCTCATATCTTCGCTTTTGAAGTGAAGCGACTCTATTGGTTTATTATGGAAGGGCTTTACAGTTGTTTTAACTTTTCGAAGCTCCATAAATACCATTTTCAACGACAAACTTCTTTTTTTTTTCAAAATGTTGATTGTTGCTTTTACAGCTGAATTAGCGGAAGGGTTCTGCTAGTTAATTGACTATTTCATTTATTTCAACAATTTCAACAATTTCATGCACTATCACCCACTTATTCTTATTATTTTTAGCATAAATCTTGCGGGTTGATGTCGCAGCGTAGAACTGTCCGGGATTATCCCTTTTAACGCACATTTTAGAATACATAAATACTTGCACGTTACTGGAAATTATGGAGTTCAGCTTGAAAAATGCTGAAACATGTTTCTATTGATTTAAAAACTTGTTGTTCCAATAGATCTCGCCTTCTTAGCGTTGTCCATTTCAAATCAAGCGCATGCTTCTCGGCTTAGGATCGCTAAACCTTCTGCCGAAGCACGACGTCTTTTGGTTTGAACTTATTAAATGCGCACCTCATGTCATTTTAAATCTCTCCTGTTTGCAGAAAACAACTGCTCTTCCTTTTAGTTTATTTTGGAGTCTCGTTAAGTTTACTTCATTCATCCAACTATCCGCCTATCCATGCACTTAAATTCATATTTTTATTGTTAATGAAATTCCCACTGTAATTAGGTTTGTTTTCCCCCGGTGAGTTGGACAACTCTTTTGAATGCCGGATGTGAAAATCTGTGATTCTACGTCGGCAGTCATCAAACTAACTGTGGAAACGCATAAAAGTGCCTATGAAAAACTGCTTGCAAAAATATTAAGTTACGTCATGTGCCAGTTCATTAGTGCAGTGCAAATGTAGCACAGATACCCCCAAAGACTGCAACAAATGAATACTTTATTCCCATTCGGACTGTGAACTCAATTGCTAATTAACAACAATTAATTCAGCGCTCAGACTTTACAGTGAAGAGTTGACGCCACTGAGATTTCAATTCGAACTACATACAGCTTCTTGGTATGTTATTTTCTTGAAATCTCTGGGGACATTTAACTCTTTGTTAAGCTGGCTGCCGCAATCTTATGATTGTCAGTGTTTCCTTCTCTTTTCGATAACGTTTATATCAACGATATATTATGCAGATTGATAAGAGCACCGCACACAAGCACACACACAGCCAGAACAAGGGTGATATATGGTGATATACAGCGATATTGTATACGATGGTGCCAACTATAATCCATTCAGCCCGACTTCACGTGTCGACAATTGTTGCCCGTGCCCCTTTATTTTGACCTCACTACTTGCTAATTTATCCTAATCGAGCAAGAGAGAGCAAGACTAATTTGCTGTAAAGTGTCATAATCAAATTATTGATGTATTGCTACAGCAATCATTAATAGAAAACGTTCTCTCGCTCGCTCATATGTTCAGAGCAACAATAAGTCTGGCAGACGACAATATTCAATTGTCTTCGGAGCGTAGTCGTTGTCGGGTCAGTCGGCGGGGCACCCTTTTCGTATTCGCTTATTCAGTGGAATCGGTGATTAAATTCGTCAAAGACGACAACGTCTGATATCACAGTGAAATTGTCATATCGGTTGAGTATCCATTGAATAAATTTAGAAGAAGAAATGTCGTCTTGTCGTTTTTTTCCGTACTCATACGAGGCAGTGTCGGCAGCAGAAATGTGCGAAAACAGATGTACGTATGGGGAAGGGGGGTGATAATGTTAATTTTGCAAAACACTTGTAGATGTAGAGAGTGACAGATAAGGTGGATGGTTTTTTTTGTGTGTTTTCCCCAAAATTTGTGTTCCTTTTGTTTACATTGACGTGCATGTGACTTGTTGTCTGGATTTATGTTTCATATATAGACAGACGCAGCCAACAATTAATAATGAATAAGCAATCACTTCAATCACTTTCATTCAATCAATAAATACACGAAAACATATTTCCAATTGTTGGCTTATGTCAAAGGTGGCTGAACTCAAAGTCTGTTGTTGAACGAACGCACGCATTCCATGGATTGACATTAACAGTGGGCTGGAATGGAAATACACTTTCGTCTTGAACATATTGACACGATAATTGCGTCTGCTGCTAATTGTTATTCGAATCATCAATTCGAAATGACAAAGTGCATCCGGCACTCCTTCGTGCCTTTAATGATGTAACACATGTTTTATCGTTTATTGGTATAGTTTTATAAATTTTTGGAATTTGTGCACGCACGAACTAGAAGGACATTCCATAAACGGTTAGTTATGTGCTGGGTAAGGTGAAATCAACATAAATCTCATAAGTTATATGAATTAAATGACTGAATAATATACAAATTAGGTGGCTTTTAGATAGCTTTCCTAATTACATCCATTAAATCTTTGAGTAGTGACATGAAAGCGGATTTATACATGTCCTGTTCATGTATACATATATGGCAGTGGAGATGTTTCAAAAGTTTCCCCTATACAACAAGTACATACATACTAATAGACAAGGCAAGTAAACAAGAAATTTAGTTGGGGAAAAACACGACTAGTCGTAAACATGCTACGAATTGTCGTGAGAAGAATACAACAGAGTGTGGGCACGCATTTCCACTAGTTCTTGTTTTTCAACTGATGACAGAATCTGAAAACTATTTTATGATAAACCGCAGGGAGGGAGAGGCCTGATAAGTATTGTTTTTCTTTTATGTTGTTTTATCATGTTTTTCTTAAACATTTGTGGAATTCCTTTCGTCAATTCTGTTTGTATTTGAATTTCAGTTTCAGCTTGTTTTTGACTTTATTCAATGTAAAAATAGTTTTACATTGAGGACTCCAATGACACTACGGACTTTAGTTAGCCCGGTTCATAGCTAAAAAAAGAATCCGCTTTACTCCTTTTAACCCATTTGTTAAAGTTGAGGTACCCAAAGGCATGGTGTTCCTCTCCTTCGTTGTCCGTCTATATTTTGAAGTCAATGACTCTTCGGGCCGGAGAACTGCTGTCCATTCGGTCTACATGTCCTAGCCATCTTAGACGACTGATACATACTTTTCTGACCAGGGCGATGTCACTGTACAGCTAGTAGAGTTCGCTGTTAAATCTCCTCCTCTAAAGCCCGTCAACGCAAACGGGACCAAAAATGACTTGAAGAATTTTGCGTTCGAAAAGACCAAGAAGATCTTCATCCGCCTTTGTTAACGTTCATGATTCTGCGCCATAAAGCAGGACTGGGATGATGAAGGTCTTATATAGAGTCTCCTTGGTGTTTCTCGATAAGGCCTTACTAGTCAGTTGCCTTATTAGGCCAAAGAAACAACGGTTGGTAAGTGTAATTCTTTGCTTGATTTCTGATGTGATGTGATGTCATTTTCAGAGTTCATAGCGGAGCCGAGGTAGACAAAGTCCCGAACTACCTCAAAGTTATAGCTGTCTATCGTGACGTTCTGTCCGATTCTTCTGCAATCCTGCAATCGCACAGTGACAGCTCGCTGTGTTCTGCCAATTATGTCGATATCATCAGCGTATGCAAGTTGCAGAGACTTTTGGAAAATTGTGCCCCTGGAGTTGGCATGCAAGTTTCGCTCAATTTTCTCTATTAAGATGTTGAAAAAATCACATGAAAGCGCATCGTCTTGTTTAAATCCTTTTCTGACATCAAAGGTCTCGGTGAGATTGTTTCCGACCTTTTTGGAGCTGCGAGCGTTTTCCATCGTCATTCTGAAACATCTAACAAGTTTGGCCGGGATGCCGAAACTAGACATGGGTCTGTATAGCTCGTCTCTATAAATGCGGCCTTAATATCGATGAATAGATGGCGAGTATCGATTTGGACTTCTTGGGCTTTCTGCAGGATCTGCCGTAGTGTGAATATTTGATCGGTTGTCGACTTACCGGACCTCGGTAGGGACCAATTATTTCGAATGGTTTCATGCGTTCACACAGTACAGCAGATGGATCTTATATGCAATGTTGACGAGACTCATGCCTCTATAGTTGGCCCAGTTTAGAGTGTCTCCTTTATTATGGATCAGGTAAACTATGCTGAGGTTCCATTCATCAGGCATACTTTCCTCTGACCAAATCTTGGAGGCGAGTTGGTTTTTCTATGTCCTCGGCAGCGACTGTGATTCTACTACAAGTGTTGCTCGTCCTTAGCTTGCCTCAAATAGGTGTATATTGTGACGTTGCGTCCGATTCGTCGATGTTATGCGTCGGTTCTTGTTGACAGAATATTTTAAACAATCACCCCTATCGTGGAATCCGCCGGGGGGAATTATTCACGGAAAAGAATATTTTCGTATCGTCAAAATCGCAAAGTGAACAGTTCCCCGTGTAGGTAATGTGAAAGAGTTTCAATATATAGTTAAAAACGTTCAAATCGAATTTTTCCCGAACAGGAAACTGTTCACTTTGCGATTTTGACGGTACCAAAATATTCTTTTCCGTGAATAATTCCCCCCGGTGGATTCCACGATAGGGGTGAATGTTCTCTCCCAATTTTTTATAAACGCACCAGTGACAGCTCGTTGTTTGTAATTTTTTGTAATTGTACAGACTTGTGAAAAAGTGTTGCCTTTGATGTTGTATTGTGAGTTTCTCGTTCGTTTTGAGTGACAGCGAAATTTGAGTCGTTTTCACCATTTAACAGAAATAGTTTTTCCTTTCACCATCTCAACACCGACTGTGACTTTTCTACAAAGTTTCCTTGTTTATTCCTATACTGGTCTTTCTTCATGTCAAAGCTATAAGCTAAGTTGTCAGTCTTTAATTCGGTGTTAGCTTTGTTCCAACTCTTACCTATGGTCATGAGTAGGGCAACCGGAAATATGCTGTAAAAAACCGTTTATAGCGCTTTAAATATGCTCAAAAAAAGGTGTTATATGCTCTAAAAAAGGAGTTATATGCTATAAAAATATGCTCTAAAAACTATTAAAAGGTGGTAAAATCGTGAAAAAAAACAAAAACTTTCTTTTTATATTTTTTAACCTTAGAAAAAAATGATTTCTATTATCAAAAAGTGTGATCGGATTGACTTATGCCATTTTTTTTAACAAAAAAAAAAAATTGAAAAAAAAGGACAAATATGCAAAAATATGGCAAAAATGCTAAAATATGCTGTAAAAAGTGAAATATGCAAAAATATGCATTTATACCAAAATATGCCCAAACGAATAGGGCTCAAAATACTTAAGCCAGTATTAGACGATATGTTGAATCAGCATACGTATGCTGAAAACTGTGTTTCAATCACAACATATCGTGCAAACTTGATGACAGAAATTTATTTTTTACACGATATGTTGTGATTGGAACACAATTTTCAGCATACGTATGCTGATTCAACATATCGTCTAATACTAGCTTTAGGGCCAGTTTCAAGACTAGCTGATAAAGTCTCGGATAGACTATCCGGTACTTATCTGTCAGCTAAATTTCAACTTTTGGTTTCAAAGGTTTCAGATAGTGACAACTGACAGATATAGTCTCGGATAGCCTATCAGCCGGTTCAACTGGCTGTTAAATCCTATATGCGGAAGATAAACAAAATATTTATTTGAAGTGGCTGAAAAAAAAAAGTTTCAGAGCATTTTTTCGTTGACGAGCGTAGATTGCCCCGTAGGAACAGAATATTTCGCCCAAGGCCCAAAGCGACTTTAAAAGGAAAATTGTATTCACTTTTCTCCTAAACTTTGCGGTTGCACCCTTTTCTAGATGTTAGTGGTGTGAATGTGGCTGTCGACGGCTTTAGTCGCATGTAGGGTCACCCATGACAGACAGGATGTTTTGATGAACAACGAACTAAGAACTACACAGAACTCTTAGTTAGAGTGCTCGATAAGACTGGAGAACTTATGTACTTCCCCCCTCTTCTCCTACTTCTATCCACAAATCACCATTCTCTCTATTTCTTATCCTAACCTATACCCCTTTCGCTTGGGCTGGACGAAGGTGTCATACGACCCGTGCTGATAATCAGCCTGGTTGGGGGCCCAGTTTAAAGAATATCTCTGCCACAAACGGAGTATCCGGATACCTGCTCCAGCTCCTCCGTTAGAGGTTTTTGGATTTTTGATGCTTCAATTTTTTCTTCTGTTAATTTTTTATAGGTCTTTTTCCTTTTGGTTTACCTAAAACAAGAAAAAATATTAGAAAACACGAAACAAAAAAAAAAAAAAAATACAAAACAAATGACATGTGTATCGAAACTAACGTAGCGGCTGATAAATTTTTCTGCAAGTTAGTTTATCAGAGACTTTGACGATGAAACAGAAAAAAAAAAATATCAGCAACTTTTATCTGTTGGAAAGCGTTTTGTGTCGGCTATTTATCCGAAACTTTATCCGGAACCTTTGAAACTGGCCCTAAGTTTAGTATAAAACACGTTTCTGTATATTCAAATTTTCAATACGACCTCCACAAAAAAAAAAAAAATTGCTTTTGCATGATTCCGGTTGCCCTAGTCATGAGGTTTGGGTAATGACTAAGCATGCCATTTATTTTTCAAGGAAAAATCAAAGAAAATTTTTCATTTCACAGGATTTATTTTTCCGAATACAGTATAGATTGCAGAATAGTTTTTTCTTCGAAATCTAATATTAGAATAATATAATAACCTAAAAAATACAAGAAGTAGTTGGCGCAACCGGTCCGTATAGGCACTCTAGCTTCTTACAACCACTCGTTTGTGCGAGTTTTTATTTTTGGGACGAATGGAAGGGTCCTAAAACTTTATGCCGAGTCCGAACGGTTAAATTGAAAAGCTTTTGCATGATATTATTTATACTCTCCGATATTTGTCAGAAGTTCGTGAGATGTGACGTAGTGGAAAACCACCTTAAGATCGTGGATCTAACCTGGTGCCCCTGCCCTCACATATAGTAAGAGTAACTATTGTAAATATGAATGAATAAATATCTTAATACCTTTTTTAAATTTAATCAGAGTCCGTGGTTTCGTTGTCTAATTCGACTTCAGTTCGACCAATTGTTTCATCAAGAGTTTAACCCTAGAAGGCTAATGCTTGTGGCTACCCCTAATAAGCTAAACATTTGTCGAAACAACGAAAAAAATACGTTTTTTAACTACAAGGCATAAGTGACATTTGCAAGAGGTCATAGGTGACCAAGTTAGTTAGCGACTATACGTTGCTACTGTCCGCGCTAAGAAGATACAGCAAGATTATGATTGAGATTGAGACATGCATCGTCGAAACGACGAACAGTAGCCTTCTAGAGTTAAACGGACACCTTTACTGACACCTCTCATAAGCGGATTCTCTTGTAACCGGACACGGACACCAATCTTCATAACGGCACTTCTTCTACTTCTTTTTCGATTTGATGTTGCGCAGCATGATCGGCTTCATTTTTATTCCATGCTAAAAGTCAATGCACGTGCAGTGTACGGCATGTTAAACTTGATTTCAGGCCTGAGAATGGGTTTCAGCGTTTTAACTTTCTATTGCGAACACTCGTTCAACAACGTTTTCAAACCTTTTAAGTCAATGGGAATAAAACAGGATAATTACAGGATATTTACAGGGTTTTAATGAAAAACACAGGAGTCATTTTTGTACAGGATTTTCGTTGAAAATTCAGGGGTATCCTGTACAATATAGGATAAATGGCATGGTTAGTAATGACCGAAAGAATACTTCTCCGAACGGAGCGGCCACGTATGACATATCCACATCAAAATAAGCACTGACCCCCTTCTCTCTATAGCAGTCCCCGCAATAAATGTCACAGTTTTCCATCAGCATTTTGTTCAGGCCATACCATCGTACTCCCTAGATGACAGTTATGTCTGCTTTGTACCAGTCCGCTAATTGTTTGGCTCCACGCGGCCTGTTTTGAGTCCGAATATTCCACGTTCAGATGTGAATGTTTTTTTCATTTTGCAGAGCCTTCAATGTCATAACGATCGAGCGTTATCGTTTCGACACTAGCAGTCTCGGTCTATTGCCACGGATATGATAGAGAGAGGCTTAGTGAAAACGAAAGCGTATATCGTTTCGAATTTTACAGAATCCCACCCAAGGTTTCAGTTACCCGGAAAGTGAGAGTTGCCGTTGGTAGATAAAGACTTCATTTGCCCCAATCTCTTTTTCAGCACGCTGACTAGTCCGGAAAAATCTTTTCGGTCAGCTGGATTTGTAGACAAATATAATTTCCAAATTAGCTACGCTAACGAATTGAACATGAACATTGTCATCAACTGCCCTCTATGACTGTCAAAATTTTAAATGACAAACACCGCACAAATCATAATGGCGGCAATTCAACTGGAACATAAAAACCGCTCTGTATTTTGTTGTTGTCCTTATTTTCTTCATGATTCCGTTTATAAGTTATTTTATTATGAATCTGTTCTCCTTTTTAGTTTATCCTCTATTCTACTACCTTTACTTTATCTATCAATTGTATTGAAAATATTTATACATGTTGTTGTTGTGATGCAGGTAATGTGGTGGTAGTGAGTTTTAACGATGTTTACTTTGTTCTTAAACAATAATATTTATTGTTGAAACTAAGCCTATTATTTCGAATCAGAGCTCAATTCTAACATGTTCTTTTCACAGTAACGTTTGAATTTGATATTTTATTTATTTTGTTTTGTTTTTTTTTCTGTAAAAAAGAAAATTCTTAGATAACATCGTTTGTCTCCTTTTGCCTCCACATTACCTCTTTATTTGTTAAGAATATGTTTTGCCTTTAACAAAACAAAAACTGTAAAAAAAAGCTACGCAAATGTGCAAAAAAAAAGTTGATAAACTAGTGCAGTGTTTTTTAAAAAAATATAAATAAGAAATAAATAAGTATAAAGAACCAAAATCAACAAAGAAAAATGAAAATCGTCGAAACTCACTCAAACCACCTACCACCACTACTACTACTTCTCGCCTCGCATCAACAAAACAAAAAAAAAATTAAAGCAAAACAACAAATTCAAAAGTATAACCGGCAATTATTAATCACAATTTCAGCGAATGGACTTGGCTTAGATGCTGACACTGAGGCCATTACCAGCATACAACCTTCAAATGGATTGGAGCTCAAATCCCAAGGAAGACGATGAAATCAAAAGCGAACCCGAAGATGTTAAAAGCGAGCCCGAAGATGTCAAAAGAGAGCCCGAAGACGTAAGCCACGATTTCCAAAGTATAAGCGCAGAAGATGCCGTAGCGAGACACTTTGAAGAGTCGCTGCGGCGGCTGGCACAGTTGCGAAACGGCAACGGTCCCACATCGAATGGATACCATCCACAAAGTCGGCCGAATGCATTTGTGCCGTTTATGCGTTTTGATAGCAAGCCTCATACTGAAGCTCCACCTCACGCACTTGGTCCGCCTCAACTGCGACCTCAAAGTCCATCGTCTCCTCCTCCGCCGCAGAGTAACTATATGGAGAGGCCATCAAGCTCACATGTGAGATTAGCTGCGCAACTACCACCGCAGCCGCCATCGTCATCGTTACAAATACCATTGCCATCACCATACGATGTGGCGAATATTGCGAATATTCTCAAGACCTTCCAGTTCAATCCGTTCACAAACTCCTCAATTATAAAGGAGGAGATCGCGGATGACGATAGACCGTCAGCGAGTAATGGTGGGAGCATGGCACATCCGAATCGCCCTCCAATTGTCAGTTTTGGTGGTAGGTGGGGATGCCTGCAGCACCCCTCCATTATACAAGACGTGATCAAGACGGAACCCTATGATATGTCAACGAAAGGGAAGAAAACGACGAAAACTGCTACAACGACAGAAAAGAATCAGAAGCGCCCCCCTGCCGGTGGTAAGTCGGGATGTTTACAGAAGAAAGGAAAACAGGACGGTCCTCCGGTACTGGCCGTCCAAGCAGATGTCGACATTGAGGCGGAACTGCCTTGCACCTCCATAAAGCAACGACCGCCTGCCAAGCCAAGGAAAAGGCCACCGGCTAAGCCGAAAACTGGCACTACTAAGACGAAAAGTGAGCCAGCCAAGCCGAATAGTGAACCAGCCAAGCCGAATAGTGAATCAGCCAAGCCGAAGAGTGACCCAGGCAGTATAAACAGTGACCCAACCAGTACAAACAGTGACCCAACCAGTCTAAACAGTGACCCAGAAAAGGCGAACATTGAGCCAGCAAAGCCAAGCAGTGACCCAGCAAAGCCAAACAGTACGCCAGCAGAGCCGAACACTGACCCAGTCAAGCCTAAGAGTGGTCAAGCTAAACCGAGACGACCCAGGCCAAAGAGAGATCCGGCCAAGCGGAAAAGACCACCGGCCAAGCCACGAACTAATGGTGCCACCACCGCGATAGAGAAGCCAGTTCGTGTACTAAAGCAATCCAATCGAACCACCAAGCGAAAGACAAACTACTGTGAGGCCTCGTCGGATGAAGAACCACGGACGGTATTTAATTCGAGAAGCAGAAGCACCTTCAAGCCCATACAACCACCGGTGCCGCCTATTGCTTTGCCCGTACCCGTAGACGAGGTAAAGGACGAACCACTCGAGATCAAAACTGAGCCCGACGATGTGGAGATTAAAACAGAACCCATCGACGGGGAAATCAAAACAGAGCCAATGGATGTTGAAATCAAAACCGAGCTCGACGACACGGAAATCAAAACAGAGCCCGGCGTCGAGGAAAGCAAAACCGAACCCATGGACCTAGAAATCAAAACGGAAATGCTAGAAGAGATCAAAGACGAGATCAAAGACGAGCGATTGTCGCAACCAGGAAGCCCATCAGCATCGCTCCCCTCAACGTCAGCGGCAGCGGCGGATAGCAAGCCAAAGCGAGTTCGTAATCCAGCCTCAGCAGCTGCGGCGGCAAGAAACAAAACCAAACTTCACCCGCTTACAAAAAAAGAACAAACAATGATGAACAAGCTGATGCAGTCGAAAGAGCCATTTCTGCAGAACCTTCCGTGTTTGAAGCTCGCCTCAAGAATCAGCAAATGCCGCGAGTGTCGTTGTGCTTCTCTGCGCAGTGACAGTGTATTCTGTCGTTTTTTCGATTTTCGTCGCTTGCGCTACAACGAAAACGCGATCCTGGTGGTTGATGGCTTCTCCGACCCGAATAAAGACCCAGGCCCCAGCGACATTAGCCTGTGGGTGCCAGCGCCGGCGCCAAAAGACATCGATATGGATGTCTGTCGGTTTATTCTGATGCATGTTGGCGATCAATTCTGCCGCATTTGGCAGGAGGAACTTACGGCCACCGACGAGCACGTGTCGCTGAATAAGACGATCGCTTGGAAGAAGGTGGTAAAGGGAGTGCGCGAAATTTGTGATGTCTGCGAGTCGACGCTTTTCAACTTCCACTGGACATGCAGCAAGTGTGGGTTTGGAGCGTGCATCGACTGCTACAAGGACCGGAAAAGAAAACGTGTGAAAAAGACCGACAAACCGACGAGAGGTTTCGACGACTACGGCTGGCAAACGTGTACAGCAAGGGAGACCCATGAGATGAGCGCTCTAATGCTGACGCAGATAATCCCAGGAAATTCGTTGAATTTTCTTGCGCACCGCTTGCACGAGGTCTGCCGGCTATGGAAGATTCCCCAGCGGTGCAGTTGTCCGTTAAATGCGAGCATGCAGAACGTGGATTTCGAGCCGCGTATGGTTAACATCTCGAATAAAATTATGAAGGACGCATATCTGCGATTCTACAGTCGAGAGTGTGAGGTGAAGTATCGCGACAAAATCAAAGGGCTGGATCCAGAAGATATGTGTGACAATATGACGATAATGCAGGCGGAGACAGAGTTAATAGAAGAGGCGAAGGCAGCTGGCAGTCTAGCCGTTATTTTGGCCACGACTTTGAAGCATCTAAAGCTTACGCCGAAGAATGATCCGCTCTCATCCAACGACACCATCGAAGTGGAAGATGAGGTGACAAAAGAGTATAACGAGCAGAGAACTCGACCTCGACCGCAACGGTATCTGCCGCAGAAGGTAATGACGTCGCGTGTCTCTCGGCACATGTTCCCGGGAGTTGATCACGATTGGCTGTGCCATGGCAAGCTGCTGAGACTCCTCGACTCGCAGAATAAGCGAAACGTGTTGATGTTTCAAGAGGTATGGAAGCGTGGTCAGCCCGTAATGGTATCGGAGCTGTGTAAATTCCTCAACATAAGCCTATGGCATCCGGAGGCGTTCTGCCGCGACTTCGGCGAGAAGAAGAATGATCTCATCAACTGTATGACAGGGAATCTGGTGCCGAATCAGCCAATGAAGCTGTTCTGGGAGGGCTTCCAGTGTGTGAGCAAACGACTGCTGGACGCCCAAGGAGAGCCGATGTTGCTGAAACTCAAGGATTGGCCGCCTGGGGACGACTTTGCAGAGATCCTACCCACCCGCTTCGCGGACCTCATGAGCGCCCTGCCCCTGCCCGAATATACGCTGCGAACGGGCAGCCTAAACATCGCCAGTCGCCTGCCGAACATCTTTGTTCCGCCAGACTTGGGACCAAAAATGTACAACGCCTATGGATCTGCTCTTCACCCGGACAAGGGCACCACCAACCTCCACTTAGACATATCAGATGCTGTGAACATCATGGTATACGTGGGCATCCCCACAGACGCCTCCGCGAATGAGCAAATCAAAGCAGCTATGCGGGCGATCGACGGCGGTGGCTGTGACATCATAACGCGACGACGAGCCCGCGAGCCGGGAGTAATGCCGGGCGCATTGTGGCACATCTATTCGGCACGAGATGCCGATAAAATTCGCGACCTCCTCAACCGGGTGACGATAGAACGCGGCTTTCGCCTGGAGCCTGATCACGATCCAATTCACGATCAAAACTGGTACTTAGACAACGAGTTGCGCGAGCGACTCTACGATGACTACGGCGTCGAGGGATTCCCCATCGTACAGTGCCTTGGCGATGCCGTTTTCATACCCGCCGGAGCACCACATCAAGTGCGAAACCTACACAACTGCATAAAAGTGGCCGAGGACTTTGTTTCGCCGGAGAACATTGAACACTGCTTCCATCTGTCGCAACAGTTTCGGAAGCTCTCCATGTCGCACACAAACCACGAGGATAAGCTGCAAATAAGAAATGTAATTTATCACGCTGTTAAGGATACTACGTCCTATCTGACGTATCTCCTCAATCGGCAGCTGTAAGACTAGTTATTAAGAGAAGTTTTTTTTTTTGTTTTTTTGCTGCGCAATAAATCATGATGCGTTCTTTTTATATCGTATACATTTTTTTTTCGTCAGTGTGTCGTACAGCCCAAGTGTGATAGGAATGAAAGAAGTATTTTATTTTTGATTCGATCTGTTGTAAAGGCATTGGATCGCAATCATTCAATTATGTTATGACGTAACAGAAGCGAAACAAATTTTCTAGATAATTAAGGAAATAAAACAAAAATTTTGATGTAAAAATAACTGAAAGATTGTTTTATTGGAAAATTTTGGATTTAGGAAGCTGGAGATGAGGATTACCCAGTCGGTTTGTATACATTGAGAATTGTCGTGGGAACTTTTTTCGGATTACGAGTACACACACCCCAAGGACTTTAGACCAATTAACCTGCCATCTCTTGAGAAACACCGATCTCCATATCAAGGCCATTGTTGATAAATCATTGATATCAAACTAATAACGCGTCTAACAAAAACGTAAGTCACTTCTTAACTCTGTAGATCAGTCGAACAGTCCCTTTTGGTCAAGTATTGGACATAGAAGATGCCTTCACTAACATTTAGACCTATTCGGCAAAATCTTTTATCCATTTTCCTGTTATTCTGTTATGAATTTCCTTACAAAAGTTCGAACTGTCAAAAAATCTTACGATCTCCAGACTTGGTATTCTGCGTGCAAAAATCTTTTATGAATTCTGTTATAAATTATAACAGAATAAAAGACAGAATTTTGTGACATTTATCATAAAAGATTTTTATTAATTAGAAAGTTTTGGATTGAAAGGGATATCTATATAATTTATCGTCAACGAAATGTTTACAAAAGAAGACAAATGTAATAATTGTGCATAAACTAGTGGGTATGTGATCGAAAATAATTTGGAAATTTATATTTTTGCTTTAATTCGCGAGGAACTCAATGTCGAGTAGCTACTTCTCCGGACGGAGCGGTTCATGCGTCGGTGGTTTGGTCATGGTCACACGACGTCCTATGGAATCCGTACCGTCATCAGGCAGGCGTCCTCTAGGTAGAAACAGTGTGAGATGGTTATATCAAGTTCATAATCCCTCCTCTACCCGTATGGGGATTGCCCCTGATGATTTAGAGACGATGGCGGAGAATCGAGAGCTATGGCGGGTCCACTTGAGCAACCTACACCCGCAACCCACTTAATAAAAGTTTAGCTGGAACAAAGATTAAATAGTAATCCATTTGATCTTCGAAATGTGACTCAGCTCTTTAGATTGGATAAGGTGTATGCTAGAATTATAATGAACAAATTGGAACAATTTACAAAACACGAATACAACCATTTCATTTCAAATGCAAGTAAATTGTATTTCTAATGATGACGATGTAAAGTTGGATATTTATTTCAAGTTTCTCGCAACACACATTTTCACGGATACAGGACATATCAGGCATCAATAGGAACGCATTTTTGGTTTATCGCTGCCCATCGCAGTACATCGAGATCGATTCAGTTGGTTACTAATTTGAAATAGATTTTTCTAATTTGATTTTGCTCCATGAAAATATTTCTTATTGCCTTGTCGTGGTTTTTTGTTGACTTTTTCCTAAAAATATGTTCTAGTATTTATTACACAATTATTTAGTTTGTAATAACTCAAAACATACTCTTTTCAGACTGCATTTTAATATGGTTTTTGCACAAATTTTATCAGGTGCCTACCGTCTATGTATAAAAAAAACTCTGCGGTTTGTTTTGACAGCTTCCTAACAGATTTTCATAAAAGTTCGAAACCGTGAATACGATTTATAAAAGATCTTTTATGGTCGAGATTTTTATGATTCATAACAGAATAAAAGATTTTGCCGAATAGGCCTAATTGAGACATACCAAACAACTGGAACGTTTTTTAGCCAGATATTATGGCGATAACATAAGTCTTATATTGGCTCAAGAAAAACGTGATAGCCGTTAAAGATATGTATCTGCATATCTGCGGACAATCCAGCAGGCCGAAACGTTCAACATCACCTATTTTGAGTGCCGGGGCATAGGAACATTCCAGGGACTTGTGAGGCCGATGAAATCGCCAGAATAGGAACAATTATGCCCATCCTGTCGGACAAAAGGCACCCTGGGCATACTAATCGGAAACAAATTTGGCCTAATCTGGATTTAAAACGCTCTAAGAATTTGATTTCTCTCAACAGACTGCATATCGGCACTACAATAGGTGTTCCTGCTGGGGTATTTCCCGTAGAAGGAAGCTTCACTTGGGAGCCTTCAATTACAACGACTTGGGTGATCTGATAAACACGGACATCATTGAATAACTACAAATAGAAACGGCACCGAAGCAAACATCCGCTACGCGGTCCATACGTCGCTGTGATCGCTTGTGCGGGTTTGTGAAATGGATCTGGGCATAATCTGGGATTGAACATTGGATAAAAACGAAAACAAGAAAATGTATAATATCCCAACAAAAATATCCCTCTAAGGAATGCTGGATGGGTAATTTTTTGTTGTAAACCAGTTTGAGGTAGTGCCGTCAGTATACAATTCTTTCTGAAATGACGTAACAGGGTAGGGAACTGGTTTGGTTTGGAAGACAGGAAAGGAGATGCAATATTATAAACAAGTATCAATAGCAATGTGTAGGATTTATGAGTTTAAGAGAGGGAGGGCGATGCAAGGGGTGATCAGTTTGGAAGGATAAATTGAATAAAAATGAGTTTGGCTTTCTTGCTGACATTACACAACATTTTAGGATATGCATAAATGTATGTTAGAGTCTCACTATTTTGCCTATATTTTTGTCAAATATGCATCGATTTAAGTGATTCTTTTTGTAATTAACTCAAAAATATTATATCTATCAAACCACCAAATCGATTGAGTTAAAATTTCCAGACAATCTTAGGTATTGGCCCGAGAATGCTCCTGTGAAGATTGGTTAAAATTGTCCCAAATGTAAAAAAAAGCGCTATTCTGATAACGTTATATGGTGATAGACCAAAATATAGGTATCTGGGCAATAAAATTCCTAGGCACGAGCAATGCCTGCCGGGTACCTACAGTAATTGTTAATCTTTCCAATAACCACTAATAATCATCTCGATAAAACTACTAGCGAATAGGTACAATCCTGCGATTTGTGGACCCCGCCTGTTTTTTAGTCCCGAAAATATCGGAATTTATAACTACACTAGCGTAGCCCGTGCACACTTCGTAGTGCAAAATAGTTAAATAGATAAACAGTTTTTATTGTAATGCTCTGTGCTACACAACATTTTTTTTTTTTCAGAAATAGTTATGCCTAGATAATATTCTTGACTTTCAGGACAATGCATTATTCATAGCAATGTTACACATTTTAGAAACTTTGGCTTCCAATTCCAAGACCGTCGAAGAAGCTGTACCCGCCCGGCTTTGGCCGTGCACAGGAATTGTATATGTATTATGTATTTAGGTCTTAGATAATAAATGTGAGAAATGAGAATAAATCGATTTGCAGGAATTTTCTGTCTTTCTGTCTAACTGAAATACGGCAATACGAACAAAACAAAAAAAGAATAATGAAAATCGGCCCAGCGGTTATCGAGTTATAACGTCATCGAGTTTCACCCCATTGAAGATGTTTTTTTCTATAGCAGATATCAGATTTTGAATGTTTTTTTTGTATGGGCGGTGCCACGCCCCTTTGTCCAATTTTGACCAAACTTCACAGAAATCGTAAATGGACCAACATAAAACATGTGTGAAAGTTTGGATAAAATTGGTAAATGCGTTTAGGCGTGAATCGACGACAAACATTTTAAGGCTCAATTTTTATACATATAATAGATAGATATAGATATTAGATAGATACATACATTCTTATTCACTATGTACATATTTGGAAAAGCACGGTGATCCTTAAAGTGCTAGGTTTGATTTCATATAGTAGCCCCGTGATGGTCTTGCTTGCGTTATTTGGGGTTAACCGGCAGATGCCGTCATTTATGGTCTGGAGATAATTATGAGCAATTCGCATTCCTTGAGTTAGCTCAATAACCCTCTGTAAGGAGATAGAGGGTAATTGTAGGAAATTCCGAACCCGCTATTTAGTAGGTATACCTGGTATGATTGGTATGATTGCACTAGTGCGCCCTAGGGTCCACGTCTAACAAACAAACCTAATTATACACAGTTTGAAACAAACTACTACATATAGGTACAAACAAATCCGTCCTGTCGTCTAGAATGCACCTACCTACCAACAAACACGCAGACAGACAGACACAATTGCGAGACTCACTTTTTGAGCTCGAATATCATAATTAATAGATCCTACTCGCACATAGGCCACATAACATTATGCTGCGATTTACGCCCGCCACCCCAGAGCAACAACAGAAAATTATTGGCTTAGTATTGATTTGCCGTTATTTTTCGTATAACTCTTGAATGAGTAATCCGATTACAATGAAATAATGGAACCTAAATGGTGCTCATTGTTAAGGCCTAAATTTTCCAAAAAGATCCATACCAATCGGGTTAGTAGTTCTTATGTGCTAGTGGAACACACATTTCAAAATTTACAATGTTATTATATGCAGAGATTTTTCTACACCTACCATGCACCTCACATGCTAACCCACCCGATAACTTTCAAATCATTATAGCCCGCTCTTGAAACCTAAGGCTGGGTTAGCCACCCACACCTTGACACCTAAGTCCAAAAGCCACCACAATGACACCACTGCTGCACATATATCGAAGAAATACAAAATATCTATTGTAAAGAATCCGATCTGTGATTTCATATTTCCCCTTTCCACATTGTTATTTTCTTAAATATCAGTTCAAATCATCATCACACTTGTCATGCTAAAAGTACCACACCCCACACACCACCACTATATGCGAAAAGTATCTAACCGATCTTTTATTTCATATACATACCTTCTTTCCACATTGTTATTCTCATAAAATCCCAATCAGTCTCCTCATGCTAAAAATACCCTTTGCCAACAATACAAACCACCAATAACTACCTATATGCGAAAAATACATACCCGATCATTGATTTCATTATCCTTTGCATATTCCACTTCCACTCCACAACCAATTATGCAATCGGTGGAGAATAAGATACAACAAAAATAATTGTTGTTTCTCTTTCATTTGCATGTTGTCAATGAGACGAATAAAAAAAGAAGAAGGTGCATAGTCTGTCATGAAATAAACATGGGAATATTTTGGGAAATTAATTTTACTTAATGCACGAACCTAGAAAAAGGTGGTATATGCATATACTAACTTAATACAAATTTCCTCCGCAATTAAGGTCCGTATGTCGCTTCAAAATGAGCTGTGTCCACTTCTATTTGTAGTTATTCAATGACGGACATCAAAAGCATCTTACGCTTTATAAAGAGCTCAAAATGGTTTAACGAGTATAGCGATCTCACATGATCCGTTTTTTTTTATCGTGGTATCACAATGACCTATGATCTGGTCTAAGTGTATTGGCGTTTCTTAGCCGGCGGCCGCTTTCGACCAAATCAACATGATAGATAATCTAAGAGCCTTAAACAGGCTAAACTTTGGTTCTTTTCCATCATTATAGCTAACTCTTAAGAGTGAGATGATATAACGGGTTTTTCAATAAGAGCGCTACAAAAGTTTTTTTAAATAAAACAAAAACGGTTTTGTTTGCATGGCCACCACGGGCACGCTTGCAGAAGTCCAGACACTGAACCCAATTTTCGACGGTTTTCAAGCATAAATCGGCCGATACTGCTGCAATTTCGCGTTCGATATTCGTACGATGTTCATCAATCGTCGCTGGCTTGTTGGCATAGACCATAGACTTGATGTAGCCCCACAGGAAATATTCTAATCGCACGACCGAAGCGGCTAAGCGACTGGACCATTTCGTGAGATCAATTGTTCATCTGCTAGGACGATTATGACGACCATAAATTGGACGTAGCGCTCTTAACGTTGAGGCCAGTGACTCCGAATTTCGGTAGTAAATTTTAATAATTTCGACTCGTTCTTGGCTCGTATATCTTTCCATCATGAAATGGCAAACCTTACTGAAGAGAAATGTCAAAAGAGCGGCAAGAAATTCGGCGTCGTTTGCTGTCCCTGTCGCTCTACTTTTGTAGCGTCCCTGTTGAAAAACCCGATAGAAGGTTTTATTGAAGGAAAATATGGCTGGACGATAATATACTTTTGCCGGCTAAGGATGGGACTTTTAATGGACTGGCTATATACCGCAGTAATTAAACCGATAATTTTTTTACGAAATCGTGGTCGGCTTCGAATTAAAGGGCGCTAGAGAAGACTCGACACTTATGTCGTTTTCGTTTGGTAATCCAGAACCGTCCGGAAGCAATCCGAACGCTTCTGAAAGCGTTCGATTGGCACTCAATTGACAGTTCTTCTACTGAAAAGAAGAGAAATTTGCTTCTGGATTTGAATTCAGAATCGCGGAGAGTTCTTCCGGACGCTTCTGGATTACCAATCGAAAACGACATTACCTTGCCCGAATATGACAGATGCACTGAGTATATTTCGAAGCGCCGCTCAACAAGCCATATTTAACTTTCTTCTATCTCCTCTCCAGTATAAAGAGTATTTTGCCAACGTAGCTATTAGCCTAAGGGAACACTGGAGAGAACAACTGGCTCATTCGCTCTACTCCCGAAATCGCTGACTACGCAGATCGACTTCGAATGGGAAAAACGATTTTAATCTTCAGAGACGGCTCAAAACTCCTAAAAGCGTGAAATTAAGTGGAACATTTGCTAGTTTCCGCGTCATTGAATTGTGCAGCGAAGGAAATCGATAGATTGGGATACTCTGGTTTAGTAGTGGAACACGCTCACGCTAAACAAAGCAAAAAAGGACCAGCAACTCGATGTTGAATGAGTTAGCTCAAAAAGTATCATAAAGGAAGGCGTGCAATTAAGCGGTGGACAACTACAAGTGGCGTGGCAATACCGTGGCGACTAAGTGACACATCAGTTCTAAAATGTCGTCCAAAGTTGAATTCTTGGTCGTCTCGGTTGTTTTTAGTTCCCGGGTAAACAAAAATACGCAGTTGCAATGCCAAAATCCACGTTGTCACCAGGCTCTAAAAAAATAAATAAACAGTTGACGCAACCGGCGTGTAGACACCCTAGGCCTAGCTCTCACCACCAGTTATTTTGTGTTTTTATTTGGGAGGAATGGAAGGGACCTACAATTTTATGCCGAACGTCTGAATTGAGAAGCTTTTTCAGGACAGTCATACTCTGGGATGTTCGCGAGAGGTGGCGCAGTGGAAAAAACCGTAAGATGTAATTTATTTTTTCCGGCGATCGAACCTGATACCCCTCGCATAGTGGTCCAACACACTAACCACTGAATGACTGCGCGTCACCAGCCTCTACGATATGATTATTGAATATGCCTCTACAAATCCACGTCATTAACACCCGCTTTGTTACATGCGTCCTCATTTGTTTGCATATGCTTAGCGATTCAACCTGCCATTTGGTCACCACGCCACTGCAACGCCACTTGCCCACCACTCCACCCACTTAGAATTTTTTTGAAAATTCTAAGAATGAATTAAGAAGAATTATTTGATAAATCATTCCATATCCGTATTGTGCGGCAGAGAAAATAATCTTTATATTCTGGCCTAAAACAGGATTAAAGTTAAACTGACAGTTGGGTACTTGCGTATTGTACCTGCAAAAACGAGACATGCAATTCTTCGTAGCTTCTGGAGCTTGGTTACTTTTGGCTTTTGATTGCCGTTACAGACACTACTGACACTCCTGAAAACTATCAAGTAATTGTTCGAATTTCGAGAATGGTTGCTCGAATCTTCGAAACCCTTTCTTTCGGTATTGACATCGAAATGTACTTATGAAGGAACATTGTCAAATTTGTGTCTATGTTGAATTTAATGGCGATTTCCATTGGGCAAGAAAAATCACTTTTTTCAGATTCAGATCACTTTTGCGAATCTCGATTCGAGCGCAAGATTCACACATACTTTCACCAATACCAAAAAAAAAAATTTTTTGTAAACGCAAATTGCAATAAAAAAAATAGCTGCCTGTCAAATAACATACCAACACAAATGCAAAAAAAAAGCAATCTCATTTCATGTTCCATTGGGGCAGGAAAAATCTGAGATCTGAGAGCAAAACGGTAAAAGCCCAATGGAAATTGACATAAATCTCTATGGGCCGTTGTACGTTTAGCTTGATTAAAGAGTTTTCTAAACTTCTGTCTGAGTTTAGCAAGTTGGTCATTCCAACAGGGAACCTTACGTTTGCACAACCTAATTTTAGAGACACAAACTGTCGTGGTGGTATAAGATTAGTAACATATTGGTAAGCAGTGATGGTGCTTCATCTAGATCTAGACCAATCGCATTACTCGGACGACTTAAAAAGTTGGAGCACCTTTAGGCTATTTGTTTTCTATTTCATTGTACGGTGTTATCGAATGCCCTCCGTATGATGTCAATTGCCAGTCGTGTACATTATTTTAGTTTGATTTTGGAAGTTGTAAGAAGTTTGTTTTAAGTCATTCTCAAACCAACGCGAAATGCGAAAGCGGAAGCGGGAAATAAATACATGGCGATGGCATTATAGCCCACCGTTTCCTGCGCGGAATACACTCCCGCTTTCGCATTTTCGCGTTGCTTTGAGCAGACCTTTAATTGCTCTCTTCAAACACATTTATTAAGCCTTTCCTTTATATTTGTTTCAGATTCCAACCTACTTCACTAACAATAGTATTTATTTCGACAAAAACGCGCCCCAAAAAAATATGAAACGTATTTTATTGTTATTATTCCTATCGAGCTCGCTACACCACGAAAAGTTACTGCATTGAGAACAATAATTATATTAAATCGCCTCCCTTTATCGAAACGGTAACAATGTCCATTAAGATATTTCTATCTTCGGTGACAAGCAAAACAAAAAACCTAGTACAATCTACATGTGAAAAGAACTAACGACTGGACGACAGCCAGGAGGTTTATACATGCGCTGTTGCTAATAATTATAAATTGATTTGTATTTCTTAAGCTATTCATGAGTCCTTTGCGGAACATTGTCAATTATTATATTCAGCATTTATATACATTCTAAGTACGAAAGAAAGCGGCGGCAATCGGTTATTACCGGCTACACAAAGACTTGCCAAAATGACTGTGGATTTTAACGACTACTTTTGGGTATGTTTTTAGAAGCGACTTTTATATTTCTGGAGCTAATTTCATAAATGTTTTCCTGTTTGCAGGGCGAAAAGAACAATGGCTTCGATGTGCTGTATCACAACATGAAATTCGGTGTTGTGGCCAGCAAGGAGTTGTCGGAGTTTTTTCGCGAAAAATCCAACATTGAGGAACAAAACTCTAAGCTAATGACCAAACTGGCGCATAAGGCTGGTTCGGGAACACTGAACAGTACATTTGCTCCGGTATGGACAATTCTACGTACATCGGCGGAGAAACTTTCAACGCTCCACTTGCAAATGGTACAAAAACTCACCGAATTGGTAAAAGATGTGGCAAAGTATGCAGATGAACTGCATAAAAAGCATAAACTTGTCAAGGAGGAGGAATCTCAGACGTTGGAGTGTGTTCAGGCAATGCAATCGTCTACAGCTGCAGTGCAAAAATCAAAAGATTTATACACAACCAAAGTTCTGGAGTTGGAGAAACTGCGGAAGGACAACGGATCACCGAAAGATATTGAGAAGGTCGAAGCGAAGCTGAAGAAATTGCAAGATGACTACAAAGTGCTGTTGGACAAGCATAATCCGATTAAGGCAGAATTTGAACGTAAAATGACACAGACTTGTAGAGTGAGTTTTTATTACTGAGGGCGCAGTGAATGGGTAGTCATTTGAATTTTGTATTTTCCATTTTAGAGATTTCAAGAAATCGAAGAGGTTCATTTGAGGCAGATGAAGGAATTCCTATCGACCTATTTGGAACTGGTCCAGAACAATCACGATATGGTTGGTCAGGTAAGATGTAATTTTATGTAGTAATAGCATTGTTAGCATGTGTCTCGTTGTCTCTGACAATTCAATTGTTTGATCTAGTTTGGAGGCTAGTTAGATCTTTTTTGTTACAATTGGTGTGATCGCCATATGCTCCTATCAGCTGTCAGGCAGTGTTAAAAGCTCATGATTCTAAACACTATTGAGCAGCTAGTTGTCCAGCAACAACGTCAAACTGACACAAATTAAAAAAGGGGTTGCTAATGGAACTGACTAGAGAGTCCGTTAAACCTGAATAGTCAATGAATTAAAATAGCGATGAATCTGCTTAACGTGCTCAGTTACATAATTGCCTAGACTCGACAAACTGGTCACTCGTCTATTCGTCTATAAAATAGAATGCATCCCAAAAGATGCCGATTACACTCTCCCCCAGATTCAATTCAACAAGAATTTTGAAATCTGCATACCCAGCTGCGGAACAATTCCAAATTCACCTTATATGGGTGCCGGGACATAGGGACATTGCAGGGAAATATTGCAAGGCGGACGAACTCACTAGGCATGAGCATGACTCTTGCTATGTGCAAACTTTTAATTATTAAACAAAATGCGACAAGCGCCACTAATCGAAGGTGGTCAAACTGCAGCACGTGCTCCATCAAGAGACAAATCTGGCCCATGCTGGATCTCAAGCGCCGCAACAATTGTATCACTAAAGAGATCCATTATAAGCACATTAGGAGGTGTCATTACGGGACACTGCATTATTGGCAGGCACGCTCTCAGGGTGGGCCTCCCTGCTAACCATTTCTGCAGAAGCTGCATGGACGAGGAGGAGGTAGAGACTATTCTTCACCTCCTATGCGCATGCCCAGCCCTCTTATTTCGTAGAAAACTATATCTCGGAGAATACTTCTTCGACAATCTCGGCGAACTTGCTAATACTAGCATAAGTTCCCTCCAACGCTTCATACTCAGCTCCTGCTGGTTCAACGGGTAGTTGTGAGATCATTCGATCCGGTGGTATCACAAGTGGCCTTCTTTTGGCCTAAGTGAGGCTGCACTTGTTGCGGCCTTCCACCCTAACCTAACCTAACCTACATAATTGCCTCTCGCATAATTTGTAAAGTGATTATTGCATTAGAACATGACTTGACTAGGTTCTGATGACGTTTCATTTCGATATTTAACATTTTGCAAGATATACAAAAGGACATACACTTGCCCTCAAAAGACTGTTAGGTTCTACCTAGAGCAGGGGTTTCCAATCTTTTTCATACTGCGACTCCCTAGAGAGGTTGTCATATTTTTGCGATGCCCTTCTAAAAGCACAGAATGATCTTACTGAAGATTCACTAAAGAGTTTTTTTTTTAATATTTATAGAAATTTTTACCAAACACACCCGCATTCATCTAAAAATGCGCCACATCGCTAAAGATGATTTTTCTGCCAAAATTGGGGTCCTCTACCAAACGCTCCGAAGCCAGTCAGCGAACATACGGCTTTTTCAATGGCCATTAACTTTGAGCTCCTGGATTAGTTGCATCTTGTATGGGCGTAAGCCCCAGTCCTGATGCAAAATTCGCCAAGTTGGAATCTGCTAAAGGCCGATTTCTTGTGCACGGCGAGGAATTGACTGCCTCGGGTTCTCCTGTACAATCTGCCTGGCAACGACCTGCGCCAATAGAAAACCCTTCATTAAATTTTGAGTGCCAGGCAAATATATGAGTGCCAGCCACGAAGCAAGTCTGACTGGAAATGCGGGAAACACAAAACACAAGTCACGATGCCGCAGGGCCTCGCGACGGACCTAGAGGAATTGAATTCTACTCTTCTAATCTGAAGATAGATCCCGAAAGCATCGGGCATCGTAGATGATAATATAAAACTAGTCACCCAACAAACACCCAACCGATCAGTTCTATTGACACCCGCCAATCGTTTTTAATTTTTCAAATTGTGCTTCACCCAGAGCAAACATGAATTTACTAATAAATACTTTTCTATATTTCTTCAGGTACATTCTGATTTCAAACGTCAATTCCTCGACATGACTGTCGATAAACTATTGGAGCAGTTCGTTCTAAATAAGTACACTGGCTTAGAGAAACCCGGTAAGTAAGACATGTCTGTTCGTTTAGTTTTTATTTGGTTTTTTGTTCAATACAAATTTTAGGAAATATTAACAAAAAAAAAAAACACATTCGGCAATAAACAAAAGGTTTGTGCAGTTTGAAAACGGAGTATCGTTAACAAGTTTAAAGTTTTTGGCAGACAACATACCACAGGTCCCCTTTTCCATTTTATAATATTGTTTAGAGACAGACATATACACTATACAAACTTAACTCTCCCCCTCTCTCTCTCGTACTCGTATAACCATAACATTCTGAGATACATCTTTTGATTCTGAACATAGACATAGACTTAAATTTTTTTTTAAAATTACTTGTTTTTGCGGAACTTTAGCAAGGAACTCTGTAATTGTTTTTATTTTTACCATGATTGTGTTTTTGTTTCAATTGGTTTATTATTTTCTGATGAATGGTGAATAACATTTAAATGGCTTAATATAATGCAGCATGCGTTTTGATTTTTGTTAAATGTTGTGCTTCGAGTTTTGATTTTGTTTCTGTTTGGATATACCGTTATGTGTTTATTAATGTAGCTTTCTTTTGTAACCAATTTGGTGTCATCATACAAACAGGTAGTCATTCTGCCACTGGCACTATAATTGCAGTCGTCCGCCATGAGCAAGACCATGGAGACATTGGTTATGAATCTTGCAGGCTATAATAAATCGCAGTTGAAGCCCGCCATAATGCAAATTGAAGTATTCTTTTGAGCCGATCCAAAACACTGAGAGTTATATGAAGTCATCTTGATTGCTCGTAACAGTGTTTTTTTTTGCTTTAAAACATTTCATCCTATGCCATGAGAAACGACGACTAGCATTTCTGTGTTTGAGCTCTGCACTGGTTTCGTGGGAAAGGAAATGAGTGCCCAAGAGGTTTACATCTGGTGTTGACAGAGCTTCTACACCTTACAATATGACCGGGATTAGGGTCTAATCGAGTGGCCGATGTTGAGACTCCATTATTTTATGGATCAGCGAGTTTACTTTTTCGTCATATGGCAAAGACTATACTTATCAGGGATGCCGAAACTCGGCATGAAACTCAGGATAGCTCGTCCCAATATACGCCAGATAAAGAGGTGATGTGCATCGTTGTGGACTTCCTGCGGTTTTGTCCAGAATATACAAGAGTGTCCAAGAGGGTCATGGCAATAGATTTTAAGTGCCGTTCAAAGCATCCTCCTATCTTATGAATGGGGCACACTATTCTAAGGTTATAATCATGCGACCAAATTTTACTAACTGATTTGAAAAACTCTGTTGGTAGGTGATCTGCTTCCGCAACCTTATTAGACTTTAGTTTGGATACCGCTATACTCACTTCGCATTGATCGGGGCAAGTTGAATGGATCATTCTGCCTGACGGCGCATTGTTAGTCTTCATCGTTTGACTGTCTACAGCAGTGTTCTTTCCATATCACCAACACCTCAAAAGGGTCTTTTTTCTTTGGAAGATTCTTTCTTCCCTTTGCAGTAACAGCTCTCGATGGATTTGATCGCCCGCTTCGCGTGCTCTTGCATTGATTGGTAGACCCCGTTCTTAGTTGCACCAAGTTTCCATCAAAACTGACCTTTCATTGTAGTTATCTAGTGAAACCCAGCAAAACGGTGATAGCCTTGCAACTAGTCCGCTGAACTTGATGCTGTCGGTGAAAAGTATGGTTCCCAAATTTTGTTTTTGAGAAAGCCTCTAAAAAGGCCGTTGAAATGTGACTTTTGCTGACCTTAGAGCGAACACTGGTGCTTTATACCTTTGATTCTTTTTAGCAACATATCCGTTTTTGTCAAAAAATCTGTAACTCTTTGACTTCAAGTCAATGCTTGTCTTTTTTGGATTGTTCTCTAATAAGTTTTTGTTGCACTCAATCTCCTTACTTCCATCTTTAAATATCTTTCGGCTGTAGAGGTAATTTGAACGATTTTAGGCCCTTTTCTTCGGAGCAAAAAGGGCTTACGCTCTTTAGTTTCGGCAGATGTAACAGGACACTGCAACTGTTGACAGTGGAAGGACCGTGAGAAGCCACATTAACATTATTCCCCTATTCAGTATTGCAGGAGCTATGCTGGTAGCCAGTGTAATCGAAGAATCGGTCTTTCTATTATTTTATTTGTTTGGTATTACGTCTCTACAGAGATCCGCTCTATACAGATAAGCCCAATTAATACGGAGGCCGAAAGGTATGCGAAAATCTTTTAGATTTTGTTGCTCCACAGACTAAAAACGATTCCTAAAGGCAAACCAGAATGTAGTCGCTTTTCTTTGTCGTCTCGCTCTGTCAAAGTCAGATATTATGTACAAAACATGCTCCTACCCACCTTACCTTACAAGTCCGCCGTTTAAAAGCTGAAAGTTGAACGCGAACCTACCTAATGTGCTCCCACGCACTGCTGGTTTTCGGTTTACATTCTTATTTTGACAGTACGACGCGACAGAATGCAACAAACTCTATTTTGGCACGTAGTAAGTCAGTGCGAGGTCGACTGTGTGCAGTGGTTACAGTATAATTAGCTGAGAATGACGCATCACATCTTCCGTATTCAATGTCCCTCATTTTTGACAATTTGCTTTTGTAATTTTTTTTCGTTTCTGTATATTGTATGCGTCCGTGTTCAAATTGCACAGCGTTGGTTCAAAATTGAATTTATTTCGTAAATACGATTAAATTAAGCAAACATTTTATATTATCATTATAATTATTATTATTATTATTATACTAACAACAATCTTGATTTAATTTATTTAACGATTTCATTTGTTATTCTGTTGTTTTTTGTGTTTTTGTATTTTTTTTTCGTTTTTTGTTTTGTTTTTCGTTTCATTGTTAATTTTCTTTTCCAATACAACAACTTACAGAAATTTCCGAACTCCCGTTCATTACCTTATCGACGCAATCCACTTCTTCGCAAAGTTCACATTTAAATAAGACCAATCCGCCAATATCACCCGCAAATCTCACAGGTACACATCTACAACATCAACAACAACAGATAGAGCAGCAACCACAAATACAACAACAACAAGTGAATTTGGATGCTATAACAACATCAGATATGGGTGGGTCTACCAGTGGCGGCGGCGGCAGTATGCTTTTTCTATCCACAAATCCAGATTCAGATCCAAAGAGCCAATACTCTGCGGAACGTGGCGCCGAAGGTGCTGGTGGTAGTGGTTGTGTTAGCGAAAGTATTACGCGCGCTATATCACCCGAGCCGACGACAACACAAACAGCAACAATAAGCACGGCAGCCACTTCGGTGAAATCGAATATCCGGAGTTGGTTCACTTCTAACATTCCATCGACGAAACATTCCACAAGTAACACTACTAGTACATGCAATAACAACTCCTTCTCCTCTTCATCTAATGCCAATAAATTAATCAATGGGAACTTTGGTACGGACACTAACTCCAGCTCCAGCGTAAATAATTCCCAAAGTGCTAATCACTCCAACAGTCCTTCCCAACAAATGGACACCACCAATACTACTACCAATGTCAACATCATTCAAAGTTCATTTATATCGTCAGCATTGAATCAACTGTCTGAACAAAATTCATCGTCTTCCTCGTCGGTTCCAAGTATGCAATACAACATTATTCATTATTTAAACTTTATTGTGTATAGTGTTATACCACCACCTTCCTACCACCCACCTCAACCTACCTAATATCAGACTTTCACTCTCACCTCTCTCTCTCTCTTTCACTTTCATTTACATAAGTCATCAAGAAGTGAAATGCACTCATAAAGTCAACACATTAGGCATTTCCATAAAATATATGTCATTTATGTCGTCCTTGTGAATGTCGTTTATATGGCAACAGATTAAAACTGAATCAAGTCTAAATATAATATACGGCTAAACCAATGAAATGCTCAGAATCAAAAGGGTCCTTAGGTTTTTGTTTATTTTTTTTTCCTTTCTAAGAAATATATAAAAATTAAACTCTTTACAAAATATTTTAGATTTACAATTTAGGCGAGGCTTACTTGAGACAATGGTATATATTTGAAAATATTGGGTTGTATCAAAGATGGCTTACCAGAAAGATGTTGCAGATTCCGATTGATGCTTAGGAGGGCGGCACCGAATTGATTTGAGCTTCAACTCTGGGCAGATTTATATCAGCAAACTTACAGCCATATAAATAAGCGCAATCGTGAATTCCAATTTTCGACAGCTTTATCGAGCAGGCCGTATATCAGCAATAACACGGCTAATATTGACTTTCAAAGCGACCAACGTCTCTGATTTATCGGCATAGACTATTGACTTCACAAACCCCCCAAAGAAAGTAATCTAAAGGTGTGAGATCGTGGAGACCAGTTCACAGGTCCATTACGCGAAATTATGCGCTCAGCTAATGTTTCCGGCAATAAATTGATGGTGTCGCGCGCAGTGTGACATGTTGCGCCATCTTGTTGAAACCAAAGCTCTGTCACGACAATTCCATTCAACTGAGGAACGAAGAAGTCAGAAATCATGTTTCTATAGCGCTCTCCATTGACTGTAACATTCTGGTTGGCATCGCACGATGGTGAATCAACTCATTCGGATTCTCCTCAATAGCCGTTTTTTATTATCAGCTATGATCCATATAGATCATCGATTTACATGCACTTACAACAACAACATGTGATCCTGCTTTTCATCGAGATCACGAATCATGATCTAATAATTAATTCAACTATTTCTCGTTGTTGTTTCGTGGCGTTGTATATTTCATTCTCTAAATGTTGGCGTCCCTGTAAATTATAGCCACACAGTAATGTTGCCAGAACAAAATATGAACCACTATTAATAACACAAGAAATAAATTAGAATTTTTTTCAAATTAGAATAAGTTACTAATCCGACTTTCGAGATGTTTTTTTCGCTATATAGCACAGGCATATATGTAAATGGAAATATTAGCAGTACAATACAGTTAATATGATGCATATTTGAACATAACATTTGAACATAGTTTCTCAAAAAAAATTATTTGTATGCAGATTTGTATTCATAATGGTAACAACCCCAACACAACAAGCGAAATGTCAAACTCACCTATGAGCAAGTGCAATGGAAATCATCGCATTGTGACGTCACATTGTACCATGTGGCTGCAAGATGGCGTGTGGCAATACGAAATTTGTCATAATTGGTATTGGATTTTACATGTGAAAAACAACTGTTGCCACAACTTAATCAATCACCCCTATTGTCGTCGTCGTTTACGACTCTAAAAAAAAACGACACGACTGTTTGGTATTGGCGACTGAAAATAAACGACTTTTGTCGCGGCGACGATCGACAAATGGCGCCTGAAATGTCAAAAAATGTGGATTGTATTTTTGACGACGATCGTCGGTATTGCGTGAGGCGTTTTGTGACGACGTTTGTCGTGGAAATGATACATTTCTGTCGTCGACTATTTTGCGGACGACTGTGTAATAAATGTGTTAAAAATAGTATGTGTACTTAATTTTTAATTAACTAAAAGACAATTATAGTTATTTTGCAGAATGGGGACAACAAATAAAATACAATTTCTACATTTAGTGAACGAAATGCAGAAAAATATTCCTTTGGCAATATCATTCACGAAGGCCTAACCAAACGTGATGTTAATCGGCAATGGGACGACATAGCCTTATCTCTGAATTGTCTTGGACCACCTTCGACTTCGATAATTTAAAATACATTTCAAATCTGAAAATAATTGTTATTAACACAATGTATGCAATTTAAATTATTTCTATCACCCACTTAATGTCGGGCAAATCCAATGGATTGGATTTGGTTCGAATTTCCTTCCTTAACTTTACCAGCACTTTTTTCTGGTTTTCTTCTTCATCACTGCTTTCAAAAAACATGTCACACTATTCATTTTTGATTTGTTTTATTAAATAATTAACCAAGTCACAAACAAAACACCAGACCAAATATAAATTCGTCGACAGAAATGTCAAATCCCATGTGTCATAGTTTGTGGAATGTATGTGGGATGTGGGAGTTCAGAGAGTCGATTCGTTTCAGTTACGCAATACCAAATTCCAAACGACTCGACACGACAAACGTCGCCAGTCGTTTGTGACAGACGACGACGACAATAGGGGTGAATGATTCAGTTTGTTTTATTTTCATGATCTGATTCGGATCAGATCACGCTGATAATAAAAAACGGCTAATACTGCGCTCCACAACGGCAATAACTTCTTCTGTTCGTACTGTTTGTCGTCTTTGGGAGGCGTATTATCCACTAGAGACTAGAGTGTACGTGGTGCGAAAACGATTCATCGCATACCGAATAACTTGATCAGGTGGACGAATTATGTCGACCATAAAATGGACGTAGCGCACGATAAATTTGGCGAACCGAACCATGGTTTTCAAAATAAGTTTGCACAATTTGCACGCGTTGTTCTGGCGTTAATCTATTCATCGTAAAATGGCAAAACTACTAACCACAAATCAAATTTCAACTGTCAAATTGACAATCTGTAGAAACAGTATTGCCAAACTTCTAAAAAGTACACCCTTTATGTCATATCATATGTTGGCTCTTAGAACTAGCAAAATGCGAAACCTTTGGTTACCTACATTGTCTATTGCGTGTGACTTTCATATCGATGAATGTAAATTTTTTGGAGTAGTAACGGTCTTTAGTATCTTCCGTATGCAAAAGAAAACTCCAATGACATCACATCACAGGTGCTGAATTGCAATTTGTAGAACAGGGGCCCTACTCTGTATATATTTCGTTCCGAAAGTACAATTTTCCGAAACCGAATATTTGGTTTTTCTATATCGAAAACGGAATGAAATCTCCAAATGCCAAAAGCATTTATATACGGAAAATCGAAGTATTACAGAGTACGAATTCAAAAGCGGAACAAACAGCAATTTCGAATAGGATTGACTTTCGGAAATTAATTATCATGTCTCTGTAGCGAAAGTTGTTCACGATTTCCATTGTAGTTAGGGGCATAACGCCACAAATCCAAAATTCACACCGAACAGTCATTGCGCGATATTAATAATCATTTTCAGTGTCCAGGTTAATGCCCCTATTATGTAAGACAATTACAACTAAAGCTGAGTTGTCACTTGGTTTAATTTAATTCAAAATTCGGTATTGTCCGTATAGTAATACACAACCTTGATAGAAAAGTTGTCTGTCAAAACACAACAAAGATGGTAGTGGTTGTTAGTTAGTTTGGGTTGTGTGAAAGTTGAGTTGAATTGAAGACAACTCAACTCAGTTGAGTTGAATTGAAGACAACTCAACTCAACTAAGTTGAGTTGTCTTACATAATAGGGGCATAAGTTTTACGATCTCACAGTAGCGATTTTTTTCCATATAAAATTATCTATTGTGACTTACAACCAACTTGCATTGAAAGTCAAAAATCATTATTAATGATGATTATTATCATTTTTCTTATTCCTACGATGACCACGCGTATATTTTCGAAACAATCTTTGCCCGGATATGTGATTTTGTGAATACATATTTGGGCGCAGTGGCTCCCCGGAAAACACACAAATTACATCTTAAGGTTTTTTTTCACTGCACCACCACGTCTGACAAACATCCGAGACTGTCCTGAAAAAGCTTCTCAATTCAGTCGTTCGGACTCGTCATAAAATTGTAGGTCCCTTCCATTCGTCCCAAAAATAAAAACTCACACAAACGAATGGTGTGAGAAGCTAGGCCTAGGGTGTCTGTCTACAGGCCTGTTGCGCCATCTATGAATCATTTGTTTGAATTTAATTCATATTTTTTTGGGGCAAATGGACACAGGCTATTATATCTGTCAATCTATCAAGTACCTTAGTGTTGCCAGGGTCGAGATAGCATGCACTACAAAAATAAATCTACACCTCTATTTCCTATCTACGAATTTCTGAACGAATTTTCCCTATTCTGAATGACTTCCATTTTCGACGACCCCTATCACGGGTCGGGACGAATCTACGATCTAGGAGGAGTGACTTGCCATTGACATATCCGAATAATTATGGTGTATGGCGATAGGGCATTTTTGGCAATCTTTCATTCGCCACTTTGTTGAATGTCTTCAACCTTCATTGATCAATGTTCAGTCGATGATCCAAGTTTACAGAGATGGTAGTATTTTCGATAACCTTGAGTGAAGCACTGCTGGGAATTTCAACGACGCGACGGAGGGGTCGAAGTGTTCTGGTTAATTGAAATGCCTTTAAGAAGTATGTAATTTGTAATAGAGTAGATAAGCAGTAGTTTCTCTATTGTCAAATATTTACCTATAAATACAACTCAATATTTTCATAACGTACACTTACACTGTCGTCTAAAAGTATTTGGTCGTCCACCATTTTTAGAACAATTTTTTTACATTTTAAATCTGTCTGCACACATATGAGTATTCTTAGGCTAATAATAGAATTCAGTGATCTTAGATTTTTTTAAAGGAACTTTGTTTTATTGAATATCCATCAAAGTAAAGTAGACAAATGGTCAATAAAGTAATACAGCCTGGCTTGGTTAGATTGAGGTTATATTTTTATTTCAATAACCGACGGATGTCTTCTGAGTGAAAAATGCACATTGTGCAAACTGCGACTACATCTTATGACTTATGACTACATAACATACGCGCTGTGACATCGAAAGTTAAGTTAATGCCCCTCTATAAATGGCATTAACTTAACTTTCTCTAATGAAGCAAAATATTTAGGTATTATTTTGGATAGAAAGTTAAATTGGAGGTCCAACATTCAAGAAAGAGTAAAAAAAGCCACAGTCGCACTTTTCTCTTGCAAAAAGGCCATAGGAAACAAATGGGGCTTACAACCTCGAATAACTCATTGGCTCTATACTTCGGTTATAAGACCGATACTCACGTACGAAGTGGTTGTTTGGTGGACTGCACTAGATAAGGCCATTAACCTGAACTAAGCAAAGTCCAACGATCAGCCTGTATGTGCATTGGTGGAGCACTTCGCACAACACCATCCGCAGCAATGGACATCTTGTTCCATCTCATACCTCTGGATATTTTCAGCAGACAGATTGCGGCAAACTCAGCCGTCCGTTTGAAAGCAGTATCGCAGTGGACTAGTAAAGACTTTGGACACGCCTCTATACTGAACAATTTCAAAATCGTTTCTGGAAACACAGACTACACTACTCCCAAGTTAAACTTTGACAAAAACTTCAAGTCTACCATCCCACCCAGGTCTTTCTGGGAAGGGGAAGGTTTTCCTGAGGACAAATCGGTTCACTTCTATACCGACGGATCAAAAACTGACGAAGGGGTAGGTGGTGGTGTTTTCTCTGATAGACTGAATCGTAGTCTCTCATTCCGTCTCCCTAATCATTGTAGCGTGTTCCAAGCGGAAATAATGGCGATTAAAGAAGCCCTATCATGGCTAAAGAAGAACGTGTTATCTAATAAGGATATCCGTATCTTTTCAGACAGTCAAGCAGCTATCAAATCCTTGGAATCCTTCTCAAATAATTCGAAAGTGGCCCAAGAATGCCGCTCGTCTCTCCTAGAGATGGCAGAGCAGTTCAACATTCACCTATTCTGGGTGCCGGGGCATAGAGATATTCCAGGGAATTGTAGGGCCGATGAACTCGCCAGACGTGGAACAACTTTACCTTTGCTACCTGACAAAGCTAACTTAGGAATACCAATCGCTACATGTAAACATAAATTAGAGCTAATCGCCTTTGAGAAAACAAATCTTAGATGGACAAACGGTACAACATGTCTAGCGATAAAGCAGATTTGGCCAAAGCTGGATCTGAAACGCTCTAAGTGTTTGATATCTCTAGAAAGACGTCATATTAGCGCTATGATAGGTGTCATCACTGGACACTGCCTGATAGGTAGGCACGCAACCAGACTTGGTGTTCCCTCAAATGATTTTTGTAGAAGCTGTAGAGATGAGGAGGAGGAGGAAACTGTCCCCCACCTTCTCTGCTCCTGTCCTGCTCTCTCTCGATATAGGAAAATCCACTTAGGTGCTTTCTTCTTCAACGATCCTGGTGACCTCATCACAAATGATATCAGGAGTCTATTGCGCTTCATTAAAAGCTCAAAATGGTTTTAACAATTAGGCGTGGAGTAATATATGGTCCGGATGGTATCACAATGGACCTAATACTGGTCTAAGTGTGCTGGCGTAGGCTAGCAGCCACTTCAACCTAACCTAACCTAACCATGTTAGGACACTTGTGAGTTGTGACTCTGAAACTATATTTTTCCAGCCACTTCAAATTAATATTTTGCTTATCTTCCAGATAAAGGCTTTAACAGCCAATTGAACCGCCTGATAGGCTATCCGAGACTTAATCTGTCAGATATCAATCACTATCCGAGACCTTTGAAATCAAAAGTTTGATGTGAAATTTATCTGGCAGATAAGTTCCTGATAGTCTATCCGAGACTTTATCAGCTAGTCTTAAATTTGGCCTTAATTGTCTTGAAAAAGTTTCTTAATTGAAGCATTCGTTTTCGGCATACAAAATTGTAGGTCCCTTCCATCCAAGGGCCGGCCGCCTCGCTGATGAGATGTAGGGTTAGTATGAAGTCGTAAGTAGGCCGCATAATTCCTGAAATGTTCCTTTTGCATCAGGCAAATTGTTTGCAATATCTGCGAGAGACCAGAGATCGATACTACCTTCGAGGTGTTTTTTTTGCTTCCGAGCTCTTACTTTATTGAGTTGTCTCTATGGGTCGGAGTCGATGAACTATACGTGCATTGGTGACCATTTATCCTACATGTCTCTACCATCTATGAGGACTAATTGACACTTTTCTGACCGTTGTCGCTGTACTGCTCATACAGCATTTCTGCGCCATAGAGCACGACTGGGATGATTAGGGTCTTATGAATATTTGAGGAGTCGGTGGTAACATCGCGCTGCCCGTGAACGAGCAATACGCAATTTGTTCCACATGTAAAATCGTCTTAGTCCCATTCATAATTTTCGGGCTCCGACTTACATCATATCAAAGAACCGTATTTTTTTTACCTTAAAAATCATATAAAAATACTCAAACCTTATGGTGGCCCAAAATACGTTCCAAGGACAGTGTAATAGTACATACCTACCTTGTCTCAGATTTCTTTATTTTCAGTTAGGTCCCTTAGTCAAATATTTTAGTGCTAAGTATCCATCTCAACAATATTTGTATTAAACATAAATATTCATCTAAAAAAAAAGACATTCTCACACCTTTCCCCATGTATCTTTTGTAAGTCTGCAGTTTGTTTATTAATATTTTTTTGTCCTTATATATTTCCTCTTCTCAAAACTATTTTTCAATTTTTTTCTCTCTCTCTCTTGTTTGTTTTTCTTTTTGTAATAATGATCAATGATTTTCTTTATTTTACATTCATTTAAACGAAAAAAAATATATGTATATTTGTGTATGTTTAAATAACGGAAAATAAATGGAAAACACACTTTAGAACGCCATCACGATTCTCAGCAACAAGAGCAGCAAACCAACGAACGACAGCAACAACAACCGCAGCGTCGAACGACCTCCCTGCTAAATATTTTCTCCTCAAATTCTCAGGGTATGATAAGTGAAAAAAAAAAAAAATCAACAAACAAACAAAAAACCTTTTTTTAATTCCAAAATGGTTTAATGCACTTTATATGGCAACTTACAAAAAAAAAATTGTCAAGTTTGTTAACTTTTTATGGAGTTTGATGATGCACAGGTTTTATTTATTTTTTCGTTTGTTAATAAATAGTTTAGCTTTTCTTATACCTATATTGTTAATGGGAGCACAGAACATTGTTTTGTTTTGTTTATTAACGCACGAACAATAATTCATTTTGCCACATTTTCTTGGGACAGTCGGGGAAAATAAACCATAAGTCACTATGTATTTGTTTTTTTTTTTTTAAATGTTTAGCAAATTTCTGCCATTTGCACTTTTGTTGCTTTTCTTAAGTATCTATACTCGTTCTTATGACAAATGTAAGGGAAAGAGAAACTTTACAAAGTAACGAGTAATTCCCATCTTGGCTCTTAATAATTTAGAGAATGTTTGGTACAAGTTCGACTAGATTTTTAGGAACTTTAAACTCCCAGAACGAATTAACTTGTTACATCTGCCATTTATCATTTCGATAGTCGATCATCACATTTTTCTAAATTAAACTATTTACATAAAAGTTCAATAAGAACGTTAAAACAAATAGTTGCCATCTTGTTTATTTAAATTCCACAAAATATTAAAACATTTGATACACTAGCAAGTACTTAGGCAGGAATGGGTACATTTAAAAGTCTTGTCGTCTTAAGTGGACTAGATTTGTCTGAACTAGATTATATAGGAGAGCGACTGGTCTAGTTGTCAATTTGAACAATAAATAAGTAAATTAAAACGAATTTGACGACAAATAATTTGCAACTTTGTGAATATTTGATGTATCGAATATCACGAGTGGTTTTCGCAATGTTTCCAATTTAAAGTGACAATCATGTCAACTGAGTACGCAATCATGATCTCTTGGCTAGATTTATTAGTTACCCTCCCGTACATGTCAAATGAAAAAAATTCTCACGACTTCAATCCAATTCAGACCAATAAAAACGCAGACGAATCGCATCAGCCACCTATCGAGAGTTTTTCAACCAGTGTTTTGAACATACCCAGTGTCTCGACTATATTCTTGGCCTCTATTGTTCCATAAATGTCAACTAACTCGTCATCACGTGATCAAGCTAGGTAGACTAATCAAATAAGTGATAAATTCTGGAAGTCTACTACTGTCTGTGCGACAAAACTTTAAATTACTTTTGATTTTGTCGAGACCAAATTTTTTGTTTACTTGAACCACGGAATTTCACAAGTCCGCAGGCATGCAAAATCAACTGTACGGCCAGCTTAAACTAGGAATCGCAACGTACCCATTTTCATTCAACTCAAAAATTTGCCAAAAGCAACAAGTTGACATCCAAACAAAAGAATTATTTCAGAAAAAATTAAAATAGTCGGTTGGCTTGGAGTAATCCTCGATGTGTACCCTACTTAGACCAAGGTAGGTCCGTAAAGAACAGGTGATTCACACTGTAATTCGATAAACTTTGACGGTACCACATGTAGGTACCACGGTAGGTGGTGGCCCCGATGATGTGGTGGGTTGACTTATCAGTAGACGACCACCATATCTGATCTAGACGCCCTGTGTAGTGTTTTTTTGGAGTAGAGGCCATTCAAATACACAATTTGAAGACTATTACACTGCACCAAATTTATTAATTTCATGATTTAAAAACAATTTTGAATTATAGTAAAAGTTCAACATCTTCTCTCCGTTCGCCTGATTAGGATCACTATTAAGCCCAATTACCCTGTCCTATGTCCATTACAGTATGTGATGATTAAATCCATATCTACATCCTTTTCGATGGCTTCATCAACTTCATCTAAGAAAGCTGTTAAGGCCTGCAGGCCTAGCGCCAGAGTTGACCTTTCCAGCTAAAAGATTTATTACTTATCGCAACTCTCCCTTTTGATGGTATCCACTACAATACTCTGCCAGCTAGTCTGGGACTTGAGAGTATCTTCACTCGCACACTGTCACCCTTCAAATCTGGCTCCAGAGGCCGGGCAAATGTGACAGACTTGGCAAAATTTGCGGCTCCTTAATTCGTCTTGTCATCTTGGTTGTGCACTTCGTTAGCCAACCTAGACAACCACTAGAAGGTACTTCATCAGAGGGTTCAGTTAAATAACTGAATTTCATAACGTTCCTTGGTTCTGCGTTCAGTCCGATTGTCTCTGAATTCACCTTTGTCTTTTTCGCGTCAACAATTTTCTTTCGGACTTTGCTTTTAAATAAGCAGAGTTTGTTTAAAGTTTCGTTACTTACTGAGAAAAATTAAAAAGTAAAAAGACGACCCTCACACTATTTAAGGAAAGATCTTGACTACGTTTCTCAAATCGACTTTCACCGCACGACCCAAAATTCTAGGACCATTAAGGCGCCAAGATCAATATTACAATTGGCCCAATTAAGACCGCCTCAACAAAGTTTTACGGGCTCGTTTTCAGCAAATATTTATTTTTCTACCAGCTGAGAGCGGATAATCTTTTAAATCTGCGCCCCATAACTGTGTTCTGTCGATCGCCACCCTCCATTTTGTTTCTATTAAAATATTCCAAATATTATAAATACTCTATCCATTATGTTGTGGTTTGTTCATATTCATAGGACTTTTATAGGAAATGAAAAACTCCATAAAAAGTATAACAAGCTAAGAATATGAACGCTTATTTTACTCTCTCTCTTCTCTCTCTCTCCCGTAGTAGTTCCAATTTAGATAATTATTTTGTTTTTCAATTCTCCTCTTCCAATTTGTTTAATCATTCGCTTGGTGGAAAGACCTATTTCTATCTATTTACTTTCATAGCACGTGCATAAGTTTTAATTATTATTGTTTTTCTTATGTAAATAAATTGATTTCTTTCATAAATCTACATCAATACATATACAGTGAGTGTCAAAAAATAATGAACATGAACATCAACAAAATAATGAAAGTCTTTAGACTTTCTTTAGGGTCTAAAAACAACAACAATCTGTAACAAATTTGATAATGAAATAACAATGGGCCTGACTAATAATCATTTTTAACCTTCCAGCTTAAATATTTTGTCGGTCACAATAGATAATTTTATATGGAAAAATGTTCGCCATTGTGACTTTGTAAAAGTTAGTCTGGACAATAAAAATGATTTATTATTACCGCGCAATAACATAACATCATTCATTTCGACAGTTAAAAAATAATTTACAGATATTTAAAAAAAAAATCGTTTCCAAACTCCAAAGACAAATGAAAACCGCATTTCTGTTCACTTACTTTTGACGCTCACTGTATAAACATTTTATCGGAGGGTTGAATGAATTTGTGAATGACTTTATTATAAATTGGTCTTGGTTGGTAGATTTTTGGCATCTTCTAATAGTAGATCTGAAGTGAAGTAGTGGTTAGTGTGGTGGACTATTAGTGCTAGGGGTCTCAGGTTCGATTCCCCGAAAAACGCTAATTACATCTTAAGGTTTTTTCCACTGATGCGCCACCTCTTGCAAACGTCTGACAAACATCTGAGAGTATAAATGTCATGGAAAAGCTTCTCAAATCAGTCGCTCGGACTAGGCACAAAAGTGTACCTTCCATTTGTCCTAAAAATAAATCACACAAACGAATGGTTGTGAGAAGCTAGGCCTAGGGTGTCTCTACGGACCTATTGCGCCATCTATTTTGTTAATCGTTTTTAGCTGCATACATATCGAATGAAAAATAGCGATCACTGATGATGAAATGACACTCGAAGATATATATTTCTTCAGGGGTAATGCCAAATTCTCAGTCACCTAATCAATTTTACACAACTTGGTCCGAATATTTCGAGATAACTCATAAGGGGACCCGTGCTTCGTTCACAATAACTATCGACTATTTTGTATTATTGAAACTATTTGTCTATGTCTTTGCTTCAAGATGTCACAGGAAATCCAAAGGCGGATCAAATCAGAACAAATTTAACTATTTTCATTATAAGAACTGCCTCAGTAAGAAAGCAATACTTTCTCCTTTCCTAAACGACATCGGGGTCACCGGACTTGCAAGTAGGTAAGACTAGCATAGTCTTTTGTGATAACTCTTTTGTTTTTATGTACTACATACTCCTACTCTTTGGTGCGAATGAGAAGCCAACCAAGATCAATATAATGCAAAACATTACCCAAAGTTCAACCCATTTTATTTCGAGTCGCCATAAAACATTGCCATTCAAAAAACTGTATGCATTAAAAAAAAAAACCCTCTCTAATCAGGCTTCAAGGTACATATTTGCAAAAATAGAAGATCCAAGTTTGTATCCCCGTATTTATGTTTTTTGTTTTTATTGGAACAGGAAAGAATACACATGGCTTGGGATTGGATATGGGAATGGGACTACTCTTCTAAGAAAACATACCCCATTTTCCAAATTGTTGATTTTTAAAATTATTATCAAGGTCACCTCAAAATTCTATCTTATTTTTGTTTCTTTTTGCTGAACACAAATTTAGATCTAATATTTTTGTAAAGAGTTATAAAAAACTAAAACAAAAAAAAAACTGTATTGTTCCAAAACCCGATCTTTCGATGTCCTTTTTTTCACTACAATATCACACCTCAACTAAACATTATTGTGTTTTTTATTTTTTTAATTTCTATTTTGTTAATTGAATTCATTGTTAAAAATATTGTAACAATAATTATTTTCTGGTTGTGTTATCCTTTCGTTGGTTTGTTATAAAATGCTATAATTTTTGTCAATTTAGTTGTTACACTCCTCTTGTTGCGGATCTCAAAATAATACTAACATTTCAAAATAAAGTACATACAATAATAATTTGAACTAACATTCTTTGGTTCTTATGTAATATGTTTAAAAATTTATTTATAACATTTCAATAATGCTTTGAAAACATATGATTTCTTTATAATAGTTTCAGGAATCCTACGAAGCCGACGAGAGAAGACCAAAACAAAAAAATTAAAAAAGAAAAAAGAACTCGAAGCGGGGGATAATGGCAAAGAAGAGAGAATTGTTATGTAAGATTAGATTAGTTTTTTTTTTACAGAAATTGTTCTTTTTTGTTAAATAATTTAAAAGGCAATTTGTTTGATGAAATTATCACACTAAGATCTATTGTGCTTAAAGTGTCAACATTTTTTTAAGGTTATTAGCGTCTCTTCATTCCTCATGCTTGTAATGCATTCAGTAGAGAATTTCCTTAATTCTTCGGTACTTATTACTTCCCTGCTGTTTCGTCTTCCTCAAGACATAATCGCCACTCCGGTGCGTCGACTAAATGCATTTTCTTTAGGTGTTATCCCAAACTGTGGTGACCTGTTAGGTAGCCAAGTATATTTTTAAAATCGAGCCTGCGTAGATTAAGTACCCTTTTGACATTATTTTTGAAAGGTTGAATAGTTTTTTGGGCCTGTCTAAAGCACCATTCACATGAAAGCGAATGAACGAATTGATGAAATGCGAACAAACTACTTTCGATGTACAGAAAATTGCACATTTTACTATTCCAAGAGTAGAATAATTAATGTATCCCATCAAAATGTATTAAGAAAGCAAGTTTAAAAACAGTTTACTTATTTACTTACTTACTTGCGCAACGCAACGCACTTCCTGGATGGCGGTGATATCTGCATTGTAGCAGTCTAGGGCCTCCGCTAATTGTTCGGCTGCACGCGGTCTGTTCAGGGTTCGAACATTCCACGTGCAGATCCGAAAGTCATTGTCCTTTTTTCGTTTTGCAGGGTCGTCAACAGTAAATTCATCCGTATCCGAGGCTTTTGGTTGCTTCGTAACATACGATTTTTTCCGTGGTTGGGTAGTTAACCCCACGCACAACCCCCAACCTGGAGGAGCAGGCCCTAAAATTGACCCTAGGACAGCGGGTCGGATACTCCGTTGTCAGTAACCCACTTCAGGGATATGAGTGCTGCCGTTGGCCCATAAAGGGTTCATCCGCCACCATCTCTATTTCAGCACCCTGACTAGTGCTGAAAAATCCTTACAGACCTTTGCTCCAAATATGTCAGAGTAGCTCATGCAAGGTATCTGCCATCTCGACTGTTGACAACACCTTTGATTCAATCTTGTGGATTCATCCGCTGTATGTCCTCTTTTAAAGCCACTAAAGAGATTTCAATCTCAAGGCTTTACGTATATTAATAAATTGAATTGAATTGAATTGAATTCTGAGGGGCTCATGTAAGACCTCTGAGACTCATTCAGTCAGTCATTCCGACAGAGCATTATAGTGTTGCTATTTTCTTCGTGTTCAACACCGCGCTTATAAGTTTAGCAAGCCAAGCCAAGGTGGGCGAGACCAGTACCCGGTGGCTACCACGCGGAGGTAAAATTAGCACAATTGATGTGTATGAAAAAGTTGCAACTGGGCACCGCCAAGTTGATGCCAAACAGCGCCTACCCGATTCATACACACCCAACCACCAAACTTTTCATCCACATCATTCATTAAACCGCGTTCCACAAACTAGCGAATAAAACATTCGTTCGAACTTAGCCTCAAATTAAAAAAAAATTCGCGAACTGCCGCGACCATTTTTTCTGGAACCAAATCGAGCTGTTCTTTTTACCCGAATTACGATTAAGACGAATACAGACGCGACAAGTGTGGTTTTAACAGAATGAGGTAACAGCCCACACAGCTAATGCATCAATGAACGTTATTCGTCATATCTTCCCTGGTCGCGTCACTTCCAGCTTTGGCGACATTCACTGACGTCCTCGGTGCCCTGATTTATTCATGTGCGATTATTTGTTGTGGGGTCACCTCAAGGCACTCGTTTACGACCACAAGCCCCAAACACTGGAAGAATTGCGTGGAACCCGAACAAATAGACCGAGGAATGTTGGAAAGAGTGGACATCAACTTTAAAGAACGCTTCCAGAAGTGTAATGTGATTTTCCACACTTGATTTCACTTGATTTTCTCAAATGGTATGAAAAGCCGATTTTATGATTTTTGGAAAATCGTCCTTTCTGCCGGATGTTCATTGATTTCCCAGAACTTTATATATGATCTGCGAGGTTACAGACCGTCTTCCAAATATCTTAAGCTTCAACAAACGGTTGTCTACAGAGAACCAGAAATAAAACCTATGATGGGTTCCTGGCCATAAGGACCTGAATTATGTTCTGTTCTTCTGTTTAGCCATATAAATCTGATGAGAACACATGAAAGGTAAGGAGAAAACCCCCATGTCTAAGACAGAATAAATAAGTTATTTAGCTCTTTAAAAACAATGTTCAGGAAGATCTGAAATCTAAGCAGGCATGATATCGAAAATTTAAAAGGTTATCCAACACGGTGTTTTTATTTTTCACTTAAACATTTTTTTCGCTACGAGATTGAAATGCTGCGATGAAGTTCATGTGATAACTGCTATATCCTACCTATTCCAATGAAATTATTTTTTATTGTGACTCGACACTCGACTCCATTCAACTTGCCATTATGTTCATAAATCTAAGTCAATAAAAGAAAACTTGAATCTGTTTTTAGTCAATATTTCTCCGAGTATTTTGAGCTATAATTTATCTTTCTTCTCCGCCCAAAGGCTGAGCTACAATTAATTCAAACAAAACAATTTTTCGTTCTCTCTTCTTTGGAGTGGGGGCGAACATTGGAAGCATAATACATAATAAGATAGACAACACATACACTGACATTTGTGCGGCTTTGTGTGGTTGCGGAACTGCCCGCCGGCCGTCGCATTGGAACTAAAAAAAAAAAACAAAATGTGATGTGGCCTGTGTGTATGTAGGATACACAGCTCTTGGCAGAAAGAAAGATATCTATTGCAAACAAGGAAAGCAATCCCGTCAGTCAGCTTCTAGGTATAATAGAATGCACCTCAAAAGGCACTGATTACATCCTCACTCAGATTCAATTCAACAATAACTTCAAAACCTATATACCCTCCAGGTCTGGCTGGGATAGTGATGTAGGCTCTCGCAGCGATTTCGTCTGCTTTTATACATTTGGGTCCAAAAACGCAAACAATGGAAGTCGTGTTGTCTTAGAAGATCTAAACCATGAAATCTCCTTCCGCCTTTACTAATCCCTGTGGCGGCGTATTCTAGGCGGAAATATTTTCGGTTAAGGAGGCCCTGTCGTAGCCGTGTTCAACATTTTTACCAATAGTAAAATGTAAAGCTGCCCTTAATTGGCGGTTATCTCTCTACGAACTATTCAAAATTTGATTTATATGGGTACCGGGCCATATTGACCTCCCAAGTCATGACCGGGAGGTGACTACAGTAAAAGAAGAATCTTTAAATGCCTCGCAATACGATAAACGCTACTAAACGCAGGTGGTCGAACTACATCTTGCTGTGACACGAAACAAGTTGTCCCATGATCAATCTCCAGCGCTCCAATAATCTAATAACACTAAAGAGATCCTTTATAAACACATTAATAAGTGTCATTATGGGACACTGCATCATTGGGATGCAGAGGCATGCCCTCAGGTTGGTCTGCTTTTGGTTGAACTAGAAGTACTCGGGCGTATACGTACTTTTTTCCTCTTCATGTGTTGAATTTCGGTACTTGAGTTAAGTCTTTCTGTATACAATATGGGTGTACGGAAGCAATTGAAGTAATGCCCAACTAGACTCTAAAGCTTCTTCAACAGATTTACGGTGATTTCCATGCAGCAATGCCCAACTAGACTCTAAAACTTCTTCAACAGATTTACGGTGATTTGTGATCGATCACAGTTCTTTGTTGTACAACTTTTGATAAACAACAGATCAACCTTGAATAGCTATTTTCTTCTTACATTGTTGAGTGCATTTTACCATTTTTGTTGTTACTGGAGCATGGTTGTTTTGCTCGTCGTCAATGCGCTGACATTCGACCAATGAATTCTCAAACGTAATACTTGTCCTCGGAGACATTGTCAAATATTAAATGACTTGTTGATTAAGTTTTACAAATCATGCAAAACAAATTGCCTCCCTTAAGACATTATACAATTATGTACTTTTGTTTACAAATATCTATTGCTAAAACTCCCATTTCAAATAGCAGAGAAGAAAAGGACCACTTGCAAGAAGATGAATCTAATAAAGTACAAAAATCATCATCAGCGACAGTGGCTATTCCAGTTATTCCAGGTGTTGCACCAACCGCTGCCCCTGAAGTTGATGAAGATGGTTACAGTATTCAGCCACCAAAGGAGACCGCATGGGAGGAGAATCCCGAAAATGGTAAATAACACTTGAGGATTTTATTTTTGTCGTCTCCCGGTTATTAGTTCATTCTACTTGCAGCGGGTAGTTTCTATTCTGGCTCAGACTCAGATTCAGATAACTATAAGCCTGATAAGAAAATCCATGTGAAAATTAAACCTCTAAACAATGGTACTGCTCCCATGTCGGCAAGTGTTGACGAACTACGAGCAACTGTGGGTAATATATCACTCTCACCAGTGGGCGTCTTTTCGGTAAGTCTAGACCTGTTTTTCCTAACGACACAGTCTCATTTTACTGGTTTACGTCTACAGCATAGCCAACAGTTAGAGCAATCAAGCATTGCCTCACGCCAACAGAGTCCAGAAGTATCAAATGCGTCAACGCCGACCGCCACTGTGCATCCGTATGCGCCTCTCCAAAGTCCTACTCTATCGATGTCCAATAATTCGAGGTAATGCCACAGCTAAGCAACATGCATAATCAAAAATTGATTGATGATATGTGTTCCCACTAGATACGCCGAATTGGGAGACCTCTTTTCCGAAATTGGAGACATAAGTGCATCAGCTCCTGCCTCTGCAACGCTTTCAAAGTCTGTGAGTCGGCAGATACCGACACCAACATCAGCCAATAGTATAGCTATACCACGTCCGCCATCACGACGCTCGGAAATAGCACCGCGAGGCCGAATCAGTCCATCGTCGATGTCTCGAGCAGACAGTGTCGGTAGTATGGAATTTCGGATGGGCGTCGGACATGGATCATCACGTGGACCTTCACCTTTGACCATTGGTATATCGGATACGATACCCCTTGCTGTGGCCTTCCATGAAATCATTCATGCTTACTTTAGGTAGGACAATAATACAAGATAATACAAGTGAGCTAATTTCGCTAATTTCCTTCTTTCCCTAGGGGTACTGATGAATCAAGGTGTCAAGTGAAAATTTCTGGTGATATGATGTTGTCCTTCCCAGCCGGCATAGCCGGTGTTCTGGCCAACAACCCGAATCCAGCCAAGTTGGGCTTCCGCATAAAGAACATCAACAATCTGGAGAATGTTATACCCAACAAACAGCTGGTTCAAGTGTAAGTTAGAATTTATATCCAAGGGAGTTCCTGTAATAAAGGATTCTCTTCTTTTTTTTCTAACAGTGATCACGGTCAATCGAATACGGTTAGCACAGTTCTTGAATTTAATATGACCGCACTGACGGCACTTTTGCGTCGTCAGTCAGAACAAAACCCGTCCGCTGCATACTTCAATGTTGACATACTCAAGTATCAGGTGCGGACGAAACCAGGTGCCTCATCGTGTCCATTTCAATTGGTCAGCTATTGGAAATGTGAACCGACTTATACCGCCCTCAAAATTGACTATAAGTACAATAATCATGCCATGGCAGTTGCCACTCCGTTGCTGAATGTCACGCTGTCTGTGCCGGTGAATGGATCCGTACGGAATGTACAATCCAAGCCTCATTCTGCGTGGTAAGTTGAAATCGTTCTACGAGTGTTTTTTTTTTACGTTTTGCTGAAGATCATGGAAAAGAATTCAATAAACGAAAAGAATAACTTTCTACCAATAATAAATTGTTCTACTCGATGCTTGATTAAAATGTTCATTCTAGGCTCGGTGAATCGAACCGTTTGGTTTGGAATTTCACAGACATATCGCAAAACTCGTCGGGAGGTGGTGTTGGTACATTACGCGCTCGACTAGAACTGAACGATGGTCCATCCATTCCCAACACCATGACTACGCAATTTAATTGCGAGGGAACGACACTGTCTGGAATTGAATTCGAATTAATCGGCGGTGGCTATCGACTATCGTTGGTGAAACGACGATTTGTTTCTGGTAAATCAATTAATGCTACCATTCTGTTGACATTTTGTACAAAATATGCATTTTATTTTTAGGTAAATACATCTGTGAAGGGGATGGCATTCGAAGTGGTGCAACACCGACTCCACCTTCTGTCGGTTCGTCTAGTCCCTATTCGGCGAAATCGAACTAAATACCATTATGAAACGCACAAGAGCTCGTGTGCTCTTGTGTGCCTGAACGAAACGAACAAAAATGATGTGACCAATGAATCGGAGAGAATTTCTTTGAGTTTACGATTTTATTCTTCTAAATGCAAACAAATGAAATGTGTCATTAATTATGGAGTAATTTTCTGTTTATTATTTAATGTTTACTTGTTTCAGTCTATGTACGATTGTTTATTTTCTTCTTTATTCTTTTTTGTTTATTATTACTAAGTCTTATTATATTATTACAATTATTATTATTATTATTATTACTAGCCCACTGCAACATGTTGCACACCTTTTCAGAACTACTATTATAATGTATATGGAAAACGCAAACAAAAACTAACTTCTATAGTTAAATTATTATATAACCAAGCCTTACTTTTACCAAATAAAATATTATATGTTAAATGTCTTGCTCATTTATACGAAAGTGTATTTGAATTGAAGTTTTACTTTTTTTATTTTCAACTAAGAATTGTCTTTAGCAGCGTGATTTGGAAGAAAAGCAATTGGCTATCCATCAGCGGTAGTGACACTTCATGAAAAAGATTGAAAACTTTTTGAGAGCTGTCGGCCAAGCTTATGGCAATGGTGACTACGGGAGAATGCCAAAAATGGCTGCTATGTCTTTGAGGTTCTTTTGGCAAAGCAATCATTTTAAGCTGCACAAGTGTATAGGTTTGGTAAAGTTTGTGGGCTGGCGAAGAGTTGTTGTTGTTGTTCCTTACCCATTGTAACCATTTCTGTACTATCTAAAGCTGTTCCTCATTTCCGCAGAATCGCAGAAGACTTTTTCCTTTTTTGCTGGAAACTATGTATTATTCAACCGATTCCCAAAAATGGAAGATAGTCGGGTGATTCAATTAGGGTGTGTTTGCGCGTTTGTATTCGGTTTTTTTTTTAACAGAATTTATTTCTTTTTATTGGAAGAACGCACACAAACATTTTCGTTGTTGGTGGAAAATTTGCTGCTTATTTTCATTTTCAAAACCTTCAGTTTAATTGCGTATGTCCGATGGATAAAAAAAATGTGGAAAAAAAAATGTTAAATAACAAATAAAAAGCAATCAGAAGTTCTTACTTCATTAATGGAGAAGAATATTCATCTGGCGAAAGGATTCAGTAAGGGGTTAAAATATAAGATCAATTTTGATCGTTCTTGGAATTGTATTGCTACAACGATAAATAGCTATGGCCCTCCATAGATGAGATGGCAAGGGTCGGCAAAAGGCACCTACTAATTTTGATAGTGAACTGTTTATTTTGTTTAGGTTTGCGCAGTTTCCACGCTAATCACAATGGGATGATTTCCCTGAAACGCCAGCCATCTATCTTCTTACAAACTCGCCAACACCATCCACTTCCTTGTCCCATCAGGCTGGATATACTCCTGCACAAAAAGAATTATCTCTTATTTTTGATTGTGTTAAAATGAATTCCTTTCTTTTTGTCCTTCCACTGCTTTGTTCTTCCTCACTATCTCAACTGTAAAACATTTCATTGATATTCATCTTATAAATCTTTTGAAAACTGAAATATTTCTAGAAGTGAAAACTTATTTGCACAATAATTTATTTTCGGAATAAAAAAAAACAGTCCAATCTTTGAAAAGATTTTACTTAGATTTTACAAATCTGCTACAAATTCGGTGGGTCGTCTGTGTTAGGTAATGAGGATTGAACACCGACATGACTCAAGAAACGACCAAAGTCGTTTTCGACAACGGTATCGAGGTGAATGTCCTGGAAAAGCTTCTCAATTCAATCGTTCGGACTCAGAATAAAACTGTTAGTCCCTTCAAAAACAAAAACCCACACAAACGAAGGTTTGTGAGAACTGAGAAGCTATGCCTAGGATACCTAACCTATAAGGACATGATGGTGCCAACTATTTACATATTTATTTATTTTTTTAATCGAATAACTAGGAGACCACCGATTAATAAGTGACCGCCAGAATGGCTTTAGCAATCGTGTCGTTCTAGTGGAGGCCAGTTGAGCTATATAATAACCCACTTATGGACGCAAAGGCTCTGACATAGAGCAAGTTATACTCTCATTATCACACAGCAGATACAACATTTTCAAAGATAAATGCTGTATCACAAATTCAATTCAGATGGACACCCAACCCATCCATCTCTGGGAATCCATACTTCTTGGCGTCACTGTCAATTTGAGGATAACATGGCAGAATCAGATATCAATTATTGCGAGATCAGCGTCCTCAAAGTTAAGTGACCTATTTAAACAAAGAAGCTCCTCCTCCTCTACAAAATACAAAACTCAAGATCAGACGTTTGACTTCTGTTTAGATATATGTATACAGCTTGGCCCGAATTATTCACTTAACTTACATACTTGAAATCATACAGAGACTAGCGCCTAATAGAACATTTTGCGATATCGAATAGGTAGCACTAAGGACACATAGAGGTACATACTTCCTTGACAGATGTTTCGAAGAACTTATCGAGACTATTACTCAATGCGATATATAAGACAAACAACAAGGCAACTAATGCTCATCAGTCATCACCTAATAATACACTTGACAACAGCGAGGACATCACTTATCCAAAACATCTTTTGTTACACGACAAGTAAGCATTTGGAGCGCGCTTTCTGGAGAGCATACATATTTCTAAAAGACTGCAGCTTACAACAAACAATTTAAGTAAGTGCATATCTTAACAATCAGCAACCATTTTGAGTCGCTGGCGAAAGGCGAAAAATCATTTCGCAGCCGTTTTAAAAATTATTTTCAATTATGAGCTACTTGAGACAGAAAGCAATATTGTAACAGCAAGCGAAATGTCTTCGAGCTGATCTCAGCAATGTTCACGGATCGTTCGATTTATAAAAATCGATAGCCAAGCTACAATCAAATCTCTAGCGGATACAATGCGGGAAGCTAATTATAGAGAAACACATCAAAGGTGCTGTAACACTTATCTGGCCAATTTGGGATACAAAAAAGCCGTTACCGGTATAATGACTTGGCTTATTGGTTTCCATTTTTGACAGCTTTTGTTACAAATTGAATTGTTTTCCATTCAAACCGACCAATCAGAGACAAGTCACAATGTAGATAGCAGCTACTAGACGTCCTAACAGAATCATTTTATTTTGTGTGCCAACTTAGAACACAGACTTCAGAGTGACGTTACTTTATTATTCTGTTACTCGCCAATAGTTGTCGTTAGTTAATCTAAAATCTTTCAAAATGAAAGATTCACAGAATTTAAAAGCCAACCGACCTCGAATATTGGATTTACATACAGTTTCTTTAAAAACAAAAAAGAAACAAAAAACTCTAGAAAAGCTGGACTCAGCAGAATTAACCGTTGTAATAAATGATTTCTTGAGAAAATTGGATTATTATCTTGAATATCGAAGGAGATGGATAGACGAGACGAGAGAATTGCAGTCTTCACGCCGGAGGGACGATAATACGGGTAAATCAAAATTATTATCAAAACTCAAATGAGGTGAAACTTACATAATGATTGTTTCTATTTTAGCAAAAGAGAAACGGGCTAGTAAAAGAACTATTAACTTTGGCGAAGAGCAATGCGTAAGTTTCCGTTTTCTATGTATAACCTTTTTACTTTGTGACAGATATAAATATCTAGTGCAATATTTGACAGTATGTATTTGGTGTAAAGCATTTCCAAAATTGTCCTACTTTATTAAAATTTGTTGCTAGATATTGAATTTTAAAAGTCAACAGCTACAAAATTGTTTACTTGACTTTCATTCAATATTTCAGACTCCTTCATAAAATAAAATTTTATGGAGACGAGTGTACTTGGCGAGAGGACTTATTGAATAAAAACATACACCAATGTGGACGGTTATACACTGTTAAATTGTTTAAAGGCATTTGCACTACATATTTTCTTATTTATATGATCTTATATGATATTATATATTAAGTATAATTATGATGAACAAAATACCTGTATCGATCGATGAAAGAATTATTTCTTTAATTTAAATTGTACCTAAATTTCGTACCCCTTTGTTTATATCTATTTTTTGTGGCATAATAAATTATGGAATTGCGAATAAAGGAAAGTTACTTACTTATGTTGCGCAACAGTTTGGGATTGGACTTGACTCTCAACCAATACGTCTTTCAGTTAGTCCTTAATTATCCACCTTTAGTGGTTCACTTCAAGTCTGTTGAAGTCTGTTTCTACTTGTGCGAGTCACAAGATATCAGAGTTTATAACTAACTCAAATTTATAGCTGTCATTTGTGGCATTTAGCCGATTCATCGATTTAGGGTGTCCCTTTTTGTTGAGAGCATATACTTGGTTTTGCCCTCGGGATACGCGATGACCGAAAGTTCCGGCAGTCTTTCCACATAGGTTCCACATTTCACTTTCACTCGAAATGAAATCGCAAATGAGTTTTTGTGTTCTACATTTCACTGTATTCGATTTCGATTTCAAAATTTTCGGAATTGAGACAAAGTGAAATTGTGATTTCGAAAAAATTGCGGAGTTTCCGAATCGCTCGAAATGCAGAACACTGAAAACGAATTCACTCGACTTGCAATTTCGATTTCACTTGATTTCTGGAACCTAGCTGACAATTTCTCACGGAGGTGGAGATGTGTTGGATATTCGCATCTTTACCTCGGCTGCAACAAGCATCAGTGACCACGAGAAAGGTTCGGACATCCAGAATACCCGTAGAGTGCCTTGCTTAGATCGCAATGTGATCAATTTGGTTGAGAGTTTGTTGATCCGGAGACAGCCACAGCCATAGCCATCTTATGAATATTGTCGAAACCTCCTATTTGCATGTGCTTACCAACAAAAGAACGTCCTATCAAAGATAATTCGAATTGCCTGTTATATCGTAAAAATCGCCTAGCACAATTTCAACGTCGTGTTTCGGGCGTTACTTGTCGATCTTTTCTAGGAGTTCGTAGAATATTTCTTTGCTAGCGAAGTCTTATTTTTTGTAGCGGAATGAGCGCATATAAGTCGGATGTAACACTGCCAATGCCTTAATGCGGAACACTTACGTGCCGATAGCTCAAGACAGTTTGCATAAGTCTGCCGCGAATGACAAAACCAGGGAGCTTATTCCCAAATGCGCGGCTTTTCATGACGGATTTGTGTGAGAATAACCAAAAGCGAAGACGGTCGAAATGGAGGTACTTATCGCTTTCAATACGATCCTCCGCGCTTTTGGGAATAAGCCCTCTGGGATACAAATATTGTTATAGGAATGACATTAAATTGTTCGGCCCAACTGAAACTGTAGGCGCCACCGTCGATTCCATCTGGCCAATTTGTCCCGTGTCGCCTTGAGCAAGAGAAAGTGCTATAGTAAGTAGGGATCGAAACCCCAATTTCACTCGATGTATTGGGTACCAGCGCAGGTCCGCCAAAGTAAAGGTGGGAACAGGAGTTGATAGTGAGAGGCTGTTTGTGTTTGTTCATATAATCGCATCACAACTTTTTGACGGTCAACGAAGTCTAGTCTACAATAAAACATGAATTTATATTTTTTTTAATTTTACATTTTTATTTCTATCATATGTTATAATGAAATACTATAAAGAATTTCATTCTAAATACGATTGTTGTTTAAACTGTTTTGTTTCGGTTTGATTCTCTTATTTTTTTTATATATGTATATATTTATATAATTACAATATTATGTTCGTTCATAACTTCTAGTTGTGTTCTCATTTACTCATATTTTTATTTACTTAAGTCTTAAATAAGAAAATATAATCCTATATGCGATAAGTCGTACATTACTTATATATGCTCGTGAGAGATGTGTATCTTGTTCTTGTTTTGTTAATATTTAGTTTTATTTTTTAATTTTATATCGTTTAAGGTAAATTGGTATCTGCTGTGTTACTACAATTATAATTAATAAATGATTAGTAAATACATTTCCTTGTTATTCTACATTCAACTTGTTGTTTAACGAATATTAAACAAAAGAAATATGTTAAAAATATTCTACTTGCTTATTGTTATTCTCTAATAATTTTTATGTTTTCACACCCATTTTTTTTTCTTTGCTAAATTTAAATGAATAGAAAATGATGATTTAATTTGTTTTGTTTTTCTTGTACACTGTTTTGAAAAGAAAACGTCTTATTACAAAATAACTATTATTTTGCTTTTGATCTATGTACAAAGGAAGGAAAAGACTATTTTCTTCATTGCCAAAATTATAATATACAAAAATGTATTTAAAACAAGTAAAAGTGTTATCATCGGCCTGGCCGATGCTTTAATACCCTCCACTCCATAAAAGTCATGCAAAATATTTGCCATGCGAGCTAGTTGCTATGTACTGTACACGCATGGGTCTAATATTGGTTTTGTGTGGAAAGTACCAGAACTACTTTACCGACATAGCCTATTTTCAATACCAACTTGACGACGATAAAAATAAGTTCTCTCACAAAATTTCATTCACCTATGTCTATTCGTTTGGACGCTATCGTATCGTGTTTTCAACAGACAGAGAGACACATGGGCCAAATATTGGCTTTGTATGGGAGGTAACAGAACTACATGAATGACATGGACCATTTTTAATACCAACCTGACGACCGTTAAAAGAATACCTCTCACAAAATTTCATTCGCCTAAGTCGATTCCTTTGGTCACTATCGTGATTTCAACAGACAGAGAGACACATGGGTCTAATAGTGGTTTTGTATGGGAGGTACCAACCTGACGATGGTAAAAAGAAGTCCTCTCACAAAATTTCATTCGCTTATCGCTATCGTGTTTTCAACAGACAGACGGACAGATAGACAGACGGACATGGCCAGATCGATTCAGAATGTGATCCTGACTCCGAATATATACTTTATAGGGTGGGTCTCCGGTGAATCCTTCTTGGCATTACAAATGTAATGACAAAGTGAATATACCTTCCTGTGGAGGGTATGAAAATATGTACATAATATTAAAACAAAAAAACCATAAAACTGAAACAATTTTAACTAAAGAAAAGAAAGAAGAAATGATGATAATAAATTCACTAAGCAGACACACGGATAAATTTACAAATACAAAATAATAGGAAGGCTTTAATTTATTTGTTTATTTTTTTCTTTTTCATTTTTACTTTAAGGATAATAAATTAGCCCTTCTTAAATCATATAATTCGTTTATACTTCTCATAAGGAAACGAGAGAAGAAAAATAAAATCACAAAAGACTGGTCCTTACCTTAGAAGAAAAAAAAAAACATTTTTACCGGAGCAATTCTCCCAGCCATACATACGAACTAAAGTAAACATATGAATGACAGTGGTGTGCTTTAGAAGAGGATTCAGTCGAGAATGATATCGGTTTCAGTGAAAATCGATGAAAAGGTTGAAATTTGTGAACGTTGGCAGCTGATCTGGTACCGTATCCTACTGCCCGCGGGAAGCTATGTAGTACTCTTGAATTTATTTTGATATTTGCAATCTTTTTGTTCAGACCCAAATACAAGAACACATAGAGGACAGCGCAATAAGTCCCAATTAAAAGCAAACTCCAACACGTATTGCTCGTACAGGGATGAGAAGATTCGGCTATAGATGTATGTGCTGTGCAATTGCCTTCCGCTTCAGAACGCAAAAAATGATTTTAGTAGTAAAACACTTAACTGTTGAACTAAAAAGAAAATAAATAAATAACCGGCGCAACAGGCGGTAGACGCCCAAGACCTAGCTTCTCGCAACCATTCGTTTTGTGTGAGTTTCTATTTTTGGAACGAATGGAAGGGACCTACAATTTTATGCCGAGTCCGAACGGCTGAATTGAGAAGCTTTTTCAGGACAGTCATACTCTCGGATGTTTGTCAGACGTTCGCGAGAGGTGGCGCAGTAGAAAAAACCTTAAGATGTAATTTGTGTTTTTCCGGGGATCGAACCTGGGATCCCTCGCACAGTAGTCCAGCACACTAACCACTGCGCTACTGTGCCCACAACTGTTGAACTATTGTGGAAGAAAAAGGCACACTTGCATAATGTGCACAAAAAAAGGCTGACTTACGAAACCTAATCGTTTCCTTTGGTTAACCCACTCTCATAATAACTGCGCCAGCTTTCTTAACATCAGTTTGTTGACAGCTCTCTGTATGAAAATGCACACTTACATTATTATGTGCGCTAAAAAGTCTACGATTAGATTGCGGTAGGATGAAATTTATTTACCGAGGCCCATTATAACATAACTGAAGCAGCCTTTGAACTTCAAGTATATGAACGAAAACGAACATGGCACGTGTCCCCAATTTACCGAATTTTGCAATAACTTTGGGTTTGGAACTTCAAGTGTGAATAGATCTTTATGTGCGCAAACGTTTAACGATTAAATTACGATACCCGCTTCTTTTCTTTGACCAAATCTCATATTCATTGCAGCTGCCTTTGAAATTCAACTATTAACTTAAAAAAAGCTCACAAAATGTCAAAAAAATGAGTCTACAATAAATCTACGTCTTTTTTACACTTTGAATTTAAATTGCCGACTTTTAAGCCATCGAAATTTATTCAAACGTTTATGAGCGCAATTTGTAGTTTGTTTCAGTAGGTTAGGTTAGGTTAGGTGGCAATTATCCGTTAATACGGAGTAATTCACTTAGACCAAGTAAGGTCCATTGTGATACCACAAGCAGAGTCGGTTAGTTCCGCTACTCTTGGAACCATTTCGAATTTTGGAGAAATTTTCGTATTTTACTGATAACCGTTTCGGCAATATCAGCAAGCTCCTCAAAGAAGTACTCTCCGAGAGTTTGCTTTCTATTCGAGGATAGCGCCGGGCAGTTACATATTAGGTGGAACGGAGTTTCCTCCTCCTCCTCATCCATGCAACTGCGACAAAAGTCATTAGCGGTAACTCCAAGCCTTACGGCATGTCTTCCTAGTACACAGTGGCCTGTTAGTACTCCGACAAGAGTTCCGATATGTTTTCTACTGACGTTTAACAGGACCTTTATCCTGCGCCGATTTATTCGTGGCCAGGTCTATTTTGCGTGGTTGCAGGTGTCAAGATCGCGCCATCTCTCATTAGCCTGTTGCAGTGCTAGTGTGGAGATGTTGTATCTTACTGTTTCAATTGGCACATGGGGCTCTCCTTTACCAGTAGAGAGTTCCATTTTCGTGCCGTTCCTTGCTGTTTCAGTAGATCAAATTTATGTGCGCTTTCATCATTTTGAAAGTATGCTAATTTAAAAAAACAATTAGCTGATGGCGATCATAAAAATGTTAACGTATAACCTCTTAACCAAATAACATCGCCAGACTAGAAAAAGTGGGAAACATTTATTTCGCTTTGATCTACATTTTGGCAGACATTGGGAAACACTGGTTACAGAGTAGTCCCTAGGATAATTCAAGGACCCAGAGTGGTAGAAACACCTGCAACTTGGTAAGAGCTGGTATCAAACAGTCTCCAAGGCGCTCAGCCCGTCAGCATGTGATTGCTTTGTGAACCGATCTTTAAGGAGGATTCTGCATGAAGATTAAGGGTTTAACCCCACACCATGGCCTAGAAATAATGACTATACCCAACCGAATATTCCCACAAGCGGCTATAAACTTCCGGAATAAGATCGCATCCCTAAATTAAACAATGTTTATAATAAATTCTTTTTGAGAAAATAGAAACAGTTGGACAGTGCTTCGCATAAACAGCTAATAGCTGATTTCATTCCCTTTTCCCGCACAATGAAAAAAAAAACCGATTGTTTCTCTCTGTTTATTGGCCAGACACACACACCATTCTCATTTCGTTACCTACAAATTTATTGAAATTTATGCTACATGGAACTCTAGATCTCAAATTGTTGCAACAGCCCTTTTGACAAAAATGTACACACTTAATTTATGAATTCCATTTTCTCTCATTCACAAAAAAAAACAATATTTATTACATACAAAAAAAAAGTAGAACCACCTTAAACTGAGACCAAAGTATAAACACAATTATTCTCTTGAGAGAAGGAAACAAATTCAGATACGAAGATAAAGAAAACAAAACTAGGTAACCTCTAATACTAACTATGTATAATATAAAACAGATAAGAATTGCTTCAAAAAGTGTATTAAACAAGAAAAAAAAAGAAAAAAACTAATAATAACATGTATAAAACTAGAATATAAGTCTCGCTTACAAAACAACAATTTTCCGAGAAAAATTCGGACAATAAAAAAAAATAGAAAACAAAAAAACAATTATTAATATTCTTTTTTTCGTTCTTCCAATTTGTTCGCTATTTCTCTTCCTTTCACTGTGTGTGTCTATTGCGGTACAAGAAATTAATAGGAAGGACAATAGAACATTTTGTTTATTTAGTGTTTTTTTTTTTTAAGAAGAAGTGCATTTTGTTGAGACTTGGTTTATTGTGAAAAATCAGCTAATCTCACTTTTCTCTTTCAAAAAAAAAGTCTCTTTCGGGGATTATTAGACGATCTGTCGATTGACGCCTGCTACCATCACCATCATCGCATAATTCTCCGTCAAAGAAGTATAATTCGGTTTAAAAAGAAACAAACAAAATTTACTTCTTCTTATGTCGTTTCGGTTTAATGCGATTCAATGAACTTGTAGAGACATTCGGGAACCATCTTGTCGTATTTAATTCGATGCTTTTGTATTGTTTTGGCAGCTAGACATTTAAGGGTGGTATACTTGACGGGATTTACGATTTGATGGATTTTCTGATTTTCCAGCAGCGATTCAAATGTATCTCCGTTGGCATTTTTGGTGTCCTGCAAAACAGAAAAGTAAATTGGGTCAAAATAAATTCAAGAGGACGTGATCATAATATAATTTGTAAGAGAGCCTAAAATGGAATGAACATTGACCGTGTGTTCTTATTTTGATTCATAATCTACACATGCAGAAATCGGCTTCCAAGAGTCCCTTCAAAATCATTCAAACACATAGCGGGAGTCCGGATTAAACGGACCTCAGCTGGCTTGCTGGACAAAGGGGAAACCTGGCAATGAAAACACTGACAATCGCATACTTTGGTCGACTAAGCCACCAAAATATAATCACAGAGAACCTCAAAGACTCTACCCTTACTTGCGACCCGTGAAGCGTTTCTGACTGAGAAACTAAAGCCTTTCATACCTTTGTCGTTTAGTCGCGGTGAAAGCCTCTTGAAACATTAACCAACCCATGGAGAGGTACTTCCAAATTGCACAGTTCATTGCGATTTTCAAGCGTTAAGCAACACTGTTGGTTCAAGAATTATGCCATTGCCATATTCTTCAGTCAATGCAAAGGTGGTGAGGATGAATCTCGACTTGAAACAATCTGACCTCAGTGTGAATAAATTTTCCCCGTTTTACTTTTGCTAAAATCAACATTATTACTTACCAAATGTGCACCATGGTCTAATAGGGTCTGTGCCAAAACTCGCGGGCATGGTTGCGCAGTGGCTGCAAAATGCAGCGGTGTATTACCCGCAGCATCTTTCGCATTTGGATCCGCTCCAACCATTAGTAGAGCTTTCGCTAAGGCAGACGATGGAAACTGGCATGCTGGATATCTACCGACAAGTGTACCCTCCCGATAGCAGGCGTAATGTAATGCCGTTCTCCCCGAACGCACAACTACCTTCAGACTATTCAATTTATAGAGAGCGGTGAGAATTTCATGCTTCATCTTCGGACTGAAATCTTCATCGTCGACTAGACACGCCAGCAGGCAGCCAATGTGAAGAGCACTGACAAGTGCACGACTCAATGCATTCGGATCGTTCTCCATGCCGGGCATAGATGAATATTTAACTTGTTCATGGAACATAAGTTGTCCTAGAAGGAAAGAAAGAAAGAAATATTAAGAGTCTGCTGATAATCAACACACTTGTTATTTACTCACCTCGTTCAACTTCTAATACAGCCTTATTGAAGATCATCAGCATATCACGTGCTTCGATTGGTGGCACCACACGTCCGCGTGGCAGCGGACGTCCGGCTTCGACTAACATAAAACTAAATAGCTCGGCAAACGAGAGCAACGATGATTGTGTCATCGGACTCAACGGTTGTAAGATCTTTTGTTGCATTGTGAGAGCATATGTCCAAAGTTCGATACAGCGATCAAATCGTCCTGCATCAGCGTAATGTGCTCCTCTGTGTAAAACAAATAAAATTAGTCGAGGTAAACTTAAAACACACGATGCACTCACCTAAATCTAATATAATAACTAGTGTCTGGATGCGTTGGTCCGAGTATTCGTTGTCGAATCACCAGCGCCTGCATCCTCATCTCATCTGGATCCATGACTAATTCATCCAGTGCGTCAATGTTTGTCACTTCGGTGGCATATTCGTAGGCAGCTATCGGCTCACTGACAATCTTTGGTATCTTTGGGTCCAGATTTCGATCCTCCATAGCACGACGCCACAGCGACAGCGCACTCAACATATCACGTTTTTTATCTACATAGGTGGCGCCCAGCAGCTCCAGTGCGTTGATGCGATCTTCACGCTTTACACTTGGTAAACTAATGAGATGCTCAACAATTGGCAGGTGACCGGTCACACTGGCCGCCAACAATGGTGTCATACCGTAGTAGTCCACATCCATGGTGGCGCCATGTTTCAGCAGGAGTTGTAGAATTTCCAAAGAACCAGATTCAGCACAGTCGTGCAGCGCAGTATTGCCTTTCACACTGCACCGATTGACGTCCGCATTTAGTGACAGTAGGTATTGGGCGATTTTGAAGTGTCCCTTGTAGCAGGCAATCATGAGGCATGTATGACCGTGTCGATTCGCCACTTCAAAGTCTATGCAATAAAAACATAATTATAATTCAAGTATTCAGATAAAAACAATAAAAAAAAACTCACCTGCACCATTATTCACTAGATATTTAACAATTTCAAAGTGGCCATCGAAACAGGCCGCTCTCAGAGGTGTAGAATTTGTTCTGGTCGTACTGTTTACATTAGCACCACGTCTAACTAATAACTTAACTATGCCTATGTGACCGGCTGCTGCCGCACACCATAATGGTGGCGCATCCTCTATTGTCTCTCCATCGAAGGTCACCGAACCCACTTGTTCAACATCCGCATGGCATTTGGTCAATAAATATTCTACAATATCGTAATGCCCGTGACGGCATGCTATAACTAGAGGGGTTGCGCCACCCATTTTGGATGAAACTAAAGTTGCAATCTCTTCTGAGGTACGTCCTTCAAAGCAGCTCTGTAAATAAATAAAATACAAAGTTTTGTAAATGATTTTTATAAATACATATTTGTGTGGTGATATTTGGGATTAAACAAATGGGATTTCAAAGGATATCCACTTGGATTGTGACAATTCCTTTATGAGAGGTGTTTCCATTGCAAAAATGGAGGTAGCCACTACTGGGGGTCCAGTTCTTGATTGTAGATTGTATAACCAACAGGAAGAGTGAAGAAAAATCAAGCCTATAAGAAAGGATCTACTGTTGACGACTGTGGCACACGAAGTAAGGACAATGATCTTCGGATCTGCGCGGGGAATTTTCGGATACTGAACCGCTAACTCTGTTCAACAATTAGGAGATGGGAAATAGACTGCTATAAAGCAGATAGCACTGCTATTCAGGAATTGCGATGGGATTTTTTATAAAGTAGCATCTATTTGGATGCACAACTAACACAAACGACGCGTCGCAACTCTTGTTAAAACCAAAGCTCTGTCACGTCAATTCCATTCAACTGAGGAACGAAGTCAGAAATCATGTTTCTATAGCGCTCTCCATTGCCTGTAACATTCTCGTCGGCAGCGCACGATGGTGAATCGACTCATTCGGATTCTCCTCAACACTGCGCTCCACAACGGCAATAACTTCTTCTGTTCGCACTGTTTCGTCATCTTTCGGGATGCGTATTATCCACTAGAGTGTACGTGGTGCGAAAACGATATATCTTGTTCCGAATAACTTGCTCAGATGAACGATTATGTCGCCCGTAAAATGGACGTTGCGCACGATAAGTTTGGCGAACCGAACCATGGTTTTCAAAATAAGTTTGCATAATTTGCACGCGTTGTACTGGCGTTAATCTATTCATCGCAAAATGGCAAAACATACTAACCACAAATCAACTTTTAACTGTCAAATTGACAATCTGTTGAAGTTTAAAAACCAAACGTCTAAAAAAACACTCTTTATAAACGAAGAGTGCTTGCGTTGATCTGATTGATTGTCTTGTATGATTTGGACAAACAAAATCTCTTGCTCACGCTGGAAATACGCGTTGATACTTTCACACATGAGACCGGGTATTTTTTTTTTTTTGTCGGAGGTTACTACTATCCGCTAGCTAGAGCACTCTGACACAACTACTGGTCCATTGTATGTACTGCCAAACAGACATCTTTCGAAGAAAGATGAGAAGGAGCTTCAGTGATGAAGAGCTTAGATGTTCGGCACACACCACGTCAGCCCCAAAGATCCGCCACCTGATGCGAGCATAGGCAGGACAACTACAGAAGAAGTGTTCTGCTGTATCGTCGTCCTCTCCACAAGCAGGACAGATGGTGTCCGCTCAAGCACAATACATTTAAGTGTTTGGCAAAAGCTTGGTGGCCCGAAAGGACGCCCACAAGCAGTCTGCAGTCGATTCTCCTGAGAGGCAGAAGGAAAGACGTGGACCTTTTGCAGATGCTCGGACGCAGTCGTTTGGTCTGTCTACACGCAGCACACTCACGCCACCGACACTCGTGTTCACAAGAAACCCAAGTATCAATGGACGACCTAACCACGGATGCAGGCAGACCCACCGCATAGGTTCAGGTCCTGAGAGCGCTTCTTCAGAACACAGCCTGGCAAGCCCATCAGCGATCTCATTTCCCTGGATACCAGTGTGTCCTGGGACCCAAAAAAGTTTGACCGTGTTTAGCCTACCGACCAAGTTCAAAGAAAGCTTGAGTTCGAGCACTAACTTGGACGAGGTAAGAGGATTGAGCAGCGCTTTTAGTGCAGCTAGGCTATACCTCCACCTGTTTGTCCCAATATAGCGCATAGCCATAAGGATAGCGAAAATTTCCGCTTGGAAGACCGTCGCATGGTTACCCAAGGGGTAGTGTAGTCTAATGTTCTCGCTTTCCACGAAGACTCCAGAACCAGACCCCTCTCAGGTTTTAGAGCCATCCATGAATACTCGATGACATTCTTTCCCTGGCTCAGAGTCTGGCCGAAGCCATTCCGTTGCCCTTTTAAGAGATAAGCCCCATGTCTTGCCAAAAGCGTCTTTGCACTGCCAGAAAGTTGACAGCGCTTTATCGGGAGACCGGGTAAAGCCTTGTTCGCACTCGGTAGATGAAAGGTACGCACCACACCTGAATATGACTGGGATAGGGATTAGCAGAAACGACTATTGAAAAGATTATAATAGAGACTTTCGTGATGTATACGTCAGTTTTTGTCCGAGTAGAATTACTCAGTTTGGCATTCAATTTTGTCAAAACCAGATTATTGCTCCCATTTTGCAGAGAAAAAGACGAAAACTGTATGGCAAACTAGTTAGTCACGTTCCTACGTAATGGTCACATTCAAAAGTCGCATTAAATCGAGTAGATTTTTCTGGACTAGATTTTCGCTGAATGTAAAACGCTGAACCTTAACTTGGTCGTTAACGTTATTGTTCTAATTTAGCCATATAACGAAATGTCAACTCAGTCAATAAATTCTTGTTTCGATTTGCCGGTTATCCCTTCATAAACGTCAATTTGCAACTACTGTTTAGAAATACGACGGCTGCTGATGTCAGACTTATTAAAGTTTTGAATGTCCCCAATCTACATCTAGTGCCGTCAAATCAAGTCACATTTTGAGTAGATTAGACTTTTGAATGTGTCCATTAAATTAAATGAATAAACGTATGCAGCTTTCAAATTGGCTTGTTAAAACAACATTCTCACTTCCAATTTCCAATTGATATTGTTATTAAAATCAGATTATATATTTATTTCAAAAATCTGCGTCTTTCCCAAAAATGCAAACAGAAATATGTATACATTTTTGAAAACGATTTCTCTCCCCAATTTCATGCGTGAAAGTAATTTTAAACAGGTCTCTACGCCAACACTGTCATCATTCACATAACAAAGAGTAAATACAAAAAAAAAAAGAAAGAAGAAAACTTTCTTATTTCTATTTTTAAAAACATCTTTTAAATATTTTGTTTTCTTGTTGCTTTAATTTTGAAATACCCGTAACCGTGCCTGAGGTTCAACATCTTGATGCCTGCGTTTATTTTCTTTGGGAATTTCGTTTTTTTTTATTGTTCAAAATGAAATAGTGTTTTTAATTAGTCGCATTTTAAAAATAAATTATTTAAATAATTTATAGCACGTCAACGATCTAGTCGGAGTCTAATATAGTTTCAAGACCAACCACACAACACTATAAAAATGCGTGACATATATAATTCGTCTGAGTGGCATAAAACGTATGAAAAATGCCCGACGAACTTGGTTTAAAAGTGGCATGTGTTCATCATCATCAGTCAATTTAAAGATTGTCTAGAACTTTGTGGGGGGATCTTTGTGCGGGATGATTAAGGAACGTTCTTTGTTTGTGGTTCATCGTTTAATTTTATGTTTATTTCATTGTTTAGTGATTTACGCACATTTTGAAGAAGAGTGTCTAGTATTTTTTTTAGTAAGATGAAAATACGGACCTTGTTTCGGGGTTGTGCTCATTTTGTGGTTATTAATGCGTAATTCAGAATACAGCATCAAAGAAGTTACTGTAGGAAGCGCACCCTATTGAGAATTTTGACGCAGATTTATACATTTTTCTGCTGTCAAAATTGCCTCAGGCTTGCGTTCGCTTTGGTTTTTGACTTTCAACCCGTTAGATCAACATTCAGAAGATTCTAAAAAGATAGATGGAATTTCATTGACATACTAAATAGATTAGAAGTCGCTTTGCCACCTTTTACACTGATCTTTCCTTACTTTTGAACGTGTAAATTGACATTTTGACAATTATTGTTTTTTAAATGTTCGATCTAGTATGGTGAACAACCTTTACTCATGCGAATTTTTTGTCCACTCGATTCATCTTTGGAATAGTTTGCCCCATAATATTAAGTGTAATATTAAGTGTACGAACAATGCAACTACGTTCAAAAAAGAAGTTTTTCAACATTTTGCAAGTAAATTTTAATGGAATTCCCTTCTCTTTCTCCTATCCTTTGTCCCTAGTTACATTATGTCTTATCTTTAATTATTTATTTATATATCTAACTATTATTGTAATTTTGTAATTTTTTGCACCTCAGTTTATAAGCTTGTTCAGTTTTTAAAAGATTTATTTATCTTATCTGTACAAAGAATACACGCACAATAAATATCAAATATCAAATATCAAACGTTGTCAAACATTTATGAAAATTGACGCATTTTCGTTTTACTTACCTTTCTGAAGAAAATAATTCTCTGCAAATGTTTCATTTTCTTCCGCTTCATTGTTGCGTGATACAAAAACTAATAGAAACGATTTAACACACATCTGTGCGGTAGAGAATTTTCCTAGAAATAATTTCAAAATAGAAAATTCAACAGCCACAACATGAGTAAGCGAACTGATGGACAGAGTAATGACAGTACCTACAACTATAATCGTTTACAGACATGCAAGGCAAATAGCCCCAGGGAACTGTTAAAAAAGTTGCACAAGTGGGTTAAATTTTTGTTGAAAATTGTAAAGTGTGTCCTTAAATTTGCTTTAAATTGACGCAATATGAAAATGTGGGCGCGTTTGAGGTACATATTGAGTTTGAAGGTTATAGTTTTCTAGAAACATTGTTGCTTCCTTCATGGTAGGATTGGTCATATATGTATAAGAGGTATTGCGGACTTCGTCAATAGAAGATCTTTGACAATTACACTCGATTAACACTCGATTGAAAGAATGAACTTTGAAATATTTGTTCGAAAGTCAAAATTCAGTTTTTTCAAATTCAACTAGCTTTCGAATGAAATCGAATGTCAAAACAAGGCTGCATATACGAAAGGAATTGCAACCTGGCAACAACTATGGAACGAATCGTTAATGGGAAGATGGCCGCATGTCCCCATGGCCAAAACTTCTCAAAACCGGTACAGGTAGGTCGAAAGAACTTGCAAATTGGGTGTTCAAACAATCAAAGAAAAGTCTTGGAAGGATTTGAGTTAAACCGTGATCACAGATCTGCATGCAAGCAAGGTGGATAGTCTGTCAATCCGTGCCAATCTTAGAGGAAGAAAGTGGAATGTCATTGAAGCAGGCAAATCCGAAAATAATGCACTTCTTTTCGATGAGAAGGTCAAATCAAGCTATTAAGCCATCACTTCTCTGAGTTGCTAGACTCTGAACATGATTTTGAGGAGAACCATGACTCCAATTCTTCAAATAGAATTCACACTGTATTTCTGCACGTAAGAGTCAACTTTAACTGGTACATAAAGTACCCTGCGGCTCAGTGCAGCTAGGAGTAGCAGTTAATGAGACAAGGGTTTATACATGGAGTTCCTGAAGACTTACCAGAACTACTCTGTCGGTTATAATTTTTTATCAGCTTTGTTCGGTCTGGTCCAGCATAAGGTTTTAAATCAAAATATTGTTAAGGTAATAAATCCTTACCGGAAAATTCTGTTAAGAATTTTTGTTAGTACTAAAAGAAAGTATACAATAAATAAATTATGCTATTGTACACCAACCGACCCTGGACACGATGCGAATCAGCTTTTAAGAAAAACACCATGAAAAATTCATCGCTTTCAGCAGGACCTAAAACGACCCCACGGTAGAAGAAGCGACTTTTGCGATCAAGTCGCTAATAGTTGCCAAATATGACGGAGTGAATGAAATCCGATCAAAAATGCTCAACCTGAAGAGGGAATTCAATGGCTCTCTTCTGTCAATAAAGTGGCCTGGGAATGCGGTGAACCATCTGGCGATTGCATCCCCTTTTCAAAATAGAGGATAAAGGGGATTGCTCCAATTATAGGGGTATAAAACTTTTAATTCTACACTCTTTGCTAAGATGTTGGAAAAAATAAAAATAAATTATATATATCTAGTGTAATTTGGATTCCACTTGACGTGAAAGTTGTAACACTTGAAAATATGAATGTAGTAGACTGCCTATTCAACGTTCTAAGGGTCTTGTTCTTTGTTGCTTTTAAGCTCTAAAGTTTTTCAAGTAAATATCTTCTCGTCGAGCCTTATCGTCACAATTTTACGGACGTTTTGTCGCCATTGTCGTTAAATAAGAAGATATTGTGACATTTCTTACGATATTTACAGTTGTCAAAACTTTTCCATAAACGTCTGCGTCACTGGACGACCATAGATATACCTATTTTGTCTTTCTAGTACTTTCGATTTTTAGTTACTGTCTATAAAAAAAAGTTTTAATTGTGTAATAAATAAAAAAAACTATGCAACATTTGGAAAAATTACAATGAATATGTATATACAATGTAATGTATTGATCTGTCTGTTTCTGCTGAATGATGGACTGAATATTCCTAATAGATATGTTCGATATACACTTGCGATCACCACGATGAAGTCATATACATTTTGCTCCAAGCGACATGTTCTCTTGCAAAATTCATTCGATGCTCCTTGCCTACTTGTCTCAAAACCTGTTTTGTTTTCTTTTTAAATTTTCTTCTCTGTATAGTACCACTTTTTCGTATTATCCTTCGGACCGTTGCTATGCTGGCTGATACTCCGCTGTTGGTCCTTATTTTAGTCGCTGGTAGAGTAGAATTTGAAGCAAGCTTAACCGCTTTTCTCGCAATGTTGTCACTTCTGCCATGTGTCATAACATAAGTACCTGTTCACAGATAGTAAAAGTTTCCGGGTACAAGATTTCCTACTGGTATAAAGACTTAAAACCAAAATGGCCTCATCCTAGTGATCGCCAGTGCAAGCCGCGATTAGGTTGTATAGAGTGTGTTCATCACAGTGGGCTAAGCACCAAATTGGTCCCATCGGTATCCCTGGGAAACCATCATGGTCAAAACCTAAACCGATTAGCCCAAGCACTTAAGAAATACAGAACCTAAAAAACTGGTTTCAAATTTGTTTGAGATGCCAACATCCTCCAAATTGTCGAAAAAGTACCTTCCAAGGTGTTTCATTCCAAGCTTGACATTCACAGAGAAGATGAGTAATATCCTCAGCGACATTGTAGGTCACCGCAATACTTGCACGTGAGAGCATCAGTGCCCAGATAGTCCCCTATCACCAATCGTAGCCTTGGTCTGATGAGTTTTAATAATTCTACAGATTTTTTTCCGATATCTCCTGTGGCCTTCTATACCTATGTGTGACCATTTTATGTCTGCTCTATTTTTAGTTTTCTCGAGAATAAATCTCTTAGACATGGCTATTGGTGATCGTTTGCCCTCAATTGTTTCATTTTGTGGAAGCTCTGCTCCCTTTTTGGGCAGAACGTCGGCCCTTTCGTTACCCTCAGTATTACAGTGTCCGAGTACCCAACACCAATCTGACATTGTTCTGCGCGCTGTGAAGATTATGCGGTCTTCTGACTAGTTCAGATTTGATCATAGAAGACTCTATCGCCTTTCGCGCAACCCGAGTGTGAGTACTAGCCATTTCACTACTACCCCTAGCATCTGGAGTGGGTAGCCACATCACTTAAGGCTATACAAGTGGCAGTGAGTGTGCAATCCCCATCCTCACTGTCACTAGCTAGCAGCACCTCATCAAGTTATCTTTTCAAGCCGGAGACGGAAGACTGAGGTTTCGATTCATTACAGTCGTCGCCTACATCCATCGCCGGCTGGGTATAGTCTATTTCCTGTTTTTTTTTTGGGATTTCAAATCCTCCTTTTGCATTTTTATGTTAAAATTTTCCATTTAGTTCCCACGAGTATGAGTGAGGCTATGTACAACAGACCCTCGCCAATTCGTCGTTAGCTATTTAGTAACCGGTCTTACCCCCTGCCTTCCATCCTTCGGCACGATTTGCCATCTGCCCACTCCATTACTGGAATTAGATATGATTTTAGGGTTTACTCGCACTTCAAACTAATGGATCACGACATACGATTAAAGCGTAAGCATAAATCCTTGGCTGACACTAACTAGACAAGTTGATTAACCATTTTCAGGTGGGCGCCCACGGGTAGGACTGAAGTCGCAATTACAGATACTTACATAGATAATAGATCTAAAGGCTTTAAATCGGAAAATGTGTTCCAAAGTTTAAGATTTATGTGACAATACCTACACCTTGAATTCTTTGTTAACTCTTGCCAGCCGTATTAGCATTAAATTCTGTACAGATTTCCAACAGCCATACTTCGTATCTACCTCTGGACAGCAAGTGTGTACGAGCAGCATTTATCTCGTACGCATAAACATCAAATAAAAATAAAAAGCACACAAAAAAAGTCCATTTAACTGTAAACAAAATAAAATCCGATTTACCCCGAAAACCCGTATTTAAACAACTAGTCGTCAGAGCCAGATAATGCGCCAATGAATTTAAAAATACTATGCACACTCAGTTCGTTTGGAAGTTGGTATAAAGTTCCCCCTCTAAAGTGATGAATAATAGAGCAATTAATTCCATTAGCGGAAAACGATAAAAAATAAATTTAATACTACAGATTTGTGTGAAGGGGGATAGATACTATGTGATTTCAATTTCCGTAATCAAATTCAAGTTTTTTTTTTTACAAATTTAATCGACATACACATTATCGGCGCTTGACCTATATACACTTACAATTGCGCTACCTAATCTCGCAAAGTGTTATATTTAAAATATTATTCATGAATATCAACTTATTCAATTCTTTCGCATTTTTCGTTTAAGCAGTCACCCGTTCAGGCAAACAGTCAACCCTCAAAGTCTGGAGGCACACAAACAAGATTTCAAAACGAATGCGGTTTACAAAGTAGAATACGGTTATAAAAATAACAAACATCTATAGGTATTTGTGTATCCACATTGATGACTCTTTCTTGACCCACTTTCCAGAGATTTAGGAAAATGTCAGACACGATGACACTAAAACGGAAAAAAAAAATGCAACTTTTATAGGGGTCAACTGAAAATCATTTAAATTAGTCACGTTTCGCTTTCGATAAATCCAACAAACTGAAACTGAAACCACAATTAGGTGTTGGCTTTAGGGAAACGTCAAGAATATTAATTTCGGTCTATCTGCATGCCAGTTTAGTTATAATAGCGAATGTATGCGCATAATATTAGGATTAATCTTCTTTACTAACGAACCTCATCAATGAAACAGTCTGACAAAAATGTTTGCTTAAAAACGTGATCACTTCTAAATTGTGAATATTTAACAGTTGGCGCAAACGCGTGTCACGATGACGTTATGTTTATTGTTAAAATCACCGTTCAGTTGTTAAATATGTTTTACATAAACAGAAACTAATTTGAATGACAATGTGTTTCTGTCAAGTTGACAGAAGTAGCAAATTTACTTTTTCGCTGAATGGGATTGGAATGGAACCTAACCTAATTGGTATAGAAGAACAGAGTTCTTTTGGGTTTCTTTTTTTATAGTAACTGACGCGGAAGCAAAATCATATCTGACAGGTCGAAAAAAAAATACAGAATCAAATTCATTAGAATATAAAATTAAATTCTAGTTTACTAGATTGGTTCCATCTCCGCGAAGGTCATGCATATCTACAGATGTAGGAAGAGAAAAGAACTCATTTAATAAAAAAACAAAGACAAATCGAAGCAATGTGATAAAAGACACCCGCTTGTCTTGAAAGTGAATTTGCATATAGCAATGTTTTTGTAATTCAATTAATCTGAATAGAACAAAGTTTCACAACTTAATTAGTAAAGAGCACGTGTTTGCAATGACAATTTGAATTATGCTAGAGCAAGTTCTATTTTGTTTACACTCAGCGACGAAAGTTGTAAACACACATTGGTAATGTCACGTAAGGCTTTGACATCGCTGGAAAAATTTAATGTCGGTGTCGATTTAATTGATGAAGTTGCCATAATTCACGATCAATCTGATTGAGGGCATTCGAATGAAGCTGTTGGAGTAGAAGGAGTACAAGTAGTAGCCTTCTGACAGTTTCTCCTCGCTCGTGGCGTGACTTTGTCCTAAGAACTGCTTAAGAAAATTTCGTTCTAATTTGTGGTACTGCTCTAGTTTCATTTTAAATGCCAAAAAAATGGGTGTCATACTGGCTTCAGGATTACTTCTAAAATTGTGTCGCCAAGACGTCTACTAGATTGCTTGAAAGTAAGATTTAACGAAAAACTGTGTAGGAACTCATTTGCAAAGTGATTTCTTCCCTTTTTTTGCTTCTTAATTTTTTTACAACTGCGATGGCTTTTTGTCGTTCAGTTCTACGTCAGAGAGGAAGCGTAGAATATTGTGCATTTCAGAAGAACCAAACATTTCTAGAAGATTCATTCATTCATCATTCATTCATTCATTCATTCATTCATTCATCATTCATTCATTCATCATTCATCATTCATCATTCATCATTCATCATTCATCATTCATCATTCATCATTCATTCATTCATCATTCATTCATTCATCATTCATTCATTCATATTCTATGGCCCGGTTATCCATTTGTGTCGCGGGTTGCTCACGTCGAGGCTCACGTGGACCCTCCCTAGCTCTCGATTCTCCGCCATCCATTCTAAATCACCAAGGGCAATCCCCATACGGATAGAGGAGAGATTGTGGACTTGATATAACAATCTCAACCTGGGTTTACCTAGAGAAATCCTGCCTGATGGTACGGATTCCATGACCAATCCTACAGGAAAACTCAGCATTGCTCCTTTCATCACTCGTGAATAAAACCCCGAGATACTTAAACTTCTTCACCTGTTTCAATGGGACTCCACTAACGTGCAGAGTGCATTGAACAGGTGTTCTGGAGACGACCATCACTTCAGAATTGTTCACGTTTACCTTCATCTCAGCTTTAACACAAGCGGCAACAAACTGATCGCGTGCGCGTTGAAGTTCAGTCTAAGAGCAGATGACTTTTCCTCAGATCTCCCAATTCGAAACGTTCTTCTCAAGACTGCGCTGTAACATCCAGTCCATATAAGTAATGAAAAGGAGAGGAGACGAAACGCACCTCTGGCGAAGTCCAACGCCCACGGTGAAAGGTATTGATTTAACGTCGTTTACCCGAACACTGCTTTTCAAGTTTGTGTAAAGAGATTAAATGGCTCTTAAGAGCCGTCAATTCCATACTCCTGTAATACACTCCAGAGTTTACCTCGAGGGACTCGGTCGTATGCCTTCTCCAAATCTATGAAACATGCGTAAACAGGTGTAGCATCCTCCCAAGCCTTCTCAAGTACCATTCCCAGAGTGAAAAGCTGGTCGGTTGTGCTCATCTCCTAATCGTGCCTTGACCACAGCACTGAACACGTTTCCAGTACCTTGGCAAATATTTTTCCTGGGAGACCAAAAACTGATATACCTACCCCTGTCATTGGAGCAATCCCTTTTGTGCCGTTTCTTGAAAAGGGGCACAGTCACGCCACTCTCTCAATCGTTGGTAGGTTCGCCGCATTCCCTGGATCCCAGGCCTCTTTAATGACACGAGAGACCCATTTAACTCCCTCTTCACCTAAGGCCTTCAGAATTTCTGGCCGGATATCGATTTGCAATTTGTTCGCAAAAGTGACTTCCTCTAACGTGGGACTATTTTCTAGAAGATGTCTATTAAAATTGGAGTATTTGTCATAAGAGTCTGGAGAATTAATTTCACTATTGATTCTTGTGTATCCGTTTGAAAAATTCCCCTCAAATTTGCCGAATTTCTTCGAGCAACTGATTTTGGTTGAACCAGAATTACTCTGGCGTATACGTACTTTTTTTGCCGTTAGAAAAGTCTATTTTTTTTTTTGGGTGTTACTGTACGGTGTACATAATAAATTATTGTTGCTGCACAATAAATCAATATGGTTGCTGCATACAGCATACCCAATAAAATGTCAACATTTGACAGAACTCCTCCAGTAGAGCGAAATCTTTAACTAACACCAATCACCGCAATGTTGCGATATTACTTTGAAATTCAAGTGAACTTATAACTTTCAATATAAATTAATGTCTTTGTTTCTCCTTTTTAATTAAATTCACAAATTTTGTGGTGAATTTAAGAGTGAATGTGTATGATCATGTTCATCGAACCAGACAAGGTAACATGTGGTACAAAACAAGTTTAATACAGACAAGAGCACATTGAACAATCTAACCGAAATAATATAATACTCGACGAGTATTTTCCGCTATTCATTAATTACCTACTGATGCGTTATTTAAATGTTCCACTAAAACACCTTGCGGTATGACCTTTGTTTTTGAATGGTTCTTGCAATATGCATGAGTGCTCTATAAATATTGTAGTTTTGGATTTTGTGCAATTGAGTTGAACATTGAAGAATGCCACTGAATAAAGTACCCAAAGAGGAAGTCAATTGATTTATTTTGTTCTTCAATGTGAATGAATTGCAATTTAGTATTCAAATAACTGACAAGCAATATGTAGTTTAAGACCGACATTATGAAGTGAACTCGGAAATGCGAGCATCGATATTGGTCTTAACAATCTTGAACACACTACTCATATGCCCGAGCTGCCAATAACAGTCCTACAGTGCTACCAACTCCTTAAGAACTGAATAATATTCATATCAATTTGTTGCTTTTCACTCTTTGCCACTTTGAATCATTCGTTTAAAGGTTGATAAACTAGAATTTAATTTAAATGTGTTTTCCTGTCGATAACCGTGCCGAATTAGAGGCTTCTCGTAAGTTTGTTCGTTTGAGCAGTTATCACTTCGAACGTACGCCCCTTTCATCGTATTGTCATATTTACTTTGGTTTTTGCTTTTCGAGTGACTCTGTTATTAAGTTTAGTTTATATTATTTATTATTTAATGGCGATTTGTTGATACAAAGAACATAACTTTCAAACAAACTTTCTTAAATAGCGCCATTTAAGAGACCGATGAACCAGTGAAGTTGTTCCCCGTTGCATAACAGTTTATCTGGTAGTGTACTACTACAGAATATGGTAGGTACATTAATGGTAGAAAATTTAAGTAAATAGTATACTACGTTTTTTTAAGTGTTGTGACTATATTTTACGACCATTCACTTTGAAAGCGTCTATTTTTGTCACTTCCTTTATACAGGGTTTTTCAATAAGAGCGCTACAAAAGTTTATTTTAAATAAAACAAAAACGGTTTTGGATATCAATGAAATTCTTTATTCCTGTGAAAGTACGTTCGATGCCATTATGTATGGAACTCGATTTCTTTTGCATGGCCACCACGGGCACGCTTGCAGAAGTCCAGACGCTGAACCCAATTTTCGACGGTTTTCAAGCATAAATCGGCCGATACTGCTGCAATTTTACGTTCGATATTCGTACGAAGTTCATCAATCGTCGCTGGCTTGTTGGCATAGACCATAGACTTAACGTAGCCCCACAGGAAATAGTCTAACGGCGTCAAATCGACGACCGAGGCGGCCAAGCGACTGGACCATTTCGTGAGATCAATTGTTGATCTGCTAGGACGATTATGACGACCATAAATTGGACGTAGCGCTCCTAACGTTGAGGCCACTGACTCCGAATTTCGGTAGTAAATTTTAATAATTTCGACTCGTTGTTGGCTCGTGTATCTTTCCATCATGAAATGGCAAACCTTACTGAAGAGAAATGTCAAAAGAGCGGCAAGAAATTCGGCGTCGTTTGCTGTCCCTGTCGCTCTACTTTTGTTGAGTCCCTGTTGAAAAACCCGATATTTAATGACAATGTGAACTAAAACTTTAAAATTAGAGTAAAACCACAATCTAGACGAACCCTAACAGATTAAAAAAAAAAAAAAAACAAATTATGTTTAGAAATGACACCCGAATTGCAACTGTCAAGTGTCACTATTCTATTGATGCACATTTTTAAAAGAGCAACAAAACAAAAGTTGATGAATTACTTAAAAAGTGTTAGCAGTAAAGAGAAATAAATCCTGAACTTAAGGGAGCCTGAGAGTACCTTAAAACTGTACCTTAAAACCTGTACAGAGATTACCGTAAAAAATACGGGCTTTTTGAAAATGTTCATTTACGGGCTTCTGTATTACAGCCTACATGCTTTTGAAATACGAGCTTTTGTAATACGGGCTATCGTTTTACGGTCAAACGTATCGTTCTAGTCTCGGTCTCACTTATCCAAAGTTGGAGTGACTCACGGCAACAACAAAATGAACTTATAGACCATTTAACACAATTTGTTGAATAGACATACTAGAAAGAAAAACCACCAGATTACGGGTAATTCCCTATATTAATATCTTTCAATTGAAATCTTAACTTCCAATGACGAATACCCTCGCTTTTATTGCTACTTGTAGTATCTTTCAAGTAATCGTTAAAACGCTTGTTCTCTTTTCATTTTGCGTACCTATTTAATATGTACAGCTGCACTTAACATTTTCACGATACATCTACTACAATTAACAAGTTTCACAGTCACTTGCAATTGTGTTAATTGAATGAATTGGGGTATATACATGGGTATACTGCTCTCAAGACTTCAATTGAAATAATTTTGCTGCACATTTAATTTTTACATGAATTTTACGCAAAAAATGTCTGACAATAATTACAGCTTCCAATTAGATGACATTTCGGAGAAGGTCGGATTATATGGAGCAAAATACACCAAGCATAATTCATTAAGGTCAATATCGATGGCAATTTTAGATAAACAATTGTTTGTTGAGAGGTGGCTAATGGTGGTTAAAGAAGCGAACTGTATATAAATTTGATTTGGGCGCCATCTAATGGCAATTTTCTATGCCAAAAAGTGCAGTCGAAACTGTATGGCATTGACGTACTATACAACATGGACTGCTAGCAGCCAATTTTTTGTTAAAGCAAACATAAGCACTAGCTCCTTTGGTTCACGATGGAGAGAAGCGAAAACGCTTCACCGTCACCGAGCAATTCGTGCAATTTTTTTTTAGCGCTGAGTACGCCATCTGTTATAGAAAGTTCGAAATAATTTGAATAAATAGTTATTTTGCGCAGTTTCAATGTAAAAAATAACAATGACGCGCAGAGGTTTCATACTTTCGCCGCACTGAACCAAAAGGGCTAATGCTTATGTTGCTTCATTTTTCCTCGCAGGTTTGTATGAAATTGACATTTCAATAGCAATCAATGTATATAGTGGCTTTATGGTGTGGTTTTAGGAGGGGTAAATCTTTTGACAGTGATAGCTACCAAGCCAACACTCAAATTTGACATTTGTATTCAATAAGTCTTGAAAAAATATTCATAGATCCTTCAACCCTCGAAATTGTATAAAAATGATGCGAAATTGAGACTAAAACAAAAAAAAAAATGAGACTAGGCCTACCTTCTCATTCGTTTGTATCAGTTTTTATTTTTGGGACGAATGGAAGGGACCTACAATTTTATGCCGAGTCCGAACGGCTGAATTCAGAAGCTTTTACAGGACACTTATACTCTCGGATGTTTGTCAGACGTTCGCGAGAGGTGGCGCAGTGGAAAAAAAACCTTAAGTTGTAATTTATTTGTTTTTCCGGGAATCGAACCTGAGACCCCTCGCACAGTAGTTCAGCACAGTAACCACTGAGCCACTGCGCCCAAATTGAGACTAGAAAATCGAATTTGTTGAATTCGCCGGCATTCGATGGATGTCTCTTAATTTAATACTATACCAAGCGACCCGAAAGAAACTGACAGCCGTCAGTTCATACGGTATGTTGCTAATATTTTTAAATATCAAGTTCAATAATGAAGACAAGTAATGCTTAAATGCGCTGCTGAGGACCTTCTCACAGGTCTTAAATACAACCTTTAATGTCAGAATAGAAAACCAGGACAACTTTGCCAAATTCAGACACGGGCAAATTGACTTCGCGACGTATTGACACAACAAAGTGATATCCAATTGAAAGTACAAATTTGTTTTGGGCAAACAAAATACAACTATACAACAAACTGGTCCAATTCACATTCTAACTATAGTAGAATATGTCCATTTATAAAATTACTACAACTGACCGCCTGACATATGAGTCCATTAGGCAACATTTAAGCAAACTCAACAGAAAACTTCTTTATAAATTATTTATCGTAAAGCCTTCCCGAACATCAATCAATTCTCAATTCTACGATAATTAGAAAAATACATACATGCGCTGCGCATAGTATTCATGTTTAAATTGACCTTCTTGTTATGCAAGGCCATTGTCTGTAGTTGGGTATTTTCGACAAAGAACCCATCGACTGGGGAAGGCAAAAAAAAAAACGAAAGACACTTGATTATTATTATTCCGTTTTTTTTTTTTTTTTTTTTTTTTTTTTTTTTTTTTTTCAAAACAAAACAAAATGTAAAAAAAAAATTAACCAAGCCCCTCAACCAAATGTACATACTTAACTGAGCGCAGCGCATGAGGCAAAGGCAGACTTGGGCTTTTGATTGCATGTGTTGGTATCCATGGCATCGCATAATGCTTAACATGGTTCTCGCCCCCCTTGCCCAATGAATACAAATTCAGTTTATTAACCCTTACTTTGTGGGGCTCTTCATTTATTGATTTTGTTTTTTAATCAGAGCGATATTCATTGACGCAGATACTGGCCACTTTTTCAATTACAGAGTTACACACATGGCGTTTGACGTTTCGTTTTAATGGCAGACAAATTACGTTCAAATTACAGGCATAATCAATTCGTGATATTTGCCTACATACAGTTATTCTATTTGTTTGCCCATTCAATTGATCCAATGCAGAGTATAGTATGTAAGTATACGAGTAATTTTGTGTTATTTGCATACAAAATGACAAAAGCTGCGATGACATTCGGAGCTGTCAGCAAAAAGCATAGTTTCTATTTGAGTTTGAATTCATAAATTTCCCGTGGGAATTTGTTTTAGCGTGAATAGAATTACTTGGGAAAATTATATAAATGTGGAAATATAGACGTATTTACGTTACAAAATGTCAAAACATGACGTCAGTTAAAAAATTCATAATGTTGGGACAGTTAAGGACCATTCACATGAGAGCGAACGAACGAATTGATGAAATGCGAACAAACCACTTTTTGAGCATTTATGAACAGAAAATTGCACATTTTATTATTCCAAGAAGAGGATAATTAAATATCCCATCAAAATGTGTTAAAAAAAACAAGTTTATAAACAGTTTAAATAACGAAATTTCGAATTCCAAACTTTTTGCCGCGAACGAAAACACCCTTGGCGCGAATTGTCAAAGTATATTCGCAATCCACATCATTTCATTCGCGTTCCACAAACTAGCGAATAAAACATTCGTTCGAACTTAACCTCAATCTAGATATTGCTGGTAGAAACTGATTGCTGAAATTCGCGAACTGCCGCGACCTAGAAAAGTGTTCATGTGAATGGACTGTCAAAACTTGCGATTATTCGTTCGTTCGTCGATGTTGTTCGCTCTCATGTGAATGGTCCTTTAAGGACATGGGAGCGAACGAACGAATTTATGAAATGCGAACAAACAACTTTTTATGCATTTATAAACAGAAAATTGCACATTTTATTATTCCAAGATATTCTCCTCTTGGAATAAGGTTAAGTTCGAATGAATTTTTTATTCGCTACTTTGTGGAACGCGAATTAAATGATGTGGATTGCGAATAGATTGACAATTCGCGCCAGGGCGTTTTCGCGTTTCGTGTGGAACGCGAATTAAATGATGTGAATTGCGAATAGATTGACAATTCGCGCCAGGGCGTTTTCGTTCGCGGCAAAAAGTTTGGAAATCGAAATTTCGTTATTTAAACTATTTTTAAACTTGTTTTCTTAATACATTTTGAAGGGATAATTAATTATCCTCCTCTTGGAATAATAAAATGTGCAATTTTCTGTTTATAAATGCATAAAAAGTTGCTTGTTCGCATTTCATCAATTCGTTCGTTCGCTCCCATGTGAATGGTCCTTTAGGTTTGTGTTTTGTTCACTTTGCGTTCTTGTGTCCTACGTAACAAGAGTCATCAGTCCAATTACCTACGGTTGAGTTTTTTGTTCTCGTTTTTGGTCCCTTTCCGTATTCACCTCGACGATTTCGTCTACAGCAAGATCGAGAACATCTGTTGTGTCATATAGCAACCTTAAGATCGATCAATATTCGAAAGAGAAATACTCGAAAATATGCATGATTTTCGAGAGCGCTTAGCATGTTTCTCTATCTGGTTAAGCTGAAGGCATTTAGGCACATCCAGAGTTGCCATCAATCCTATCTTTCCTTAAATACTGATGCCCTGTTGTGACATTTTGGCAGTCCTTACCTCTTCCGTCGTTTCTATTTTCACTGTATCTAGCACAGATACGTCGAATCTACTGGGGTGGGCCATCTAGTGGTTTCTTTTTAAATCATAGGTTTTTTTTACAATGACAGCTGCTTACCGAAAATCGAAATCTTGACAGAAAGTCCGTATCATACCTCAGCGGAACGAAATAAGTCGCTTTAAGCTTGAACAACGTTGGGAAATATTGAAAACTTATTTCCAAAGTGAGTGCTGGTGTAGCCCAAACAGTGCGTTTTTTGAAAAGTAGTTTTGGCCGAAAGGAAGCACCCACCGCGCCTGCTGTACGCAAGTTTGTGTAAAAAGTTCGTGAGACTGACATGCTAGGGGACAACACTCATGGTCCCCGTCGTCGTCATACGGTGCGCACAGACGCACAGAATGTGGCTGCTGTAGCCGAGAGTGTGAGACTCAATTCACGAACATCAACTCGCCATCGATCTCAACAGCTCAACATTTCATGCACTAGCCTGAGGAGAATTCTGCACAAAGATCTCGGATTATTCGCTTATAACGTCCAATTGACTCAGCAATTGAAGGCGCTCGACAATCCGCTTCGTTATCGCTTCCCAGTTTGGGCCTTGCTTCAATTGGACAACGATTTTGAGCGAAAAATCATATTTCCTGACGAGGCGCATTTTCATCTCGGCGGCTACGTTAACAAACAAAATTGCCGCATCTGGGGCTAGGAAAACCCGCACGTTATTGTCGAGAAGCCAATGCATCCGCAGAGAGTGACAGTAAATTGAACACATGGATTTGGACGACCTTTGGTTTATGCAGGATGGCGCGCCATGCCGCAATCGATCTTTTGCCACCAAATTCCCAAATCGTGTTATCAGCCGTCTTGGCGATCAATTCGCCGCTTCGGAGATGCGATTTGACCCCTTTGGACTTTTTTTTTTGTGGGGAACCGTGAAGGATCGATGTCATGCCAACAATCCGGAAACGATTCAAGCACTTAAGTCCAATATCATCCAAGCAATCCGTGAGCTACAGCCCGAAACCATCAACAAGGTCTTGGAAAATTGGAGTGACAGAATGCGCTACTGCGAAGCCAGCCGAGGCAGCCACTTGAACGGCGTTGTGTTCCATAATTAATGGGAATGTTTGCTCATACTAATAAAGCTTTAAAACATGGAAAAAATTAATTTTATTGCATTTTTAAAAAGGAACTTGTATTTGGTCCACCCTTTATTGGAGTGCAGTATTTTGAAAACCCCTTTAGGGACCTCAGACTTGTGAAACTTTTGATTCAAAATGGTATACCTACAAAAATGTAACCGCTTATATAGCCGCACATCGCACCTTGCGGCAACAGTCATTAATCATGATTTCCATGCCCGATAAAGCGTACAATGATATGAACTGAGCTACACCCATATTCCAACGAATCTCTAAAACCATCGCGCCTAGGTAAGGTAGCCGTCATGCATTTTCCGATCTTTTGAATTACCGTTCAAATTTGAATGCCACTACTGTGAATAACAATAATTCACACACCCATACTGCCATGTGGTTAAAAAAAAAACAAAATGTTTCACTGCCTCGCCATGATGTACTTGACCTTGACCAAAACCCTAAATAATGTTAAAACAAGTTTATATGAGTGTGTGTGGTCCAGTGTGACAGTTGTGCGCTAAGCGCTACCCACAATATTGGCGCTGTTTTCAATAAAAACAACAACAAATAAAAAACACACCACAAACAAATTACCGACAACAAAGCTAAATTTGTTATAAATTCCGCATCCGAGTTTATAATAACTGCAGCCATCTTCCCCGTCTCACCCATATTTCCTTCCGGCTGTGTGTCACTAACTTACTTTCAATTTTGATGTATAATTTCAACCAAAACATGTGACAGCCGCTACAACAAACAACAACAATATCAATGAACTTGACTAACTTACTACTGTCGTCGTGTGTATACCCAAAATTAGGCAGGTGTAATGCTCAAGCAGAAAAACGTCTGAACAAACTGACAGCGTAGAGTGATGCCAAATTGACATCGACCTTGAGGTGTGTCAATTTTTCGATGGGAATCCATATGATTGTGGGACTCATCTTACCTTAAAAGAGAGAGAAAGAAAACAAAGAAAAAAGCTATTAGATTAAATAATGCAATCGATATATGTAGTGTAGGTAGTTGGGTGTTTGAATATTGTCGATTAGATTATGTATAACGAAAACAAAAACAAACACCTAATTCAACGTTTTACGTAGTTCAGAGCGATTGTATTGTACGTGCACTAATTACGTAGTCGTGTTGGTGTTTTTATGTCTAGTTTCCGTAATGTTATGGAAATTATACAACAAACAATGAAAAGAAAGAGAGAACCCTAATCGTATTACGGTTTGCAACTTATATTCCGCTTAATTGAGTTCAAACGTCAATGAGCTACACTACAACAGTGACTTATAAATAAACATAAGGGGTGGCTGATAAATGACAATTGACAATTGACAATAACTGAACTAGAAAATGCAAGTGTTGACAGTTGAATAGCGTTCTATTTATTATACATGCAACAAACATAATATTAATAACTAGTTCTGCTTTTTTGACGTTTGTGCAATATTGTCAGTAGGTACCTACTGAGTTATGTTTATGGAATTTGTGAACCCATCGGAAGATTATGCTGGAAGTTGTATCCGCACTTTGAGCTCGTTAATTTAAAACAATTTTAAGTTCAAAGCGTCAATGAACCTATGTGTGTTTTTTTTTATTATGTTTTTTGACACAAATTGATGAACATTGTTGTTTGGACAACATATTAATCAATTTGTGAAATGCTTATAAATTCCTTTGAAAATTAACGCGGAATTTGGAATGCTTGAGGGGGTTTTTATTTGATTGACACAATAGTCTGGTAGTCATACCCTAAATTCTAGAACATTAGGTTATTGGGCTCTAAAAATGCCATTAAGTTTTCATTTTGGTGTTACTAAGTCTTGGGAAATTTACCTTTTCGAGGGAATTTTGTTGGTAAAAAACCAACTAGTGGGAAAAGGCGGTCCTGTGATGCGATTTCGTGGGAAATTTGTTTAAGCTAATCTTCTATATATGAAAACGATTAAGAATATGTTGGCGATCTATCGTGCGAATCTATGGATTGATTTAGTCTGGGGGCGTGACACTTCAAGAACGCGTCAATCGATTTGAGACATTTTTCAGCTATTGACTTATTTACGGAATGGGACGATCTGATACGATTTTAGGTTCTGTATCCCTATTTGTGGGCGCAGTGTCTCAGTGGTTAGTGTGCTTGACTACTATGTGAGGGATCCCAGGATCGAACCCCGGAAAAACACAAATGAAGGTTTCTTCCACTGCGCCACCTCTCGCGAACGTTTGACAAACATCCGAGAGTATAACTGTTCTGAAAAACCTTCAATTTAGCCCTATGGACTCGGCATAAGATAATAGGTCCCTCCCCTTCGCCCCAAAAATAAAAAAAAAACACACAACCGAATGGTTATCAGAATCTAGGCCTAGGGAGCCTATACGGACCTTTTGTGCCAACTATTGTCTGAAAAATAAAAATGCATACAAGCTAATGGTTGACGGACCTAGACCTGTTGCGGCAATACTTATTCATTTATTTATTTATTTAATTGGGTTACGATACTTTTCGAAAACCATTTCAAAGTTTTGGCAGGTTTTTTTTTTTTTTTTTTTTTTTTACTGGGGAATTTTTGAAGATCTCAACGATATGAAGAGGGAAAAAAATAATTGTCACTGACCTTGGGAAAACATAACCTAAACTCGACGTGGTGTGGAATTTTATCGTCGTTGGAAAAAGTCCCTTTTTTTTACTGACAATCCACTTTTAAAACTTCACCTAAAAAATTGTGTGGTTCCCAATTCACCACTTACCGCTTCCAACCAAATAAATAACAGCTTAATGCTTAATCCGGGGAATCCATCCTCTGACTCACTACTTCCACAAAAGATATTCGAGATAAACCCTCATTTCAATGTCCTTCTTCTTGCATGTCATTCATAATCATAATCCTCGGTGATGACGAACACTTTGTGTGAATTCTCTGAAGAAAAATAAGAATGGCATGTCTAGAAAATTACACTAAGGCGATCTTACGCTCGAACTACTTGAATATACAAATGCGATGTCACTTTGACATTTATCGACGTAAAGTGTTCCATATTCCACATGACAGAACACCATTAAAACTATTACGAACGATGTGGCATTGAACTTTAAATCGCAATTCTCGCATTCGATTTTATTTTGACGTCAGAACTAAAAAAAAAACCGTTGACAAGTTACTCGTATGTTGTGAAGCTGAATTCTGATATCGATATAATTCCCTATATCCATATGACAGGATGAGTCCGCGTAGGGATGAAATAAACGCCGTTTACTGCCAGCCGTCAGTTGTGGTGTCAGATGACTCACACTAAATTGTTACCAATTACTTAAGAGAGAGTTTTCTCCCAAAGCGATAAAAAAAAAACAGTTTCAACGGAAATGGAAATTGTAAGGAAATGACATTAACACTTTCATGTATTTTTAGCGGAATATTCATTCATAATTGCCTTGCTACAGATAAAAACTAATTCAAACCGTAGCGTAGGTGGTATGCGTGTTTCGGTGCTGACATTTAGTATTGAATTTTTATGTCATTCGATAAATGACCCACCATGACAAAAAAAAAAAAACAAAATAAAGACAACGATTAGATAGGACAGTTAATTACAATGCCCAAAGCTCATAGTCAGTTAAACTGTCTGGTTTTATTTCTTATCAACTGACAAATAATTCATAAAGTCATACGAGTATGAACCTGTAGGGGCCATTTCATTTTCATTGCTTCTTTATGTTTATGTAATCGAATTTGTGTTTATCTGTCCTGCAAACTTGAGAGAAGTGGAATAGTACAACAACAGAAAAAAAAGAAATCAACTGAAATCGATAAATAGTTTGACATTTCCTTTCCCGATAATGAGGGCACGTATAGTTGGCTATCTTTATTTTTAATTCCTGACACTTGTCACTTTGACATATACGAGAAATGTGTACAACTAAAGAAGTGCTTTAAGTCTTTGCATTTAATTATGTGAGACGTATTTAGTTTCACATAAAGACAGAGACAAAAATGACTTGCCATTTATGAGGATGACAAATTATCGACCACTGTAGACCTAATTTTAGGTCAACTTTAATGACATATAAAAAGTAGAGCAATCATAATTATAATATTACTAAGGAACGTATTGTACATGCATTAATTAGTATGTCGCAGCATACGTCATAAATTATCTGTTTACATTCCGAGTGAATAGATTGACAGAAAGAATGTAAGTATGATAATTGGGAGTATCATTATAAAAATATTTTGATGCAATTATTATCACGACATGTCATTGGCTTTGAGTTTTACACAAAAGTACCAAATCAACGTGAATAAAAATCGATATTTTAATGGGGAAAATCATTTGTAAAATGAAATCGTATGGACTTTGTTAAGGGACACAAAATCGAACGTCAAATGATGACAGGTTGTAATCGAAGCCAATAGAGTTGAAGCCCCATTTTGAGAATTACAACAGAACTAAAATATTGGCATTTAAAGAGTCTATAAATTATTTGACACTTTTAAAAGTGTCTGGAGAATAACGGAATAAGAATTCGACTTGGGATTTTTTTTACCCAATTGGACATAATTATATTCACTATCAAATGTGATATTAGGCTCATTCACGTATTTTTTCAAATCAAGTAAATACTAGAAATCTGTCAAATTTAAAAAGAAAAAGTGAAAGAAAATGTACTAGAGAAGAAAATGTTTTAAAGAAGAAAATGTACCAAAGAACAAAACGATTTAAAACAAAAATGTACTAAAGAAGACCACGCCGGGCGGGCCTCTTTTTCTACCTCCTGAGTGGCGCTAAAATTCGGATTTGACCAATTTCGAACTGCATTGAAGATTTGGGTTAGAATTGAACACTCTGCGAGTCTGAATGTTACCAATAACCATCTCAAGGATTCAATGTGCAATTTGTTGTTTGCATTTAGACGTTCTATTACAAGAATTCAAAAGTTTGGTTACAAACAGTAAGTCGTTCATCCTGCGACAAAACTCCCCTACTTCTGTTATAAAAAAAAAAAAACATCCGGGAATGTGCGTACATCCTATTGTATTACACGAAACCCTATATCCTGGACACATTTCTCAGTTCTACCCCAGTTTTCGTTTTCTGTTTGAAAAAAAATAAAAAAATCAACTTTTTCATTGATGTTTTTAGTTCTTCCTTTCACCTTGTCACAATATAAGTATACATTATATTCGCCTTTCATGACAAAAATGACCTCGGATAATTCGGTCACGCAAAAAACCACCGTCGTCGAGTCCGGAAGACTTGAAAATTAGTTCAATGTCAAATTATTCACAAATACCGCATCAATTCAAATGAACATTCATACAAACAATATCGATTTGGTATGGCGGTTGGGCTAAAAATTTCACACATGTGTTGCTATGAGCAATGACATTTGTATTTCACTTTGATTTTGCAATGATATTAGGAGCACTTTTTTATTGTTCATCGTCGCCATTCGCCACCCCTTCCTTTCTTTCAATGAACTTGACTAAAGCCAGCTCAATGTGCATAGAAATAAAAAAGAAATAAGAAAATCTACACCACCACACCCATTATTACCGACATAAAATAAAATTACATATCTAAAAATAAATTCGGTAAACATGACAGGAACGATTTGGGATTTTTGAAATGGTGCCAATATGAAAATCACGTCAAGTTTACGTGTTATTCTAGTTCTACTACAATATGCATTCCAAATGCATTTCTTTATTTTGTGGGGCAACAAGAACAACAACAGTGATGAAGAAAAAAAAAGTGAAACCCCCCACTAATTTGAATCTGCGTCACGCGAATCAATAAAAACGAAAACACCCTGTGCGCGCGCGGACAAATGGAAATAACTTGACAGCAATGTCTGTTATTATTGCCTGTGGTTCGCACGTACCTAAAGCGTACCTAGCTCGCCGGACACATATAATTTAAATAATCAATTGGATTATAAATGTTTTCCTTTTTTTTACATAATAATATGTTTTCCGTACTTAAGTGCAATTGATTTATTAAATTTGTATAGAGCGCAACTACTTTATACAACAATGTTTGTAACAAGGAAAGTAAGGAAATAGATTACTTTTATTCGTGTGATGTAATCAATGAAACAACATAGTTGACTCTAAAGTCAGTGGTCGCATTCAAGAACGCGAAAACTAACTTGAATTGTCGGTATGTCACTTATTGACATTGAAGCTAGAAAGCTGCCAGACTTACTAAAATAGATTCTTCTCAGTTTTTCTTATTTACTCGTCAAACCCTGTTACAATGTTTGCACTTAAATTAAGCCAAGCTAAATATTTGCTCCATATTTTCAGCTTAGTTTTCTGCGGAGAATAACTGCGTAGAATTTATTTTATTCGGATTAATGTCCAACTTTTTACAAGTTTACAAACAAAAATACTTTTTCCTCGATCTGTCAAAATTTTGTTTACAAAGACGTGACGTGCAATTATTAGATATGCAAGCTAAAATGTAGTAGACATTTCTGATTTCTGTACAGTCCGTGAAGAATGTTGCTACTTTTAAGCGTGAAGTACAACTCAAGCTTAGCACGGAGCTCGAGCAAAACTAAATTTTAGCTGCTCTCCAATTTTTCTCTCTAAACATTAGCTAAAACCCAAGTTAAATTTTGACACGGAGTGTGTTGTTGGTAAGTGTCACAGAAAACAGTTTTTGAAAATAATTTCCTTCAAAAATTCATCGACGCGAAAAATGTGTTATTTTCGTTGTGCATTCTTTATTCCTTGTCTGCTATTATTTAATCTCGAATTTTTCACTTTCAAAACAACACGACCTGTCAAAATTTAGCTCGAGAAAATGTGCCAAGACATTAAGTACAGTCTGAAATGAAAATTTGATTTTTAGATTGAGCTTCGTACCGCTCGGCTCGGGTAAAGGGATTCGCCATTCGCGTGAATCTTGTAGCTAAAATTAAAGCTAAATTTTGAAAGTTTTCGTTGCGGATAAGTGCCAGAAAGAAAACAGCTGTACTTTTAACATAATTTGCCTCAAATATTCATCGACGCTAAAAAGGACCAAGGACAATTTGAAATGCTAACTTATTTAATTTTTATTATTTAAAATTTATTTTTTGTGCAATTTGATTCCTCCAAGAATATATATAAAGCCATATTTTCTCAAATTAAAGTCAAAAAAATGAAGTCATTCGATAATGAACTTCTTTCCCTCGAAGCAAAGAATGTGAGAAGTTCATTCGAATGAAAGTTTTTGAATTCGAGGAATACTCGAATCGATAAAATCTCGGACTTAGCGTGAATATATTCCTCATCGAAGTAACACCACAAAACACAACTATATGAAATGAGAATTTTCGGATAAAAGAATTCGCTTAAACTTAGCTAAATTTTGGAGAGAATTTTGTACAAACAAAATTTTGTACAAACCATATTATCTGCTGCCTCGTTCCCTTCCACACCAACATGTCCGGGAATCCAGCACACCAGTATACTGTATGATGGTTTATTGCTCTCAATGCCGAAAGGAACTGACATACTGATTTGGAGTTTACCAGATTGGAGTTAATCGCTTTAAGTGATTCTTCTCTGTCCACACAGAAGGTTATTTCCATTGCTGGTAGTTCCCTGGGTAAGACAGTTTGAGTCGCTTTCTTAACCGCGTAGATCTCTGCCCGGAAAACGCTACACTGATTTACCAGTAGTCGGTATGAATTGCTGATACTTAGTTCTTCTGAGAAGACTTCTGGGACCTGTACCACAAAACTACAAGTATTGCACAACAGTCGAATTTTAACAATTTACAATGGTTTTTGTACCAGAAAACCTGTTGTTGTCGCCTGTTGTACAATACTTGTAGTTTTGTGGTACAGGTCCAGCTCTCGTTCCATTCGCGCTCTTTGAGCCATCTGTGGGTCCGCTATACAGACTATAAATTTCTTGTCAAAGTCATACCTTCGTTTTTTGTAGTTCGTCAGTGGCATGAGTCCGCCCTAATCAAAGATGTGAGGTATGCGCGAGTGGCCGACGATTCGGGCTTCTAAATTTTATTTTTAATTTTCTGAAATGGGATCAAATTACGATATTTTCACATTCAAATTTAATGAGTGTGTTGACGGCATCTATGAACGTGTAAGAAAACTACAGTCTAAAATCTAATACATCTAGTACGTTTTTTCTTACTCATTCACAGATTCCAAACCTCAACCAACTTCAATGTGTTAAGCCGACTATTGCGACTATTGCGACCATTGCGGCGAATAGTTCGACCGATTTTTGGAAAAAATAAAATACCTTGTAAAACCCCCACACGTGGTGATAAAGTTTTTGTATTTTTTTTATTGTGCGTATTCGATGTGCTGTGCGGAATTAGCAGGATTTTCGTACAAACAGAGTGTTCACTTAAATTGACGAATTTGCTTTGACAGTTTTTTACGTTTGTGAATGCGTCACTTCTTGTAAAATATAATGGAAAGATTTTCTGGTAATTTAGTAGTTCAGCCATACAAAAAAATGTTCATATTCATGAAAACAGAGTTGTGGAAATCTGCTAGACAGGTCTCTCTGTCTCTTTGTTCGTTCTTCATTGAGCCTGGGACTTGGTACCAGTGATGCCAGATCGTGGGTAATTACCCATTTCGTGGGCATTTTGCATTTCAAAATTAGCTTAAAGGGCGAAAGGGCATTTTTATATCTCTCAGAACAAAAAAAGGGTATTTGAAATACTTCATCCAATCTCTTAGCAATATTAATTTTATTAAATTATTTTTATATCTGAATGCAATCATTAAATACCTAATGCATACTCTGAAGCAACCCATTTAGATTCATTCAATGAATGCATTCATTTCACTCATTGCAAAATAAACATCTGTCTGTCATTGTGTTGTCAACGTCAACGGCTTCGTGTTGGTTCCAACATAACCACTAGCTCTCTTGGTTCGGAGCGGAATAATTTAAAAATCCACACTTTTTTGAAGTGACATCTATTGTTAACAATGGGGCAACAATTTGAATTTCAACCGTTTTACTTGCCAAATTCACTAGGTACTAAACTAAATAGTTGTCTCTAGCATTCTATGGAAAAATCAAAGATGGTTATCGCTATGGCTCCGTTTCCAAATGCCATCTACTGTAAACGGTAACATAATTTATTTTTACATTTTGTCAACTCAAAAACATATTATTTATGCTTTAAAAAAATATAAATATAAAGAAAAACCATTGCGCGCGTTCAATAAAAAGAGAAGACTGTTTTTGTTTTTGTTAATTTTTGTACTACATACTATGTAGGTATGTAGTTTTATATATGTATATTTTCGTGGGGAATATCGTAGGGTTTTTTCTAACAACGGCATGGGCGAAAAGGGTATTTTTGATAATCGTCGTGGGAAAGTCAGTGCGAAAAGTCTGGCATCACTGCTTGGTACCCCTCGCTCAGTAGTCCAAGAGAATAGCTCTAAGCCACTGGGTTCAAAAAAGTTGTATAATTTGTTGACAAATTTTTCAAAGTAGCGCTACTAATACAAACTTACCTCAGAAGATGAGAAATGACCAAATAATATTTAAACCTTACCTGAAAAAAAAAAAAGAAAAGAAAATATTTAGTAAAATTTGTAAATTTTGCAAGATACCTAAAAATTAAGAAAGAGAAAGGGATCAATTTGCTTGTAATGAAGTCCCTACTAATAATCCATCTAGAAGTTGCCCATTTAGGCCGTAAAGTGAAGGTGTAGTAGGGAGGGTTAATAGGGGATGGCATTGACATACTAGGTATATATCTACTGCCGCAGTGAAATGTCAGTTCCATACAATCTCTGCCAAGAAAATGACGCTAACATAACTGGCGCTCGTGGTTCCAATCGAAAAATAAATGAAACAAAATGACAACCATCTTTGGATTTCTCCATAGATGTCATTTCCAAAAAGTGAAAGTGTCCAATTTATTCCGCTTTGAACTACGAAAGCCAATGTTAATGTTAGAGCGTTAGAGCCAACGCGAAGTTGTCTACTCTCAGTCCAAATATAATATGTCAATGAGGGACATTAAATAACTAAATAAATAGGTGGCGCAACAGGCGGGTAGACACCCTAGGTCTAGCTTCTCGCAACCATTCGTTTATATGAGTTTCTATTTTTGGGACGAATGGAAGGGACCTACAATTTTATGCCGAGACCGAACGGCTGAATTGAGAAGCTTTTTCAGGACAGTCATACTCTCGGATGTTTGTCAGACGTTGTTCCTCCATAATTCAAGAACCATTTATCCGATTTTTCTGATTTTTTAAGTTATATGTACTTCTTACCGGAGTTCGAAAAGTTGACACCGTACAGCCTTACGACAAAACTTCTCCGTAACAAACAAAAAAGAAGGAAAGAGACTGTGGAAATTCCATTCAATATCGTTGTTTGTTGAAATTCTAACCATTTCCCCTTTTCCCGTTGCCAAAGAGAAGCAATATGCAAAATTCAAGTCGACTAACAAGCTGCAAATGACGAAAGCGTGCGTATGAAGTGCAGCTACGTGGACAGTAGGCCTTTGAGTTTCTCCATCACAATGTAAAAAAATGAATTCAAGTTATACTGAAAGTTATGTAACTTTCAAACAAAAATGTAAGACTGCCAACACATAATTATTCTGCTTCAACAGGATTCTTGATGAAAATGATAAAATGTAGAGGCCTGAAGTGGCTACCTTGAGGAACACCGTCAGAAATGCAGTTCCGATTGAGATTGATTGTGTGTTGTCAATCTAAATTTGAGTTCAACGACTGAACTCCTCTTTCCTTAATTAATATAAAAATAAACGTTCGTGTCAGAAAAAAAAATCCCAGAAACGTACAACAAAAATACCAAATAGAATACTGTTCAATATCGATGACTTTATGTGAGAACTTCAAAATGTGTCTCCCATTACCACATTTCGTATTCACCAACAAAATAAAAGTTGGTGTAATCATTGCATAACAATGACCCAAAGCGTCTGATTGTCCGAATGAATAATTCCCTGACATACCGGTTCATTGGCACACAAAAGACAGAAACAAACAAAATAAATACCAGAATGCCAATGAACTATAATACATGTAATTATATATTTTTTTTTTTTTTTAGGTCTTCCCCGACTTAACGTGTAGCAATCATTAATAAATGAATTGTTATTGCTAACTTTCAGATGTCTATTTGTATGGCGAAAAAAAAAGTTATAAAAATTTATAAAAATTGAATTGTTACCTAAACCAACTTAGTTCGTTAACCCTCGTCGTCGTCTGCACATGTTCATTGTTCATAATAATGATGACAGCTTTACAATGTGTGTCCGTTCAAGTGGATCTCATTTTTCGGGTTGAACTTGTATTCATATATCTCATTGAAAATTTTAATCTCATTCCATAAATTAACCTTGAACGTGCGATGGAGACTGGATAGAGAAGACTAAAATGTTGAATTCCTCGTAATCGTAAAAGCATTAGAAAGAGACGCACCAAATGCGGATATGAAAATGAATTACGAATTTCAATGTCAAAGTGAAATTAACATTTGCATTGATAATAAAACTTTGAAATATTACTAGTCGAACGTGTAATTTGTAAGATAAATTAGTTGTTGTTGTTATGAATATTACAACTGTATTAATTGAATACCTTGTCTGTCTGGTGAGTCTGTATTCTGTATCGGCTTCAATGTTGTTCCGCCTTGGGGTGTTTTTCTTTGAATATAGAGAAAACACGTTTCCATGCAATCAATAGAATGTGAAATAATACAGTTTGGCAACTGAGAGAATTTCCATTTCACAAATCACGTAAGAAGACGAAGCCAGAGGGTTTAAGTTACGCACACCCAACAGTCGCCGCCGCTGACGTTGAGGTAACACGTGCCCGAGGACGCATAACGAAAATCTGGCAATGCCATAGCGCCACAAAAGTTATTACAACATCAATGCGCATTGTTTGACAATTCAAACGGAAAGTAAATTGACTTACTTACACTGACTAAAGGAATACTGAGAAGGAGGAAAGTTTCACGTTTATGTAGAACCAGGGACTTCAACGAATTGTAACTTACGTTGGCTTTGGTAGCATTGTGTAGCCAAAGAAAGGGCCTTTGTTGCCATCACTCACATCATTTAATAGTTTTTTTTAAAAGTGGCAAAAACACGTGGCGAAAGTAAGCTCCAATGCATTCATCCAAACCAATAAAGAATCAAATATTATAAAGCTTCATCTGTTGACTATGACATTAGTCGTTTTCTGACATAACTGTCATGCAAGGAAAACTTGACGTAAGTTCGAAATACAAAAGAACATTTTAAAGTTCTTGTGGAGAATCACTATGAACGCAACAATAGATAACAACACTCAAATGTCAACAGAAGTGTTTATGAAGAACAAAAATGGTTACATCTTACGGTTTCTCTCATCTCTCTCGTGAACGTTTGACAATGACAAACACCTGAAATTGTAACTGTGCTAACGAAAAAAATATCAGTTAGTAAATTCTGACCCTGATCGGAAAGTTATGACCGCTTTTTGAACATTATTTGCTTCATGAAAAAATACCCATTAAGATTAAGATTAAGATTGGAAGAGCCAAAGGCCGAAAAAGCTGCTGCTGGTGGTGCAAATTAATTTGCATCACTGTAAAGCAGCAACAGACGACCTACTGCTGTTCATGTCTGAGGTAAGTGTGGACGTGGCACTAATTCAGGAGCCTTGGATCTTCAAAAACAAAGTTCAAGGCCTGAATTCCGTTCACTACCATTTATTCCACACCAAAAAAGAAGGTAAAATTAGAAGCTGTATTCTAGTTAGAAAGACTATTGCTAATATATTTTTTCTACACAGGTTCAGCAATGGAGACACAGTGGCTGTAAAATTCGAGGCTCCAGGTAAGAACCTTATCCTCGCCTCAGTTTACATGCCACATGAAGAAGAAAACCCACCACCTGATACAGTCCGTGAACTAGTGGATTACGCTGACACACGGAACACATCAATAGTGCTGGGTTGCGATGCGAATGCCCATCACATGCTGTGGGGCTGTATGGACATAAATAAAAGGGGTGAGTCTTTGTTTGAATATATTATTTCTACAAATCTAATTTTGTGTAACAGGGGAAACCATCCCACTTTCCAAAATAGAAATAGGGAAGAAATTTTAGACATAACTCTTAAAAGCAATAACGAGCAGGTCAGGGTAGAAAACTGGAGAGTCTGTCCGGAGAACTCCTTCTCGGATCACAGTAGAATACTCTTTACAGTAAACCTACATCCCAAGACACAACGTATCTTTAGGAATCCTAGGAAAACGAATTGGGTAGACTATGCGAAAACGATTAGGGAGAAGATACAACATCCAAAGGATGAAAATCTCACTGACACTCACTCAATCGACAACGCAGTCCAATTAATCACAGAAAACATGCACAAAGCCTTTGTTAAACACTGTCCCAGCTCTCGCAATCGCAAACCCAAAAAGGCAACTTGGTGGACCAGCGAGCTCAAAAAGCGGCGAACTGCTGTGAGACAACTGTTTAACAAAGCAAGACAGAGTAGAGCAGAAGAAGACTGGACTACGTATAGATCCGAACTTAATCTGTATACTAGAGAAATTAGGAAAGCGAAATTTGAATCCTGGAACACGTTCTGCGAATCCATGGAGAGTACAAGTGAGGCTGCCAGACTACGTAAAGTATTATCCAAAGACCCCACGGTCCCAGGATATATTAAACGTGCTGATAACTCTTGGACAGAGACTAGTCAAGAAACACTACAACTCCTAATGGACACGCACTTTCCGGAGTCCAGTCAAATCACTAGGTATGAGAACAATCATACTCCTACTCCATCAGGTACTGAACCGGAAGTAGCCACGGAAAACATTATAACAGAGCACACAATCGCTTGGGCAGTCCACTCGTTCAACCCCTACAAATCAGCGGGACCAGACGACGTCATCCCAGCAATGATGCAACATGCTCTCAGTGTAATACTGCCATGGCTGAAAGTAATCTTCAAAAGCTGCATAAGGCTCTGCTACATACCGCAAAGCTGGAAAGAGGTAAAGGTGATATTTATTCCTAAAGCAGGAAAGCATATGCACTGCACCGCAAAAGATTTTAGGCCGATAAGCCTCTCCTCGTTTCTCTTAAAAACACTGGAGAGAATAATCGACTCATACATAAGGGATCTACTCAATGAACATAACCTATGTAGCACTCAACACGCCTACCTTAAAGGTAAGTCCGTGGAAACAGCTCTGCACGAAGTTGTGTCAATCATTGAAAAAGGCTTACACCATAAGGAATTCACTCTGGCAGCATTTTTGGACATTGAAGGAGCATTTAATAATGTTAAAACAGTGGCCATAAAAACAGCGCTCGAAGACCTGGGAGTGAAACAAGAGATTACAAACTGGATTTACGAAATGCTTAACAGTAGAGTAATTAACTCAGAAATCGGTGAGAGCAACATAAGGAGAATAGTGACCAGAGGTACTCCACAAGGGGGCGTCATATCTCCTCTCCTGTGGCTCCTAGTGGTCAATAAGATCCTTACAGCTCTAAAGATAAAAGGGACAAAAATTGTAGCTTACGCGGACGACATTGTAATCCTAATAAGTGGAAGATACCTACCCACTATTAGCGAACTAATGGAATCGGCTCTAAAGGAATTATCCTCGTGGGCAGGACCAAACGGCCTCGGAGTAAATCCAAGCAAAACCGAAACTGTCCTTTTTACTAGGAGAAGGAAAATTGAGAAATTCGATCTGCCGAAGTTGAACGGTATTCGCCTGAAACTTTCCTCAGAAGCTAAGTATCTAGGCATCATCCTGGACTCTAAACTTACCTGGAAACGCAACACAGAAGAAAGAGCAAAGAAAGCACTATGTGCTTTCTACGCATGCAAGAAAACCTTTGGTAAACGCTGGGGTATGCGCCCTTATATAATCCATTGGATGTATACGGCAATTATAAGACCCATACTTACCTATGGGTCCATTGTATGGTGGAAGGCAATAGAAAAGGTAACCTATCTCAATAACCTATCCAAGGTACAGAGATTGGCATGCATCGGAATAACGGGAGCAATGAGATCAACACCTCAAGCCGGGCTGGAGATGATTCTAAATCTTCCACCCCTAAATGAATACATTTGCAGCATGGCAGCCAAGGGAGCCCTCCGCCTAAAGGAGGCAAAAACCTGGAAGCACAGCTCCTATGGACACGCCTCCATAATTCAAAAATACCTGAGTACCGATCTGGCTAGAACAACGGACTACATGATTCCGTACCAGAGCTTCAACAAAAACTACTCTACCTACATACCCCAAAGACAGGATTGGATTACTAACACGCACGCAAGCGTACAAGAAATACAAATCTACACTGACGGGTCAAAAATGGAAGTAGGCACAGGAGCCGGAGTTTTCTGCGAATCCTTATGTATAAATGATTCGTATAAACTCCCAGATGAATGCAGCGTCTTCCAAGCTGAAATCGTCGCCATCGACAGGGCAGCAAGTACCATATCTACAAAGAATCTCGACCCTTCCAAGATTACAATCTTCGTAGACAGTCAGGCGGCCATTAAAGCACTAGACAGCGCAACTATTAAAGCAAAGACAGTCAGGGACTGTCAAAAAGCCCTAAACAAAATAGGCGAGAAACACAAAGTCACTCTCTGCTGGGTTCCCGGACATAGTGACATTGATGGAAATGAAAAAGCAGACGAGCTAGCAAGAACTGGGTCGGAGCTTGATGCTGTCAATATCATTGCATCAATAGACATCCCAATTAGCGTAGCAAAAAGAAATATCGACCAAAAATCAAGGGAAAAAATTAACACCACCTGGTCTAACAGACACGACTGTGTTATATCCCGTAGCCTTTGGCCAAAAATTGATGAAAAAAGAACACGATGTATTCTGAGAATGAATAAACGAGATATTCGAATCTTAACGGGTGTACTGACAGGCCATTGCACCATTGGTACCATGGCCACAAGACTGGGAATTAACGCACCAGACTACTGCAGGAGCTGTCAAGACGTAGAAGAAACGGAGACCATCAAACACCTGCTCTGCGAATGCCCAAACCTCCAAACTAGTCGACTCCGACATCTGGGAGACAGACTTTTCGGAGACCTAGAGGACATAGTGCAGGTACCATTGACGGACACAATCAGGTTTGTTAAAAGTACGGGATGGTTTACTTAGTAGACCATCACCGAAAAGGAACAACTCCAAGAAACCAGGTAAAGTGTTTATGCATGTTTTTTGTGTTGTCCAATAAAATGTAAATTTTAACCACGACCAAAAACTAAGGGATCACAATGGACCAAAAGGCCCCCGTGGTAGCACAACACATAAAGCTGTGCACTTCCCTCTAACCTAACCTAACCTAACCTAAGATTAAGATTGTCATAATAAAGTTTCCCAATTCAGCATTTTGATCTTGGCATAATTTTGTAGGTCCATTCCATACTCATTCCCAAACATAGAACTGTCAGGAACAAATGGTTGTAAGAAGCTATGGACCTATTGCGCCATCTACTTATTTATTTTTGTCTGTTTCTCTTCTTTCTAAAATACAGTCAAGTCAAATATGTCAGTCTGTCTGTCAGTTTGACAGTCTAACTATCTGATTGTTCTTTATAAATTTCCATAAACTTAAACCGATTTTACATCCATTGATCGTAAGTCCATTGATTTTGTGAGGATTTTATATATTTTCTTTGAAGATTTATGAAAAAAAGGGCGTGGCACATTTCATATAAGACTATTCAGAATGCTATTAACCTTTGCACAAAGAAATCGTAGAGTGCTAAAATTTAGCTTGTGGATATATATGGCCTAAACAAGCCAATAGTATATTCAAAATGTGGGCGGAATTGCAAAAGAGGGCGTGACACGCTAAAAACTAATTGAAAATGCTATGACAGCTAGCTATAGTTGGGAAATTTGAAACAAAAAATTATATTGATTATACAAGGTGGCGCAAAATTAATCGGAAGATGTTATAGTTTTTGCAAATGACGTCGTATACGTTAATCATATTTGACATTTGTGAACTAAACAGCTGCAGTATACAAACAGACAAGGAATGGAGCGCTATACTCCAAAAGAGCGTGGAATAATTGTATCGATTTCTTTGACCAATAAATCGGTCGGTGGTGTTAGCGCAGTGGGAATTTCGACTTCGATTTCCTAATCGTGTCACGCCAACTGGGCAAACATTCCGGTGCTTAGCTACTCTACCAAAGGAGACCCTGCGGGGCCAGACGAGCAGCGAATTTTAGTGAAAGACTTACACATGTTCCCGTGCAAAGTGCAAACAGTGCATCAGTTAATGCCTGCTGGCCGTCAGTCGCTTGTGAATAACTGTCAAGCCATCCTCAATCTCAACAACGAAGAGGACGATTTTGTGTCGAAAATCATCATGAGCGACGAGGCGCATTTCCACCTAAGCGGTTACGTCAATAAGCAAAATCTTCGTTTCTGCGGCACTAAAAATCCGCGTGTGATGCACGAAGTGCGGCGTTGACGCGGGAGGTGTGATTGGGCCCGTATTTTTTTTTAGGACACCATCGGCAATACGGTCACTGTTACTGGCGAACGCTACAGGGCCATGATAAACGACTTCCTACTGCCGGAATTGAATGAGCGGGGCTTGGTGAACATGAGGTTTTAACAAGATGGTACAATTGCACACAGAGCACGAGTCACAATGGATATTGTGAAGGAAGCGTTTCTTGGTCGCGTAATCTCCCGTTTTGGATTTAACCAACCCACACTTCTTCCTATGAGGCAACTTGAAGTCGCGGATTTATGCCAACAAGCCTGACACAATCGCAGCCTTTAAGGAGAATATTCGACAGGAATGCGAACAGTTAATCAGGAAATCATGCGGAAATACACAAATGTGTATCAAAACTTGACGGATATCTACTTAACAGAAAAAATTGTAAAGGTCCAAGAACTTCGCAAAATGTAGACGGGTTTGGAAAAGGGGCGTTCCGCCTGCCAAGCAAAAGACAAATTTTTGAGACTCAATATATTAGCGCTTATGACAAATATTGTGGATGGGAGTGAGTGAGAAAAACAATTAAAAACACTAAAGTTGCAAAATCTGAAGCATAAAAGTATATTAAACACCAAGCACTTTGCTTAAATAGAGCGATATTAATCACTGTGGCACCTTTCATGGCTTGGAACTTGAGGATCGTCGGTTCCATACTGTGTGAACGCCTAAAACTCTTCGTAAATCACCTGATTGTCGCCTATCGGTGCGGTGTGGTTTTGGGCCATCAAAGTCCGCCGTCGATTAAGAATATTCACACAGACCAGCAGAGTATTCAATTCTAATCCAGACGGTCATCGTAGTAGAGAAAGATCTCGCCTAAGGTGTCCCGCACAAAAAGGACTTCAACCAACTTGGGTGCGGCGCAAATGGAGGCAGTTGGCTAAGGAAACGGGGCTAACTGGGGAGGCTAGTTAGTTGAGGCCTTGGTTCATCCCGAACTGTAGACACGCCTTAGTCAGATTTATAGACTTCTTTTCTAGCTTTGCTATATACAGAGTTCGGCAACATAAGTGCCTTTTAAAAAAAAAAAAAAGCAGTAAAACCCCTGACACCTTTGATAAGCTGTTTTCTGGCATTTGTCATGATCATGATCTTTACCAGCATAGCAACGGGTATGTTGGCAATTTCCGCCCGGAGGTTGGCCTTCAGGTGTTGCTGGATCCTTATACGTTTGACATAAACCCAGGATTTAAAAACAATCGCAAGAGGCCAAATCGGGGGTGTAAGCTGGCCACTCCAAATCGTACCTTATTGAAATGAGGAACTCTGAAAAGTGTTCCCTCAAAAGAGTAGTCGATGCCCTTGAAGTGTAAGCCGTTACTCACTCCTTTTGGAAAAGTCGTGGCAAAAAAATACGATTAAAAACTCCAATGGAAGACGCATATTTGTGCCCAGAACGACGCGCGACGTTGGAATTCCAAGATTGAAGCTATCATTGCTGAAATTCTCTCAGGTAACCTGATGGGCGAGCCGAAGGACTCCAGTTTTTCGTCTTGTCACACTCGCAGTCTGTCTGAACGTATAGTGTACCATATACTAATTGATTTCCGGTCCGGAATAGGGCCCAAGGGGTCTACATTGAAGCGATGTTGGAAGGCGGACTGGGTTGCGACCCATTCGAAAAGTAAGACTCAGTGGCAAACTCACGTTTATCACTGTTCGAACGTATGATGGCGACTGACAAACAAGAAACAAGACTTAAAAACCACTCTAATGAGACGCCTCTCGACCGCTATAGTCTGAATGGCGCGAATTTCAAAAAAGCAAGTTATGTTGTTGCACCCTGTTTAAAAAATTCCTAGTTTCTTTCCTAATATTGTATACAGCTCTGCGCACCGAAGAACTTCTAAGTTATTATACAGACACCCAATCAGATATCAGCCAAATTAAGGATAATAATAAAAAAAAACAAACTGTTTCCGTATGGGCACCCTGTAGGCCCAGTTTCTCACAACCATTCGTTTGTGTGAGTTTTTTTTTTTATTGAGACGAATGTAAGTCCCTTCGACCTACACTTTTATTCCGAGTTCAAACGGCTAAATAGAGAAGTTTTTCCATGACAGTTATACTCTCGCTTGTTTGTTTGACGTTTGAGAGAGATGGCGCTGTGAAAAAGTCAGCCTACATAAATATATGTATATAAATTACAGCTAATTGCCAACCAAAACGAAAGATGTATGTTTTAAAACAACAATATAAAGTTACTTAGTCATGGCGCAAAATGTCAGATGCACTTTCCAAACTAATAAGGAAACACAGGTCACACTACTTACGGTAGTAACAAACAGAAGCAACATAAAAATAAAAATTAAAAACGTACGTTTCCCCTTTTCCGGCGGATTTTTTGTTGCATTATTTATTTTTTCCTCATATAAGGTTCGCGCGGTTTTTTTTTTTTTAGTCTTTTCCTTCATTTTTTGTTTATTTCTTTTCTGTTTCTACCATATGAGAAAATACCAAACAAAAGGAGCGCTCCAGCAGCGCACTCTATGAGGTGTGTTTTCAATGCGAAACGCACAAGGTCGTTAACTTTGTAGTACTTGTGAGTTGCTGTGAGTTATGTTGTTTGCGCGCCTTTTAAGACTCGGGGCGAATGTTTTTTTCCGCAATAATCTCGCGCGTGAGATATAATAGCCAACCGAGAGTTTGTTTACCGCATAAATAAAAAAAAAATAAACTCAAATTCATTAGTCCACACTTGACGTCAAAATAACGAATAAATAACATTTTACATTCAATGCAACATTCATATTGACAGACTTAGAGTGTACTTCTTTCAAATTTCTGCCAAGGAAATACCTGCCTATTATTTAAGATTGCAATTTCCCCCTCCCTCTTCCTAATTATACCCAACAACGACCGAGACCGACCGACCGGTGAAAGGAAGGAACATCTCTTATACATATTTATGTGACAGGAAAAAATCGCATTCAATAGAAAAACGAGTGCACAAGATGGAGGCAACGAAAAATGGGGTCATACTGTGACAGCAGAAGAAACTGATTTCTTTTTTGGAACAAAGGGAGTTTATCATTAATTTCTTGCGATCTACTTTGTTCTCATTTTGTGTCCCTCTGTTGCTCTCGATTTTGAATTGTGTGTGTGTTTGGCGTTGGATCTTGTTGTAGGCACAGTTAAGTGATTCATGTGTGTGTGTGTATTTATATTTTTTATGAGTTTGCACAATTGGTTCATTGTTTGGTGGGCATAGGCATAGTAGACGCTGACAGACGGTCTATGTAAATCTTAAGATAAGAAACAGAGAGATTTAGATATAGAGATAACATTTTGGCATACATTCGTGTGAACGCGCTTAACTACTACATATATGGAAATTAGTACAGATTATGTTTCTAGTTTGACATCAGACCGAAGTGGAACGGTCTAGATTTGAGCTGATCTGATTTAGAAAAAATGCGGAAATGTTAATTGCGCGTACGTCGGACAGATAAGTCAAGTATGCTAGATCGGTTCTAAAAATGTGCGTTTTTATTTTACTGACAGATCTGTCATGTTGTCGTAGTTGTCACTCTTTCTGTAGTTGTATTAAGTAGATACATTATTCGCGGATTTTGACGATAGTTTGACATGTCACACTGAAAGGAACTCAGCCAATCTTTTATTGACTCAATTGTGCAATTTATGTATTTTATACAAGCCAGCTGGCAGCAGCCATATACAATATTTTTTGACGTTTCACCAATCCGCGAGTGTAATCGCGAGTGTAATCAAATCAAAATCAAAATGAGTGAATCCTCGAGTGAAACCAATGGAAAATGACATTAGATTTCGAAATCTAACTAATAATCTATCAAATTTGACAAAAATAAGAAGAAAACATTCATGTGAAAACTGTTATTTTACATATATTCGAGTACTAAACAAACTGACGGGAACTGTCATTTCACAATTTGGATAAACCTTTGTTTCTATGTTTTACTCGCCAAGACCAGTACCTTTAGAATGCGAGCGAACAGTCTAGCTTCAGCTTGCACCTACCGTTACTGTCGTCAGTCTTTCGAAAAAAATGTTGGACGATGGTAGCCTGACAGTCTCGCAAGAAAATCTAAAGGTTTTACAAAGGTTAAATCCAAACCAAGAAAGACCATTCAGTGAATGTAAACGCGGTGGCCGGTACGGCAACCAATAAAATCACTTACCTAAAGGCGTTAACGAAGACGTCCCCGGTAGTAGTAGCGTCTTCCAAGCAGAAGTTCTGGTAGTGATAACAACAGCTTGTGAGTCTGTGGTAAGGGCAATACCTTCTTTAACGACAGCCAGGCAGCAATAAAAGCCATATCTGCATCAGAAATAAAATCGAAGCTTGTGAAGTGCTGTCGCGAAGAACTCAAGGCTTTTGGTACACAGCTGGATTCCGGGACATGAAGGCATTCCAGGCAATGAGAAAGCGAACGTATTAGCAAGAAAAGGTTCGACAACTGTTTCAGAACAAGCTGATCCCTCTGTGAACATCCTGCCTTGCACACTCAAGCTTGAAGCAGGGAGAAAAGCCACAAGAGAGGCGAACGCTAGATGGGCCGCATTAAATACTTGTAGGATATGGCCGTCCTTCAATGAAACCAGAACCGAAAGTATCATACGGAAGGATAGGAAATCTCTGTCCACCCCTCGCTGGAATCAAAAAATGAGCTTAACGGAAGAAGAACTTTTTAGAGACTGCGGTGATGAGGCAAAAAGATTCCAATGAAGTCACTTCTTCAACAATCTAGACGAGCTTTCCAGCCCACCAATAGACAAGATAGTGAACTTGAATACAGGGTTATAATGGGTAAGGGACAACCTCTTTCCCCTACAGGCATCACAATAGGTCTGTAATCAGTATTGACCTGAGAGTGGCACGGAGTACTCCTCGCTAGCCCACAATCCTAAACTATAACCTAACCCCCTTTAAGGGGGTAGCTTATTATCTTTGTCGTTTAACTTCTGCTGCAAGCTTCTATTCAATGAATGCTCGGGTTGGTGTGTTCAATACGTCGCGGGAAGCCGTTCAGCGCCCCCATAAAGGGGGGCATTTTAAGAAGTCATAAATTATTTATCTAAGTAAATCTGCGCAAAGTTTCAGATCGATTTTGAGTTACGGTTCATGTGCTATAACGTGCGTAAAGCCTAAGTGAAGACTTTTTAAAATATTGGAAACTTTAAAAGTCAATTGTGGTTATGTTTGCATTGACTTACGTACACTAAACAAAGTCTCCTGGAAGACTTGGTTCTATATACGTATATAGGGGAGAAGGGGGCAAAGATCCATTCGGTCCATTCAAAGGTTTTAAGATCGTGTCTCTTCGATAATGTTCGATTTCCCATCAAACCAAAAGAAGGCAATCATCACACTGACGATGTAATGCACCCTCTCATCGTTTATTATAATAATAGTGTCACATTCATTGTTGCGCTCCTTTGCCATTCATGGTAATTTAATCTGCAAAGTAATTCCTTACAATCAAATGCATACCACACCTCATCAACTCAACCGTTGTTTAACAAAATAAAAACACAAGTCTCCCTCCTCTGGTAAGTGGGTGTAAAACTACACTCCCATCACGATTGCATTCAGCCTTCAAAACAAAGAAAATTCCACAATGTCTCTTCAATTACAATCCATTAATAATAAAGAGAAGAAAAAAATTACATTCTTCAAGAGCAACATTTTCCATTCTGTTAATTCCGCCTTCAAGATCGTTCGCAGAAATTTAACCGTCAGTAAACTGTAATACCCTACCCCCATATACTTTTGACAAGTCTGAGGTCTTATACTGTCGCACAACTTTGTTTGTTTATGACAGGATGTCATATCGCTATTCCTGGGCTGCCTGGCTTCGTTCATTGTTGCTCAATGAAATTGCAAAATTGCAACAAAAGTCTGACAACAGTCTTATTGAATCATTCACCGCACACCGTTATTGACCGAACGAGGAAATCAATTTTCTCCAAAAACGACAATGAGAGGTGAAAAATTACACTTATTCCATATTATCCCTCTTTTCTTAGCTAAATAATGCAGATCTAAGCCCCCTTTCAACGTCTGGCCTTCATTTTAGTTCCCTTGAACTGACAAAGGCCAGAAGCACCAGCAACCACAACGTATATGTACGGACGAAAACGATTTTTCCTGGTTCACCAACCAACCACTCTCCCGTCTTTCCTCTTTCATGTTCGGGCAAGGAAATCGTTTTAAGAATTTGATTTTCTCGAGGAAAATCAGAAAATAGATTTTTGGCATCAAGCCAAGAAGAGATATTCCACTTCTCTTATGTGTGCCTGTGTGTGTCTTCTGGTGTTTATGCATTCATGCTTGCATGTAACTATATAGCCCAGCAAACTATGAACAAGCACACGGCGATATAATGAGCAATTCTTTGGGTGAAAAGCTACAGAAACCATCCGGCCCCTCTCCGCCAAAGGAGAGACGATTACAAAATAACATTTGTGCGCTGGTATTAACTTCCTTAAATAAAATGAGTTCGCTATTTCGAAATTGCATTATTATTGAGTTGTTGACACAGATTCGAGTAAATGTTTACAAATTCAGTGTGCTCACTCTGATTTATATTTATCGTATATACAAAGAATTAAAAAAATAATAAACAAATAGATGAAACAAATAAATGTTTGGCAGCATTGAAAAATGATTTTCATAGTTTTATGAAAGATGGACTTGATGGATAGTAATGGAACGCCAGGGCCCATAAAATATACTTTTTAGTTAATTGTGTCAAAATGTGACAGAAATAAGTCACAAGAAATCAACCCAAGTTATGTAGGCACAGGAAATAATTGATGTTACAACTCTCATTGACATGTAAAACGACAGATGGATGTTATGCACTGGCAGTACTTTTTGAGCAGTTTGATTAAAAAAAACTGTGCAAAACTTCACACCATTCATTTGACATGGGGTTAGATAATTTTTTTTAATTTGGTAGCACTTTTGATAAAGTAAAGAGGAACGTTTTATAAATTCTGCGACATAACTCAAAACTCAGAGAGAAAAGAATTCTGCACCGTGGATCAAAACTTCACAGCATTCATTTGACAGATGGGGTTATACATTTTTGGTAGCACTTTTGATAAAGTTAAGAGAAACGTTTTATAAATTCTGCGACATAACTCAAAAATCATATTAAAAAAATTCTGCACCGTGGATCAAAACTTCACAGCATTCATTTGTCAGATGGGGTTATACATTTTTGTTTTAATTTGGTAGCACTTTTAATAAAGTTAAGAGAAACGTTTTATAAATTCTGCGAAACAACTCGAAACTCCACAGCAAATCTACACTTTGAAGTTAACTGAAATAGAAAAAAATGTGTCGGCAATAGGTAACACCTAAATGATGTGGGCACAGTCAACTTTCAGTACATACTTTGAATATCAGAGCTGTTGTGAAACTATTATTTTATTAAGAAGTGTACAATAAATTAAATCTTAAATCATTTAATAGAATGAATTATATGTTTGTTTTCGACATTTGGTAGCACTTTTATTAGTGTTGAGGACTATTCACATGAGAGCGAACCAACTATTTGCGAGTTTTGACAGTTCGTTCACATGAACACTTTGCAACTTTGCATGGTCGCGGTAGTTCGCAAATTTCAGCCATCAGTTTCTACCAGAAATTCCTAAGTTGAGGTTAAGTTCGAACAAATGTTTTATTCGCTAGTTTGTGGAACGCGAGGGTGCTTTCCTTCGCGGAAAAACATTTGGAATTCGAAATTTCATTCTTTAAATTGCTTTTAAACTTGTTTTCTTAATATATTTTGATGGGATAATTAATTTAAGTAGTAAACGATTTGACAGATGGGGTTGTGTTTATTTTTTTTTTTAGAAATTTGGCAGCACATGTTTAGTAGACGATAAATGACTGCTAATAACAGTATGCTAAAAGATGTAAGAAAAAAAAACATGGAGAACAATGTAGTGAAACGTCAAAGCCGTGAGTTAACATCTCTTGTTTTGTCATAAGCTACGACATCAATCGACACGTCACCTAGAGTGAAGAAAACTAAGTAAAATTAATCTCCAGTGATCTCATTCAATTATTCTAAAGGACAAGTGAGCAAAAAATTATTAGGGAAACGTCTTCTTAATGACGAAAAATTGAGAAAGTCAATTACAAGTGATTAATTCAAAACTTACTGTCAAACGAAAAAATGAGAAAGTCAATTACAAGTGATTAATTCAAAATTTACTGTCAAACATTTCCGACAGTCAAGTGTGTGTGACTGGTGTGCATCATTCAAATTCAATTGTTCCCATCACACCACAAGTACCAGACAAAACGTCAATTGAGCTCATTGTGAGAAAAGCCAACACCAACAACAACAATGTGTTGCTTAATAATAAATTCAATAACCTTTGTAATCGAGGAATAATTGTCAGTCATTCAATGCAATTTATGCGAAACAGTCCGGCGTTCTGTTCAATGCATTGGCTCATGCATAGGCATATACGATATACCCAATACCCATGTGAACGTATCTTCTTAGCAGGTTCTTGATGAAAACAACAACAACAACGAGAATCAAAATCAATATCAACGAACAAATAAAAAAAAATTCGCATTCTACTGTTACACACAGAGAATGTAATTAGATCGTTCGCCTGTCATTGTATTCGATGCACACTTATATACAGTGCTGCTGCGCTGCGCATAAATAGCTCAACGCTCAAGTGAAAGATGAGATACAGTCAACCGGAAATTAAACGACTGTCCCTATTCGACACTCGAGGAGATTGAGCGGGTGTGCCGGGAAAGCGAAGACATTTAAACGGCTTGCTATTTGCCAAGTGCGTGTGCTGTTGCTGCTGCAGCAACAAGCGGATTGCAATGCAATTGCTGTTTATACTGTTTCATCTTACTGGTCGAGTTCTCTCAACTGAATGCGATCGTGATCAGATTATTGCGTTCGTTCAGTGACTTGGTCAATACAAAGCCAAATTTATAATGTATACTTTACGCACAGGGTGATTCAATTGATGGTGAATTTACCACATTTCCTGTTTGTAGAGCGAATGTTGCATTGCTTTTGTGTCGGAATCTTTGAAGCTACGAAAGATTAAACAAAGTTCGCGTCAACGTCCGTCTGATATGTGAAATTACGTTGAAATGTCAAAATTGTTGATTTGTTCATTTGCCTGGGTGAATCACAGAGATAATCGCTGCACGTATAGAAAGTGACAAATGAATGATGGGTAGGGTACATAAAATCACAATAAATATATATAAATTTAATGACATTTGGGCTAACATTTGCTGCGAATTTATAGGCGCATATGCTGTTTTAGTCAGTCAATGTGAAATCTCTGTCAGAATGAAATAAGTGCAACACAATCCAACATCAAGTTAATTGCAGAATTTACTTGCAGTATTCGCCTACGCAGTGGCGACGTAAAATAAGGCAATTTTTTTATTACAAACTCTATTGTACTCGGCACTGACATGTGCAACATTTTCATTTTGTGGGAACCACCACTGATGAGCTTAGGTTGTCAAGTAATAGACCAACAAAAATGCAGCTTTTACCAGCATCTATGCTAGATACGAGTTTTTTTTTTTTTTAAGATTAACCACCAGGATACGTCAAAGGCAATATACAACTTTCCAATAATGGAGTTGTTATTCCGCCATGCTTCCATAACTTCCCAACTTCACCGCAGTCATTCATTTGCAAGAAGTTACGTTTATTATTGCAGTAACTAATGATGTCATAAAATAGAGTTACGTTCCGCTCAAATCAGTTCTAAATTGCATACTGTCAGTTATCTGTCAATAAAATCACATCACATTAATGACAGGTGACAGATCGAAAGTGTCCCAACTCACAGTTGTAGTCAAAATCGAAATGCGTCAATTTCAACTGTGTTATCAAGCTTTTGGTGCGGCGAAATAATTTTTCGTAGTTTTATCCGGTTTTTCACAATCGATTTACATATTTTGTAGGGACCAACGTACACGCAGCAAACTGTCAAAAATTATGTAATAGAAAATACCGGGCCTTAAACGAAAGTTTAGTCTGAAGACGAGCCTTCTCCTAACCATATTCATACAGAATACATTTTTAGAACGATAAATAGAAAGAAAATATTGGACAGCGCCAATGATGACATTACATCTTCTTTATTTAATTCATCGACTCGTTTTGACTTTTGTGAATGTGTCAACGATATGTATAATGAGTGTTTTTTTCTGCAATGAAGTGAATTAATGATTTTGGCAAACATTAACATCTTTCAGAAAATGACACTTGTCAATTTGTAAACAAAATTGTCAAAATTAATATGCAAACTTATGGCAACGCTACCTAAGATAATTAAGGATTCTAGCTTGCTCATTTCGCTTAAACGAGACAACTCTTCCAACGAGGAAACATCAAAACAGTTGATCAGATGTCAAATTTATGCTGTCTCACATCGAATTCATCAAACATGGACAAAACCGGTCATCTTGTCAATAAACAAAACATTGTCTTCCGTAAACATTCATTGATCACAATTAACAGTGCAACACCCTGTTAAATGTCTAAAATCCTTTATATGGTCTTCCAACTCGACCATGAAAAATCATACGATTAACAATCTACGATCGAAGAACGATATAAATGCGTGACAACCACCTCCACCACTTTAGCTGAAGCTCAGAAAATTGTGGTTGTGTTCTCATATTGCTTCCTCATTGCTTTAGCGGATGATCATCGCTTAAGAACAAAGGAATAAAACAAAACGAAACAAAATACCCAAAGCGAACGTAAATACGTATAGGTATATAAAGTATGAACATGAACGTATGTTTATAATAAATTCCAATATTGTTGTCGTGGTTTCATTTTCATTCTACACGCAGTGTAGAATATTGCAAAGAAAGATGGTTACTTGTACATTATTTCCTTATATGTCAACTGCGCTTTTAAAGAGTTCTGTATATGAAGTGAACGTCTGCTGAGTGTTGACCTCCCCAGTTGAAGTCCTTGGCATCACTGTAAATGGAATTACATATTGTTGTTGTAGTAGGTAGTTGTTTGTGGATATCATTTCTGGAATCTTTGTACTGGGAAAAAGTTGAAACACACTTAAATTGACGTTAAATGTCAAAGTTTAAACTGTCGTCGAGAAAAAAGTAAACCGATAGCAAAGATACATACTTCTAATGACAGTAAATTATGTGTCATTCATAGACAAGTGACCATACAAATGTCAACAATCTGACATTTAATAGAAATTTACAGCAGCATTGTAAATTTTCTGCACGATCAATTGTGAGCAAAATTAAATATATTTGGCAGCATTGGATTTTCCTAACTTCGGTCAAGTATGTGTATGACTGTATGAGGAACATTAATGCGAAAATTATTCGTTATTATGTATCTTTCTTTCCCAGGTATTCATTACCTGAGAGACAGCATCCTCTGTGAAGTGTCAAACTAAATTTTGCACGTTTGTTTCATCTGCAGTGTCGCTCGTAGAATGTCCCCACATCCTTTTTTGGGGTAAGTAGCGGACTAATAGTAGAGTGATTTAAAAATCTGAAAAACTTAACTTCAACTATTAGGTAATGGCGGTAAGTAAACGTCAATTCATTAACATAAAATATTTGACTCATTTTTTTAACATTTACCGCTTTTATTTAACTGTTTTGCAAAACAAAACTTCTGTAGGAACTAATGTCGATTTCCATTGGGCAAGAAAAAACACTTTTTTTTAAAGATTCAGTCCAGATTTTCTGCTCTAGAAATCAGCTGTCTGTCAAATTCGTTTTCCATTGGGCGGAAAAAAAAATACTTTTTTTTAAGATCCAGATCACTTTTGCGAATCTCGATTCGAAGGCGAGATTCACACATACTTTTACCAATACCAAAACAAGAGACATTTGTAAACACAACAAATTTGATAACACACCAACACAAATGCAAATAAGAGGTCATCTCATTTCATGTTCCATTGGGGCAGGAAAAATCTGAGATCTGAGAGCAAAACGGTAAAAGTCCAATGGAAATCGACATAAGTAAACGAATGAATGAACGAAAAAACAAGTGACTATGTCATTTCTGACACATAAGAGTTTTATGAATTTTGACGTTACTTTGTCCGCATTTCGTAATTCATATGAAACTAATAACAAAAGCATTACCTAAACACAATTCTCAATCTAGAGAACAAAAACAAACGATTAGACGTCAAAGATTTTTCCGACTTTTGACGTTTCTCTGTCTGCATTTTTTTTTCCTAATTCCTATGAAATCTACAACAAAGCATTAGCAAACCTCGATTAACAATCTGAAAAACTGGACTTCAACTATTGATGGCGGTAAGTAAACGTAAATTTATTACCATAAAAGATTTGACACAGGTTTTTTTTTGCATTTACTACTCTTGTAATTAACTGTTCTGCAAAACAAAACTTCTGTAGAACTAAGTAAAGAAATGAACCATTTGACTATATCATTTTTGACACATAAGATTCTATGAACTTTGACGTTTCTTTGTCTGCATATCGTAATTCCTATGAAACTAATAACAAAAGCATTACCTAAACCCAATTCTCAATCTAGAGTACAAAAACAAAACGATTAGACGTCATTTTTGACGCAAAAGATTTTTAATTTTTATGACTTGACGTTTATCTGTCTGCTTTTTTTTTCAAATTCCTTTGAAATCTACAACAAAGAATTAGCTCATAATATTTCCAAAAACATAACAAAGACAACCGTTTAAAAAACATCACAAGCGATTTATAGTGCAAGCCAAGCCAGTAGAACCAGTTCAGCTCATCAGTCAAGAAGTTAGTTATCATTTTAATACGCGAAATAGAAAAAACAAACAAACGACAAAATTAATGTCAAGTGGATGAACATGTTTAATAGCTCCTACCCACTTGTATCAATCACTTATTTAGAAAAAAAAACAACAAATTAAATCCACACTTCAATTGATCACTAACGCCAATAAGCCAATGCAAGCCAACAAGCCATTATGCAACTCGTTGCTAAATAATTGCATCGCATTACATGACACACACAAACAGTGCAATTTACTGGTTTTCGCATTTATTTATTTATTGCATTTCTCGACAACTATACAAATTTAGCACATGGGAATCACACACGAGATAACCCACTAAACAGATTTAAATGCGCTGTCAGATTAAAATCCAAGCCCATAGTGGATTATGTGTATTACAAAATCCACAAAGGGACCACCTTCCATTAACATCAAGTTTTTGGTTTTCGGAATAATAATAATTGTCTGACAGAAAGTACTGTTAAAATAAAAAATAATCATCAAGTCGTCGCGTACCATCGAGGCCAAGGTTTTTTGGCAAAAGAAAAGGCCATCTCATCCGGTTAAGGTCTCCACAACAACGGCAAAAAAAAAATCGTGCAAAACTCGACGTCGTTTATCTTTTCGATCCGTTTGGCCAATTTACTTTGTCCTTTCCTCTTCACTGCGGGCTGGTGTTTGACGTTTGCGTTGCCCTGGTTTTGTTTGCGTGCCGTTTGCTGGTTCGTTGCACCCTCTTTGGCAAATTTTATGCTCAAACAGTAGTTGTTACTGTAAACAATGGTCTCGTCGAAGATTAAAGGAAAGCAAAAACATTTTTTTTTTGTGTTCAGCAAATTAACGCTTAATGACAATAAGCCACCACAGCTAAAGCTCAAGAGCTGCCATTGCGTTGGTTTGGAGTTGACAGAAGGAAGCTAATTACCTAAACGAGGACGGTTGCTGTTGGCGTGTTCTCCCTCTCTGTTGCGGTTGACCTTCATTTGATAAAATATTTGGTAAATGACAAATCAACGCGCGATATTTATGCACAGCAATTATCTTTAATCAAACCACTGACAGCATTGACCTGAGGTTTTTGATTGTACTGACAGAGTTGTTGTTGGTTTTATTTGATCTTATAGCGCCGCTCGTCTTGTGGTGATGATTAATTCGATTGATTGTGTTGTATAGGCATGTAGAAGCTGGAAGCGGAATTGATTTTATCAAAAAGTATAAAGAAACGTCAAAAAAACAGACACACACACAACACATGCCTTTGCTTGAGAATTAGAAACCATGACATTAGAAGTAAAACGTTTTTTTTTTTGTTTGTGTTTGATTGAATGATTTATTTATTTATTCGGCTAGTAATGAGAAGCACGTGTATTGCTTACGACTTGAAAGCTAGTAAGCAAGTGGAATTGTTTTGTAGAACAAAACAACAATTTGATACAGCTGCGGATTATCCTAAACTGGTTGTTTAAAAGTCAAAACAAAGACTGCTCGCCGGTCGGCTCGTGTGCTGATACATTTTGTGAATTAATTAATTTGACGTTGTTAAGTCTTAAAAGCGTTTCCTAGCAAGTGCGTCGGGCACTCAAATTTATTTCAGAATGACAGATTACAATTATACAATCCCCTGTCATTTATGAATCGTTTGCGCACATTCTATAAAATCAGCGCTTAAAGTTGATATTTCACGGTAAATTTATTTCCGGTCAGTAGTCGTGTTGCCTCAATTCGTGATAAATCAATTTTCAATTGAAAATAAAAAAAAAATAATAGCCTTGTGTGGGTTAGAAATTATGCGTATGTGTACTTAGTACACTATTGTAAATCGATGGGCATTACTTTTAGCTTTATGAGGTTGTCAAAAATCATAAAACCATCAGCTTTTTAGTCGTCTTTGATTAGCTGAATAATCAAATTCATTGTCAGCGAAGAAGAGATTTCAAGATAAGATATTTTAATGCAAGAGATTTTGAATCGATTGATTTTGATAGAAGAGATTTTAAAAACAGGATTTTAATTTAAGGGATTTCAATACCAAACCTTCCAACAAACCTTTTCAAAAAACTCTTCCAAAACCATCTTTCCAAGGTATTTTTCGGGTTATGAATTTCGGGATTTTATGCTTTCGGTATTATCCATTTTCGGGATTTTGGGTTTTCGGTATAATGGATTTTCGGGATTATGGATTTTCGAGAAAGTCAAAAATCCCGAAAATCTATAATCCCGAAAGCCCCAAATCCCGAAAATCCATAATACCGAAAGAGCAAAATCCTAGAACGACTAAAATCTAGAATGGACAAAATCTCGAAAATGAATTTAATAGATTTTGATAGAATTATACTTCACTTGTCGGGAGCCCGATAAGAAGAAGAAGAAGAAGAGACATGCACGTTCCCGGATGTTTAGTTTCTAGCTAAGTTTACTGTCTAGAATTATACCTAGATATTTGGCGTGTTTTGTGAATTTTAGCTCTTGGTCTCTAAGTTTAGGTGGAGCTATATTTGGTACTTTGTATTTCTTCGTGAAAAGTATTATCTGTCTTGAAGGGGTTGACATCAAGTCCAACCGTATCCGTTAATTTTAATAGTTTTTTTAAGAACTGATTCCATAAGACCTCTTATGGTGTTTGGAAATATGCCGTCTCTACGAAGAGACGCGTGTTGGTAATTGGATAGTGAGTTAGATTTTAGTTTTTTTTTTTTCTAAAATAGATGTCATGAGTCTTTCGAAGGTTTTTAAGAGAAACGAAGAGAGGCTGATTGGCCTAAAGTCCTTTGGAGAGACATGGAAAGCCTTGCCGCTCTTTGGTATAAAAATTACCTTGACCCTTTACCATGAGGCTGGAGTGTAGCCGATATTTAAAGGACTTATTGAATCTCCACTGGTGTTATATTATCAGGGGACTAATACGGAAGGAAGCTGTAAACAGCCCAGTTTATTTAGCGGGTATTGACTATCTCCTCCGGTATTTCCTGGATGAGTTGCTATAGACCGGTTAACGTATAGCGTATTACCTGGGAAGTGGGTATTTATGAGGATATCTAAGGTCTCTTCGCTGGATGTGGTCCATTCACCGTTCAATTCTTAAATGAAGCTGAGCAGAGAATGTCCCGTGATTTGGAAATATTTCATTTTCCTGAGCCTACTCGAGTCGCTATTGGTTTCTATTTTACCACAAAAGGATCTCCATGAATCTCGTTGGGCTTTTATGATCTCTGCTTTGTAAAACCAGCCACTGTTTTTATATTTGACCCAATCCTCTTGAAGTCACGAGGACTTAGCCAACTTAAAACATTTCCTGCTATCTTTTCGCAGTTTTACTAATCGGTTGCTCCTGCTCCAACAGGTTGGCTTATTTCCAGTTTTGTGCCTGCTGACTGTGCATTTGTGCAAGCTCTTCTGAAGGCATCGTTCATGGATTTGGTAACTTTGTCCAACATGAAATCAAAGTCTGATGGGGAATTCGGTTGATTAGGTACGTGGTTAAGCTTCTTCGTGCGAAGAGAGTAGGTATAGGCCTGCCAGTTAACTTTTCTAGGATTCCTAAAGCTTTCGATTTTAGGGCTTACAGTAGTCAATGGTAATTTGAATATATCGGTGGTCCGAGAATGAAATATCTCCCAATACCATCCAATTGCTAATGTTTAGTTTAGGAGTGTTAGGGACGGGCCCTTTGTCGTCATATGGCATGTAAACGGATTATAGCAAGAGCTTTTTGTTCCTGTCTCTGTCCTATCTCTACGCAAACAAAAAATTAGTAAGGAATACCACCTTCCCCTGGAGCTGAGGTCAGTCTAGAAAGTTCACTTCAATGCGAGGTAGTTTGCATCTAGTTTGAATTTTCCTGTGGATTCAGCAGCTTTTTCGAGGTATTCGGCTGAAATGGATACTTCAACTTTGATGTCATTTGCGGAGAGAGCACTGTTAACCTTTCGAAAGGACCTACTGTCTTTTACTTTCGAAAACGCTGACGAGAAATTTATAATTCTTCTACCTAACCTTATTAACACTTTTTTTAATGAATAAACTGAATTTTTGTATAACAGTTGGACATCGTTTAGTCTCTTGGAGATCCTACAGTTTATTCAAACAATAATTGTTGTTGTTCTTCTATATTTCCTAACTTCACAATTTTTAACTTACAAAAACTGGGCACTGTCAGATGGCCTCAAACAAATTGTCTCCGAAGAAGTACCTGCCCAAATAACAGCCCTCTGTCCATTCCAATGGTGGATGAGACTATCTGCTAGATGATGCTCTATATTTTCTCAACGTGTTTTTGAATAAAAAAATGAAAAAAACATTGTCGCCTCGTAATCTACGAAACATGATACCGCATGAAGGTTGTAAAATTATATAGCGCATCAAGTAAGATATCTGTTCAGCAACCCCTTCCGGTATCTGGTGTACAAAACAACCAAGCGATTAAAATGTTTAATTAATTTTTAATAAGGTCATTCAGCTAATTGTCAACAACGAAAAACAATTTATGGTTTCCATCAAAATCAATCACGTAAAACAAACTGACCCACCAACGACGACGACGATGATGAACAGAACAATAAAAAAAAATCTGTTTCATGGTCAAAGACTATACAACGGAGAAAAATAAAACTTTGGAAAATCGAAAAACCATAAAAAAAAAACATTCTTAGCCCATTTTGTGGTTACCATGTTAAAAATTGCAACAGACAGAGCTGTCGGGTATTTTCTTAATTGGAAAAACAAAACACAACATTATATCGCCAATTACAGTTCAAATTGTGTTGCTGGTAATTCTGTTAATTGTCTTAACGAAGGACAGTTAACATTTCATATGAAGTTATAGGGCAATCACTTGGTTGTCTTTCGAGAGTCGTGTCCAGTGGGTTCAGTGAACAAGCTGCCCTTCTTGGTGACAAGAATGTGACTCAATGCAAACGACTTGTTTCATTGACCTTTCCAATTTGTGTGTGTCGGATACTTGACTTGACTTGGCGACACCTAAACTCTCTGGGGTGGCTTATGTAGACTGAGTAAGCAGAAAAATTGAAAATACTACCGAGAATTTTGAAGGAAATTGGTTTAATTGCATTTTTTCTTATTTTGTTTTTTTTTTTTTTTTGTTTTTTCTTATCCAAAAAGATAGCAGCAATCAAAACTGATAGTCTTGAACAGATTAGATTACCTATAAGACGATAAAAATGTTATTTTAAGTCAGTTGTAGGTATGCCAGATCAAATGCGAGTTGACATTGACAGAAGCCAATGACTGAAACAGTGGTTCAACAAAAGTCAAAACATATATAAAAAAATTCAACGTAATTTTACATGTTCAAAATGAAGATGGTTGAGTTTGAGTTTTTGTTTTCTCTTTTGACAGTTGACGGTTTGCCAAAGATGTATACCCCATCAGGGGTTGTTTTAGTTTTGAGAGCACCGCTTATCGAAATACTGGTAGCTGTTTGCACTTTGCCTAATGAGTTGTTTTCTGAAGAACTTTTTCTAGTGCAATCCACTAGACAGATAAATATAGCTAGCGCGTAATACTAGATTGCCAGCCCCAGGTTTTAAGAAGCTTATATAAATTATAAACTCACACAAATTCCGCTGTCAGGCACCATTTAACATAGACGGTGAAAGTCAAGACTTCCGTTCATCTGATCAAAATGAGGTGAGGATAGCATATCCAGGCTGAAGTCCAATAAACCTGCTGGACCGGACGATTATCGGCCGAGCTTGGACGTTTTGACCGAAAAATTCTTCGAGTAATTTTCGGTCCCGTTTGGGTTAACGGGCAAGCTGTACAGCGACATCGGTTGGAAAGAAAAGTACGTATCACTTGACTAAGGTTAGAAAAGTACGTATCACTTGACTAAGATGGCTAGGACATGTTCAGCGAATGGGCATCAACGCTCCGACCCGAAGAGTCTTCGATTCCAACCTGGAGGGACAACGCAGTAGAGGGAGACGTCGCTTTAGGTGGCGCGTACAAGTGGAAGAGGAACTCAACCAACTTGGAGTGCATAACTGGAGGCAACTAGCTAGGGACCGAGCTGGCTGGAGGGGCTTGTTGGTTGAGTCATTAGTCCCCTTGCTTGGTTAAAGTTTTTTCGGGTGTATAATCTAAAAAACTCGCTGAGCAGTCAAGCACACTAACCACTAAGCTATGTACCTAAATCAAAAATGGCCGAAATAATTTTTTTTTGCAAATTTTTTTGACGTGCACCTAAGATTTTTGACGCAGGTATGTTCCTACTTACCATTTAAATGACACATAGCAATTGAATTGCAAAGCCAGTTGTACGACGGAAAACACTTAATGTGCACCTAGCCTTAGGAATCATTATTAATTACATTTCCGCCCCCCATTTAACTTTTGCAATATTATGCTAGTAAAATACAGTTTGCTGAAATTTGAATCCACGGCAATAATTTCTAAGTTTTATTTAATCTTTTTGTCTCTTTTACATTTAGGTAGGTATTTCTACTCATATTTTCTTAGAATTAAATTTATGTCCGCTTAATTTACACGATAAGCATGTCAGCGCTTTCCATGCTGAACAGAGTAGGTATTGTGTTTCAGGTGTAAGAATACGGTGTGTTGGCTTTATAAAATGTTAGTGCATGGACACTCAAGCCTTCCCGTAAAAGTCGTGTCGAGCGAGACAGGTCGATTTTAAGCGCGTAGAAAAGAGAATGAATTGTCGGAGTAGGTAATCTTAAAACCCTAGTTAAATTTTGACATTGAGTGCGTTGTAAAAATAAGTGGCACAGAAAACAGCTGTTCATTGAAAATAACTTCCTTGAAAAATTCATCGACATGAAACAATGTTTTACATATTTTCGTTGGGTTTTCTGGTTTCCTTGGCTGCTATTCTTTGATCTAAAATTTGTCACTTTCAAGGGATTCCTCATCGAAGTATGTATTGATTAAAAAAAACTGCACAAAACCGCAACAGAAAAAAAAATAGCAGAATCTGTCAAAATTGAGAACATTTTCCGAACTATTAAAGGCCGCGCCAAATTTTGACAGATATGTACACCAGTACAGTCTGAAATGAAAATTTAATTTTTTTGGCTGGAGGAATTCAAGGAGGGATAAAGGGATTAGCTTAATTTTAGCAAATTTTGGAGAGAATTTTGTATGGAAGTTAAAATTTAGCTCAAACAGCGTACTAAACTTAACCTAAAAATTAAAATTTGGATCAATAGAGACAGAAGGTTCTCTTCTGTTTCCTTAACTAAAAATTGGCCAGTGTCTATATCATTCAGTCTTTAGGTACTTAGTAATGACAGGTGGATTCTACAGAAATGCAAAGTTTAAGTATGTTAACTCTAGGTCAACCCTCTTCGACCTCAAAACAAAAGTGCCCTGCAGTAGAATAAGCTGAGTGCAATAACCTCATGTCAGAATGGAGTATTATTTTGTTGTCCAGACAATAATAACAATAACAAGTAAACAGACAACAATATATCAATAGTCTGATTAAATCGAGTTCAATTTTAAACGCTTGTAGGTGGTAGGGAGGTACTTTCCCCTAGTGACTATCAACAAACTGACTCAAGGGTTTTTCACATATTCAGCGCATAAAAACCTGTAAACTCTGCAGCAACAAACAAACCGGATTCATTTAGATTTTTCTCAGAATTATGACGAAAATAAAGGTAAATACGAGTAAAACTCAACAAAAGCAGAAAAGATAACAAGGAAAAAGGTCACATAGAATACTTGTGTCTCTGCCGCAGGTATACAGAAATCACTTCATCCTAAAACTTCCTGTACACATGTAAAGGACGACACAAAATCACAACCGAATCCGATATTGATCGAGATTCTGCGTTTGACGAAATGAAAAAAAGAAACAGAAACGAAAAGAAAATTCAAAAACTCACCTTCAAAAGTGCCAAATTGTTATCCCTTGCTGAATTGAAAACGATCATATTTAGGTGCATTCCCTGGTGCAATAACGAGAAAGAAGAAAACACATACAACACCGAAAAATAAATATAGTGCACTTAATTTTTATTTTTTTCCTCCCCTTTTGGCGTTTTTTTTTTTTTTTTTGCTTTATTATCTAACGAATCACTGAACAACGGGGGACAACAACAAAAAATTGCAATTGAAAATTTTTTTTCTAGCTTTGGAAACGAGCTCCTCCTGTGGGGCGTTTGTGTGTGTGAGTCGAGTTTTCCTCTTTATTTACTTTTTTGCTATTGCTTTTACTTCAGGATGAGGATTTTTATTATTTTTTGCTGTTGATTGGTCTCGTTCTTGTTTGCCTCTTGCGGCGATAGGGGGGCAATGACGAAATTTTAACAAAATAGAACGAAATCTCTTTATTTATTTTGTTGTTTGATGTAACGATCTGTTTGCGCGTGTATTTTCTTTAAAATTTCCACAAGATAAGAATATAACTTTTTTTTTTTATAGATATTCCATTGCGACGCCACGAGGCGGCCTCAATTGATTAACGAAGGAGACTGAACTGACGGCTGACGGCGAGAGCCAGGGCCAGCAGCGCTAGAGAAAAACGAAACGAACAACAAAATGCGTAAACGACCCGACAAAATTCACGCTATTCTTGATTTTATATTTCGAATTAAAATATTATTTCCTGCGAGTTTACTTTTGATTGAATAATTTAATTTAAATTTTCAGCAAAAAGGAAATAAAAATAACTTTTTCTCACATCCGTTCTCTCCGCAATCGTTCTATTTGTCGATTTTGACAGATCGGCGAATTCAAAGCAACTGAAATGAACTGAATGCAGTAGACAGCAGAACAGCAGGGCGTTTTGCTGCGCTGCTGGCCGCTGGCGCTGGGTAACAGGAAATATTTTTTTTGATTCATTTAAATTCATTTGAAGTTCATCGAGGCGAATGAGTGTGTCCGTTATTTTTGTTCGCACGCAAGCTCTGTGTGGTTTTGTTGTTTTGCTTTTCTAAATTCTGTTGTGCGCAGGCTGTTTTCATTTTTCGCCGAATAAATAGGTAATGAATACGGATGAATCTTAACGAAAGTTCTGCAAAGAACAGGGTGGTGATGGAGGTTTAACATAATTTTTTCGCGTTTCGTTAACAAAGCAGAATTTTGGGCAGGCACATCTGATCCACAGCTTTATGTCTTTCAAAATACAATTAGGTTGTCAGTCAAATTCCTGACACATTTTTCTCAAATTTAAATAAATATGTAAGGAAAAAAGAATTTATAAAATCTTCGTTAGAAAACAGTACAAATCGCTGCTCGAGCTAAATTTTAGCTTCTATACAAAATTCTCTCCAAAATTTAGCTGAGCTAAATTTAAGCGAATCCATTTAGCAGAGCGATACGCTGCTTCAGCTACAAAAATCAAATTTTCATTTCAGACTCGACTGCATGTATCTGTCACAATTCATTAATAGTTCGGAACAGTTTTTCAAGCTAAATTTTGACAGATGATGTTGGTTTTTTTTTCTGTTGTGTTTTTGTGTTGCGGAAAAGTAAATAAGGATAAGGTTTTTCAATGAATACCTCGATAAGGAATACTTTTAAAGTGATATATTTGAGATCAAAGAAAATATAACACTTTTTCGTGTCGATGCATATTTGAAGGGAGTTATTTTCAGCGAACAGCTGTTTTCTGTGACACTTATATCCACAGCGCACTCTATGTCAAAATTAAGCTAGAATTTTAGCTAATGTTTGGAGACAAAAATTTAAGAGCAGCTAAAATTTAATTTCCCTCGAGCAGCGTACTAAGCTTTAATTAAAGATGTTGTTAAGAAAAGAAGGTATTGATGTACAATAGGCGTATTTTTTGGGAAGTGAGTATAACAAAACCAAAAGTGGGTATAACCGTTTTGCATGTAAAACCAAAAGTGTGTATAACAAAACAAAAAGTGAGTATACCAGTTTTGCATGTAAAAGTAAAAGTGAGCTAGCTATAGATTCCCAAAAAAATACGCCTTATAACAAAATCAAAAGTGAGTATACCAGTTTTGCATGTAAAACCAAAAGTGAGTATAACCGTTTTGCATGTAAAAGTAAAAGTGAGCTATCTATAGATTCTCAAAAAAATATGCCTAATATTGCCACTGCTTATAATGGGAAGTCAGTTGCCTCATATGTACAGTTGATAGTGAGGGTTTTCCACACCGCGAATAGATCCAGTGCCCAAAGACTGATGGTGATGAGTTGATGATAGACGTATTTTTTTGGGAACGTATGCAGCGGTCGATACGTTGAACCCAATTTTCTATGACTCGGCCGCACATTTCGACCGATATGGCAGCGTTCATTATTGGCTCTGAGCTCCTCTAACGTCGCCGGCTTGTTGGCATAGACCAATGATTTAGTGTAGCCCCATAAAAAGTTTAGAGGCGTTAAATCACAGGGTCTCGGCGGCCAATAGATGGGTCCGTATCTCGTTCACGCTCACCGAACTGTGGTTTCAATAACTCGATTGTTGCACCCGCTGTGTGGCTTGTGGCACCGTCTTGTTGGAACTACATACATATATCACTGATGTCGAACTCATGTAATTCCTCAAAGAAACAACGTTCCAACATGCCCCTGTAGCGAATACCATTTACTATAACTTGACGGTAATTTTCAATGACGAAAAAAACCGCCCAATGACGCCACAGGCATGAAAACCGCACAAACCTGTGACTTTTTGTGGATGAAGTGCTGTTTCATAACGCACATGAGGGTTCTCACCTTCATCGCTTAACGCTCTTAAAGTTTCGACCACCGACTCGGAATTTCAATACAGTAAATTTTAATTATTTGAAAACATTGCTTCTTCGTGTACTTCACCATGATGAAAATGTTGATTTTACTGAATATTTTGAAATTGACAGTTCGACAATCGGAGATTGTCAGGGTAAAACCCAACTAGCGAGAACCGTTGATACCTACTCCTCGCTTACGATTCAGTAAAACAGGTTAATGCCAAATGCTATCAATTCATTCAATCGTTCATTTTCAAATAGTCCACTTGTCCATTAAGTGGGTCGCGGGTGTGGTTTGCTCAAGTGGACCCACCATAGCTCTCGATCCTCCGCCATCGACTCCAAATCATCAAGGGCAATCCAAATACGGGTAGAGGAGAGATTATGGACTTGATCTAACCATCTCATCCTAGGTCTACCCAGAGGACGCCTGCCCGATGGTACGGAATCCATAGCACGTCGTGTAATCCTGGTCGGGGACATGCGTTTAACATGACCAAACCACCGAATCATGGACTGCTCCGTCCGGAGAAGTAGCTGCTCGACATTGAGTTCCTCACGTGTTTCTAATGCGATCTCTACGGGTCACACCAGCAATACAACGTAGAAATCTCATTTCGGCAGCTTGTATCCGCGATCTTATTATTTCGGTCATTACCCAATCCTCATGACCATAGGTAAGAGTTGGAACAAACAGCGAATTAAAGACTGACAACTTAGCTTTGACACCAAGTTAAGTCCTCCTAATAACAGAATGACCAAGCTGTCTCAAATTGACCCAGCCTGACCCAATCCTATACAGGAAAACTCCGCATTGCTCCGATTTCGAAATATCAAGCGCAACCATAATTTACCTTTCAGTGATGAGTTTATTTGGAGTTGAATTCCAGAAAGCCTTGACTATGCGCTGCTGAAGCATAAACCTCCGGCCTCCGGGGCTTTACACAGACATAATGACTTTTGCTCACGCAATCGTGGTTACTAAAAAGTATGCGGCTAATTTTGAGGTATTTTTATAAAGCCCGATTTTGCTAACTATAAAGGACCATTCACATATGGGAGCGAACGAATTTTATTATTCCAAGCGGAAGATAATTAATTATACCATCGAAATGTATTAAGAAAACAAGCTTTTAAAAGTTTAAATAACGAAATTTCGAATTCCAAACTTTTTTGCGCGAACGAAAAGCGAATTGTCAAAAGGTCTGTTCCTTTACTTTTAAATCTTACGAATTTTTACTAATTCTTACGCATTTTTACTCAATGTCTTTCCCTAACTTGAAAAATTCGTAAAAGAATTCCAAACTTTTTTGCGCGATCGAAAAGCGAATTGTCAAAAGGTCTGTTCCTTTACTTTTAAATCTTACGAATTTTTACTAATTCTTACGCATTTTTACTCAATGTCTTTCCCTAACTTGAAAAATTCGTAAAAGAGAGCGGCTTCGAGCAAATTTCTTTGAGTAAGAATTGAAACAACTGTCATCGCCTGAAAATTGACAGATGGTTTGAAATGCGTGTAACGACTTTGCATTTGTCTTTTGATTTCCTGCGATATGAGAAACAAATTGGTGTAAAAATGGTATCAGAAGGTGGGAAAATTATGTAGCTTTTTTTTCTTCTCGAATGATTTTAGTTCAATCACTTCAAACTCTTCCACATACTTGGATTCAGACTCACATGCAATTTATGGGAAAACAAATGTAACTGTCATTTTTCATGATTACTCCAAAGCGATCCCTAACTTTGTCGTAAGTTTTTCTCTTTGAGAGAAAATTTATCCCCACCATAGCCATTTTGACAGTCTTTTCCATTTTTACTACAAAAGTAAAGGAACAGACCTAAAGTTTATTCTACATCATTTAATTCGGGTTCCACAAACTAGCGAATAAAAAATTCGTTCGAATTTAACCTCAAATGAGAAATTGCTGGTAGAAACTGATAGCTGAAATCCGCGAACTGTCGCGGCCAAACGCCGTGTTCATGTGAACAGACTTTCAAAATTCGTGAATATTCGTTCGTTCGTAGGTAGTTGGGTCGCTCTCATGTGAAGTGCCAAGTTATAATTTCGCGCACAATTTGTGGAATCAAAACCCTACAAATATTGTGCGGATGTTCGACGTTCCATGGATATAAAATCGGACCAAAATTCTGTAAGCGAATAAAGGACAACTAGACAGAAGTATTGCAGTCACTGCTTATAGTAGTTGTATTCATTATTAAGTAATAATTTTCAATAAAAAAAAAAACAGCCGAATCCTCGAACTCTAGCCGCACACAAGTCTCCAATAGTGAAACAAACCCCTTGCTTCTCCTATTTAACACTAGATGGCAACGCAGATTGGTGTTATTTTCTCCACTTGTCAAGAGCGAGATGACGGCATATGCACAATTGACTTTCCATAATTTATATAAATACAAAAACAAACAATTTAACTATCATTTTGCCAATAGCATACGAAAATGGCGCCAATTTCACATCGCCTTCATAATTAATATATTTATCTCAAAAAAATAAACAGATCAAAGTTCAAAAAAATATTAAACATCTTTCCACTGCTAATAAAATTATATTAAAACAAACAATTATTATATTGCATCCAACTCGTGATCAAATACAAAAATTATCCTATAAATCCCTCAAAATGGCCGAATTGACAATGACCAAAGCAACCATCCGCCATATTTGCAAGTGAAGAGTTAAACCGGGTTGTTATTTCCATTATCGCATCTTCTGTACTTCTCTTCGCCGCAAAAAGATTCACCTCATCTCTCTCACGTAACGAAAGTCAGAGGAAGAAAACACCTTGTTGCGGCGTTCACTTTGTTTTTGTGCTCCTTTTCGTACTGCCTGAATTGAGGCAGGCCGTGAGAGAAACGTCAGTCTTTGCAGTAAATCGCATCGCTGAACGTCGTCGTACGGGAAATCTCTTTTTCTTTCGTCGTTTGTGTCGTTGCCGTCGCTGTACAATTTTCGTTTTTACTTATTTTTGGTTTGTGCATTTCTTTTGTCGTGTCGCGTTCGTATTCGTGTGAAATTTCAAGGAATACTCGTGTGCAAATAAAAACAAGGAGACACCTCGAAAAAGAAAAATAAAAAAAAAATTATTCTCGGTAGGTAGCACTAAAAAGTGCGTTAACAATGCGACGCATTGCCCCTAACGTTGTCAGCAGTGTGTGCTCGTGCCTAGTTACTTTGTTTTTGTAGAAATCGACTGTTGGGCAACCCGAAAGCCACCACAACTGTCGCCTTCGCCCATCATCACTGCCGCCGCTGTTGTCGTTATTGCTGCCGCTGCCGCCGGCAACCAGGCTTTTTTTTTGCCGCAATTAATTGCGCATTTCGCTATGTTTACACGGATCAAAAAAACGCTAACGCCTGCCGCTTTCGCAAAGTACACATAAAGTGAGTGAGAGCGCCCAGAGTGCTTATATGTGTGTGTTTAACCGCTTACACCAGAGATGTAGGTTGAAATAAAATTAAAAAGAAAAAATTGTTCAAGTGAAAAAAAAGAAAAGATTTAAAATTGTTTTTTTTTTGTCGTATTTCGTTGGGTCGTTCGTTCAACAAGAAGCACGAAGCAGAGTGTGGAGAAGGGAATACAAAAATTGCCTGCCACTCGACGCCAATATTCTTTCGGCTCTTTTGTGTGCGCGCATATATCTATATAGTACACCACCGAGAGTGACGGGTATGTGTGTGTGACTTATTGAATCGCGTTTGTGTGTTACAAGTGGATTAAGTGGTTTTTTGAGGGAGCTTCATCGCCGTCTTCGTCCTCTTTGCTCTTTACGCCTTTCATAACCCAACCCGACACCACCACCACCACCCCCTTGCCCGGTTGCCGCTGTTCGGTTTATCATCATCGGTTTGTTTTAAGTGGTTTTTATTTGGAATTCTTTTTTTCGCTCTGCGATTTCTGAGCAATTATCGTAGTTTTTTTTGTGGTGTTACTTCTTCATCGCTCTGTCTCTTTCGCGCCATCTCTGTGTGCTGTTTGTGGAGTGCAAGAAAAAAAAAAGGGTTATCGACGCGCGTAGTGTGTACGCCATCTATTGTGTGTTAAAAATTAAAGGAAGAAATTGAAGAAGAATTAACCTAACGGTTGTTTACAAAAGGAATACACATATACATCTCTTGTCACTCGATTCGGTTTTTTAAATTTTGTGCGTGTGCTGTGCGTTTCAACCTCAAGTCTCACTTGGATATATATAAAAAAAAACTGTGGATTAACTAGCCTTCAACTAGCCAAACAAGCAAATCGTTGCAAGAACAAGTCATTCATCGGCCGTAATGTATCCGGCACCGGTTCGTCATCCTTCAGCTGGGGTAAGTTCAACAAATGCTGGAAATTTTTTTAGTTTTTTTTTCTATTTTTCAGTGACAAATGAAATAATATTTTCTACTGTCAAAGTGACGTAATTGATAATAACTGACATGCGATTGTTGTCAAATTAATTTTACCAGCGGCAAACATGCATTTTTGATATTTTACGCACATGTCAGTTGACATTGCAATGAGCTTTAATTGTCTTCTACATAATTAACAATCTAAAGATGTTTGCTGTCATATTTTTAGGGGTTATGTTGAAAATATTTTTATTCGGGTAAGTACAATGTGAAATGGAGATTTGCCGACGGCAATTTAGATCTATCATTAAACGATAAAACGCATTTTTATTTTGACAACGTAGGTACCTCTACCATCATTAATGTCCACATCACATGTCATAAAGGGTGTCCAAAAACAAAGGATGTTGTTTTGCGTTATCTTTAAGATGAAATGTCACAATTTTGTATATTTTTTGACATGTTTATTTGACAGTTTCTTCCAGTATGTACTTTTTAAAAATGATAAATCGGTTAAGTGCGCGCCGCCGCCATTGTTAAAGATCATTTGGGCTCTTTTTATCACATTTTGGCGAGAACCTTGGGCGATAAGTTTCTGCACTTGGAGTTTTTCATCTTGGAGAGCTGCCAAAGTCTGGTTTGTTCTCATAGACCCATAACTTTAAAAAACCCAAGAAAGAAGTCAAATTTCTTCACTGACACTCGCTATTTTTTCCAACATAAAAAAAAGAACAATTTTAAAAACACATGTCAAAAGAAAAAAAAATACAATCTACTGTTATTGCATTTTCTTTCGGCAACAATTTTAAGGACAATGACAGATTTTCACAGAGAATTCCTGACGTCCTGTCTTCTAACCTTCAATACCAAAAACTTGTTCACATGAATCAGACAATCGGAGTACAGATAAAACAGGACTTACATCACACTAAAAACAGACTTAATACATTTAACCATGTCGGTAAATGTGGACACAAATAGGAAAACTTTTTACAAATAATACAACACAGTTCTATTTACAGAAATATTTAGCAGATGTCACGTAGAAAGGTACAAAACGTGATTTCTGTTATGAGAATTTACCTTACGTCACAACAATGTAATTTTTTTTGTTTCTCTTGTGAATATGTTTACTCTCCGGAAAACTTATTTTCAAGGGTTGGTTGTAAAAGCATATTACATATCTATCTTTGACATTTGCGTATTTTACTGCAACAATCTGACGGTTAAATTTATTTGACATTTATTTAAGTTGACAAATTGTGAATTCCTATTCCAATGGTGGGTTTCGAAACTAACTTCGAACTGTTCTGAGTCTGACTTTATTAGGGTAGGTATGTTGGAAAATTTATTGAAACTCATTTATTGAGACATTTAAGGAAGATTTGTTGTATTTTTATTAGCTACGCCATTATGTACATATTTATATTCCAAAACCAAAACCATAAACAATGAAAAAGCTGATCACTGTATCCAATAGTTGGATGTTCCTTGTCATTCTCCAGCTAAATCTTGTTCAATTAAACAATTTTCGTCGTTATCTGTCACGCTCAAATTGACATGACTTTCATGTTTTTTCACAATGGGCGTGTTAATTTAACAATAATTAAATTTAATACACACACGCGCTTACCTGTGAAAAATTAACACATATTTTTCCATTTTGCTTGATTTTCTTTAAAAGCAATTGCACGTGTGACAGCTTGCATTAAATCCCCTGTTCTAGTTTCACCCCTCTTTGGCATTGCTGATCTAAAGCAATCTCAACTAATTTGTACTCCTATAATAGGTACATAGTTACGCGCTGTCAATACGAACATATCGCATTTAAGAAACGTCACAAATTTTTATTTAGTACAGAGTGCAATATTTTATAACACAAATTTCTGTGTCACGACACATCAATCGGAACGTAGTGTCATTTTACTCGAGCACGTGTCACTGATAATTCTTTGGCGCTTGTTGATAGGATTAAAATGAGAATTATCATTGTATTAATGCGCATTGACCTCTGTGAACTTGTTAATAGAAGTTATTTTGCGTTTCTTCTTATTTTGTGTTTTAATTGCATTTGACATGAGAAAAATTGCTCTAGTTTTATAATAGGTCTTTGATGTCAAAGATTAGATAGAAGTTGTGATGAGGGGATTAGTACGGAAGTATTTTAATTGCGATCATTTATTTTTAGTAAATAAAGTAACTAATGATTTGTTACGTAGCTAGTTGCCATTTTGTTGAAGATATGCAGCATCTGTCATTGGAAATATTGACGCTTAAAGCAGAAGCAAGTAGGTAGCTTTTGTTGGTTCGATTGGTTTGTTCGATTACACATTTGTTTTAATGGTTGCTGATGTTGATGTTGAAAAGACACGCAACAGGGTGACAAGTTGAAATGTCAAATTATATGTAATTTTTAATTTCATTTATCGAAGTGGCTATTTGCCCTCTCATTTTGACAGATTTTGTACTGAACTGACGGTTACCGATGTTCGAGACACGGGCACGTAATCAACGTAACGTAATCCTATTTTCATTAAAAACTCTTTATATATATAAAAGTTGGATCCCAAACGTACGGCATAATGTCCGAAAATGATTATACTGGAGTTTAGAGTCCTTGCCGCGAGCGTACATACCCCAATTTGACGCAATATAAACTTGGCTGTTGCTATTCGCCCGTTGTTCAAGACACGGGTACGTAACGAAATGTCAAAGTTTATATTGCGTCAAATTGGGGTATGTACGCTCGCGGCAAGGACTCTAAACTCCAGTATAATCATTTTCGGACATTATGCCGTACGTTTAGAATCAAACTTTTATATTTATAAAGAGTTTTTAATGAAAATAGGATTACGTTACGTTGATTACGTACCCGTGTCTCGAACATCGGTAACCGTCAGTTCAATACAAAATCTGTCAAAATGAGAGGGCGAATAGCCACTTCGTATAAACTTTGACATTTCGTTACGTACCCGTGTCTCGAACAACGGGCGAATAGCAACAGCCTTCATTTATTTAGCTTAAAGTACTGAGGTAGCTGTTACATACATTTCTACATATTTACAAATGATTTTTTACAATGAATCTATTCATTCATTAATTTTCAATGTCCCGCTTATTCAATAAACAAAGTGGCTATTCGCCCGTAGCCGTGTCTCTAACTGACATACGTAGGCTACGGGACACGGCCGTAATCCACGAAACGAAAATGTCGCATCGTACAGGGTGATGTCCGAAATTGATAAACTGGAGTGTAAAGCTTTTGCCGCGAGCGAAGCGACCCACCCGCTCCGACTTAACATAAAACCTTTGAGCATAATGATTACAGTTACGTCGCTCTATCTGACACTTTATTACGTAGTCGTGTCTTGAAGCCGTGTCTCGAACTAAGGGCGAATAGCAACATCCTTCAATAAAATGGTCGCTTAATTGGGCTGTAAATTGCTCTCGATCTTTTGCCACCTACTTTTGAACATCATTGGCAGTCCCCATACGGGTAGAGGATAGATTTCGGACTTAATCTAACCATGCCATCCTGGGCCCACATAGAGAACGCCTGGCAGGCATTCCATAGTCTTAAAATTGACCGAGTCCGACCAATCTACGGGAAAACTCCTTCCATTGCTTGTAAATAACACTGAAACTTTTTGACTTGTTTCATTGGGACTCCAATAGTATTCCGAGTGCTGAGAGTTCTGAACAGACTTTCTGAAGACGACGTCTAGCACATCAGATTTATTGACATTTATCCTTAACACTGCTTCAATACAAACGGCTACAATTATGTATCAGAAGGCAAATGACTGATTCTTAGGTCTCTTTACTTGAAACGTCCTTTCCAAGGGTCTGTGCTATAACATCCAGTCCAAATAAACTAATGAAAGCGGAGCTAAGGTAACCCTGGTAAAGTCCGACGCCCACCCTGAGAGGCAATGATTTGGCACCTTGGATAAAGCTTCCCCTATTATTAGATCGATCTCTTTTGTGCCCTTTATTGAATAGGATCGCTTTCACTCCAGTTTACCCTTCGCCTAGTATTTCGCCACATTTACACGCCACTTTAATGACACAAGGGAGTCATTTAACTGCCTTAGCAAAATATTACATGTGAATATCCAGCCAAATAGTTGAACCCTACCAGGCTAAATATCTATCTGGCACTTATGGTACAGTAGATCTTCTGGGCCCACGTAACGTACTTACCTACATTTTCATCGCTTGACTCGCCGGAGCGGGCCTGGACCTCAATCAACCGCGCCCTCTATTGAGTAGAGCTGAAGATTCTCCGGGTCAGAGCATTGATGTCAAATTCTCCATATACCTACAATAGACCGACCCACAAAACTTAGCCAATTAATTCGAAACCTCTGGAATATAGGTCTATGTCGTTTTCAAACGTTTTCAAAATTAACTGAATTTCATTGTGGATAAACGAAGTCTTTCACAACTTTAAAAATATATAATCTGTCCACTCAGACATGCTGTCAAAGGCGCCGTTGTTGAATGTTGTGGAAAACCTACAAATTTTCTTCTTTCATCTATGCCTGATGCGCAAAACAAATGTTTTCATTTTCCCAACATTAACTGTCCTTTAATTTTGACATTCTTCTTAAAATCAATAAATTTGGGTAAGTCAAAGAATAGAAGCATACAATTTTTGACAGAAAAAAATGAATTTCCAAATCGGGATAGGTACTGAGGCCGCATTCAAGAATCTAGTCATCTTAAGTCGACTTGAATTGTCTGGATTCAAATTTACATGAACGCGAAAACATAGGTACTTGAATTGTCGGTATGTCAATTATTGTATTTTTTTTCTCCTGAGTTCCGAGTTTCTGATTGGTGCTCTACACGTCAGGGCAATTGAAAATTCGAAATGTCAAACTGCGCTCTCCCATGCTCTCTGATGCTCTCCGATACCCCAATAGATATGTCAAAACTGATTTCTCCAAACAAATGTTGACACAAATAGACGTCAACTTAGTAGTAAGTCGAGAAATTCTTCGTCGGTGTTGCGGACATAGACGTCAACTGAGAAAACTGTTCACGTGACCAGTTTTGCCCAATTAAAACTCAGCAACATGAATTTTGAGAGCTGTCAGACTTACTAAACTAGATTTTTGATTGCGGTCATTCTTTTTAAAATCAATCAATTTTGGGTGTAAAGCATAGAACACAATTTTGACAGAAAAAATGGAATTTCCAAAATCGGCATAGTATAAGTTAAAATAAGAGTCCACGTTGACTGACTAATAATGCTTACACATTTGTTTTCTTTTTCGATTTGACATTTCGTTCAGGTTAGTTAAGTCCACATTTTTTTTTATCTGTTTTGTTCTACAATTGTGAAGTGTTTTTCACTTGAGTTTCTAGTACATTTTAAACATCATTGAGTTGAGTAATAGACTTTTCAATTGGTTTAGAAAAACATTTTTCTGATTCATCACATTCGTAAGAAATAGAAATGTTTTACCAAGTCGTATTTGCCTCCACAAAAACCAAATAAAAAACAATCTGTCACATTTGACATTTCATCAGTTAAATAGCATACCAATGTCGTTCCGCTCGCTGATAAAAACAAAATTTAACCCTCGTATAAGATTCATTAGCCCCTACCTTAAAACCATTAGTGTCAACTGCAGTGTACACGTCTACGCTAGCTCTCCTTGTCCCCCTTCACCCATTGTTATAACATTCTTACACTGAACAAACCTATACCTAATTAACCCGAGGTCTTTTGAATGTCCCACACACTAAAACCCAATCTACCTATAAAAAGGGGCCCATTCCCTTTCTCAATTTCATAAAAAAAAAAAACCAAGTGACAAATTAAACCTGAGTGCCAGCAATTGCACCCTTAAGCGCTTATTAAAGTCACAGAGGGGGAAGGCATCTATAAAAAAAAACGTGGAAAATAGAAATAAATAACCAGTGCAGGTAGGTCTATACAAGATAAGGGCCACAAAGGATAGCAAGAGAAATCCTATAATCATAAAACTGCCACAACAATAAGTACATTGCCCGTGCTCCGTCTGTCGACTTGTTTTCTATACCCCAGCTCGGTGTTCGGTGAATGTGATGCATATGTCTCAAGAGCCACCCCTTGAAATTGATAATAACATGGAAGTATGCAGTACCTATAGAAAAAAAAGGTCTGCAGACATCTGGTTCGATTTCAAACCAGTTTTTCAATATATCCATGGTTCTTATATGTACACCATCATACTTTGCCAAAGAGTGGAGAGATGTGTGACAGAGCGCATGCAAAAAAAAATAAATAAATAAATAAGCGGATTTAATAGGATTCAATAAAGAGAGTGTGTTCGCCTTTGACTATAATATCTATACATATACACAGAGAAGAGGACATCCGCTTGGTTGCTTAACTGGGGTGATCGATGACATCTCAAATAATTGCCAAAGGGGGACGACACACAAGAACTACTGAATTTATTTATGATGATGCTGAATTTGATTGCCTTTGCACGTTTACACGGTATATATGGTACTTTGAGAGATGCTTTGGAATGTCACTTTGACACACCATCATCGTTCTTGATAAATCCTTGAAAGGCTATCGTTTATAATTATTTCAAAGGCGACTTTGACAGATAGCATTTATTGTGACGAGTTTTGTGTATTATTGGTAAAATATTGACAAAGAACACTAGATTCTCAAATAAATCGTTAAAAGTCTACCTACCAAAGCCGCCTTTGACAGACAGCATTTATTGTGACAAATTTAGTATATTATTGCATAACATTCCGCATACCCAGTTTAACCTAACCTATATCTTGATTATTGTCAATTTATGGTGTTCGATAACTCTTTTTCCATTTAAGCACCTCAGCAATATACAAATATCCTCCTTCCGATCAGCTTTCTATTTTTAATAATTTTTCAAAATCGAAAATAACTATAGCAAAATTAATCAGAGCATTTTTTCCAATGAACAAAACAAACTTAAAAACTCAATACTAACTACAGTATCAAATTCATTATTTACACATATGGTGTTTTTAGAAAACAAGCAAATGCAGATAAGAAAGGTATATTTTTAGCCTTCGTTAACCTAACCCAACCCAACCTAAAAGGCTTGCAAATTCAGCTCCAGGTGCACAAATGCTAAAAAGCTGTGAAGGCCTTCAAAACTGACATATTAGTCGAAGTTTCGCAGTAGAAACTTGCATTTCGACGTAGTAAAGGATCTTCATGACTATACTTGACAACATAATGAAGCTCTGGTAATAAGGGATACGAGACTAAACTGTAGCTAACGAAAAGCTGTACAAAACGGCTTACACAAAGTTGCTGATAAGTCAGAAAATATATCAAAAGTTTTCGAAACATTTTCAACAGGATTTTATGAAGCTTATTATCTTGTCTGTTGACGTGCTGGGAAGTTCGTCTAGGCCCCAAGGAATTTGTATACTTGGTGTGTTGGAGACCTCTGCAGTGATATAGAAATTGGGCTGTATTCTCAAGAAATCGCTCATCAGAGGCTGCCCATGCAAAGTTCTTCTTTAGTCAAGAGCATTTCCATATTTAATAACTCAAGACATTGTGACCGGGATCTTCTATCCTTTTCTCGGTTCTTCCCTGGTCCTTTTTGAAGGGTGACTTGTGGTACTGCAAGTTTCCAGTGTGGTCCATCTAGCGTTTCGTGGCTTTCCCTCCTGGTTCAAGCTTTAGCGTGTCAGGTGGGATATTCACAGAGGTATCAGCTAGTTGTGCCTTCCCTGGTGAGGTCCTAGAGGCATCGTTTTTACGCCGGAGGTAGTCACGAAGGATTTCTGCAGTAACGATTTCGTCGCAAAGGATTATCCTTTCTGAAACCAAAGAAAGCTGGACATTCTATGAGTATGTGAAGTGAGGAGAAGTCACTCTCAAGACGAAAACAGAGTCTACATGTAGAATCCAATGAGACGCTAGGTCGGTGAAGGTGTTTTTTTCATGAGGCCATGACCACTTATACCTGCCAGGATTCTCAGGTTTGAAAGAGTAGGATTATTTGTCTCGCGTTCCGAAAACTTTGCACTCTTCGCCACAGCGTTTCACAAGGTTCGCATTTATTTCTGGGACTGTTTTTATAGTTGCTTGAATTTCAATAAAGAGGGTGTGTAAGACTTACGTGCTGTCTCTGTTTGGAAAACATTGATATGGTCCGAGAGGCGTACCTACCAATTTTATTATACATTTCCAGATATTCGGAGAACACGTCTGACACTACTCGAGGTCCCTTTTTGATAGGTTTGTAAAAGCGGCAATAGATTTTGCATGAGTTCATTTTTACCTGCTAGGATAGCCGATCTAGAAAGGTCTTGTGAATTCGTAGTTGGACGTGATATTGTCCGTGATAGGTACATGGCCCAAAATATTTCTGTCTTGCTTTAAGTTTGCTAAGAATCCAGTTGATAACGATACTGCCTTTGTTTAGCTTACTTAACGTTCTATGTACTTCATCACTCATCAGTATTGAACGTTTTAGGTCACCGACTATGAAGAGAAGCAAATATCGGAGTTCCTCTACCACTACGCCAAAAACGAGGTTTCTGCTTGGTACCGAAATTGGTCTGAGTGCTCCAGCTCCGAAACCATGTCCCATGAAATTAAAATTTAAACGCTATAATGTTTCGTGACATTTTCTCAAAATAAAATTAATTATAAATTTGTTCCACTTGCCTTTGTGTGGAATTGAATTGGATGACATTATTGTTGAATGTCAGAAAACCGAGTGGAATGGAATGTTTGGAATCGAAATGCGTCGGTATACATATTGGCCACATTCAAAAACCTAGTCATCGTAAGTCGACTTGAATTGTCTGGACTCAAATTTACCTGAACGCAAAAACTAACTTGAATTGGCAGTATGTCACTTCATGACAATTGTATTTTTTTTTCTCAAGGGGTTCTCAGTTTCTGACTGGTGTTCTACGTTAGGGGCAATCGAAATGTCAAACTGCGCTCTCCCATGCTCTCCGATAACCCAACAGAAATATCAAAACTGAGTTCTTCGGACACGTCATGTTGACACAAATTTAGACGTCAACTTAGTAGTAGGTCGAGAAATTCTTGACTTGATTTTTCGGTGTAACGGATAGATAAACGTCAACTGAAAAAACTATTTGCGTGACTAATTCAGCCCAATGAAAACTCAACAACATGAAGTTAGAGAACTGTCAGACTTATACTAAACTAGATTTTTTAACTCAGGTGTTTTCTGAAATGTTTTCGAAATGAAATATGTTTTGCAAATGTTATTTCCTTAGATTGTTGTTTTGTTTTAACATCTGTTTCAAAAGAGCATCGCGTGTTCACTCACTTTTGACGCTTATATTTTTTTTTTTAAATACATGTCTATAAAAGGCTTTTTCCTTTTTTATTTCAGAGCAGAGTTTTGAGCTCGAGCATTTTGAGCTTGCTCTGAACCTACCGTACTCAGTTCGTTCTGATTTGTTTATGAAACACAATTGATCATATACGGCTAGGTTCCAGAAATCGTATGAAATCGAAATTGCAAATCGAGTGAATTCGTTTTCAGTCTGCATTTCGAGCGATTCGGAGACTCCGAAATTTTTTCGAAATCACAATTTCACTTTGTCTCAATTCCGAAAATTTTGAAATCGAAATCGAATACAGTGAAATGTAGAACACAAAAATTCATTTCCGATTTCATTTCGAGTGAAAGTGAAATGTGGAACCTAGCAGATAGCTGTCAAAATGATTGTTTATTAATTGTTATTTATTAATTTGGTTTACCTTATAACAAGAGTCGTCCGCCATTTCAACTAGGTGTATCCTGTTTTTTGTTTTTTTTTGTCAAATGTGACTGTTAAGTGCGTAATAAGCTTTTTACTCAGCCTTCTCAGTCAATTTATTCATCACTCATAGAGGGCGCTCTGATCATTGTCTGAACGAAAAAAGAAACACAAATTCTGAACTCTGATGTGTCTCAGTTAAAAAAGAAACACGAACTTTTTTTTGACAGTTCAGGCTCTGCTCTGAACTAAAAAAGAAAAACCCCTGTCAAATTGAACTACGTTTTCTTATTGTTTTTTCTATTATGTACATGTATATATGTGGGTGCAGTAGCGCAGTGGTTAGTGTGCTGGACTACTGTGCGAGGGATCCCAGGTTCGATCCCCAGAAAAACACAAATTACATCTTAAGGTTTTTTTCTACTGCGCCACCTCTCGCGAACGTCTGACAAACATCCGAGAGTATGACTGTCCTGAAAAAGCTTCTCAATTCAGCCGTTCGGACTCGGCATAAAATTGTAGGTCCCTTCCATTCGTTCCAAAAAATAGAAACTCACACAAAACGAATGGTTGCGAGAAGCTAGGCCTTGGGTGTCTACCGCCTGTTGCGCCGCCTATGTATGTATGTATGTATGTACATGTATCAATACCATAAAAAAAATCGTAAGGGAGCATTCGTGTACACTTATTTTCACAACTGACGCGTATTTCTAAGAAGGTGCCATTAATGGATGGAATATATTTCAGTCTTCCCCGAGCTATTGAGTAATGAGTTCAATTCCTGCATGTACCTATTCCCATAAGACTATTTCGACAATGTCACCTTATGGCAATTTTTCGCAAACCTCTTATGTCAATCGTGGATACGTTGAATTCCATTCAAAATCGATCTTCCGATCATGTCTGCCAAAAAACCAAAAAAAATTCCTCGCAAAATCCCAAGATCCGTTCGCCTAAAAATAAACATTTCATTTCATTCCGTCGCGTCGGAGAGTTTGATTTGTGCGATTACCCCTTCCGACGTCATTACGTATTCACCTCGCTTCAAACGATTAGATAATTAATGACTCTGAACATAATTATTTTTAAAATATTCCTATTCCTCTCCATAAATTTTAGTATTCCACTCGTCTGGGAAAATATAACAACAAATTATTCAAAAACACTTAACATCAGCAGAAACAGAGAAACAAAATCATCAAACGACCAGTCGACAGTAAAAAAAAAAAAAAACAATTGACTCCCGCTGTCAGTCTGACGCCCCATTTATGCAAACAAATTAATTGAATTCCAAATGAGAAAGAGCGAAACAAAACGAGTTAATACGAATATGGCAAATAGAACAATCTACTCTGTTACAATTTTTTGTTTCTACTTTACTATTGACATGACACTTAAACTTAATAACTAAATAAAATGTCTCGTGTGTGTACACAAACTGTCACTCCTACGCTCGACCGTCACGTCAGATCAGATCTCTCGCCATTCACCACAGAGTAGGTGATGATGATGAGACTGCCTCTCATGTGATTTGTTTTGTTTCATTTTACAATTCTTCCGTCATTCAGTTTTATTTATCATTGCAAATGAGGTGAATATTAATAGAAATAATTTTTTGACAGCTTGTGGCAAAATTCGGCACCCTACTCATATCTCACTTGTTCAAAAGGCCATTTATATCAACAAGCGCAATCGCTTAAGTATGCTTTTGAAATTTCCCATAATTTATAAGTTTATCGCGCGCTAGCGGTAAAATATGTATACACACATGTATAAAATGATGAATATGTGTCCCTAAGCGTACAAAGTTTGATTTATAGATGGGTGCAGTCCATTTTTACTTTCATTACGACCTCTGTCGTATTTTTATAGCATTTTGCGCGCCACTTGATTGTTATCGCGTTCAAGTAAAGCGTTCGTCGTTGTTCGTCAATCACGTCAAATCGGCCGACCCGACAATTCGTTCGCTTATCTCTCGAAATGGTCTATATGCTTGTACTCGGTGTGTGGTAGACGACATGAAAACCTCTCATCTAATCGATAACTAATAAAATTAGATTTAAAACTTGAAAAAAAAAAAAAAATATATATATATATACTCAAGTGGGGGAAAAAAAACGACAAGACGACAATTCGTGTCGATAAGCACACAAAATGGAGCGAGCATGTGTAATTGTTTAATTGGACCCCAGGAATTGTGTGTTTTAGAGGAGCGTTGCTTCTGCTGGTCGATCGATATCGCCTGCTCTGTGTTGGTATATATCTTCGACTCTGTATAAGTTGTTTGAGGGTAGGTACACACTCGAGTGTTGTTTATAAGACCAGACGACGACGTCGACGCTTTGAGATAATTTATCGAAGTGGTGTTTCTTGTTTTTTTTTTTTCTGTCTTTCCCCCATTTTTGTTTGTACTTACCTCGAGGGTAGGATCAACTTATAATTGATTATTTTGAGGGGGGCTGCTGCTGCTGCTGGCGGATGGTATTTTTCAAGTGTGTGCTAACTATGTGTGAAACCATGAGTATTGCATTTTTTTTCTTTTTTGAATACGTTGTGGTTAAATGGATGCAATTTTTTAATAAAGTCATAAAGAGCCGTTAGGTGTTGTTGAATTTGCGCTTAAGTTGATTGTTGTGCGACACAAAATCGCTCTAGGCCGGGCAATTGAGTGACAGTAGAGCAAACAAGTTCGCTGATATTAGTTAAACGCGGATGGTTTTGTATCGGTGTAAAGATTGAGGGAAATTATGTGAACTATCAGTAGTGTATTTCGTGGTTGGGAAATCACAGATCTGTCAAACTTGATTGTCATTCAATTTGTCACTTGTTCAGTTTAAAGTTGGCCAGCTTTATCAGCTACGTCACAGTAAGTGGTTTGCATGCACGTATAAGGGGTGGGTCATTTAAATCTTCGGGATGTAACAATAAAAAAAAATCCACAAATTAGGTAGTTGCTGTCAAATGATTTTTCGTTTATTTTGAAGCGGTGCAAATTTCTTTTAATCACTTGTGCAATATGAAATCGCTTAAATAGACACCGTCAAAGCGAATGGAGCAATTCGCTCACTTTTCGTAGAGTTTCGAGCTGAATAGCCCCCATTTCATGTCGAATAGTGTCTTTGACATAATCTGTGCACTTCAAAAGACCCCACAGAAAGAAGTTTAAAGGGCTTAAGTCGGTCGTTCACGTAGGCAAGTCATAATCACAATTTTTTCGAATTTAGGCGATCGAGGAACAAAGGACGCAATAAAGCGATCGTGGCTCAGGCTGTGTGAGCTGTGACGCCGCGCCGTCCTTTTGGAACCAAAAGTTGTCCATCCCGTTAGCAGACAGAATAAGCATTGACTGTGCCTTCAAACGCGGGCTGTCATAAGCCGATTTGAAAACAAAAGTTACAGAGTTCCCAGATGACGAAGGTTTAAGTGGCCAAGCCTGTAGGTACTAGCTTCCATAATTAACACAAGATCGAGCAAATACATATAATTAGGTCTACTATGTTTTAGACCGACACAATTAGGGTGTATCGGTTTATCTGTGAACGGGCAATACATGACGGAATTTGGTTTTGTTTCATACGCAAAATCGACTCGTTCATGGATTTGGCGGTGCCATGAAATAAAGTATTATGCAAAAAGGTCCAAAACGTAGCGTTGAAAGTGCAATAAAGTCTAAAATTACGTTTTGGACCTTTTTGCATTAGACTTTAAGACAAAAGGTTAAAATGATGTTACCCCAACCAGTTTGGGCGACCCTTGGCTAACTGCTTCAGTTTCGTTCGTGCTCTACTGCGATGTCCCTCCGAGTCTGTAGTATCGACGACTCCTTGGTCCGATGTCCATTCCCTTTACATGTCGTAACTGCCCTAGATAACTAATTCGTAATTTTCAGACCAAATACTGTCGATCTCGATATACAGCTCGTAGAGTTCACTATTAAATCTCCTTTTCCAAAGCAACTCATCACAAAAGGGACTGGAAGCTTCAAAGAACTTTGCGTTAAAAAAAACTACTAAAGCTTCCGGCACACGAGAACTGGATCGCCTTTGTCTTTCTTAACAAGCCCTTATAGTAATCAATTGTCTTTTTAGGCCCCCCAAAAACTGCGATTGACTGCAATCCAAAAGCTCGTATTACAAAAACCCGTAAATCAAATGACCGTAATTGTATGGGGGTATGCTGGCCCCCTGCAGCCCCCCTGACTGTGGTCACTGTAGGATTTTGAAGTACGGGGTTTTGTAATACGGGCTTTTTGCATTAACTACCTTTTGTGAATTCGGCCTAAAGTTTTACAGTCAAACGTATCGTTCTGATTGAGTAACTTCTCGAAATTATACAAGGTGGCGCAAAAGTTGTCAAACGATGTTCTTTGGCTGTAATTTTCTTTGAATGAAAAACGTTGGTTCTGTTTTTGAATTATGTTTATTTGATGTTTTAAATTTAAGTCGAGAAAATGACATCCGGTACCACCAGAATTGATGACCATTCGAGCCCGATTTATGGGATTTTCCATCACTCTTGCCAGAACTTCCGCCGATAGGTCCTCGCATTCTTGACGGATATTCTTTTTTGAAGCTTCAAGAGTCTAAGGCTTATTAACATAGACTTGTGACTTAAAAAAAAAACACAAAAATAAGTCTAGAAGGGTTAAATCGGGCGATCTTGCCGGTGAGTGCAAATTGCCAAAACGAGAGATATGCGAGCCAGAAATGCAGCCCTCACAATTTTGGGTCTGCAAAGACCGCAAATTGATGCATAACTGCATGGCGCACGTCGGAGTCCTCTGCAACATCTTCATCCACAGCTGCGATATTCTCAGCAGAACGGCTGCTGCGGGGGTTGAATCTCGTCCTGTCCAACACTCTTCTAGGCGAGCGGTTAAACGTCCTAGTAATTGCCCAGTTGGGCGGAAATCCACGCAAAAATTATTCCACGTTCTTTAGGAGTAGGTACGTTATAGCTATTCATGTCTTGTTGATGTGTATTCTGTATCTGTCTACTTCACAAATGTCAATTTGACATTACCCGCCATTTGCAAAAATTGCAGCATCTTTCGATATGGTGATGATTTTTGCGACACCTCCTTGTAGTTGTCGATCGTAAAGCTTTGACAAAGATGGCGCTGTTTTGATTCGTTGAATCCGCATGCCCTCGCTTAAAATCTGTCATATTATTGACGATTCCAGTGACTGCTTGCGTTGGTCTATAGCGGACTACTTAGACTTAAAATTCTACCAAGATTTCTGGACAATTTTATTCGAAAATTGAGAATTTTTTACAATTTTCTCGAGAACTATGCAGGCACAATTAGTCGTCATGTTTTAAGCTAATTAAAAGTCTCTTGTCAATTTTACCGACTTTGGCGAAATAGAAAGTTCATTTAGTCGTCACATGATTCAAATTGACATGAGGCGCGGTATAGCTCATTGTTAAATAAGTGCCCTTAGGTTAGGTTAGGTTAGGTTGAATAGGGTGTGAGTTCATCACAGTGGACTGGACACCATATGAGTCCCATCGCCATCCCTGGAAAGTGCCCTTGAAATCAATAAAAATGTGTTGGGTAGATATCGACTTAGCCTCGATGCGACTCTGACTCTGTATCGATTTGTAATTCTTGGATCTTCATCAGGTTTCGCCATAAGTTGTCAATTTGGTCGATCGTTGATTTGTCGGCCATTAAAACACGCTGATCAATTTGTGGACGTATAAGATTTCAACCGCTTCAGGCGTATTAAAGCAACTAAATCTGACAAATTATGTTTTGAAAATGAAGACCCTTAAAATAGTTGGTAAAGTTTTATGTACTTATTTTTATGGACTTTTGTCGTAAAAGTGATGTGTGCTATGTCAACTCTAGTTGGTTTAAGCGGCGTATCTCCAATACTCTCGAGGACCAAATTTTTAACAAGCAAAATCTTCCCAGAATCGTTTCTTCTTTGAATAAAAAAGTCAATACAAATTTGTGACTCTGGTTGGACATCAGTTCGTGGAGCTTTGTTGGACTTAAATCAAGCTATAAGTTCATTCTTCGCAGCGGGACCTTGGTTTTCGTCAAGCTTATGTGAGAAATCTTGAGACCATTCTATACTCACATCTGCAGGTTCAATAAAACTTTCGCACGGTTCAAACATCATCAATCTCAGAGTTTAGAAATGTCTTGCAGGCGCTTATGTTTTTGAATTGGTCTTTGATACGAATTATATAGTAAATTGCTAACTTGCGTGCTAGAAGCTCAATCCTAAATGTTCTCTGGCGGCAATACCACAACCCAGCATGCTTTTATTTGTTCTGTTCAATGTTCGAAAGTTCTTATAAAACTTCAGCGAGTTCAGAAAAGCCTCATTTGTGTTAAAAAAGAGCCCGAAATGAATTGAACGCTTTGAACTATGTAGTTCGTTTAGTTCACGAATGAATGAGCTCTCTCAGCGGTATGCATGCTTTTGTTTTTGTTGTTTATTGTTCGAATGTTCTTATAAAAGTTCTACGCGTACAAATAGCCTCAGTGTTTAAAAAAAAAGAACCCGCCCCGAAATGAACGCTTTGAACTATGCATAGTTCCTTTAGTTCACTAATGAATGAAGAACACAGGTACATCTGGTAGCTGTCTCAGCGGTAGATAACTCTTCCCGACCCTTTGTACTCTGAACTAATCAACGCTGGCTTGGGTTTAGCGATCGTCGTTAGTTCAGTGGGTTTAGTAGGTCACCCGACCCAGCGTTCGTCGTAAGTTCAGGGTTTTTTTTTTATAATCAAACCTTTTATAAGCTGATCATTGAAATTGAGTGCTTTTGAACTAAATAGTTCTGATGTAGTGCACTGATTAGAGCGCTTTTATTGAACTACACACACAAGTGTGTATTATTAGCAGTTTAAATGGTAAATATTGCGAATTTCTCTTTTCGTCGGATGTCTGTTCCAAAAACTCAGTTTTTGACGGCCTTTGGTATTAGGTTTTCGTAAAAATCAATTTTTTCTGGGATAGTCAACAGTTCAATGAGTCCATTTGACCTAGGTACTCCCTTTTCGCAAGCTAAAAATGTACCTTTAACAGATTCTTCAAAGCCGCTTTTAACGCCGGCAATTTTTAGCTAAAATTGTAACTCATCAAATTACAAATGCAGTAAACATACAACAAAAAAAGGGCTTCTTTAATCACTGCTGTACATATCATGTCCAAAGTCCAACCCCTTGTATACAGTTATGTATGTACCTACACCATGGTCGCACAAAATCCTTCAATACCTCACCAACTTATCCACAATTGATGTGGTTGATGTATAGGTAGGTATAGGTACGCATATATACATAAGTTGTAAATTTCAATGTAACCCAAAATTATTTCGGCAGTTTGTGATGCAGGTCTGCCTGCGCACCAACTTTACCTTTTGTCCCATTCTTTCCCTTTTTTTTTTTATTTCCAGAACGCATTTGTTTCGCCACCAGACCTTAGCACAGCACATTTCCAGGTCAATCAATATACACCACTCCACGTGGAGTCCATATTTGAATTCCAACATGGGGTGAGCATCGTGTTCAATTTGTAGTAGATAGTGATGATGATGATGCTGGCGGTAAAGTTGTCTTGTTTTGGCCTCGTTTTTTGTTTTTGTTTTTTTTTTCCTGAAGATTTATTTGCGATTAAAAATTTCTTCGAATATTTCTGTAGAGGCATGTGTGTGGTGACTGACAGTAGATATTGATGTCATCTAACAAAAAAAAAAAAAAAAACACAAACAACTACTATTTGGATTAGGTACTAGTTTCTCGCTAACTGGATTGTTGTCAATTTTGTGTATGGTCCATTGGGCTACTTTTTGGTAGATAAAAGTGTTACAAGGGCACTTTGTCCTTGATGTAGACATGTTGAGTGGATAATTACGCTCATTTTGAGGACGCGCATCCTGTCATATCCTACAGTGTCATTGGGAAAAAGATGCAGATTTTCCTGACTATAAGTGGCTTCCACGAATAGTCCTTTTTATCAAACATTTGACACATTTCGTTTGCAATCGGTTATAGATTGTTTAATGTTTATATGTTTTGTGGCCTATTTCACAGTAGCCTATTTGACAGAGTCTGTCAGTAGGAAATACATTTTATGAAAGTTTACAGAGTATTGCCAAATACTGGTCTTGCTTTCGAAATTTTGTAAAAGAGGTTCAAAAATGGGATGACAAATTGTTCCCATTAAATGTAAATGCGCAGCCCTAACTCAACAATGGCGAATTGAGTTGAAAACGTGGCAAAATAAGTAGACACTTCCTTCTTATTTAAATTATTGGATAAGCCGGGCTGTTATAAATAGGGTTAAATATAAAACAGTTGGACCTGACTGTAAGGGCTAGGAAACTGACATTTTGAAACAAATTTCCTTTTTTAGTATGTACTTAGAAGCGATTTGGGAAAATTCCATACTCCAAAAGGGGGGGGGGGCAAAAAGGGGGGTCTACGTTTCAATTCATAGTTTTTATCCGATCGACTTCAAACTCAGCTTGTGTATAAGCAATAGAGAAAATCAATTTTTCCGATTTTGGAAATTTTGCTCAGGGCCCGAGTTATTGGCGACTGGCAAAAGGCGGAATCAGTTTATAGCAAAGCTACTTCGTTAATGGGAGCGAAGCCGCTGTTATATTGCTAGTATTCAATAAAAGTATCAACAAATTTAAGTGGGCGCAGTGGCTCAGTGGTTAGTGTGCTGGACTACTGTGCGAGGGATCCCAGGTACGATCCTCGGAGAAACACAAATTACATCTTAAGGTTTTTTCCACTGCGCCACCTCTCGCGAACGTCTGACAAACATCCGAGAGTATGACTGTCCTAAAAAAGCTTCTCAATTCAGCCGTTTGGACTCGGCATAAAATTGTAGGTCCCTTTCATTTGTCTAAAAAATAAAAACTCACACAAACGAATTGTTGTGAGAAGCTAGGCCTAGGGTGTCTACACGCCTTTTGCACCATCTATTTATTTATTTATTATTATTAACAAATTTATAGATCAGCTGACACGATTTTTTTTTCAACATAAATTCCATTCCAATTTCGCTATTTTTTTTTGGATAGACACTTTGATATCTCGAAATGTCGGCTTAGTTGCCTAGGTTACCTATGTCTAGGAAGGTACCTTTCTATAAACGTCAGCTGAAAAATAGGGAAACGCACTCAATTTTTATTCACACCATTACGCTTCTAGTTGTCTCATTTCATCTCAACAGCCATCTACGTATTTCTCCCCTACTGATTCCACATTCCATGCAGCACTCAAGCTTCCAGGTGGACCCAACATCACAAAACAGAACAACGATCAAGAACAAGAAGAACCCTGAAGTGTTTTTTTTTTTTTTGTTTTGAATAAGTATATTTATTTGAGAATAGGCAGTGAAGTCAGCAAAAAACCACAATTTGGATAAAAACTGTTCCAAAGGACGTGGCTATGAATGACATAGCCTAAAACCATCTCACAGTCTTAAGAAACATTTAAAGAAAAGTTTCATTGAAATCTATCCAGTAGATTCCTCGCATTGAGGTGACAAAGAACATTTTGTACAGTTTTATATATATAAAGAAGAAAATATTAGAATTCATATCTATGACTCTTATTTCTTATAAACTGTCAAAATTCACAGATACGATAGTCTGAACGTATGTACTTATATTTGTACCTATATTTGACTTTATTGACTACCTTCTACCTGTACCAGCCCGGCCTTGCGTGGCGGTCTGTACCCGCAGGAATGTACAATAATCTTCCAAATTTTACAACTTTAGCTCCCATGAGTGTCTAAAAATATCGTTTTTTTTTGTATAGGGGGTGTCACTTCCCTTTGTCCAATCCCGCCCAAAATTGAGGGAAACAAAAAATGGTGACTATAAGAAATGTAGTTTTTCCCATTCCTTCTTGAAGATTAAAATTGATTGCTTTCCGAAAAGTCGAATATTCTAAACAAAAACCAACTGTCAACGAAAATGTCTACTGTCGCCGTAACGTGAAGTAACCCCCTACGAAATGTTTTGCATGGATTTGAAGAAACTTTGCATATACCTAACTTTGCACCGAGACTCCAAATTCAGCAGTGACCCGCAAACAGGGGGGTTTTAGGGGTGCAGCATTTCCCCCCATACATATCCCACTGTTTTTATCGACATTTTATAAAATTATACATTTAAAAAAATCGACATATTCGGCCCTAGCGAGGTATCCATCGGAACGAAAATTTCTCCGATTTCATACGAATCGGAGGATTTTTGCTTCGAGGTATACGTCGGAACAGATTTTCGGAATTTCGTTCCGACAAATATGTAATGCACACTGGCGTTTTGCGTTTCAGTGCGATCAAGTGCGTTTTTACTTATATTTTTGACAGTTCCATACGAATTTTCTTCCGATATGTTCCGACAGCAATTGGTTGCGGAATTTGTTTACGATTTGCAGGATAGCAAGAAAGCAATAAAGAAAAAAACATTTTAGCAAAGTAATTGGTTGTATTTGTTGCTTTAATTTGTGTGTTTCAGGGCAAAAACAAACGCAAAAACAAGCACTTAATAGCACGAAACAACATCATGTCAAATCAATGTGTTGTCGCATTTTAATTATTCTTTCCAAAGTCGGATACTTCGAATGTAATTTGAGTCTCCGACGGCATATGCGTTGCGGAGAATTCTCCGTTCCGACGGATACCTCGCTAGGGCCGATTGATTCTCTCTCTGTCCATATTTTAATTGATCAGTCGACTGTTTGTTCATAGATTTTTGGAAATCTGTATTTTTAAAGGCGGTTGTTCGTACCCAAATTATTAAAATGCTAAAACAGACAATATTCGTCAATTTACCAAAATTCCAATTCTAAAACTTCTATAAATGTCAAGATATAAAATAATTTTAAATATCTTTTTTTTGTATATGGAGTGCCACGCCCCGTTTTTCAATTCCCGATTACTTACTTCTCTGCCAAGTTTCATTGCGAGATTTAGTCGTAACCAGGTAACAAACAGACAGACAGACCGAGTTAATGTGGCTATTCCATTTGACAATTTTTTCCATTTTTTCGTTCGCGGCAAAAAGTTTGGAATTCGATATTTCGTTGTTTAAACTGTTTTTAAAATTGTTTTCTAAATTTGGTAGGATAATTAATTATCCTAATCTTGGAATAGTAAAATGTGCAATTTTCTGTTCAGAAATTCATCAATTATTTCGTTCGCTCTCATTTGTGAATGCTCCTTTAGTAAGCTAAAGCTCCGAATGTAGATACTGTCTTATTTTTGACGTTTCTCAACGTGTCACTTTTAAAAATAACGTGAAGAGTTGACCGTTTTAAGGTAGGACCGAGTATTGTCAAGTAAATATTCATGTCATTTGCTGAATTTTGTCAGAATTAACTAGACAAAAATGTCAGAAAAAATATTTCTGTCTTTATGAGTCAAATAGTGAGTGAGCTTACAAGAATACAAAACTGTCAAAAATAGGAAGCGTTTGCAATTCCAACGTAAAACAAGGTCTACGTAGGACCATCGGGATGCTTCGTTGATATGGAAGCCACCAACCACTATGTCTGTTCAAAACTACAATGGCAACAAAACTGCAATGCCTGAGGCTGTTTTTTTTATATCCCCAAGTACCTAACCTCTAAATGGAATGCATTGCAATTGTAGTAGGGAATGGATTCCGCGATCGAAAGTGCATTTCTTGGACAAAGATGTGTTTCTATAATGAAATAAATAGCTCCCGCAAATATTGTCAAACTTTGTTAAGAACCCATATTTCCATGTAAACCCCTTCCGTCACTTTGACGGTGCTACCTTTTTTCACCTAAAATCATCATCATCATCATCAGTGAGCTACTTTAGTAGGAGTCGCGTTTAACTTTCGAAATTATGTAAATCCGCCTCGTGTCGGAAACCATGTTAACAACATACCGCCACTACCGCAAAACGCTAAGGAGAATACTAAAACCCACGTTCGTAGTCCGTTTATGACCGATTTAGTTTGTGTGACTCCAACCAGCGCATTGACCATAACCAAACGACATTTGTCCCACTCCCCCCACCATCAGCACCCAGTTTGCTGTTCGGGAAAGCTTGTCGCTCCAAATTCTACAACACATGCGGGTAGGTATGTTTACTTTAATGACCCCACCGGCCACCATTCCGGGCCATAAAACCATAGAGAACACCAGTTCACTCAGTGTTGGTGTGCGGCACACGGAAACAGAAACATCACAGAAGTAGCTCCTGTCATTTATTTTTGTTTTTTATTATTACTTTTTTTTTTTTTTTTATTATTGTTCATGTTATTGCCCGACCATAATGCTCGTCGACGGGGCAAAACGTTTTTGGGTGTTGTAGGTTGGTTGTAGCTGCTATATTACTCGCAGAACAACAACACCTGACACGAATTTAATTACTCATAAATTGTGCAACGAAAAATAAACATTTTGCTCCTTTGATTGATGGCACTCGATTGGTGGTGACAATTAAATCCGTTTAACAAGCATTCCCGAGTTCGTGTTCAGAATCGGAATATCTCGAGGTGGGGAGCAAAGTGGAAGACACACACCGATTAGATGACGAATCTATGGATCTGGGCGCTGAGGCAGGTGTGGGCTGTGGAAGAAAATCCGAAACGAAAACGACGTCGACCACGACAACGACGACGACGATTTAATTAACACAGCACAAGCACAAGCACTCTACCGTGCACTGATGATGATGAAGACTCCTGCAATCTCCTCCAACCTCCTTCAACAGCTATCTACCTACAAGCGGCAATGGCAGCATAAATACGTTGCGATTTAAATTTTTGCGCCTGCTTATTATGATGACGGCTGGCGATTGTGGCGGAAGACAGGGGAATGAATCATTGAGCTTCTGAGTGCCAGTGTGACGGATGATGAGACGTTGAACTTTTTCCACACGATGAGCTCGGAAAAGTACCCAATTACGAGTTGTAGCGACTTATTTCGATTTTTTATTTTTTTTATTTTTATTTTTTTTTTCAAGCTTTGCTTCCTCGGATATAGATTTTTATTTTTATGATTAAGTTGTTATACTTTGGCGGTTTTATAATGAGATTAGTTGTTGATACACTATATAGACAGATGATGTTTTTGAAAGCGATTATGTATACGTTTGCGTTGCGTTTGTCGTCTAGATGTGCGATGTGGCGGGCAGTGTTCGTTGCTCTACTTAGTTAGCTGCATCGTAATTAGGGTTTAAGTTGATTAATAAGATGTGTCAACAAAAATATGAACAGCGGACAGAGAGAATAAATCATGCAGCCAAGAAAATAATGATCGCCGACATAAACGATTTGATTTTTTTTTAATATGTATTTTTTTTTTAATTAATATAAGTAGACGCGACGCAACTGATATACGAGTTTAATGAGTTCATTTAGTGTAAATGCAATGACGCATTATGAAGCATATTTGAATTAATTATTTCTGTATTTTTTTTTTGTGGTTGCAAAACGTCAAAAACGGATGTCAAAGTGACAGTAGTTGGTGTAGTGTTTCAGAATAGGGCGGAATTTAAAAGGCGCGTATAGTCAATTGAATGGAAGGAATTATTTATTGGAGAGATTTTGTAGAATGACAGTTCAAAATGTGTAAACTGTCATCTCGGTGACATCGATATCGATGACATTCTTTTAAGGCTATATGGAATATGAAAAGCTTCTTTAAATCCATGTGAAACACGAACAAAGAAATTTTACATACACCAAACTTCGCATCTAGTCCAAATCCAACAGTGACCCCAAAAAGGGGGGCAGATTGCCCTCATACATATTCCATGGTTTGTTGTACAAATAGCTACACTAGTTTAATTTTTAGGGTGATTTGATTTTGTTTTATTTACTTTTGGGTGTTTTTTTGAACCTTTATACAAAAAAAAAAAAAACTACTTTTTGAGAAAAATCTCTCAAAAATTATTTGAAGGCTTGGCCGATTTTTCCTTGGGTGGTTTTTGCAGTGACCATTTTTGAATTGCGTTTTTTTAAAGTAATATATAAAAGAGTTTGTCCTAGGAAGCTGATATTTAAAAAAAAAAACAAGTTTCCATTTTATTGTCAGAGTATGCACCCCCAAAAAGGGGGTCAACATTTTTATGGGAAAATTCTTATTTTTCATCCGGTCGACTTTAAATACGATTTGTGTAAAAGAAATAAAGAAAATCAATTTCTCCGATTTTGGAAATTTTGCATGAGGCTCGAATTTTTTGCGACGGGAAAAGGGGAATTCTGTTTGCGTATGGGGAACATTTTTGTTCATCTTACGGAGGGCGTTCTTCCAAAGCACTCTAAGTAGGTACATACTTCTGTAACGGAAGTGGAGACGCGGATAAGTGCATGCATAGAAGACATTGTTCTTTTACAATTTTGAGAGGAAATTCTGGCGTTTACTCAATTTTTAAAGAAAAATAAAGTCACCCATTTTTTGGGAATTAGTGGGAAATAAATTGCATGTGAACTTGTGCCAAAATGCATGAAAGTCGCATTTCATAAATAACTATACTAGGCGTATTTTTTTGGGAAGTGAGTATAAAAAAAACAAAAGTGAGTATAACAGTTTTGCATGTAAAACCAAAAGTGAGTATACCAAAACCAAAAGTGAGTATACCAGTTTTGCAAGCAAAAGTAAAAGTTAGCTAGCTATAGATTCCCAAAAAAATACGCCTACTATAACTGTCATCTCGTTGACGTTGATAAAGTCACTTCTAACGCTATCAATATGACAGAAGCTAAAATTGTAGTAAACCGTGTTGCATTTTATGAATTTTGGCAGAATTGTGCTACTGCAAACATTTATTACATCGTCTTTTGACAGATTGTTGACAGACTGTCACTGAGACAGAGTCTTTTACATTGAACTCGTCATCTGACACTTTTTTTTCGACAGATCAGAGGATAAGGGCTGATGGGTTGGTGTCATATTATGTACATTAAGCTAAATTTTTAGATTTGTTATAAAATGTTGACGTTTATGAGTGTGTCACTCTTGAGAATTTGGCAATTGACAGATTTTTCTTAAATAAAGTGATTTTTTAGGCTATAGACTACAGAGTTTATTAAATACAGGGATACAAAACAAATTTGGGAATCTTCTGGGTATAAAGACGTCCGTATCAGGATAAGTTTTGAGACATGTAGTGAGGCCACAAACACATGCGTCAAAATTAAACAACGCCCTGAGTTCAATGTAAATGCATAAAATTATTTAAAATAAGTACATTAAGTGTATTCACTTAAACGCGTAAAAGCCTCATAAACTGTGTAAACTGCAGAAATTTACCACTTCGTAAATCAACTGTCAGATTTTGTAGTTTATGCAGACTTCACAATTTTCCGCGACGATTTAGGCTCGGAAATTAACTGCGGAAAGTTGCGCAAAACACAATTGTCAAACTTTGGCAGATAGTCATTTGTTTGTTTGTTTCCAGAGTTTTTTTTTAAAGAAAGATCTCAAAATGACGGGAATAAAAGAAAAAGTACTGAGCATGACGCCGCACGCCGCCGGCCGGTCTAAAATCCGCACCAAACAGCTTTTTATGAATGAATTGTCACCTCGTGTGGGTTGGTGTCGTCGTATTTATCTACGGAAATTTGGCTTGTTAACAGAGCCATTCATCCGAAAATGGGCCCTTTCGCTAAAGATGAATTTTCGGAGTCTTTTATGGACAAGGACATGGTCATCATCGGTTTCTCCTATACACTTTCATAGACTGCGGCAGTATTCTCAGCCGATTTGGCCTTCCTTTGTAGTACGGGTTGATTTCTTACCCAGCCGGTTGGTCTTGAATTTGGCCACCAAACGTTGGAGAATCGACTTTCAAGAGCTACCGAGTCTTTTGTAAAATGGGTGCGATGCGCCCAATTTTTGCACTCAGCAACACTCATTTTAAATCGTAACTTGCAGTAGTGGTTTGGCATCAGTGACTGAACAGTAAACCCCCAGATTAGACAGACGCCACCAAAACACAATCGCCGCCACAATCTGGCCAAAATCGACCTGACTCGAAATTGTTTTCAAATCCAGCTCAAAGCCAATGGAACGTTGTGTGCGTACCCATCTTGCGACACCCCTAGGATAGCCCCACGACGCAGTCTTGTTACCGTGAAAATTCAGTCACATCCTCCTCTCCGCTTCTACATCCTTTCGGGCCAGTCTTGAATTCAAGGAAAGTCGACTGTATAGTTCCATATAGTTTTGGACTTCCTCCACCTATAGTAGAAGCCAAGGCAGGCACACTTGAGGTCGCTCAAAAACAGTCCAGCAACCAATAAATACGCTGAGAAAGTTCAACATCATGTTTGACAAGTAAATTGAAACAATCTGTCGTGAAAAGAAAATTGACACAAACTGGTTTGACAAGCAATTTAACAGCTAATACAAAATTTAATACATTTTGCTAAACTGACATAAAATATTGTCATCAAGTGGTGGTAACAAGAGGTCATCTGACCCCGAATTCGTGTCAAAATGTCTGACCTCGTGTCAAAATGTCTGACCTCGTGTCAAACAACTTAATCACGACTAGAAGCAGTTACTTGTAATTAAAAAAAAAATGACAACATTTGAGCACATTTAAAAATTACCTACTATGACACATGTCAAAAATTGTAACGTTCATATGACGTCAAATTCTGTTCTCCTTCTCTTCTAAAGTCGTGTGTAGAATAAATCTGCCATCAGAATCTTCAAAAAATTCACACGATTTTTGACATGTGTAATAGAAACTTTAATGTGCTTAGCAACTATCAAAAGTTAAATGACAGGAAACTTCAAAAAATATTCCCTATACAAGGTGTTGGTTACAACGATGACAAAACACGCGGTAGGTACATATGATTTCAAAGAACAACATGACACACCATTTCTATAGAATCCCACCACAATTATTGATGCAACTCATACTCATGTGACTCCTTGACTTGTGTAGCTGTATCCAGTATCCCTATTCCAATCGTCCTTCTATTGAAATGACTAAGTTCTGTTGCTAAATTATTCCGTCACGGGGAGAGGTAGGTAAGTAAAACCAAACTTTGTCTGTCTTTCGAAGGTGTGGTCCCATCATCAGCACCAGAATCTCTTAAATATCTTTCAGGCGTACATTTTAGCCCAGTTCAACCGTTAAATGAACTCCTTCCTCAGTCCATGTGTCATGTTTGCGAGAAAACAACGAAGAAAAAAGAATTTCCTATGCTTTCTTCTATTTCTACATCCATTTCGACACAATCTATACATCCTACACTGTGAACAGTGTGACGGACTGACGGCGTCAAGTCAACCCAAAATGTCAGATCGTCCCGACGACATTCAGTCATTCGGCTATTTAGCCACCAAAGCCAACCAAGAAGAAGCACACTTTGTTATACAATTTCCTTCTCTTATTTTTAGCATCACTCCTCTGCGCGTTGTTGTTCTGAATTTTTTTTTATTTTCTTTCTCTCGATTTTTCAGCGAACTTGAGATTTCTTTTGTTTTGCGAGATTATAAAAAAAAAAAAAATAAGCACAGCAGCCGAAAGGAGAACAAAAAAAAAAAAAAAAGCAGCAACTAGAAAGGAAACAGCGCAACAACAACAACAACAGCTTGGGAATAAATTACACCGTCGAGATTGAATGGTCGATTTGTTTATCTCTTCGGTTCGGTCTGTGTTATGCTGGGTCTCCGACTCCGACTACGACTCCGTTGTCCGTTCCTTTTGGAGTTTTGTACTTTGTTTTTCAATTTTTTGCTGATTTTATTGAGAGTCTGCCCATAAAATGTGTTTTCAACTGAAACCGAGGAACGACGAGCAACGACGAGGAGGATGACCAAAACAGCAGATGACAGCGGTAGATTTGATTTTTTTTTATCCCTCGTTCTCCCTTTTCTTTGGCTGGCCTTCTTCTTTATACCCAAAATTGTTAAGTCCTTTTTGGGATTGTGTTGAATTTTTTTTTGTTGCCTTGTTCAAGAGTTCATATGCCTGCCTGTCCCATATCCTTTTGAATTCTTCTTTTTGTGTGTGTGTTCTTTTTGCTTTCCTTCGGATCTTGTAGATACAAATTTGAAATTCCCTTCTCTATAATATTCAGTTAGTGGAGGAGAGAATAATCTTGTATTTCGTAGAAAAATCCCGTAGACCGGTTCCCTTTCTTGGATTTGTTGGGTGTTTCTTTTTATTTTGGTTGATGCTGTGATGCCTGCTGCTCTCTCGAGAAGTATCTAATCTTTTTATTTCGATTCGGGTCTATTCCAGCCAACCGTTTCAAAGAGCCGTGTGTTGTTGTACCTAGACTGTCAATTAAAACGAATCGTCGTCGTCGTCGTCGGTCGGGCGGAAATATTATATTACACATGCTTAGTGGGTTTTCTCATCTAAAGCGGGTCCGTGAGCAAGGAGCGCGATGCAGGGGTAGCCGTAGCCATAGCGTGGTAATTCAATCGACCGAGTGAAATGTCGTGTCATCGTAATTAGGAAATTATAAAAAAAAAATAGGTACCTAGGAGAGAAGCAACAATTTGTTGTCGCTCGATGGCGTTTCGGGGGAGCAGAAGGGCGATTGCGTGAAAGATAAGCCTGGAGAATCATGCCACGGAGATTGGCGATATAACTACTCAATTTAGCGTCAGACTGATGACAGCGGTTTGTTTGTTCTTTTTTTTTTGTCTGTTTGATGTGACTAAGCACAGTTGGTATGGTATGCTAAGTGGATACGTAATAGAGGTCTTTAGCTTCGTGTTTTGCGAGGGAGGTTTGGGTTAAGCAATGTTTGCGGTTATCAGAGCGAATAAACGGTTTAGGAAGGGATTGCGTCGCATGTAGTAATTTGTTAGTTTTGGATGGGATGCTAGGAATAAGTTGCAAATTAAAAAAGACTCGTGCTTTTGCTACCACAGTGTGTCTCCAATGACCCAAAATGTCGTTTTGGATATACCGACGGCCTTGCCAAAAGTGTCCTCCCTTTCATATCTTGAAATGGAAATTGAAAAGTACAATTTTACTGAGCTTTTAAGGAACTTCTGTAAGCATCATTTGGAACTGTAGTCTATATTCTTCGTCGGGTCGTGATCACCATAGCAAACTTAAGGGTCAATTTCGGCATTCAGCTACAGATCTTTCAAGACGTTCTGTCTCAGTCTGGTTTCGATGACGCATTCGCAGCTAAAGAGACTCTTATGTTGTCGGTAGGAACCCTGTTCTGGTAGATGTTGCAATATTGTACTCGTACGCTCAGACCTACAGCACTTCTTTGTTGGCAGTGATGCCAGCTTTTGTAAAATGTTCATCGTCGTTGTTCAGCACCACGTGAGGTTCTTAGAGTCCTTCCGTTCTAAAGTTCATATAATCGAATGTCATTGTCCTTAAAATGTTTTCGTCAATAACAATAAAACAAACAAAACCAGAGGACGTTATAATTTCCTCTCTTTCGTAGAAGTTTGTTAAGGCTTAGGCTAGGCGCACACGTGCGATTTCAACAAAAAAATGAAGAACACCCTTATTAATATGAATGTGGGAACATCGAAAAATCGAAGCGTTTATTAGCCGCGATTTGTCCCATTTTTAGAGCGACGCGATTGTCGCCGAAATAAGTGAAACATATCAACTTAAAGGAATATGCAGCCACTAGCGATTTAAAAATGAAAGTCTCATGTTAGCGCCTAGCCTTAAGGTCTATCGTGATACAATTATTACTTGGCCTTAAGAGAGTGTCAAAAATTGACGAAAACCAAATTAAATTCAATTAAATGGTTGAAATGTGTCACTAATATTCTTATGGTCGCGTCATGCAATTTTAATGTAATCCCAACTTGTCTTAAGCTGGCCTAGTTTAAGTGGCTTTCGATGAGCAAAACACTGATGTACATTGGAGTGGAAGGGGATGGTCACCTTTGACTAAACATGTAAGCCATTTGGTCCTATCTGTAAAGCTAAGAATGTTAACGAAGATGGTATGTCAAATATTAAGGTATTTTCAATCAATGGTGATGGCAATATAGCCCACAGTTTCCGACGCGAAATGCACTCCCGCTTTCGCAATTTTGCGTTGGTTTGAGCAGACTTTTAGTCAGTTCGGTAAAAAAAATAGCTTTCTATGTAAGCCTTCGCGTGATAAGTAAGGTCTGACGTTTGCGCAGAAAATGCGTGATGGATTCTTACTACTCTTTGTTTCTGTAGAAGTCGTTGAGTAATCATACTCGTAGTTTCTCTGCGTGACTGCCTTGGCTGCAGTGCCTGTATATTGTATGAAATGTTGGATCTTTTATATCGTAGGCGTTTCTTGGATGCTTTGGTGTCTCAGAACCAAGTGAACCTTTGTTGCAGTACCCAACATTTTCCCCTCTATGTTTTTTCCTAGGTTAACCTAACCTAACCTAAGGTTTTCCTTGACTCCTTCATCAGCATGAGTGGTTTTTGTTTTACATAAGACAGTGGACCATGCACAAGTTTTAACTTTTAACGCCTAATCTAGCAAGTTCGTCCGCTGCATAATTCTCTGGGATGTCACAGTGACGAGTAAGCAACCCAGCCTCCTTGGGCCCCTTCTTATTACCGCGTTGAATGCGTCAATGGTAGATCTTGACTCACGTACCTATAGTAACGCATTCTAAATTAGCAGCTTAAAAATGTTGACAATCGTATCTAGTATTAGGAAGATTCCTTTGAAGACCATTCCCTTTTTGACTAGGCTTTGGCGGTTTTGACGCTCAGAAAAATACCGTAGCTATCTACCTAATGAGAACCCACGTTAAAAAGTTTGACAAATAAGTCGGGCCGTGTTTAAATAGGGATTTTTATGTTTCGTAAGGCGACGTCGAATCAAGATGCAGTGGCACAGCTATGCCTTAGTTGCTATATGAACTAGTTGGGCCAATTATGTATTTATTTAGAGCCGCATTAGAGCCGATTTATAGGATAAACAAGTTTCCAACTTAGACGTCAAAAAGAGGCTGAGGGAATTGTGGACACCTTCAAAGGACGTCAATTTTGATTAGTACCACTTGGACCGATAGGTGAGATTGAAGTGACTGTCCGCAAAAGCCGACATATCAGCATACCATAAGGTCCATAGTGAGGTTAGTCAAATAGACTGCGTTTCTAACTACTATGGAGTGTGAGGCATGGTATTAGATAAGTTAGGTGAAAATGGCTGTCAGCAAGAACCATCGCAGATAGTTCACTATTAGGTTAGGTTAGATTATAGGTTAGAGGGTTGGTAAGACAGGAGAAATCTGTACGTGCCACACTTAGATCAATGTAGATCCGTTCTGATGACCTAGGGGTCTATGACTCCCACAAACTGGAAACCAATGAAAAACCTACGGATTGGTAAACCAACCCGATGTACTGACAAATTTAAGTAGATCATTAATGGACCTGTCGAAAAGTTCTTCTAAATTCTCGAAGCTACCAAGGATTCTATTTCTTACATGGCAAAGCGCTGGGCAGTGAAAATGAAAGTGTGGATCCTCTGCACAGGTCGTCTGTGCTGATTCTCTTTTTTTTTTGGTATGGTATTTCAACCACAATCGAGGACAAGAATTACTTGTTCAATTGTAAGATTCTCTCATTTTTCTGTTTGTTATAGCTTGACCACATTTTCCTGGTTATGCCACAGGAATCGAGTTTGCTCCATCTTTCATTTGTCACCATTAGTATATTTTGCTCCCAATCTTCTGTCTGAGATTACAGAGGGGAATCATTATTGTGGTGTCGGCCCAGCTTAGCTCAAGGGAGGACCATTTTCTTGCCAGCTCATGAACTTTTTTATTTCCAGACACAACTCTGTGTCCGGCATAGACCTACGTTGTACTGCGCCCCAAGAACCCGGTAGCTCTTCGCGACAGCGACTTACCGACTTCGATTTTAACTCAACGGCAGAGGTCACTGTTATCGCCGCTTGACTGTCAATGATAAAGGTAATCGGCCCTAGCGAGGTATCCGTCGGAACGGAAAATTCTCCAATTTCATACGAATAGGAGGATTTTTGCTGCGAGGTATACTTCGGAACAGCTTTTCGGAACTTTGTTCCGACGTATATGTAACGCACAGTGGAGTTTTGTGTTTCAGTGCGATCAAGTGCGTTTTTACTGATATTTTTGACAGCTTCATACGAATTTTTTTACGATTTGCAGTGAAGTGTTGATAAATGAAAGCAATAAAAACATTTTAGCAAAGTAGTTATTGGTTGTAGAGCAAAAACAAACGAAAGAAAAACAAGCACTAAATAGGAAAACCCCGATGTACCACGAAACAACTATGTCAAGTCGTCGCATTTTAATTATTCTTTTCGAAGGCGGACACCTCGAATGTAATTTTAGTTTCCGACGGAGTATGCGTTGCGGAGAATTCTCCGTTCCGACGGATACCTCGTTAGGGCCGAATATCTGCAGGATGTATTGCAACCTGTTTAGCAGCTGTTGTCACTGCCAGTACCTCAGCTTGGAATACGCTGATCAGTTGATCTTCATACGATTCATTCCTGCTGGCGCTACAGTCCGGGGTGGACCTGGGCCTCAACCAACACGCCTCTCCAGTTAGCACGATCTTTGGCTAACCGCCTCCAGTTGCGCACTCCAAGTTGGTTGAGGTCCCCTTCCACTTGTGCGCGCCACCTAAGGCGAGGTCTTCCTCTACTGCGTTGTCCCTCCGGGTTGGAATCGAAGACTCTTCGGGCCGGAGCGTTGGTGTCCATTCGCTCTACATGTCCTAGCCATCTTAGTCGACTGATACGTACTTTTCTGACCAGGTCGATGTCGCTGTACAGCTCGTAGAGTTCGCTGTTAAATCTCCTCCTCCAAAGCCCGTCAATGCAAACGGGACCGAAAATCACTCGAAGAATTTTGCGTTCGAAACGACCAAGGAGATCTTCATCCGCCTTTGATAACGTCCATGATTCTGCGCCATAAAGCAGGACTGGGATGATGAGAGTCTTATATAGAGTCTCCTTTGTGTTTCTCGACAAGGCCTTACTAATCAATTGCCTTCTTAGGCCAAAGTAACAGCGGTTGGCAAGTGTAATTCTTCGCTTGATTTCTGATGTGATGTCATTTTCAGAGTTACACGTAGTAAATGGTCCTGTGAATTTTAGCCCGAGAGTAGTGTAGCCCGTGCACACATTATTGCCCGCGTGTATTTGTTCAGAATTTGTGCATGACCCGTAAGGCTGTGCTTCCAGCTTTTGGTATGGCTTAGCCGAAGGGCTACGGGTTTAAGATTAAGATTAATAGCATCTAGCCCCGCTGTGGCACCGGTTCTCATTGCCTCCGTGTTGCCAATTCAGGCCATTCTTTGAATTTAGTTCACTCTTATGTCTATAGTAAAGTTGTGGCCACATAAAAACCTTTCATTCATTAATTTTCAATGGTCCGCTTGTCCATTAAGTGGGTCGCTGGTGTAGGTTACTCAAGTGGACCTTCCATAGCTCTCGATTCTCCGCCATCATTGACTCTAAATCATCAAGGACAATCCCCATACGGGTAGAGGAGAGATTATGAACTTGATCTAACCATCTCATCCTGGGTCTACCTTTCTGTTTCTAATCTTCCAACACCTTGACTGTATAGGAGATGATCTAAAAACCCTCCCTCCCTGTTTTCTTATTCCGCAAAATAGTCACGAGTGCATTTCATTCGAAAACAAACAACCCGCGCACCGATACACATTACACATCCAGTAGCTAGATGAGCGCTATTCCACACGACCGACCGATTGTGTCTCTCTATATTTACCCACCACATCTATGCTATGTAGGTAGGTAGATAGGGAGGAATAATCGTGGCCATAGCAATGCAAACAAAAGAAAGTCAAATAAGGATTTTTAACCTCTAGGTATAGACACGGCACCCCGCCATATTCCAATGGTTTTGCCCAAGTAAACACGAAAAAGTTTGTCAACAAAGAAAAATGTATAGGTATACCTAGCTCAATCGACAAATGGTGCTAAAGAACATATATTTATATATACTGTGCCAAAATCAACAAACCTATAGAACTGCGCAAATATATGTATCTACCTACAAACGCGCTGTTTATCTAGATAGAAGTAAACATCTAGTTTCTAGTCGGTCGTGCATATGAGCAGGAGTTATCTTTGACAAACAACTTAACCCATAAAAATAAGAGAAGTAGGTACCTATCGCCCTAAAAAAAAAATGTGTATCCTTCTGTCAACATTGTTCAAACAACAGAAAACACCCTTTCTCAATGGAGGGGCGGCGGCGACGATAGAGCAAGCTCTGACAACAGCCGATGATGATGATGATGACAAACATCGACGATATTGATTGCACTCTCGAAATAGATAAAAAAAAAAAAATGACACGATGTATCTACAAACATGTGTGGCCCGTGTGGCGTACTTTTTCTTGCGAATCGATTGCACACAAAAGACGCACGACGACGACGCGAGTTAAGTATCCATAGCAAAACATATTGAGAAAAAAGATAACATTATTTGTATTCAATGATATCTTTAGCCTCTAGTACAGTCTTGCACACAACGCTACAATGATAACATATGTACAAGAGATAATATCGTTTGTATACAATGTTGGAATATTATCTCTTCTTCATTATCAAGCAAGACGATTGTACGCTTGGGTCTCCTTGTAGATAGATAAGAAAAATATATAAATACGACTGTATGATGAATTTATCGATAGTCTTATTGTAACTACATAGTAGCCTTAAGCTCCTTTTAGAATTAGTAAAAAGTATTTCAATAATAAAGGACATAGTTCCAAATAAATATTGTTTAATTTTAAAAGTAAAAAACAAGTGTTTTAATTGGCGATCCTGCCAGGAGGTTAAATATACTTTTTAACTTCAATCGAGCGGACCTCGGGAACAAGTAGTGAAATCTAGTATAAACAGAACACTCGCGTTACCGGTTACAAGAATTACCTAGCATAGCAGGTACAAATATAGCTTCTTCATACGAAGCAGCTAAGCAATTCAGTGAAAGTGTATATGTGGAGAAAAAAAACACACAAATTCGACGACAACAGACACGAGTTCAAAATGGAACAACTCGCAGTATTAATGGCAAGATTAGAAGCTTTAGAAACCAGGTGCAACACAGTAACACAAACCCTAGAGCACACACGCACAGAGAATGCAAGGTTAGCAGCAATAATAACTAACCAAAATCAAATAAACACTAATTTAGAAACAAAACTAAATGAAGTAAAATCTGGATTAGGCATAGTACCAAACATACCTGTGCTAGAGGAAATAAGAACCACATATACAGATGGTAGTGAAATACAGTTAGACGCATTTAAAAGCCTACCTATTTTCAACGGCGATCAATCAAATTATCGGTCGTGGCGCGAAGAAGCATCCAGATTAATGGACAGCATTAAAAACTTCAAAACACACAGTAAGTACGCAGCAGCATTGACTATAGTGAAAAGTAAAATACAGGGTGCAGCCGCGAATGTGTTAACTAATTATAACACAATTTTTAATTTTGAGGCGATACGTAACAGATTAGATTATACGTACTCTAATCAAGAACCTCTATACGTGCTACAAGACATGATGAAAGCCATCACGCAAAAAAGAAGCACACTGTCTGAATACCACGACGAGATAAATAAAAATCTCAATTTAATAATATCAAAAATCACTATGTCAGGTGATCCGCCGAATATAATCGACAGACTAATTAAAAATGCTAACGACGACGCAGTTCGTATATTCATTGATGGTATGAGTGACAACTTTACAAGAGGATCATTATATTCAGCTACAATAAATGATCTAGAACACGCATTCGCAATTGCTCGCAGAATAGAACATGATAATGTGCACAGGCATTTACATCTCACTCAAGATAAGCACCACAAAAATATGCCACATGAACGCAGAAACGAAAGAAGACCAAATTATTCGAGCCAAACAACGAATTATCAACCCCAGAAGCAATACGATAATATGCAGCAACACAATCAAGGACCACAGCCGATGGAGATAAACTCGAGACAAATTGTACATGCACAGCGACAAAATTGGAATCAATGCAAACCCGATGTATATAATCCACCAGCGAAACGTGAACACAGCGGGAGTTTCAACACACACAACAGACCGCAACGATCTTATCAGCAGAACTTCAAGCAGCAGAGAGTAAATAACTCCCGACAACAACGCAGAGACGATGTCAGCAGTACATATGCAGAAGCAGATGAAACGGAATGTATGGTAAATAATAACATAAGAATAGATCATTTAAACTAGTAGACGGGTTGCCCTGCTTAAATTTAACTAGTACTATTCATAAGAAAATTTACAAAATTCTTATTGATACTGGTGCAACCCATAATTACATTAATAGAAAATGCGATTCTAGCGAAAAAATTAAAATTAAACCTATAAAAATAAAAACAATGCATGGTTATTCTATGGTAGATACAAAGAAAGTAGTTAGGATATTAAAGAAAAATATAACATTTTTTGAATTAGAGGATATTCAGTCTTTTGATATGATATTAGGATATGAAGGACTTAAAGTTCTAAACGCGGAAATAAATTTCAGTAATATGACTCTAACTACCATAAGCAGTGTCGAATCTATTCAGAAAATTAATTACATAATTGGGGAAAATAATATTTATAAAGCAGACATAGATAGACTGATGAAGATTAATAACAGCATAGGACCGTTACCCTTTACAGATACTATAGAAGCAAGCATTAGGACGACCAATGATAATCCGGTTTATGTTAAACAATATCCATATCCCATAGCAGATAACGAATTCGTAAACAAAGAAATACAGAAACTCTTACATGACGAAAATATTAATATTCCTAACATTACTAGGAATTGTACAGAGTCAAGAAGGGCAAGGAAACGTTCAAATAACTGAGATACTAAACAAGAAGTTTATACTTACGCAAACAGATGACGTGTATTTATTCAAAGAACAAACTTATTTGTTACATGCCACCAACCTGACTTCGATATTTCAACCTTACGTAAATATCGTAACTAGTAAATATCAACCTACACAGGAAGAAAAAATTTGGTTAAGTAAAATTAAGAATTTAGCAGACCAATTACAAGAACATACTAGGCATACTAGATCAATTAACTTTTTAGGAACAGCTTTCAAATATGTGTTTGGTAATCCTGACCATTATGACTTAGTTAACATAGAAACGAGTATAAATAATCTCATAGAAAACAATAATAAACAAAAAACTATAAATTCTAGATTTGAACAAATTTTGCAACAATTCGAAGGTCAGAGCCTTAAAGAACATTTAGTAATAGAACAAGTGTACGAACAATTATTATTATTGACCAGAACAATTAATGCAGCAAAAAATAATGAATATTTATCAGAAAGCCTAGACTTAGATGACATTAAAAATATTATTCAACATGAAATAATTCAAGTACCCATAATAAATATACTTGAGTACTCTAAAATATTTTTAGCTAGAACTGATGAATTCTTCATCACAATATATAAATATCCAGTTCTAATTAAATCATGTAAATTGTATAAAGTAACACCTTTAAATTCAAAACATGGAAAAATCATTACAGATAAAACAATTGCCTTATGTAACCAAACTTATTTAAGAACAAGAAATTGTCAAAATCATCTAAGTAAAAACATTTGTGAAATTAACTTTGAAGAAGAAAATTGTCTTATTCCACTTTTAAAGAATATAACTTCAAAATGCAACATTAAACAAGAATACGATTACGACTTAGAAATTGAATCCGGTGTTATGTTATTAAGCGGTAAGCATAAGTTAAATAATCAAACAATTAATGGTATAAACTTAGTTACTTATGAAAATACTATAAATCTAGACGATAAAATATACAAAAACATGCATAAGCAAATTAAAGAAGTTATATTAAGAAATCATAATTCAGAGTCTTACATCGACCAAATAATTAAAGAAGATACAATGTACAAATTCGATAACATAGATACTTTAAAAAAACTAATTATTCCTTTTGAAGAAAAACCGATATTATCAACTATATACACAATTGTAACACTGATTGTTATTCTAGCATTTACGTACGTAATGATAAAAACTATACAATGTATAACAGATCGTCAAAAACAAAAAAAGATTGACGCATATAACAAAACTTATGAAAGAGAAATGTTAAAAATAGCGTCGAAAAATCGGGACGATTTCGTTTAACAAGGGGGGGAGTTAAGTATCCATAGCAAAACATATTGAGAAAAAAGATAACATTATTTGTATTCAATGATATCTTTAGCCTCTAGTACAGTCTTGCACACAACGCTACAATGATAACATATGTACAAGAGATAATATCGTTTGTATACAATGTTGGAATATTATCTCTTCTTCATTATCAAGCAAGACGATTGTACGCTTGGGTCTCCTTGTAGATAGATAAGAAAAATATATAAATACGACTGTATGATGAATTTATCGATAGTCTTATTGTAACTACATAGTAGCCTTAAGCTCCTTTTAGAATTAGTAAAAAGTATTTCAATAATAAAGGACATAGTTCCAAATAAATATTGTTTAATTTTAAAAGTAAGAAACAAGTGTTTTAATTCGCGCTCAACTACTCAATTAACCTATCTGCCACAAGAAAAAAAAAAAGGAACATACTCGTAACTCTGCCAACCACGAAACTATCACCGCCAGTAAAAACTAAATTGCTTCCCTTTCTCATCCCAAGACGAGTCCAAGTATTGATCATCACCACCACTATCCCTCTACAGGCAAGGAGCAGGAGGAGGAGGCGAACCAGAAAAAAAAATCCAACTCTGGGGGAGTAATTTCAAAATCCATCATAATTTTCTACATAAAAGATTATTACACGAGGAAAAGATACAAACGAAAAAAAAAAAAACTAAAACCGACGACGACGACCCAACTCAAGAGGACCGAAAACAGAAAACAGAAAACTGAAAACACATTGTGTGTGTTCGTCCGTCGTATTACCAGATAAATAGATACGAGATACAGCGATACAGCAGATAGATATAACCAGCCATGCCATGCTTATTCATTATTACCGGTTGCAAATACACAACACATACAGTCGACGCCGCCGTTGCCGCACTCGCACACTCATCTCACTCCGAAACAGTGTCTTCCATTTCCATGCCCCCCCTCCGACACTTAAGTAGTTATGACGAACAAAAAAAAAAAAAAATTAAACCAAGCGAAACAGGGAGAAAAAAAAAACAACGACAACTCGCAAGGGTCTAAAACCCCAACACACAGCGCTCAACCGTAGTAGATACACACGCTATATCTATAGGTGTGTGTGTGTGTGTGTCTATATAGCCAAAAACCATCCATCTAAACCCCTCTCGGGTTGCCCCTGTACGACAACGAGAACGAATAACGAAAACGATCCCTTTTGCACACTCTCCCTCTCTGCGGGCGTCACTGACGTTTGGTTACGTTGTCGCTCCGTCGCGTCGGTCTTTCTGTCGGTCGTGTCAGTTTGACGTTGCCGTCGCCGAGTCGAATTAGAACTGTTTATTGACCACAGTCACACTCCACGTGGAGTGTATGCCACAGTCCTGGTATGTTAGCCATTATAGCCAAACAGAATTTCATTAAAAATGAACAAGCAAAGGCGAAGAATGAAATGTAGAGAGGTAGGAAGTAGGTAGACTACGACGACGACGACACAGCAGAAGCACAAGCAGCAAAGGAGAGCAGAGGGAAAGGTTAGGCACGGGGATGAGGCATGAGGGTGCACAACACTCCACTCGGTCTATACTCTGGTATTGCCGCCGCTGCTGCTGCTTTGCTTCGGTTTCGCTTCATCGTCGTTGCCGTTGTCGTCGTCGTCGTCGCGTCGTTTCGTTTACGTCTCTTGCGGTGGGACACAAGAGGAATGAGTTGAGTTGTGCGAGCGTGAGGATGATGTTTAAGGCTGTTGCTGAGAAAGACGTCGTCGGGGGGTATCGTCGTTGCCGTTGTTATACACTACACAGCAGCAGCAGTGCGGTGGTAATGTAGATGACGACGATGACAGTGCTGATGGTTGCGACTTGGTTTGGTTTGGTTTGGTTTGCTTGGCTTGCGATTGTGGCAGCGGCAGCGGCGCGACGGGATAATGTAGTCTTATCTCACTCAATTTAATGAATTTCGAATGTTTTTTATTTCACTTTGCGTTTAAAAAGCAATATATTTAGGTTTTAGGCTATCGCGTTGTCGTTTCTTTGAAGACGCACAGCCAAGGCACGACCAAGGAATTCCTCTTGCTGCTGCTGATGCTGATGCTGATGCTAAATGCCTTTCCAAGGCGAAAGGGAATTTTGATTTTGTTTCCCCTCCCTTTTTTAGCGTGTCATTGGTGCCTGATTCAAATTTGGTATTACAAGAGCAAACACAAAAAAAAAAAAAAAAAAAGAGCAACTCTACTCAACGATGATGAACAAGGGAGAAGCTGCAGCTGTCATTCAAAGTGTGAAAATGTAAGTCTTTTGAGAAAGCGATCGGGTTCGGCTTTGGGTGTATGAAATGCAAAGTCCCAGGGGTAAGCACCAGCACCACACACAAGTCAAAGTCTCTCCCCAAAATTAGAGGAGGATGCGAAATTAAAATTATAATCATATTTCTGGGAGCACTGGGATATTGAATGACTTGTTAGATGAACGGGATTGGTTACATTTTTGTTATGCAAATTTTGAAGAACTGTCAAGTTGATGGTGGGTGAGAAGGTGATTTTTTATTAATATGCATATAGCTACTCATACATCGAGTTGGTTTTACATTGTGAGTGTGACATCTGTCAAAGTTCTATACAAACAATGATAGGCCAGCTAATTCGCGTACACACGGTTTGAATTAGACGCAATCGATATACCTACATAAATTGATTGCAATCGCAAAAAAGTCTGCACATGTTCTTAGCACAAATGACAGAAAGAGAAAAAATTTGCAAAATAACGAGTAACGAGTATCTACCTAATTGCTGCATTGGATCATAGTGGAAGTTTAAACTACAATTTTGGTTTATACCTACTTCAGTTCAACAATTAATTCAGTTGCACAGTTCAAACCTTGAACAAAGTTAATTCTGTAGTTTAATTTAAACGACAGTTTTCTACCGTTTAAACCTCAGATCGGTTGACACAGTGACATTTCAAAGCTGCCTATTGTCAAAAACACAAATATTTGACGTTGTTTTGCGTGTTATTTGAAATAAAACGACAAGGAACGCTTTTGCAAGAGTCGTATAAATCTAAGTAGGTAGGTACTCTACAATTCTATATAGCTATTCTTATTACATATTTTGTTTTTAATATTTAAACATTTCATTATTTAAAAGAACGAAAAATTGTATATATCACAAAGAAAGTACAAATAACGACTAACCGATCTAATACAAAAATTATAAATCTATCACAATCATATTTGCAACCCGCTGAATGCATTCATTGAACCTGTCAAACTAAAACTTCCATTGCCTGTTACAGAGAATTAAATCAATGAGGGCTTTCAAGAATCTAGTTTAGTAAATCAGAGGAGCTGACTTCATGTTGCTGTGTTTTCATTGGGCTGAACTGGTCACGTGAATAGTTTTCTCAGTTGACGTTTATATCCGCAACACCGACAAATCAAGTCAAACATTTATCGACTTACTTCTAATTTGACGTCTTTTTGTGTCAACATGTTTCTGGAGAACTCTGTTTTCACATTTTCTATTGGTTTATCGGAGAGCATGGAAGAGTGCATTTTGTCATTTCGATTACCCTGTCATAGAGCACCAGTCAGAACCCTTTAAAAAGCAAACAAATACAATTGTCTAGAAGTGTCATACCGACATTTATGTCGTTTTCGATTGATTTCCAGAACCGTTCGGAAGAACTCTCCGCGATTCTGAATTCAAATCCAGAAGCAAATTTCTCTTCTTTTCAGTAGAAGAACTGTCAGTTAGCGTTCGGATTGCTTGTGGACGGTTCTGGACGACCAAACGAAAACGACATTAGAGTTACTTTTTGCCTTTAGGTAAATTTGAGTCCAGACATTTCAAGTCGACTTACGATGACTAGATTCTTGAACGCCCTCAATAAAGTGACTTTGAGAGCTTTCTATATAGTTTAAAGATCTGACAAACCAAAAGTTGGAAGATGTTGAAAATGTTGAAAATGTATAACTCAATGAGCCTTACCAATAATATTTTGACGGTCACAATAGATAATTTTATATCGAAATTTTCACCATTGTGACTTCGTAAAAGTTAGCCTGAAAACTGATTATTAGTACCGTGCAATGTTTTCAATAGTGTTTAATGTTCTGTCATAAAATGTCGTCATGGAAACTAAACCCGTTTTGTGCACAGTTAATTTTGTGGCAATTTATACTGCGTAGTCGATTGTAATAGTTGCAGAAGAATACGAAAATTTGTGGTACTACGCCTTCTACTTAATTTAAAACAATATGGTGGAATTGTCAGAAGGAAGATAACAAATTGAAAATCAGAAAAAGGAGGGTCGTTTAAATTTGTAATCCTTTTTTTTATAAAAAAACGTCAGTAAAACTCAGAATAAAGAACCAATCTATTAATACGATATTTTACGTCACAAAAATGTATTGTTTGTTTAGAGAGAATTAAGACGTTCTAGGAAAATCATCTGACATAATATCGAAGTACGTACAGAATGCCCTGGAATATTTTACAATAAGAAATTACTTAACTGTGCTGCAGCTAGTGTCTGCCTGCTTCAAATACTTTTACGGAAATACTTTTTTTGATAATGAACAATGTATGGATAAGTCAAAAAACCCTGCTAAATGTAAAAACCCTGAAATTTATGTTGTTCCTAATAGTATCGTCTCAGCCCCCATTAGAACTGTGCTACCAAACTATGATTGCTTTCGGAATGCTGCCAAAATTGTATGTAAAACGAGGTAAGCCCGACAATAATTTTTTTTTTGTTCATACCATTGATTTATGTTAGTGAATTTCTAAACCACTTTATTGAAGTCAGTCACTGACCTCAAATGTCGGTAAGGAAGTAAACCTGAAAATCTTTATACATTGTATAAAAATGGATCGTGATTTGTGTTCTTGAGAAACTTGAAAACCACCGAATCGATTGAGTTCAAATTTACAAACAATCTTAGGTATTGGCCCAGAAGATTTCCTGTGTAAAAATTGGAGAAAGGGCGTGGCACCTCCCATACCTCTTCTATGTGATGAAACATGATGACGTTATAACTCGATAACCGCTGGGCCGATTCTCATGATTCTTTTTTTGTTTTGTTCGTATGTATTGCTGTATTTCAGGTTTAGGCAAAACCAAAAACCAATTTATTCTAATTTTTCCCATTTTACGAAAGAACTATATTATATAAGACCTAAGCAATACATATACAATTCCTGTGAACGGGCAATGCCCGTTGGTGCGTATGTAAGTCCAATAATGGCCACTGAACCACTGAATCTATCCGCCTTCATTCCTATTAAAAGAAATATAATTTATCGAAAATATCGAAATAAATCTTCAAATATTTAAAATACTTTTATTTTAAGCAGAACAACGTTTGCCGGGTCAGCTAGTTTTACATATAAATTACTAGCGAAATGTCATTTTGAAGCCTTTCTGCGAGAACAAGACGTTTTTCAAAACAACAAAGGCTCTTAAGCCGCCACAACATTTAAATTTCTATAGTAGATGGGTAAACGGCTCTTCTTGAAACAGTCGCCAAAACGTCTCTTCACCATCGGTTGGGCGTCCATTGTGTCAAAATTTCTATAGTATCATGTAAACAAAAAAAACATCGTGTCAAAAGATCTCGAAAAAAGATTTTAACTTTCAATAATTTTGGGTGACATCTATTGTGTTTAAAATGCAAATGGAATACAAAATATCTAAGGTTAGAACCTTTTTTTTTAGGATGAAGCGTAGATCTCTCAACTAGATGTCGCTTTGTGTGAACGTAATTCTTGTTTACGGATGCGGTATTTCTTGTATTTGTTAACATTACATATATGTATTTAAAGTTATCAGTGGAATGTGTGTTCCTTGACCGCCTCTGTTGATTTGGAACTACATAATGTGAAGTTTGTTGTAGGTTTTTATAGTGGGTACTCTTTCGAATCTGTCTTTGAAAATTAAGTAATTGTTGTCAAGCTGACATTGAGAACCGAAAACTAAACTAAACCGTCCATATGACAGCTGCTAAGTTGTTGTATTTGATAATTGATCGAATGAGGCCATCGTGTGAACGTGACGGAGATTGTGAATCCAAATAGAATCGAGTGAAACCTGATTATATTTATAGTAATCTATTCAAAAAATAAATTATAAATAAAATATCGTTCGATTGCTAATCTTCTTTTCTTTTCTTTCTTTCTAGGTAAGTTATACCAAAATTCTGATAACGCGGAAGGTCGCCATGTGATGATCTAATAATGGATATTGTTAACCTATCATTCGTAAGAATTAATTATAAAGAATTGTGAATGATTATACACGATTAATAATCGAAAATATTTATCTCTGCAGTAATCATCGCAATCAATTCTATATTTTTTTTTTCTAAATTCTACAACCCATCGATTGAATTATGTTTCTAAATAAATTTTAAAAATGTACGCCCATTGAATTTGTTGCAAAAACCAGACCAAAACACAAACGGACAATACCCCACAGACTTCACAGATTATTGTGCCAATTGGGACTTATTACCAGCCTGACGTCTAACGTCAGTTTAAATTGCTATACATTAATACGAAACTCATCATTGTTTCCACCATTGAAGCAATAAATTTACACAGAGGCGTCTCAAATGTTTATCCTTTAAAGAACGACCACTATAATCGAGATATGCCTTTATATTGTTGCTGCCAAACCCTTGCCTGGTTTTTATGTCCCATGAAGACTTGAATACATAAATTGGTGATTTATGAGTGCTCCTTATAAAAGTCTTGTGTATATGTATGGATGGAATGCACTAAGAGCACCAGTCCCAACTTGTTTGTAAAATTTATGCTAAAAGCTGTTCGAAATCTGCTGCCCATTGTCATAAAACAAGATGAGTCATTTCAAAAAGGGTGACTGTTACTTGTGTTCTTATTTTTTTTTTATATGCGTTTGCCAGGCATCAGTTGTGCTTGCATATACATTGTATAATGTATAGTCTGTCTTGAAGGAAAGAGGTCAATCGATAAAGTGAATATTTTAATAGCCAACATTACTTGATGGGCTTTACGAGTTACGACCGAAGTATACACTTTGGTCTTGATGTCATATAATGACTGATTCTTTTGCTTTCCCTCTCTCTCTTAAGGCATTTCCGTTAATGTAATTTTAGAGCTATACTAGGCGACTGTCACTGTCACTGGCATTTTGAACATTTTTCAAGGTGTGTGCTAGAAATATCGAGAGCACGTGACAAAATACACTTTAAAATTACTTTTTAATGGGTCCATATCGTCGATTCACATGACATCTGTCATTTTTGCTGGACTATGAAATTAACTGTAGAGAAAAGAAAGATCCTTAACAAGTTGTGAGCAATTTTAAAATGCAATTAGTAGGTAGGTAGGTGAAGTCTATTAGAACAGATGCCGAAAAAAAACTGAACTAATTGATTATTGATAGCAATGAGTGCATTCAGCCAGCCATGACAAATGACATTCGTCACTTTTCTTCTTGTATCACAATTCCAACGAGTACCAATACCAAATAAACATTTTCCATTCAAATTATAATAATCGGGTGAGCCGAAAATATTTGACACTTTTGTCACTGTAGCCAATGTCAAATTCTCATAAATATGCTGGAACTGGAACGATATATTTTAAACATACTTGTTGCTTTGTATTTCGACAATAGTTCCATCTCTATTTGACATTTAGGGCTGAATCTTCGTAAACGATCAATATCTACAAAACGGAATTTGTTTTTTGTTTTATATGTCAAATAGTAGTCTGTGATGCTGGAACGTAAAGCTTGTTCAAGGATGCTGTAGTTCAGTTTCTGTAATTATACATAGTACCTACTTCTCTTCGAAAAGGCGACTAAAACAACAAAAACGTAACGGAATGTCATCATTTTCTGACATTTATCAATACGCAGACGTTCAAATGTCAAATGATTTAAAATTACTAGACAAAATACCAAAAAGAGTAAATCACTGCATTGTAACTGTCAATTTAATCCATATATGTTTCTGTTGATTTATTTTGTGCCCTAACTTTATCTGTCAAAATTAATGTAGAAACGAGCGGCATTTTGTTCTGCTGTCAACATGTTTGTTTTCGGCAATTCGTAAAATTCCAATAGTATATGTGTAGTTGATATACCACTCAGTAGGAATTGCGCCGGTTTAACCTGGGAACATTTTGTGCGACAAGGACAGCATGTGTAAAGATAAGGTCAGCATGATTTATGGGGGATGTTGTTAGAATTTTCTTATCAGCTTAATGGTCGCGTGTCGTTGTTGTCGAAGATGACTATTGTATATAAATAATTTTGGTTGAGGTTGCTTCGGAATGTGAAAAAAAAGTCATATTCCCCCATACGGATTCGAACCCGAGAATCTGGAACCAACAGCAGATAAGTAATCCACTAAGCCACCGCGAGTTAATGAAGATTGGTTTCTAATATGTGAATAAAACCGCATTCTGTATGATATTTAATAATTTTTTAGTATTTTCTTATCAGCTTAATGGTCGCGTGTCGTCGACGGCATGGAATCAGTTTTGTTGTTTTGTGTCGCTGGCGTCGATGATGGCTATTGTATATAAATAATTTTTTGAGGTTGAAGATGATTTTTGTTGTTATGCGATTACTAGAAGAAGAAATGTTTTTGTGTGAAAGATAGATAATTGTACTTTTAATGTACGGAAGTCCGTCCGAACTTGGGTTAATTTCATGTTCTGTGCTTGAACTTCCGGATTAGGACAATGACAAAAATCATGTTAGAATTTTCTTATCAAAATGGGGGTACGCTGTACAAAGGCGTAGGTATAGTGTGCCTATTGTCTATAAATAATTTTTGTTTGAGGTTGAAGATCAGATTGCTGTTATGTGATTACGAGAAGAAATGTTTTTATGTGAAATATAGATTATTGTGCTATTAATGTACGGAAGCCCACCCAGAGCTTGAGTTAATTTCTGCGAATGTTTTGTCTTGAACTTTCGGGGGTCAAGACCAATTGAAAAATCGCAAAATATTCCTTAAATATTTTAAGAGTGATAAGCAATCACAAAACGTGTCTTTATAGTTTTAACTTTTAATCAAAAAAAAAAATTTAGAATAAATAAAGAAATATGCGGTTTTATGAGTATAAAAGCAGGTTGTTGAGTAGACATGAAATTAGTTTACAATTTGTTTTAAACAATATCTACATTAACACTAAAAATGTCATTTTTAAAAAAATTGAATATAATCGGTACAAAGTACCAAAATAAACAGTTTAAAAGTCTAAAACTTTTAACTCTTAAAAAAAAATATAGGATAATTGAAGCTACAAGGTGCAGCTCGCAATATGGCGATCAAATCAGCGTAGAACTCGAGGACTGCATTGTATACCTGCCTAAGCGCTTCACGGACCAACTGAGTGATGAAGAACTGGCCAAGATGACCAACTGCACAATGGTAGTGGTGGAACCGATGGGGCAGTCATTTGCCATAGCGTTTTACGACCCAGAAGAAGACAATCAAGAAGAAGAGGACAATCAAGAGGTACACGCCAATTTTGTACAATCGCAAAAAAATGTGTTATATTGGAAATAAATAAATAAAAAATAAATAAACTGATATTAATTTGAAAAATTATGCATTTCTACTTGCTGTTAGTAAAAAATTTTTGTTTTTCCTCTCGTAATTGTATGTTTTTGGTTGTTCTACAATGTTTTTTTTTTTCACTCTTGTATTTTGAAATGTCTTAGCGATTCGAAGTTTTAAGTGATTTGGAGACGAGGGTTAACCGATTTGCCCTAAAAGGACGCAAAGTAGACTTTAAAATCAAGTCTGTACCTGATAACCAAGAACCAACTTCATGGATAAAGATGGCCATTAACGGTATAATTAATCACATTGTTACAGGTCTCAGCCCCACCGATAAAGTAGGAATTACTTTTTGCGGTAAGGGGTTTTCTACTCAACGAGGAAATGGCTGGATTAGTTTCCGAAATTGTTCAGAATTGAAGATCAGCGATGTGTGGGAAATGATCACCAAAATTTTCCAAAGCAACTCGGAAGGCTTAAGCACAGACAGTTTTTGCATATCGATAACTTCTGTTAAGCTACCTTCAGGGACTGGAAACAACAGAAAAAGCAGCACTATGTTTAATTCATTTGATGAAGAATGCATAAGACGTAAAGGTATAACATCCATAAAAAATAAGGATAATTTGTGCCTGCCTCGTGCTTTGGTTGTGGCAAAAGCATATGCTGACAAGGAAGTTAATATGAAAAGGGTTAGAGAAGACACTGGTCGGGTTCAAACCCAAAGAGCTAAGCAACTCATTAATGATGCCCAAATAAATATACCAGCTACAGGTTGTGGAATTCCAGAGGTGAGAGCATTCCAAAATCATTTACAAGGATATAAAGTCACAGTCTATGAATACGGAACAAAAGGCCGAAAAGTTGTTTTTGAAGGAATTTCAGCTTTAGATGGTTGTGATAAAGAGAAAAAAATAAATTTGCTTTACTGCAATAATCATTATAGTGTGATAACCTCACTAACAGCTGCATTCTGCTGCAGGTATTATTGCGAAAGTTGTCATGTACCATATGATGCGAAAAGTCATCATAAATGTGGAGGATCTTGCTCTCAGTGTCAACAAACGCCGAGATGTACCAAAACAAAAGAAATTTTATGTAATGATTGTAATCGAAATTTTAGAGGAAAACACTGTTTCGATAATCACAAAGCCAGCGGATCGTCAGGAAAAAATTCAATTTGTGAAATGATGAAAAGATGCCTTTTATGCTTGAAAACATACGGAGGAAAACGAAAGCATATTTGTGATGAATACTTTTGCAAGCAGTGTCTTCAACATGTTGACAAAGATCATATGTGCTACATTCTTCCTGATAAGAGAACACCTGATTGTAAAAACTTATTGTATATATTTTATGATTTGGAGAGTCGGCAAGAGAAAGTAATTGGTGAAAAAATTATTAATGGTGAAGCTGATGAAACAGTAATTTCACCGATAAAAATACATGAACCGAATGTATGCGTATTTAAAAAAAAATGCGATCAGTGTATAGATCTTCCAAATTCATATTTTTGTCAAAAGTGTAAACTATCACTGAATGTCATTCAGGAAGAAAAAAATGTAGTACACACATTTCTGGAGTACATATTGAATGATCGGAAAAATTTTAAAAAAGTTATTGTGATAGCACATAATGGGCAATCATACGATCATCAATTCATTTTGGACTACATATTGGAAAAAACAAATCTGACACCGGAATTGATCATGCGAGGTACCAAAATAATATTAATGCAAATAGGAAATGTCAAATTTATAGACTCCTTGAACTACTTTCCTATGGCTCTATCAAAACTTCCCAAAGCATTCCAGCTTTCCCCCGTTTTAAAAAAAGGTTATTTTCCGCATTTCTTTAATACTAGAGATAATGCAAAATATATTGGAAAACTACCACCAATGGAGTACTACAGTCCAGATACGATGAAAGATGAAGATCGCACTGTATTTTTGAAATGGTTTGCGAAACATCAAGGTGATGATTTTAACATGCAGCTTGAACTTGTAGAATATTGTATTAGTGATGTTGAAATTTTGACTGAAGCTTGTTTGAAATTTAGAAAACTGTTTCTCGAGCAGAGTAATGTTGAACCATTTTTGGAAGCAACAACTATAGCGTCAGCATGTAATCTTGTATTCAGAAGAAACTTTCTTCTTCCAAACACTATTGGGTTAATTCCTAAAAGAGGCTACAGATGCGTCGATAATCAATCAAGAGAAGCAATCAAGTGGTTGATTTTAGAAGCAAATAAACGAAAAATTAATATAAAGCATGCATTTGAAGGAAAAGAATCAGTTGTCAATGGAGTAAAAGTTGATGGGTTTTGCGAGGAAAAAAGACAGATTTTTGAATTCCATGGCTGCTACTATCATGGTCATCCCCTCTGTTTGAAACACAAACGTGATGTACCTCTATACGAAGATGCAGATGATACCTTAAATCGTAGATATGAGAGAACACAAGCTAAAACTGAACGATTAAGAAAATTCCAATACGAAGTCATTGAAATGTGGTCTTGTCAATTTCAAAGTCAAATGCAGTCAATGAATAAGGATGATTTAAATTTTTTAAACACACATCCAATGATACAAAATTCCCCATTAAATCCACGTGATGCCTTCTACGGCGGACGAACCGGAAATTCATTTAATTATTATAAATGTAAAGAAGGTGAAAAAATTCATTATATAGATGTATGTTCTCTTTATCCTTGGGTTTGTAAAAACGGAAAATTTCCCACAGGGCATCCAAGAGTCCACATCACTCCTACTATGAAGCTGGAAGGTATAAACGGACTAGTCAAATGTAAAATTCTACCACCAGAGCATCTACTTCATCCTGTCCTACCAATGAAACAAAATAATAAGCTTATGTTTTCTTTGTGTAGAAGTTGTAGTGATGAAAAAAATCAAGAACAATTGTGCAATCATTCTGATGAGGAAAGAGCCTTACTCGGAACATGGGTAATTGATGAAGTTCTAAAAGCAATCGAAAAAGGCTACAAACTGCTTTTCGCTTTTGAAATTTGGGAATATGATGTAGTCCAATATAATCCAGAAACAAATTCCGATGGTCTATTCACTTCGATGATGAATAAATTTCTAAAGATAAAACAAGAAGCATCAGGATGGCCTAGTACATGTACAACCCCTGAAGAAAAAGAAAAGTATATTGAGGATTTTCTTAATAGAGAAAATATAAAATTGGAATATTCAGAAATTTGTAACAATCCTGGAAAGAGATCATTAGCTAAGTTAATTTTAAATTCGTTTTGGGGAAAATTTGGACAACGTGAAAACCAGCAACGAACTTGTATTTTGAATAAACCTTCAGATTTGTTTCAACTGCTTACACACCCTTCTATAGAGGTGTTGAATATTCTGTCAGTTGGTGAAGAAAACATTGTGGTTAATTTTGAAATGAAAGAAGAAGCATTTGAGTCCCTATCTACAGTTAACGTTTGTGTTGCCGCCTATACCACAACTTTAGCTCGTCTTAAACTGTACAGCTACTTAGAAAAACTAGAGGAAAGAGTTCTCTACTATGATACGGATTCTGTTATCTATATAAGTCGTAAAGGAGAATTTGAACCGCCTACTGGAGAGTTTATCGGTGATATGACTGACGAACTGAAAAGCTATGGTCAAGGAAGTTATATAACAGAATTTGTTAGTGGTGGTCCTAAAAACTATTCCTATAAAGTCTATAGCACAAAAGATAATACTGAACATATTGAGTGCAAAGTAAAGGGTATCTTTCTTAATCACCAAGCATCCCAAAAAATTAATTTTGATTCTATTAAACAAGCGGTATTAAATTTTTCTACAGACAATGAAAGCATACTAATAGAATCCAACAATATACGACGAACACGAGAACATCAAGTAGTTACTGTAGCAGAGGTTAAAACTTACAAACCCAAAGCAGAAAAACGTCGTTTTCTCGATGATCATAGCTCCTTACCGTATGGATTCAAAAGACAACCTCTGTAATTCAATCAATATTATGAAATAAAAACCAGAAAAACATTTAAAGAATAAAAAATACGAGTATGTTTTGTTTTATTTAAAAAATTTACAACTGTTTGGGCTCATTTATGAACTTGCTTATGAGATATACATTTTGAAGCGCACAACATTTTCCGTGGTACATACATTTTATTATTACATCGGGGCAATTTCTTTTTAGTTCTTTTAAATTGGGGCAGTTGTAATTATCTTCAATATTAATTACTTCTACGTTTTCATTATTAAGTATTTCTTTTAACCATTGGGTTTTTTCAGAACCCTTAACATAAACAACAGAATTTTGAATTTTTTCGCGTAGATGTGTCTTTACTTGGGAAAAATTTGTGAATCCTCCATCCCAGGTTAATCCATGATGATTTTGATATAGCCAGTGAGCCTGTCTTCTAAGAGAAGATGGAAGCTGCTTAGAACCAAAGGGTGGTGTAAGAATGAAATGCTGGTGATGTCCATCGGAAAGCACAGCTATTTCCTTTAAAATAAACTCATTGTTCAAGCCTCTAAAGCCTTGAAAATCAACAATATAATAATTCATTTTGATGATGTGTTTATGACTAAACCAACTTTGAATCTGCTTAGTTTATATGCAGACATTACCATTTAAGTAAGTTTGTGAACTTCTCCAGTTATTGGATTGTATTCAATTATACGATCATGTAAAATTAAACAGTACGCGGTTGTTGAGGGCAAGACAGAGGTTACAGTTTTGAGTTCAATTTTTACATCAACAGTTCCAGTTTTAATTGATTCGTTTTGGTGAGAACAATCGATTACTATTATTGGAGCGATATCTTTAAATTCTTGTCGAGATAAGAGTGGTTGTGGTTGTTTCTTATAATAAGAGTCTTGAAATTTACTGTACATATCATAGAGAATTGCATACCGATCGTGCTTAAATTTGAGATTTAAATCTTCACGGGGGTATGTCTCAGAATTCAAATGCACCTTCACACTGCTTAAATCGCAATGATCGAATTTGCTAGCATCTTTAGTTTTTTGATTTTTTCGATCGGTTTGTAGAGCGATAATAATATACCTAGGCTTTTCAAGCTGACTTGAAGTCTTAACTGTCCATATATGATCAGTGACTAATGGTAGTGTGGGATATTCGCACATTTCCCAATTTCGAAAATGAATTTGAACTGTCTTTGATTGTATTTGTTTTAGTAGTTTAAGCTTATCTGAATCAGCCAAGGTAATGTGAGGAACTCTCCATTGCAGTTTAAAAATTGAAAGCTTTAATTCTTCATTTTCCGTAGAAAAATAAGCATTCTCATTAGACCTCGTTCGAATTAGTATTAATTCGTGCCTTGCATTTGTAATTATCTTTCTATAATCTTCTGCAAATCCCAATAGATTTTTTAATGGAATACAAAAGTTGAAAGTACCCGATGTAAGTGGTATGTTGTCTTTTCCAGTCCATGATGCATTTTCCAAATTTTTACTTTCATTCTCGTTCAAAGATATATAATTTTTTAACGATGTTGTGATGCCAACATTTTTATTATACTCGATCTGCACACCGTTAAGTTCATATTGGATTTCCTCGAAAAGAAATGCCATAGCATTATTGCATAGTTTTGCGGTAGAAGATGTGGTATTATCTGATTTTGTGAGACCTCCTTCAATGTAAATGAAACTTTGACTGGGTAAAATGCACAAGTCCTGTTGATGTATTGGGATGCGTATTTCATCGCTCGGATTGAAGGACTGAAGAAATGGTGAATAACTGTGATATTCAAATTTGGATATGCTATTATCATAGCTAGGTCCTTCGGTGATGTTCAATATTTCGTTCATAATCTTTAGATGACCTTTAAGGTAAACCCCAAAGACAATAGATAGGCAGTATTTTTAGAGGAGAGTTTTGATCTCGACAGCTTTGATGATCTAGTAGAACTAGTAGAATGATCACCTTTGGGGGTGTATATATTATTATTATAGACCAACATTATCAGGAGATGGGGGCTAAATGCAGACGCATAGTTATTGTTTCTCCTCTAAAATTTATCAAGTCTCCGTCTTGGTCTACTAGCTTTAATGTTAGTGAAGTTATTCGTCTGACATTCACTGGTAAATAGATGACATTTCTTGGAACTTCTATGATTTTATACCCGGGTCCTGCTTCTGGCGAAAATTCGTGTATTGTGTGCACAGGAGTGTTATTTAAATACGAGCCTGTAATAATATTACACTCAACTCGAATTACATTAACCCTGTTAATATCGACAGGTAAATCTGATCGATGTAATTGACCTGGTTTTAAAACGCGATTACTAAAACCTAGTAATTTACCAACAGTTCGTGTCCTATTAAAATATATTTCTTCCGAACCTGAGACCCAGCTTTCCAGAGTATTATTATTTGCTTCTATTTTTACAAGTGTAGCGGAATTAAGCGTTAATAATTGTTCAGAAATATTCAAAGCAATGTCATCGATTTCATATGATCCTATTGGAATTTCAATTACATGTTCCCCTATATGAAACAAATTGTTTCGTTCATCGACATTGGGTATAGAATTGTATGTTTGAAAATCTATCAACCCACAAACGTAGTCCTTATTCAGGTTTAAAGGTGGGAAATAATCTGTTGTTAGATGAGAAGTATTCCCACTTAATGTAAGTGTCAACGCCATGACGTGGAAAAAGATAATGAAACTGTTCTTACATAGGCTCTTCTTTTATTATTTATTCAAAATAACAATCATATAAGAATCTTAAACATAAATGTCCACAATTTACTGAATCATAATCTTGATACTTAAGATAATTATATTTAATTTGTTTACCTAAATAATTAATCAATTCAATTGGCGGTTGTAGATTTCCAAAGCTATCAAAATATTCAATGTGATTGAGTTTTTTATAATATGCCACCCAATGTGTTCCAGGACCGGTTGATGAATCTAGATTTACTATCCCACACTCGTTTTTTAAGGGTTTTCCCTTTGGTAAATTATCACGCATAAAAACTCCTCGAAAATGCGGAATTAAGTCCTTTGCGAAATTTCTCAAATCCTCTTCATTCAATGCACGATCGGGTAGCGAACTTAAAAGTTTTTTGTCTGCGAATGTAAAAATAATCCAAGTCCTTTTCTATATGGACTTAGATGTAAGCCGTGTCCTACAGGAATCGACTCCATTTTTTGATTATGACGTTTTTTCTCCTCAAGAGTTTTTTTAGCAATATTTATATCGTTGACAGCTTTTGCTATTCCTGCAGCTCCTCCAGATAAAGCTCCAAGAGCTGAAAGCCCCGCAAATAGAGGAACAAGAAATGGAATTACTCCACCAATTTTCGGTACTGAAATAACTCGGGGTGTCTTTATATTATTGCCATTATTCTTAATAGTTTTCTTTGCAGATGACAAAGCTACTTTTATAGCATTTTCAAGGTTATGTGGTTTTTTCATTTGAAGGATTTTTCCAACATTTTTAATTGTTCTGATAAAAGTAGGGAGTCTGCTTTTTGACATGGGTTTTTTATTGCTTTTTTTTTTTTTATTTGAACACCCCATACCTAATTTTAATTTAGCCTTCATAAGATTGGTAACCAATATAGCATTTGCTCGCTCAGTTATACCAGCGTCCTTTGATACTACCCGTTGCCAGGCTTTTTCAGATAAAATCTTATCAGCTATATGCCGTTCGGAAGTATTTTTAAATTTGGAATAAGATATATCGTGTTGCTTGCACGCTTGATCAAGTAAATTAATTCCAGGATCTCCTCTAGCTAAACGTTTCTGGAGTTTTGTTCCAGGTCCACAGTATTGATATCCTGGTAAATGTAGTTCAATAGGTAGTTTATTGATTACAGAGTTTAATAAACCATTTCCCTTCACGATAACTTGTAGTCTGTTAGAGTTTTTTGAAAAATCAATCATTTTATATGATCACCATCTCGTTTAGACGAATAATAACGTTATGACATTTTTCAAATATAATCTTCATATTTATAAGAATTTATTTAGTTTTTATCATCATGCGTTTCGTTAAACAACAACATCTTTTACCAATTAAAAATATGGACTTGGATAAAAATATTGAAGCAAAACAGAAAAAACATGGTAAACTATTACCAAATAGTATAAGAGGTCTAATTACAGGTCCCTCAAATTGCGGAAAAACAAATGTTATGATGAGCTTAATACAGCAACCAAATGGATTAAAATTTGAAAATATTTACATATACTCAAAGTCACTGCATCAGCCTAAGTATGAGTTTCTCCGACTAGCCGTGGAACCTATCAAAAATATGGGTTTCTTTACATTTTCAAATAATTGTGATGTCATACCCCCTGAAGAAGCCAAACCAAATTCTGTATTTATTTTTGATGACATTGCCTGTGAAAAGCAAGACACTGTTCGAAATTATTTTAGTATGGGACGACATCATCATATCGATAGTTTTTATTTGTGTCAAACATACACAAGAATCCCCAAACATTTAATACGAGATAATGCAAATTTTCTAATTGTCTTCAAACAGGATGATATGAATTTAAAACACATTTACAATGACCATGTCAATTCTGATATGACATTTCAAATATTTAAAACGGTATGTATAGAATGTTGGAATATGAAATACGGATTTTTGGTTATTGACAAGGAAAGCTCTTTAAAAAAGGGGCGCTATAGGAGAGGTTTTGACTGCTTCCTGAAACTATAAAAAGCTTGTCACTTCAGCTGTGCACAGCATTCTTACTGTTATGTTCTATCAGAGCAGTTCAAAGGTGTACAGCGCTCAGTCCGTAACAGTACAAAGCAGGTCATCGCGGTTCAAAACTAGCTGTTCATCATTTAAAAATCGTACAGCGAATATCAAATTCAGTTTAAAACCTTTTGAAATACTGCTTCAAAGCCTACGAAACTTGTTTACTCACTGTTGTAAAAAAAAAACAATAAATTAGCATCATGATGCATTTAAATGAAGAACTAACAAAAGAACTCGTTAAAACTACTGATGCTCTACGAAAAAAATATAAAGCTCTAAGGAATGATAGGGAAGTAACCGAATTTCAATTAGAAGAAACTTTCAAACCTATTACTAAACCGCTTAAAGAACTACTCGACAAATCAAATAACATATATACAATAAAGGAACAGCAAAATGATTTCGTGTCCCCACTCAAGAAAACAAAGTATGATAATAATGTATTTATCACCCCCAACGAGAGCAGCGCTTCAACCATCAGTGACAGTACCCCGAAATCTAGCATAGTAACACCTAAAACTAAAAAAAGGGGGCGAAGTGAACGTAAGCTTCGTCGACGAAACCTTGTTCGTGACTTTGCGGGGCAAATAGACTTTGAAAAATTTGGGGAAATCCCCCAGAAATATATAAATTTGTATGTAAATAATTCAAACACCGTTGATGATGTGTACGGAGTACATGTGAAAAACGGTAAATTACAGATGGGTAATAAAGAATTCAAAATTCACGGAAAAGACATAATAGACATCAATAATAAAGCCTATAAAGGAACAAATGGTTTATTTGAACTAATATTCAAGAAAAAACCATGTAAAACCCTTTACAATAATGAAGATTTAAATATGTACAAAGCCATATTGTATGATACCAATGCTTATAGACGTAATCACGATTCCGGGAAACAGGTACTTGGACATAGAGGATATAAATACAAAGAAATTATAAGCAAACTATTAGAAGATACTCCTATTTCCACCCCGTCTACAGGAAGTGGGCTAATGCAATTATCAAACAAAGAAAAAGACTATATTTTCTGGGACGACCCCAATGAGCTCGTAGATCGATTGCGACTTCTAATTGCTTCACATCAATCAGGACACAATAATCACTCGAACGAGGTTGTTTCGATAATTGAAGAACTAAAGGAAGCCAATATTATACAATAAAACTATTATATAAAATGAGTGTTGATAAGTTTGGACGTTTTTCGAATAGAACGCGAACCAGAGTTATTCAAGGACAAAGAGGAGAGCGAGGAGAGCAGGGAGACCTAGGACCGATTGGTCTACAGGGAGAACAGGGAGAACAGGGATTGCCTGGGCCACCCGGTGAGGGGTTTATTAAAATGAAAAACGGAAATTATGATTTGCATTGGAAACGACTACAAAATATTCAGGATCCAGAAGAAAAGGGAGATGCAGCTACAAAAAGTTATGTTGACAAAGCGGAAGAACGAATTAGACAATACATACATTTTGAAATACAAAAAATTGAGCAAAACTTAAATGTATCCACAGACCCTAAAAAGGAACTCCTCATTTAATTTAAATGCTAACTTATTTTTACTTTCAATTCAGTGTTTATAGAAAGTCATTGTGGCGAGTCGGTAATAATGTTCAACATAAATACTACATTGATTTTCGATGAAATCGTTAGTTTCATGAAAGAATATCAGCATGTCCTGTTGGAAGAACACCATGAGTATCTAATAGGATTTATATCTTTTCTGAGGACATTTGAAACATCATCCACCACTACATCGAAATTTGGATGTCATTTTGTGAATTGTCCTTGGTCATCGGATTTATGTAGGGTTGGGCCAGATACCTGTCCATGTTACATGATTGATATTAGAATGTTAAAAGTTAGGAAGTTGATGTTGTTATACAAAAGATTAAAATAAATATTTTACCTTTTACTAACAAAAAGGTTAAATACTGTATCGTTTTTAATCATTCTTTCAAAAGATGAGTAAAAGAAACGTTGTGGATGAAATACATAAGCCAGCTCGAAAAAATTTCAAAAGAAGACGAGTCGTTATCAAGGGTATCGATGATTTATGGCAAGCTGATCTAGTTGAAATGGGTATTTATTCGGCTGAGAATGAAAATTACCGATATCTTCTTACAGTAATCGATACATTTTCTAAGTTTGCTTGGGCAATTCCTATTAAAAGTAAAACAGGTATCTGTGTTGCTATTGCTATGAAAAAAATTCTGAATGAAGGTCGAATTCCAAAGAATTTACAAACAGATGATGGGAAAGAATTTTTCAATACGCAATTTCTAAATCTTACGAAAAAATATGAAATCAATCATTACTCTACATTTAGCGCTCTCAAAGCTTCAATTGTTGAACGATTTAATCGCACTTTGAAAACATTTATGTGGAAAGAATTCAGCGCTAACGGTTCGTATCGTTGGATTGATATGATAGCAACGCTAACTAAAAGGTACAATAATTCAACACATAGAACAATAAAAATGAAGCCATCCGAAGTCAATGCTACAAACGAAAAACAATTGCTATCAAAAGTATATAATCATATCAAACTTCATATTCCTTCTAAATTTAACGTCGGAGATTTTGTCAGAATAAGTAAATACAAACATGTATTTGAAAAAGGATATACACCGAATTGGACAACAGAAATTTTTAAAATAACGAAAGTTCAACATACGAATCCTGTTACATATTTGTTAGAGGATTATCAGGGTCAGCCTGTGAAAGGTGGATTCTATGAGCTTGAACTACAGAAATCTAAGTTTCCTGATACTTACCTTATTGAAAAAGTAGTCCAAAGAAAGAAAGATCAAGTATTTGTAAAATGGCTCGGTTTTCCTCCTGAACACAACTCGTGGATATCTCTCTCCACTATCAATTCATCATAAAGAAATTAAAAAACCACAAGTGTAATTTGTCAAATAAACGTTTTTATTATAATATATGTAAATATCAACAAGTTTTTTATTTAGGAAATAGTCATTTCATATGTTTGCTTCATCGATTTAAAATCCAGCAACTCCACACCAGATTTGTATTCAAGGTCCTCTTTCAGAATGAGTTCAACTTCCCCGTTACTCAATACTCTTTCTGTTTCATACTCATGGTATTCGAAACATTTTATGCTTAGAGTACGCATATTATAATTGCTATCATATGAACAGCGAATGGTTAAGAATTGTTCATCATCGAATTCTAATTTAAAATGTCTATAAAAAACATCTTTGCTTTGAATAATCCCTGATATTTCAGCTTCTTTTTTTATTAAATCTTGCCTAAAATTCTCAATTGCTTCATCTACAGTTACAGTTTTCCTTTGCAAACTTCTTTCTGTTGTTGGGTGTGGTGTGTGAATATCATTTTGAAATTCAGGTGTTTCCGTCTTTGTGGTGTTGATTAAAGTTTTACCATCCGAAAAGGTTAGCAAACGAAACGATAAACCTATTTGTACTGTATCATTGTTGGGTAAGTTCAACGAAAAAGAAAGGTTATTAGTACTGTTTGGTTGTTGTAAGTTAATATCCATTGGTAAAGGTACCCCAAAAATTAAAGATGGACCGATTGTAATAAAAGACAGAAATGTTAAGAGAAACATTTTAAACGAAAATTGCTACAGCTGAAGCTACTAATAGGTCGAGTGATAAATATGAACTAATAAATAAAACACCTAGCATGCTAAATTTATACCATTTTTATTTCTAACTACCCTATATTATTTTCTTTGTTTGATATAAAAAAAAAAAAAAAAAAAAAAAAAAAGCTAATTGAAAGTAATGTGCGTTATCACGTAATTCTCATCTTCTGAGGGCTGCCAAGTAAATCTGTTTCACCAAATGGACAAAGTGCTGGATATTCATTTTCTTTTCGTTTTATATAATTCGAGTGAGGGAGAATCAATCCAGTCAAAGTTAGCTCGCCGCCTGTTAGGATAACGATGTTTTTAATAAAATCTGTACTCCTTATCTCTAAATTAGTTCTCTCACCTAAAATTTTAAATTTTACATGTTGCATAGATTGAAACTGCATTTTAAAATTCAGAATAGGAGTTATCGCCTCGCCATTCCTTATGTGGAATATAGTACATTCTGCTCCATATTCTGGCTGTGCAAGTAATTTCATAGATTCAGAGTAAAACATCAAATCTGTAAATTTTATTTGTAACCACCCGGCTTCACAAACACAAAATGTTTCTCCTTCTCTCAATCTTTCGCACCAGAACATTGCTAATCGTATTCGTTAATGTAAATGAATATTAACCTGCAGAGTACGTTAATATATACATATTATCCATCTATTATTTAAGAGCAAATGTCGCTGACTAAACTATTCACATTAAAATAGTTACATAACCACAAACCTTGAACTTCTATTTATTGACAATAGTCACACTAAGCTGTTTACATACGCCTACAAAATTATTTATATACAATAGCCATCATCGACGCCAGCGACACAAAACAACAAAACTGATTCCATGCCGTCAACGACACGCGACCATTAAGCTGATAAGAAAATACTAAAAAATTATTAAATATCATACTGAATGCGGTTTTATTCACATATTAGAAACCAATCTTCATTAACTCGCGGTGGCTTAGTGGATTACTTATCTGCTGTTGGTTCCAGATTCTCGGGTTCGAATCCGTATGGGGGAATATGACTTTTTTTTTCACATTCCGAAGCAACCTCAACCAAAATTATTTATATACAATAGTCATCTTCGACAACAACGACACGCGACCATTAAGCTGATAAGAAAATTCTAACAACATCCCCCATAAATCATGCTGACCTTATCTTTACACATGCTGTCCTTGTCGCACAAAATGTTCCCAGGTTAAACCGGCGCAATTCCTACTCCACTCTATTAAAAGTTTGTTTCGAAAATAGCTGTCAATCGTCCATGTCACAAATGACACATTCAGAAACGTCAAAATCGAAGCAACTGACCCCAATTAACAAAACATCGTCTCTCTCATCTGTAGACATCAAACAAAGCCATCACCGTTTATTAATTCAAACATTTCACAGCATAAGTAATGACAGTAAGTGGAAGAATGCAGTCACCTCACCGCCACAGTCACTTGACACCCGTCACTTCACAGGCCTCAAATTATCGACAATTTGCATGGTTTTTGTCGACAACATACCTACACTACATCATTATGTATACATTCTTGCGAGTTAATTAATAAAAAATACTGATAAGTAGTCGCCATATTTATTTAGATTCGATATCAATTTAGGTGTAGAAAATTCCGCTCAAATTAATGTGTCACACTTGTTACACGAGACAAGCGTACAAATGATATTTCTGCAAACATCAACCACGACGTCTCAAACTCGTTATCTCAACATTGTGCCGCATTCCAAATTTAACCGTTTCGGCGTCAGACGTCAACATTTTAAACGTCAATTCTTCGCTCTAAATTTAAATTATTTCGCATCACAAATCACATCAAGCCATACCAGCGAACAAACAAAACCCATAATCAACTCCTACATTCACGTTGTGCTGTGTGCGATGAGGTAAGCTGATGATGGTGCCGGTACTGCCGGTGCGAGTGGGTATAACTCAAAACTCATTATCCCAGTCCCGGTAGTAATAAGAAGCATATACCCAATCTCATTTCGAATGCAAAGCCATCAATTAAATGCCACACTCCACCTCTTGTGCGCCTTAAATTCTCAGAACTTTGCTATCGTGTGCATTCCTCTTGACCCTTTTCTTCTATGGTATTTTATAATCCAAGAAAATAATAATAAAAAAAAGAATGATTTAAAAACCACATCCGACATCCTCCTCTAAAGAAAGGAACAACAAAGCAAACAGAGGGGGAACAAAAAAAAAAAATTCTAAAACTTATCACCCTCACCCGCGCTGCACGAGCCTTCAATTTGTTGTTCAAAGCTCTCTGAACGACTCCGATGAACGAACGAACAACTATGGCTTATGGCATGGCATGGCGTGGTGGACATGGACTCATGGAGGCGAGTGAGCGTAATTTAATAAACGATTACCCCCTTCGACTCGTAGTCGTAGCATTTCAATCCAATCCAATCCGCACCAGCACAGCACACAGCACCCCATGAAAGAAACGAGACCAACAGTGTGCGGCGCGGCACCGGTTTCGGCACACCACTTACGACAAAACCAACCCAAACTTATAGCCGAGACCCAATAATGATGATATAGGGGCACACAGCAATCATGATTACTTTGCTAGATTAATGCTCATGACAGGGGCGACCGAGCGAACTCTCTACGGGGAGATGACATAGTGCGGGCTGGTGGTGGTGGCTGGTACTACCAACTGACAGAGGGAATACCAAGTGGAATTGAACTCGTAAAAAACAAAAAAAAAAAAAAAACTCCGCGAAGCGTGTAGGTAGGTGCCTAAGGTATTGGTGGCGGGCCAAGATAATAATAAAAAAAAAAAAAATAAAATTCTTTATGTTCAAATACCGTACCCGGTGGTTGGGTGAGATGGTGACGCCGACAGCATCGGCATCGGTTTACAATCAAGAGTCACGAGATAATAACGAAACGCGGACGTTATACTGAAACTGAATTGACGCGCGGCGGTACCGAGGGAACAGGGAACCCCAAGCCAAGTCTTGAGCGCTCGCACCCATACACAGAGCACGGCAGCTGGAAACGCGACTGTGCAGTGTGCACTGTGGCGGCGCCCGTAATCACGGTTGGGAGGAGGTTCTTGTGCGGCGGAGATAGCGGCAGCGCACCACATATATTCATATTCAAGTGCCGCGCATCTAGAGAGGGACTGTCGGTGGTCTCTTCCGTCTGTGCCGTCCCGTCTTCATCGCTGTGCTCTGTGAGATGTCGTTAATTGCCGTCCCTGTGTGCTCGGGGTCTCTGTGTTTCGCTTGTTCTGTCGCGCTAAATGTGTTGCTTATAGCGTTTGTCAGAGTTTGTGTGTATGATGACGACGACTGACTGAGGACCGAGTGCCGACTGCCGCGCACTGTATGTGGAGTGGAAAAGTCGCGACAGCGAACCAGAGACAAGTTGTAACACCTTGTCAAACCAATTAAAAAACCACTACCGTTTGTTTCCCCCTTTAGTTTTGTTCCCTTTTTTTATTTTTTTTTTTTTCTGTTGCGTTGTTTTCTTTTTGGTATTTATTTCTCTGCGTTTTTTTTATCGTATTAGGAATGTGTTTTTTTTTTGTTTTTGCTGTTTGTTTTATGACCGTGGTCGTGTGCACTTATTGCTGTGCTTTTGAGTAATTTTTTATGTTTTTTTTTTTTTCGTTCGTTCCATCATACGCTTTATGATTCAAAATGCAAAAAAAAAAAAAGAAACAACAAGCAAGACTGCCTAATCGAATTGTAATCTACTTGTTCACTTGAAGTGTTTCTGACCTTTATGACTGGACGCAGCCATTATTATGTGGTTATTGCGACGTTTTCCCCTTGTTGCAATTTTGATTTTATAGTCTGGGTGACATTTTAGATTATTGACTGATGGTAGAAATAATATTTGGCATTTTGTCGGCTATTTTTGAGTGTGCCATCCCTGCATCATTTTCATCTATAGAATCAGTTTTTTAAACATTGATTAACAGGACGTTGACCTGCAGTACTTCATGATCAGTCAATCTTCCATTTCGCTTGGCGATGCGGGGGGTGTGTTCAGTAAGCGATAGCGATGCGCATCGCTACATATAATTTTGTTATTACTACTGTAGACAATTGTTACTACTTTAGTTCATCCATTACTCGCTACTCTAAGTGAATAAAATTGAACTTTCTTAACAACTTAAGGCCGAGCTACAATAGAAGAATTTTGCTCGCTGTACGACCACGTCCATAAGAGTGCGAATACAAGGGAATATTGGAACATTAAGACCAATAGGAACAAAATGAAACGTGGAAGTCTACAAAGAAGTTGTGTTGAATCAGTTAATCTGTTTGTGGCGCATTGTGCAACTAATGGTCGTGTTCAGTACCCAATAATCGATATAGTTTTCTAATTACCCTTCTCGTTACTGAATGTGTTAGGTCTGCTCAAACCAACGCGAAAACGGGAGCGGGAAATATTCAAATACATGGCAATGGCGTGAAATTCGCTCTCGCTTTCGTTGGTTTAGATTTTTAGAATGCCTTTAAACTGCAAATTGAGACGCGGCGAAATTGTATAGATATGCTGGAGATTGTTATTGCTGTCTTGATTTGACAGCAGGCATTTACATAAATATAATACATATATGTAAGTGCGTTTGGTGAAATTTGAATTTGCAAAGTACCTGTCTCCATTTTCACATTTTGACGTTTACAAAATTCAAATGCATTTTTCGATGACAATGAATGGATGCATTCAGTAAAATTCATTTTAACTCTGTTAGTGTTCTTTTTAATGCATGCCGCCATAAGAAACAAGAAGGACACATCCAGCAATATATTCAATCTGTCAAAACGTCTTTTTGCTTGGAAATATTTATGTAAATCTGTATGACGCTCACTTTTAGTACAATAAAAACAATAATGAAATCATTTTTAAAATTTGTCTTTTTCCCTTTATTTATGTGAGAGAAAAAACAGCAAAAAACAATGAAGGTATCTTCATAAATGAGCTCCTTCAGTGTAATTCACTTGACACCTGTCACTTTTGTAAATATTAAATATAGGCAATAAAAAAATCCGTTGTTATACTTCTACAGAGGTATTTGGATACATTTTTTCATTCATTTTCGTTCTTTCGTTACGCCTATGATTGAGACAAACTTTAGCTTTTTACAAAACGGATTGCGTCTGTCAGTGAAAAGTCATCGAAGTTTTCAAAAAGTCAGTTTTCCGGATATCCAAATCGACTTGCTTCAAAGTTTGTGCATAGATCATTCATAGTTCATTGAGCATTCTTTTGACGGTTTCCATTTCATCAATAACTTGACAGCTCTTACGGTAGTTAGTTTGCTGAATTGATATTTTATTTATAGACAAAATTCTGTACCAATTACGATTTATTCATTTACCAGAAATTTTGTTCAGACAACAGCAGGAATATGTTCACAATCAAATTATACAAATCTATTACAATTATGAGCAAATTAATGCATTCAGTAAAAGCCAGTGAGTGTTTATTTTTTTCTGGGGATTTCCGTGAACCGACAACATTTTCCTCAATTAATTTTATAAAAGGAAGTTCCACATAAATTCTTATGTGACAGTTAATGCCTTACAAAAAGTAGTCCATAATAATTATAGTAGAACTATGGCCCTAACCTCTAATACCCACTTTACGCCCACAAAGTAGATTTGGCGAATTTGCGTCAGTCAAATATTTGAGCCATTAAACTTGAGTATGTAGTAGAGTACAGAGGCGGAGAGCCAATATTTGGTACTCACTCATTCGATTGAGTTGAAGTTTAGTACTCTTAGAGATGGAATGGATAACATTAAAATGTTTTGTTACATTTTTTTAAGACTACATAGAAGCTGCAAATTTGTGTGCATCTATCAAACAGCAAGTTTGGTACATTAACATTTTTAGCACATTATATAGTTGACATAAAATCCCCCAACAGATGGCGTTGAACAATGGTCCATACCAATAAAACATTTTTAACCATCAACTGACATATTTTGTAGTTCACAATAGAAAATTTTATATGAAAAATGTAGCCATTGTGAGATGGAAAAATGTAACCTGGACATTAAATTATGATTTTTTGTACCGCGCAATATATTTAGTCCTTATTTAGCCCAAAGTTTTGCACATGACTATAAAATTTGTTTTATTTATCGAATGACAATCGTAATCACCTTTCACGTGATTCACTTCACACTATCTCGACGATAATATCTCTAAATACAAAGTCTACGCAACAATTCCACGATTTGTTTATTTAGTTATCTTCAAGCATCTCTAAGCCCCTCTAATCTAACTTTTTTTTTTGGGACGGGGGGCTTGTAAACTCAATTCATTCGATTGTTATCTGACACTTCCATTCATACCTACTGTTTTGTATTGCCTGTCATTCTGATAAAGGCAAAACAAACAAACGACGCGACGTTCTCACTGTGTGTGGTGGTGCTGTGCGAAAACTTCACATATTAGCAAGCATTTGCGTTGCAAAAATGTTTGCCCCCAAGGTAAAAGCTATTAATTATTCCACAGTGCAACCCCCATGTCCACTTCTCACGGAAAACCACCGCGCGCCGCGTAACAACACCCTGGAGGTGTATACGGTGTATACCTACCATCACAAGAAGAAAACAACGAGGAAGGAGCACCTCTCGAAGCTCATTCACTCATTAACTGGCGTAAATTACGCGCACCGGGTACAAAAAAAAAAAAAACACAAAAACCCCAATGGAGGTCGTCAAGACCTAGAGAGAGAGTGAGCACAGTTCTGTTCGTTCGTGTGCGGATTTCCTTCTCCTGACAAATGAAATGCGACCGTGGAGGGAATAATAAATGAGCACTGCCCGAGATGATAATTATCAACAAAAAAAAAAAAAAAAAGAGGAAGAAGTGGAAAAAACATCAGAAAAAAAGGTGCAGTGTCGACTCGAATTAAACTGCAGATGTTCCATGTGGTGGAGCCACCAGGATATAGGCAAGGGACTGGAACTGGAACTCTGGGAGACTATGTATGTACTGAGGTTCATTTTTCATAACTGCGGTTTCGTATGATTTTTTTTTCTCCCTTGTTTTGTGAGTGTTGTCCGTGTCCCGCCTTTTTGAATAATGTCTTCAAGTCAGTGGAATATCTTCACCTCCCCCATCCGCTTTGTGGAGTCGTTCCAACCGGCCCGGCCGCCTGTTCCCCCAATCCACACTCCAAAAGGTGTGCAATTAATCTTATTCACACACAATTCACACCGTCGAGTCTCGTACACAAAAGGCGGACGTTGAAGAAAAATTGAGGAAACCAACAAAAAGGCCCATACGAAGAGTAAATTGCGTGAAAGCAAAACACGATGATGATGAAGATGACGTTAACTCTCAAATCGGCGGTAATCGGAGGTGTAATGGAGGAATTTAAGTTTCACAAAGGAAATCAAAAAAACAATCCAAAGCCAAACACACGCAGCGGTACTCTGTGGGGCGATGGGGTGTGCTGGTGCTCTGCTCAGTGCAGTGGGCAGATTGATGGTTTTTTCCTTTTGAGTTTTTGTATCTCTTCAAAGGAGACCTGATGATGAAACTGATGTGAATGGACGAGTGCGCTCAAGTGGTGTGATGGTGGAACAATCAAGTAAACACAGAAAGAAATATGAATTATTATTGTTACAGCGCAAGCAGAAAAAAAAAAAAAAAATAAAATTGTTTTTGTGAGGTTAGTAAACTGCTGTGGGCAATTGATCTTCTGAGACGTTGTTTTTTTTTTCTCTGTTTTTTTTTCCCGTGCTTAGCCAGATATAGAAAGGTTACATTTTGTAATTATGACTCAATAAGAAGATTGCCTTACGGATAGGGGGAAAAGCAAAAAAAAAACAGGTCATTAATGTTGTTTTTAGTGTTTGAATTCAGATGAGTTTTTATCATGATTTTCATCTGTTCCTGATTCACATCTCTTTGAATTTTCGAAATTCAGTCCATTGCAGTGTTTATACGTTTCAGTCATAAGTTAACCAACTCTCTAATGTCATCAATCATCGTAGGATATGCGTCGGATGTGATCTACCCGTTGATATAAGTTGTTAAACGGCAAATATTGTGGCGAAAGTTGAAGTTAAATCAGCGCCATCTGTTGGAAATTCTAAGTTACACATTTTTGTATTAATATCTGGGGCATTTAATGATTTCTCAGTTCTTAAGACAGTAGAAGGTAAATGTGTGCGAGTTTATTTAAATATTTATTGAAGACCCAACATTTTTTAAAGGAAAAGTGCTTCAAAGGGCATAACTGACAACCCGTAAGAAAGCAGAAAAGTAAGAAAAAGAAGACAGTTTCCTTTAGGGGGCCTTTGATGTGACAAATGGTACGGAAAGGTTGTTCTCTATGATATAAAACTTCCGTCGCATCTTCTCGCCCTTCAATAAGCCGGTTTAGGAGGTTAACGAAACAGACTTTTTGGAGTAAATTTTGGCGGCCTAACCATCATTGTTTATATAAGATTTATCCGAGCCAAATTGATTTGATCGATTTTCCTGTGAAGCTGGGTCCGAGTCAGAGTCAAGTGGTTGTTTAACGATATAGCCTGTAATCATGTCTTTTCGGATGAAAAAACCCTTACTTACTTAAGGTGGCGCTACAGACCGGGGTGGACCTGGGCCTCAACCAACAAGCCCATCCAAGTTTCCATCCAGCACGATCTTTGGACAGCTGCCTCCAGTTTCGCACGCTAAGTTGGTTTAGGTCCCATTCCACTTGCGTGCGCCACCTGAGTCGCGATCTTCCTCTACTGCGCCGTCCCTCGGGTGTGGGTTCGAAGATCTTCCGGGCCGGAGCGTTCGCGTCCATTCGCTCCACATGACCCAGCCACCACAGTCGTTGAACCTTCACTCTTCTGGCAAGGTCGATGTCGCTGTACAGCCCGTCCAGTTCGTCGTTGTATCTCCTCCTCCATTTACCGTGTAAGCAGACGGGACCGAAAATTACTCGAAGAATTTTCCTCTCGAAGCAACCAAGAGTAACCTCATCCGCTTTTGATATGAGTCCATGCCTCTGCACCATACAGAAGGACTGGGACGATTAGGGTCTTATAGAGGGTCACTTTAGTTGTTCGAAAAAGGGCTTTGCTTTCTTAGCCCAAAGAAACAGCGATTGGCAAGAGTTATTCTTCGTTTAATCTCACCGCTGGTGTCATTACCTGAGTTCATAGCGGAGTCTATGGAAAAAACCCTGACTTCGTATAATAATCAGACGTTGTTTCTTATTTAGACATACAGGGCAGAAGATCGAGCTTATTGCTGTCAAATTTGTCGAAATATTTTCAATGTTTACAGAAGAAGTCCAAGGGCAACATATTGTGGGACAACTGCGGTAACTTTATGCACTCGTCGCGTCGGTGTGATACCTCAGTATCCACCCTGCAAAGGGATTTCATAATTCATAACCAGTACTTAAGTAACATTGTGCAAAGCCTTCAAACCCTTGTTTGCCATTAAAACTCTTGGTTGGGTTGTGGTCTCAATGTAGCTTTTAAATATTTGGTTAGTTATTATGGACTTACCGGGTTTAAATCCACACTAGTGAGGGTCAATCAGTTTGTTGTCAAATGGTTTCAGACGTTTCACACAGTACCGCAGACAAAATGCAATGTTAAGGAGATTAAAGCCTCTTTATAGTTGGCGTAATTGAGAGGGTCTCCTTTTTTGGGGATCAGGCAAACGATGCTATGTCCACTTCTTCTGACCAAGTCTTGGTTGGTGTATATGTTCTTCATAAAGTCATCTCCCGCTTCCTTAAATAGCTCGGCATGTAGGCCGTTCGGTCCAACAGGGGCTTGAGTTTAGATATTCGTATTCTTGCTTGAGTAAGGTCGAGTGAATGGAAGTCATGGTTTTCAAAGTTCAGGTTAAATAGTTTATTCTGCCGGACTGTAGAGTTTGAATCGTCTTCCCCGTCAAATAAACCGCAGAAATAATTTTATCAATATCCCTAACATCGACTGTGACTACACAATGTTCCCTTCATCAACTGTACAAATCTCTTTTCGGTTCTTGCTGCCTTAACCCGTTTTTTGTATCTTCTGGTAAAACGGCCAAACCATGTTTCATCTTAGTGGGACCGCTCTATTTAGTCGAACACGGGCTTCTTGTGTCCTTTCTTTTTCGATGTTGTTCTCTCCTCTTTTGCAAGTTGGGCTCAGAAGCCCTTGCCATAATTTTTTTTTGCCGTGAATTATTTTACTGCATGTACTTGCCATCAGTCTTAATAAAATCTAGGGCTTCTAAGGCATCAATGCCACTGATCTTCGGCTCGTTGCATATTTAAAACGTTGAGTCACGATCGGTAAAGGTTTTGGCGGTTTGCTACGCTTACTCCACCCATTACGGCCCAATGCAGATGGAGCAACTTGAAAAAACGGATCAGCTGCGAATTGGCAACAAGTTTGCTTTGAGTGTGTAATCAAATGGGACGACGCACACGACGCTACTGGTTGAAAACTCGTTTGCGATTCACAAAAACCAGTTTATAACCAGTCGTCTGTTGATTTGCATGTCGGGTTGCCTATTGATTTCAGTTTCTAGTTTGTCAAAGATGTCCGAACAACAGAGGTTGGAAAACATGACGACACTGAACGAACTAGAGATTTTGGTTGGTGATGACTGATGAGTTTCCTCTTGTGTGGAGTTAAGTCACCGCTATGTCCGTAACTGGTCTGTAACCCTAATTGCCAACAGGTTTAGTTTTTTTCCAGTTCCTCCGTGCCCATTGGGCCTAAAAGTAAAATCTTCTCACAGTGATTTCCTTTGTTTTTGGCGTCAGAGATATTCGCATTCGTTCCTTACAACAAACTAGTGGTTCGAGTCTAAATTTTGGCAGCTCGAAATGTCCGAACATCTTGACTACACTGTGCCTTACGTCGATTGCAACATGATCCACTAGATTGCCAGTTTGATGATCTGGTAACAACCACCTTCCTTCATAAATATTGACGAAGGAAAACGAGTGCTGGCTATTGTGAAGTCAGTTACCGCAGCAAATTAAATTAAATTAAAGCAGTCAATTAAATTAAGGTTAAGTGCAGACGTGTTGTAGTCTAGTGCCACCATAGATCTAAACCTAGGCTTTAAAATTACCCCAATGTCAAATTTAGGACATTGTTGATATGTTTTGGAGAGGGATTCGTATGAAACTCTCTTTTACAGCATTCCCATTTCCACTATGGGGCCGTGAAGGGCAATTTTTAGCCTTGATGTTGCCTGTTATAAGACTTCCTCTTAAGTGTTGAATGCTTAAGGCTTCATTCCTATACTAAACCCGCATATACACTGCTTCTGTTTTTTGTAAAGCAATCTTATTTCACGGCCCTCTTGTCATCTGTCATTCTTGTACATTTTTTCCCCCATTTCCCTTATCCTGACAGGTACTTTTCATTTCTACCTACTAAATGTAGGCAGCTAATCTGTCACATGATTCAGGATCGATAAAAACGCAAAAATTTATTGTGTCACACAAAATACATTGTGATACAAAATGACTTCTGATGCTTAGCCATACATTATGGCATTTCAAAAGCAAAGCAAGTGGGTTGACTCATGTCTCTTACCCATCATTACTGTATTGCTAACAATCGGCCTAATAAATTTTTATTCATATCTCGCTGATATCTATACTATGTAGTATCTACTGTCACACACAAGTTTCTATATAGATAAAACCAACAAAATATCTCCTCAATTGTAAACTAAATAAATCCGCAATATGAACTCTAAATACTCAAGGTATTTAATTTTTTTTTTGCTGCTCCCCTTTTGTTTACACACTTCTTGCTGTTGTGTAAACATTCGTACAATCATTTTGCGCCATACAAAGCTTAAAGTTTTCTCAAATATTTACTTGACGTTTCACGACGTTTGAAGTGTAAATAATAAAATTCCACCGCCATGAATGAGTTTTAAAAATTAACACTTTGCGCAAAAAAAAGAAGAAGACTGCAGCACAATCACGACTTTAACCTAGACGTCTTAGTTGTTTTTTTGACGCTTCTCTATGGTACAGTGCCGACTTAGGTTTATTTATTTGGGGAAAGTTGAGTGTTTCATCTGGGACGATGTGCATAAGTGTTGAGCGGTCTTCAAATGGTGTTTAGAAAATGCAGACTTCAGCGATTGAAAGTTGTATCCGACTTGCAAATCAAAAAAAAAAAAAAAACCAAAAACGTGTCGCAACACCGTCATGATCAACCTCACGACCAACTGCCCTCTGTCGCATCGTCGTGAAATTCTCAACCAACGGAATCAGTGTGTGTTTATACTGTCAAAGCTCATAATAAAAATCAACATCACGCGCGCATATCTCACTTCACTGCCCTCCAACAGAATCAATAAACAAATAAACAAACAACAAACTCATCTCATCTCATCTATACGATCCATTTCCGTTTCCCCCTTCCCCCCAAAAGATAGCGCAGTAATCGCGAGAAGCAACTCAGCGAAGCCGAAAAATCATCACTTCATCAATTTATTACCACACACATTTAGAGATCCATAGAGTAAACAAACGCATCACTGCACCATTTTACGATGGCTTCGCTTCGCCTGCACCCACGCCATGTGCCCTTTACAAACACGCTATAGCTACAGACTGCCTGCCAGTCGTGTAGTTCTTCCTGCCACATTTCCATGTGGTAAGAGTCACTTGCCTGAGTAATACCAAACCCAAGACACTGGAATTCAGTTGGCATAAACTATATCTTCGCTTCCCCCTTGGGCTGTGGCTGGGTAGGCATCATCAACGGTCGTCTTCATCACCAGCACCGCACCATCACTCCGCCGATATCATGATCAGGGAGGTCGTTCGATTCGCCTGCCGCTGCCAGTCGATAGTATGTGTATATTTGTACTCCTTTCGACTTGTTTATTTATACTTGCGTCGTCTTACGTACGGTACGGATACGTAAGAGCCGGGAAGAAATTATTTAAGGAACGAACCAAAAATCAACCCAAAGGATTTTTTTTTTCCTCAACGTTCCAATTTGCAAAGAGAAATAGACAACAAAAATGTTGGTGTGGTACTATAAGTGCAGGCATTTCATTAACAGTAGGTGGGAAAAGTTATGCGACACCAAATTGAATCGTTTATAACTTTGAACAAACAAATCTTTTAGGAATTTGCTATAAATCCAATTTGTGGAGAATTATCTTTCCATTTTAACAAAATCCTAAAATGTGGAGCGAAATCTCGGATTTAAATTAAATCTTGGCCTAAATCTTATATTTTTAGCGAAATCTCGGATTTAAATTAAACATACAGCAACCTCGTACATTATAAAAAAGTTCTAATGTATACAAACAAAAAAAATTATAAAATTATGTTAAAATCTAAGATTTTGAACAAATCTTGGTCTAAATCTTATATTTTTAGCGAAATCTCTGATTTAAATCAAACATACAGCAACGTCGTACATTCTAAAAAAGTTTTGCTGTATACAAACAAAAAAATCAGAAAATTACGACAAAATCTGGGATTTTATACAAATCTTGGCCTAAATCCTATATTTTGAGCGAAATCTCGGATTTTAATTAAATCTTGGCCTAAATCTTATATTTTTAGCGAAATCTCTGATTTAAATCAAACATACAGCAACGTCGTACATTCTAAAAAAGTTTTGCTGTATACAAACAAAAAAATCAGAAAATTACGACAAAATCTGGGATTTTATACAAATCTTGGCCTAAATCCTATATTTTGAGCGAAATCTCGGATTTTAATTAAATCTTGGCCTAAATCTTATATTTTGAGCGAAATCTCGGATTTAAATCAAACATACAGCAACGTCGTACATTCTAAAAAAGTTTTGCTGTATACAAACAAAAAAATCAGAAAATTACGACAAAATCTGGGATTTTATACAAATCTTGGCCTAAATCCTATATTTTGAGCGAAATCTCGGATTTTAATTAAATCTTGGCCTAAATCTTATATTTTGAGCGAAATCTCGGATTTAAATCAAACATACAGCAACGTCGTACATTCTAAAAAAGTTTTGCTGTATACAAACAAAAAAATCAGAAAATTACGACAAAATCTGGGATTTTATACAAATCTTGGCCTAAATCCTATATTTTGAGCGAAATCTCGGATTTAAATTAAATCTTGGCCTAAATCTTATATTTTGAGCGAAATCTCGGATTTAAATTGAACATACAGCAACCTCGTACATTATAAAAAAGTTCTGCTGTATGCAAACAAAAAAATCAGAAAATTATATCAAAATCTAGGATTTAAAAAAAATCTTGGTCTAAATCCTATATTTTGAGCGAAATCTCAAAATTTAGTCGTACCTTTTTCTGATCCTTTTTCGACCAAACATAAATCCAATTGAAAAAAAATCTGGGATTTTACACAATTCTTTAACAAAATCCCGGATTTTGAGCGAAATTTCAGATTTTAAATAAATTTACAGCAACACTGTATTATTTTGAATTTGTGTTTTCTCTTTCCAATTTATTATGCGCCAATTTTTCTCCAATAAAACTGTCAAAAAGATTTTAAAAAAATCGAAAATTTTAAAAAATTTTGTGCAAATCTCGGATTTTAATTAACCACCAGCAACGTCATACGCTACATTTTCAATTTGTGTTTCATCTTTGAAGTTGACAGAGATCTACTCGTAATTTTCATTCAATAAAACATCCAATTGAATTAAAATCTCGGGGTTTTGAGCAAATCTTGAGGGCAAATCCTCTATTTTGTGCGAAATCTCGGATTTCTACAGTCAGCAATGTCTTACATTTACATTTATTTCAAATTTGTGTCGATACAATGAGAAAATTTGTTGCCGTTTACCGAGAACGAAATGTTAAAAAATTGTTCAGCAAAATCTTGGATTTGAAGCGAGTTTATAAAATTTTGAGATTTTAATCAAAATCCTACTTCGCCCAGCTCTACAATGGTGTATTTCTTCTTTTACATTTTTGGGAGTCGGTAATGTTATGGAAATCGATGACAGAGATATCAAAGAGATTGCATAGTTTGCGATGCCAAGTTTTAGCTGAAAACGGACATCCTCAAAAAAGGATTAATTTTTCACTGTCATTTTCCCACAGCTTCGGCCTATTGGACAGCCACCCGTCCTTATGGCCGTCAGTCTAGCAGCGTTTGCAAGTGGGATGAGGTTCTTTTTTCTGGATCTATTATACGCTGAAATCGTCATATTCGTCCACCTATTTTCTGCCTTTACAAGAAGATTTTTCTCTTCACGTAACCTGGACTTCCTTCGCAGGCTAGTTCGTTGGACTCTCATTTCCCTCTGTGTTCCTACACTATGTCCGGGGACGGGGATCTACACGAAAGTGATCTTGAACCGATGGCTACCCCGGGTCAGTGTCTCTGCAGTCCTCAACTAACTTGGACATAGTCCTAGTTGAATCTATGACCTTAAGAGCGCCCTAGCTATCGATGAAGACACCATTATAGATTTATGTAGAAAGAAGCTCGTTAATTGTCAGAACTTCTGCTTGGAAAAGCTGGAAGAGTTGGCGAATTTGAAGAATTGTGGTACATTTACTTCTGTTAAATAGACGTCCGCTACTATACTCACATTCCGGCGGCGGCGATTTGGTCCTAGTGGACAGTGAGTTATAAATTATTTCAAATTATCAAAGCATTGCATGCAGAGCACCTAGACTTCCCTGCTAACGGGTGTATATCAGGGACGAGCAGTTATTCACATTTAAAAATCTACGCTACTAGGAGATCATCTCCTCGACATGTCCTCGCTCAAAAATCAAAAAATTATGTTCATTCATTTATTCGGCAATTTAGTCTTGAAGGGTGCATTTGGTTCATAGGTTAGTATGCTGTAGGGTTGAGCCCCCAAAAAATTCAAAATTATGCCGAGCATTTTTTTCCACTGCCAATTTCTTGCAATCGTATATGACAAAACATGTACATAAGAGTATATCTCTCCTAAGAAAGGCTCTCAATTTAGGTCCTCTACTACATATTCGTAAAAAAAAATCACCGCCTTCAAAGGACTCCAGTTTTAACCCTGTCAGGAAGTGAACCACGAAATTTACGGTCAATTGTTTAAAACTTTCGTAAAATTCTTGAATTTTTCATCAGTGAAAAGTTTGACAACACGTCAGATACCGATAGTGATCCCAAAACTTTTCATCACCACTGTATCTATGTGGTTAGTGTGTATGTACAGACTAGATAAGTTATTGCGCCACACACAAAAACCGCAAATGGAGAGCAACCAAGAATTTATTCGCCAAAACGACTGTTTACATGCGCGCACACACAAGACGACCATAACGCGACCGACAGCGACAAACACACGGATGATGATGATGATGATGCCTGAGACTGAGACGATGGCGAATGACGCGACGGGGAGCATGAGGACAGATGACTATACACAACGTTCACTCGAATGCTGGCTGGGTTCCTTCTGCTTTACAGTGTCAGAGAGCAGAGTATGTAAATGAAATGTTTGCATTGTGTTTATTTTGTTTCACTTAATGTGCAAGCATCAAGTGCTGCCCCCACAGAGGAGGACCGCCATGCCATAGCCACCGCCACCGCCAGCGCACCGCAACCAAAACCAAGACCAGGACATGTGCGCGCCAGTTCTCTCCCCCTTTGGCACATTTGTTGCAATGTCACCTAATTGTATAGCCACCAACGCCACAGCCAGCATAGACGTGAGCCTTGTGTTTATGTTAACATACGCTCACGAACGTAAATTGGCGCAAATTGGCGAACGTATATTTATTGCAACGTCAAAGTTCTCTTTTTGTGTGTATTTTCATCTCCCACGGATGCTGTGATGGCTGCTGCTGCTGCGGTACTTCATTTAATCTTCGCCGATCAGTTGCTGCAATCGACTCCACTGGCGGATCGCGCCACCAGAGACTGATTGATTGATTTATTGCGATAGAGAGGATCGTCAGTTCGGTTTTGGTTGTCGGTTATCGGTTGACATTTTGTTGAATTGACTTGGTTAAATTATGCAAATGTGCGGCAAAAAAACAACTAACCAGCTCCATGGAAATAGGATTCGTCATTCGGCAGTGACTTCTTTGGCAGGAAATGTCAGAGATACTGATGAATCGAAGGAATGTCATTAATCATAGAAAATGTTGCTATGGAATTCCTGCTGAACAATGGTACACCAAACATTTGCGACTTAATGGCTTTTCGTTTTTATAACCTTCGGCGTGTAACTAAAAAAAGTATACATCCCGAGATGATGAGATGCGACTTGTGGCCTGAGACATGTTCCTATAGAAATCATTGAATTTTTAATAGATCCACGGAAGTCAATCAAAAAAATGTATGACATTTGACAACGGGTACGTTTTTATGTAAACTAGTTGTACCCGGCCGTCTTTGCCTGTGCCCAGGAATTGAATTGCTGAAATATATATGACTATCTTGTCTATCACGACAATAATGTTCCAAATTTGACTACTATAGTAACCCATGAGTGTTGGAAAATGGCGTTTGCGTGTTCTTATTTTGTGTGGGAAATGTCATTGTCCGATTCCGCACACATTTTATTAAATGCCATTCAATAAACGTCCAAAGTTTAAGGCTAAAGCTACCATAGATATTAAAATATTGTATAATTTTGAGATTTAAGAATTCAGCGCCATCTATCGGCTCTGAAAACTCTTGAATTATGTGCACTTCATAGAAAATACGTACATTGTGTAAGTTTGAGCTCAATCGACTGACTACTTTTCGAAGTGTCGAGGAAGAGTGTTTGTTTTTCATTTGTATGTAAGGTGCCACGCCCCTTTTTTCGAATTTTAACCAAACTTAAAAAGGACAATCCCAAGCCAATACCTACCTAAACGCTTTGGCTGGCCTTTCTCTGCTTGTCATTTCGCATTGTCCCTACATGTTCCACAACCACATTGATTACCACAAAAGTGAAATTGACATTATAAATGTCACGACAAACATTTGTCGCCTTTATTCCGTCACACAGAGACATCACCCAAAAAAAAAATTTGTACCGCCTATAACAATTAGTTATAGTCATCATGGCGGTTTGATTCCCTTCTGTGTTTACCTAAGCAATTCCAGCTGGCCTTACACACTTTGAATGGTTTTACAGCCCCCGGGTAGTAAAATTTTTTCTTATTCACCTTTTATCTCACCTACATATTGTTAAATAAATATTTGGCCAGCCTCCTCCCCCTCACCCTATTCACGTCTCTATTGTTGGCAAACACACACAATTTATATGAGACTCATAGAGGATATAGCCCCCCCAGACACAGTGACAGACGACGACGCACACACTTGTCTGTTGTGTCAACAGCTATAGCATTTCAAATATAATACAATTTTGCTTTTTCTACGTCGATCGGCTGCCCGGTATATTTGTTAACAATAAACAATTTATTTTATACGGGGTGGAAATGTTGGAATTTCTTTTTTGTTTAATTTTTGGACCTCTGATGACGTCCGTTCGCTAACGACATGTGTGACGAAAATACAATTGCCAATATATTTACTTTTGCGACGCGATGATGAACTGCACAGTGGATCGGCGAGGTGAATTTATTGAGCGAAATTGAAATGATTGTCTGCTTATTGTGAACTAAGACATTCGGGGGTAGTATTTTTGACCCGCAAATCAGTGGCCTTTAATTTTATTCCGATTTCAAACAACTGAAGCTTCCTCATAAGAATTATATACTCTCGAATGCTCCTCTGACGGTGGAAGGTGACGCTCACTCTACTACTGTCTTTGTTCATCTGTGTTTGGGACGTTCTTTTAAAGTTTTGATAAAACTTCCGAATACCTACTATTGCTGGAAGTGCACCTCTATTCGGAGCCTAAAAGTCGCCATCTTCCTTTTATGTATCGCCGCTTTCTACGAGCTGACAAAATGGCGCCGACTTAACAGATCAATTGAAAACTCATATAGCCGCGATGATTAAGTTCAGAACGTAAAAAGAGCCTATTATTGAAACAGGCATCATAAAGGTCAAACAAACATGAAAAAGCGAAGGCGGGAGGGAATTTCGCGCCGAAAACGGTCTATCGCCATGTATTTTTTTCCCGATCCCGCTCGCGTTTATTTGAGCCGACTTTAAGTCTACCAGCGGAAATTGTGAGGAACAACTGTGCTCAAACGCTGCTTCTATCTAACATCTAACAACTGAACCTCTTTCTATATTGTGTAATATGGTTGGGTACGATTGACCGCATTTTAAAATCTCGTTTTCAAAATCTTACATAACAAAATCTTGCATTAGCAAAATCTTGCATTATTGAAGTTTCGCAGTGTGTATCAAAATCTCGAAAACTAATTTCTCGCATTTGAATGGAGGTGCAACGGGTTGGTATTGAAATCTCTTAAATTAAAATCCCTTTTTTTAAATCTCTTGTATCAAAATCTGTCGATTCAAAAATGCATTAAAATAACTTGTCTTGAAATCTCTTACAGAAAAATAAAAATTTTGGAAGGAGACACATGTTTCACTGTTTTTGACGACAATATAAAAATTCTACATTAAATTTTCGGGATTCAGAGCTTTCGGGATTATGATTTTCGGGGTTTTGGTTTTTCGAGATTTTGGGCTTTCGGTATTATGTTTTTCGGGAAATTCGAAAACCAAAATCCCGTAAACATAAAATCCCGAACAATACATAATTCCGAAAATCCAAAATCCCAAAAATTCAAAATCCCGAAAATCCAAAATTACGAAAACCCAAAATCCCGAAAATCCAAAATCTCGAGAATCTAAAATCTCGAAAATGCAAAATCCCAAAAATCTAAAATCACGAAAAAAACTTAAATCGACATCCCCTTGGGGTCACTGTTGGATTTGGAGTAGGTACGAAGTTGGATTTTTAATTTTTATAACCCGAGATTTTCCTCTATTTGCGAGATTTCTATTTTTTCGAGCGAGATTTTGATAATCCGAGATTTTGTTAGTAGTGATTTTGATTTGAGGGCAATCGTCATCGCTCCTGTATAATAGACGCGGAGAAAACGATCACAGATTGAAAGGTTTTAAATCCAGATAAAAGTACTTGCTTTGCAAAGCAGAGAATATAGAATCGGGACATATATTCCCGAATACGAGAAAGCTGTAGAAATTAATTGAGAATTGGCCCAAGACCTTTAACAGCAAACTGTTATAGTAAACGCAAGTTTATTGTAGTTATATAGGAACCTATCTAGAATTAAATGGGTTACCGACGTCGAAAACGTCTGTAATTTGGGTTTTGCGGAGACGCTTCTATTTAGAAATATTTACTCGTACTCGGAGGTGTTTGTCATGAACTCAAGACTCATGACCCTTACCTCCATAGGAGCAGCTTCAGTCAGGTCTAGTAGGGCCCTTAGACGGTTGACAAAAAAAATGAATAAAGAACAAGATGGAAATAAAGCGCAAGAAACATTTGCAGTTTAATACGTAAAGAGAGGGAGCATGTTGCCCCCCTGCAACCCCTCTACTGGAGGTCACTGTCGCCATTACGCCCAAAATCAATGTAACATCGCCCAAATTTGTGTGAATATTTTAATGCAAGAAATTGCCTAGCAATGTTTTGGGCTTTCTGACATTTTTTAATTTAGCCTCTATGATTTTGGGCGATAAGACCTAGCGCCGACAAATACAATCGATTTCCAAAAACCCCATAAAAAAAAGCGGACCTCTCTAAATCTCCCCTTATTGAGATGAGGCGCTCCGGGAAGTGTTTCCCCATAATTGCCATCGATGCCCTTGAAGTGTGAGTCATTCCTTCGCATTTGACGCATATACTTCTGACATTGTAAATTACATTAAAATCGTCTACAACATTTGTCCACAAACAGTCGTATGTCGAACCACTGTCGCAAGACATCAGCGGCAGCTGTCATATGTCAAAATGCTAATACTTTGTAATACCCAAGCTATAAGAAGCCGAAATAAAACTGACACGCAGTGGGGATTAGTTCAAATAAAATAGTAGTCCACTCAAAATTATCATTAGCTTTAGATACTCTTCTCTAAATATAAAGATAATTAAAGCGGTTCACTTAAAATAAAAAAAAAAATTATAAGAATATAAATGTTCTTGGATAAGATTAGACAATTTTTTTTTTGATTTGTCATTGATTGCCAACAGCAAAGTGGTAGACCGCAATCAAATTATTTTTTTTTTGTTGGAATTTTGTGTACCGACAATATATATATTGATCACAGAGCAATCTATCAGATATTATAATCTTTCCAGACACCTGTTGAACATGATTTCGGTCGCGGAAGGGGGGTGGGCTTATAATATAATTGTACTCGTACATACTTGGCGTTTGATAAGCTTGTTCGCTGATTTTGTGCGTTAGTCTGACAAAGAATTGTGTGTTGCTTGTGCTGCTGATTATTATATGTGTTATCAGTAAAGGTGTACTTGTTTGAAAATTAACATGGGATCAGGGTCTTAGCCAAGGCAAGCCATTGAACTGGGTCAATTTTGCGCTTTTTATATTTGTTTCTTGATAAGTTCCACAACCTGACTACAGAAGAACTAAACATTCCTCGTGAATTGTCAAGGTGTTTGATGATTATAGCTACAAATTTGCAAATATATGAAAACTTTATCAATCATTTGAAACTCCATCTAACGGAAGATGGCAGTAGCTAAAAAAAAATGCTCCTGCTAAAAATGTTGACTAAATCATTTTACAAATTTAAAAACAAAACACACCACAAACTGTTGGCTAAATGTATTCTTCCCTGATCTTTACTGAGTGCTGCTAACACTTTTACTTTCTAAGCTTACGTTGGAATGATATTAGACAGTTCCGGTCAGTTCTCGTTTTTTTTTCGAAGACAAACCGTATACCCTTTTCGGTGTTAACTAGTAGGATAGATTGCTCACCCGTTTCTTTTCCGCACCAGTCTATCTCCTCACCGACAAGATGTCTGAGGCAATAGGCGGGGGTAGACGGTTTCAGTCAGAAGACTAAATGTCACCCTTTCAGCGTTTAAACTGTAGAACAGATTGCTCCAAATACTCTTCTTTGACCTGTACCAGCCACCCTCCTTACAAGGAGACTGTCAGAGGCTACCAGCGGGGGGTTGGATTGTTTCAGTCACTCCTTCGTCGAAGACTAACCGTAATCGCCACCTGGAAGAGCTGACTACATCAGTCAACTTCATTTCGACATTTCGAACATTGCGTCAGAGGCAATAGATTGGGGTTAGGCTATTTCGGCCACACTTCGACTTTGCTTGCACCGAAGATAAACCGCGACTCCGTTTTCGATACCATGCAGCAGTGTGGTTTGCCTCAATCAAGCTCTTCTGCTCAGCACCAGTCTCTGTCTCTTGGAAATATTGCCAAAGGAAATATTCGGGGGCAGGCTGCTTGGGTTACCCACCGAATTTCTTCGAGAAAACAATTCGCCCTTTTGACTTTTGAAGAAGAAGTAAAGTGGACTGATTCAACCACTCATTTCTGCCACACACCCTCCTCAGTGATGGATTGTCAGAAGAAATAGACAGGGAGCAGACTGCTGCGGTCACCCATCTTCCTTACTTACTTACTAACTTTATAATATTTTAAGCCATTGAGTTGACTACTTTTCAACACTTTATCAAAAATACTTGCGTAATTTCAGGCCAATTTGGAACAGGCCAATCTGAATTATGTTATTTTAATTTTAATTGCAAATAACTCTGTACAAATATTTAATAGACAAAACTGAAAGGCCCTTGAAGGAACAGAGAAATTCGTTGTCATGCTCATCGAGCAAAAATCGTGCTCACCGAGCAAAAATCATGCTCACCGAGCAAAGTCAGGTACGAATTTTACACTCATTTTAAAATGTTTATAAATACAATGTTGCATTGACAATCAGTTCCCATAAACCATTTCCTTCTTTCTAATTTTGATGAACATTTTGCTCATGCATCATGATGAATCATCACAATCTTTTTTTTTATTTCAAATTAGCCCATCTCCATTTCACCTTAAAAACGTTGTCCTACCGCATTGACGTTACAAATATAACATGTCAAAACAAAATGTCGGTCAATACTGATAACTCGCGTATGTCGGTATTTTGCAAAATATTTTCGTAGTAAAACAACTCTGTCTACATAATGATCTTGTAAAAAGAACATTTCAATACATATTTGTACACTTTTCGAAACAAATATTAATCGCTTGAGTATATATACCTATGGCCTCGTGTAACAGATATCGCATTACAAAATTATATACACATCAATAAAAAAAAATTTTGATTGCACAGCTTTTGTAAAAAAAAAAAATAATAATTGTGAGACACTTTTTCCGCCTTGACGGCTGCGAGTATAGTCAGTGACTTATAAGTAAATATCATTAAGAAGTCTGTTTGTTTGTTAAACAATGAATATTTCATGGAAATTAAAATTCAACAAAAGTTTTAAGCTAATAACTAAATACAAACAAGTATTGTAAGCATAAGAATTAAAAAAAAAGAGATCTAGTAAATATTTGATGAGTTGTTATTCAATTTCAGAACTGTCAAGTGATTGCTCTGTTGACGTTTCATATCTGTTGTGGGTATAGTTGCGCATATAAACGTGTGTTTTTTTTGCAGCTTAAAACTGGTGAGAGTTTATTGCACCGGTACTGTATTTTGAGAAAATAAATTTCTGACGTATAAATTTTGACAGTGCAAAGGCAGTAGCAAAATATAACCTTAAAGAATCGCAATCGAAACGCGAGGCGATCTAATTGTCGAAATGTTTTAACTAGTGTTTTCTAGGAGGGCACTTTTTTTGAGCCTTGGAAGCTCCTAAAACTTGTCCTATACTGCCGAAAGGAAAGGGGAATCCAAGTAGGCTCCAGTCAGCAATTGAAACATTAGGAGGCAAGCAATACGATTTTCATAATTCATGATTACACAATCATGGCTATCGAAGCCAAGCGTTGGAAGCAGAAGGCACCAATAAATTTTGCGCCGTTGTTAGAAAACGTGTTTCTGGGAATTGGAAATGTATCACGAGCTGCCTTTCCCCGATTGAAATACCGCACTATCTTCATAAAATTATAAAAAGTTATATATTTAGCGAACTGAGTCCTCCTCTCCCTCTGATTCTGATGAGGAAATAAAAGAACAAGAAGTAACTGGCGATGTGCCATAAGTCTCGGTCCTAGGTCCCTTGGAAAACCTTACGTATGACGAAATTTTGCGCCTAGCGCGGGCTTACAACACGGACCCCGTAAAACGGAAGCCTACTACGAGTAGGCTATAGGAAGGTTCGGGAAACAATAAGGTTTAGAGTGGGAGAGCATAAAGTGGTTTCTCAACCGTTTATCTAGTAGTATCTTGGAATGATTATTGATACTCGACTAAGCTTTAAATAGCATCTAAAATATATGTGCAAAAAGTCGTCAAAAAACGGTGTATTGGTGTATTTTCAAAGGTATTGAGTAAATTAGGAGGCTCGAAACAGTATAAGAGATATTTCTTGCAGGAGTTGCCGGTTCAATACCCATGTACGCACTCAAAATATAGTTAAGCGCCGCGAAAATTAAGTCCGTCTACCGCTTTATCGCATTAAGAGTAGCCTGAACTGTTTTAAACGATGCAATACTCGTCGTATCTTTGATGCTTCCTTACTTAGCTACAGTCCGGAATGGACATATGGGCCCCAACCAAAACGCCTCACCAATTAGCTCGATTTTTTATCACTTGCCTTGTAGTGCAAGTTGGTTGAGGTCACCTTTCACTAAGGCGAGGTCTTCCTCTACTCCGTTGTCCTTTTGGGTTAGACTCAACGACTCTACAGTCCATAGCGTTTATGTCCACCCGCTATACATATTCTAATCGCAGCCATCTTGCGACAATTGACGCGCAATTTGACAAGTTGGATGTTGTTGGACAACTCTTACATATACCTAGTTAATTGTTGAATATCCTCCTATAAAGTCCTTCAACGCAAATGGAACCGCAAATTTTGTAAAGGATCTTTCTATGGAAGCGACGAGTGATATCTGCATCCGCTTTAGATAGAATCCAAGTTTCAGCGCCATAAATCAAGACTAGGATATGATCAAGGTCTTATTCAAAATCGCCTTAGTTGTTCAGTAAAGGCCTCTGATGCCAAAAAAAAAAAAAAAAAAACAGAGGTTGTCAAAAGTTGTTCTTCAGTTTATTTCTGTTGAGATGTTATTTTATCAGAGTTTGTAGAAGAGCCGAGTTTAAGACAAAGTCCCTTACTACCTAAAAGTTTTAGCTGTAGATTGTGACGTTTTGTTCGAGTCGTCGATGTTGGGTATCCCTTCTTATTGACAGGAAATATACTTACTTCATTTGGTACTCTTTAACCGCTGAACCCATTTTAGTCGCTTCCGTACTAGGAAATAGCTACATCATAAGTGGCAGCTCCCTCTGGTGGGAATTATTTCAATATCATCGGCAGATACAAGTAATTGAATCGTGCCTTGTGTGTTAGCCTGTGAGTCGTGAGTTTTGCGCAATTATTTCAAGAATGATATTGAAAAAGTTACATGACAGCGCATTACCAAGAAAACCGTCCTACGGGACCAATTTGGCGAGTGAGCCACTTCCTATAAAGTCCTAAATCAAATGTTTTAAAATTACGAAAAGTCGGCCATATTGTAAGACGTGCGCTTTTCAGCGATCAAAGCCTTAAAAAAAAAAACATTTTCGAACCACACTTGGCGGAGCCCGGTGGAAAAGACCGAAAAAAGTGTTTTTGGGTCTATGCTAGGTCAAAATTTAATTAAATGAACAACAGCTAGGTTCCAGAAATCGAGTGAAATCGAAATTGCAAATCGATTGAATTCGTTTTCAGTGTTCTGCATTTCGAGCGATTTGGAAACTCCGAAATTTTTTCGAAATCACAATTTCACTTTGACTCAATTCCGAAAATTTTGAATTCGAAATCGAATACAGTGAAATGTAGAACACAAAAATTCATTTCCGATTTCATTTCGAGTGTAAGTGAAATGTTGAACCTAGCAGGAAATGTGTCACATGCCGCGCCTTTTTGTTGGCAGAAATTCTCACCGATATTGGCTGTAATTTGTTGAAAACCTTGGTTCTGCTTTTAGATTCTGATTATTTGAAGTCTTAAATTTTTTTTAAATGATATCGACAAAGTGTCCAGAATTGATGACCGCATTCTGGCCCGATTTATGACATTTTTCCATCACTCTTGCCAGAACTTCCGGCGATAGGTCTTCGCATTCTTGACGAATGTTGTTTTTAAGAGTCTGAAACTTTTTGACACAAACTTCTGACTTAAAAAATCCCACAAAAAGTAGTCTAGAGCGATTAAATCAGGCGATCTTGCCTTACCGGCCAGTTGTGCAAATCGCCAAAACGAGAGATTGGGCGACTCAGAAATCCAGCCGTAGAAATATCGGTTTTGGCTCAACTTTCAACAGCTAACAGTTGATGCATGGTCTGCACTTTGTTAAGGGAACATCTGAAAATCTTTTTCAACAAAATTTTCTGTAAAATCCGCCGATTGATACCCAATTGCGTGGCATTTCCTCTGGTCGATACTTTGGGGTCCTCTGCCACATTTTTAGCTACAGCTATATATAGATATTCTCAGCGGAACGGCTGTTCTGGGCCCGGCCAGACTTAGCAGCATCTTCTGCTGTCCCATACTCTTATAGGCGAGCAGCAAAACGTGGTTGTGTTTGCCCAGTTGATGTCAGACGACCGGATAATCTGCGTCGAATTTAACGCTGCGCCAAAATCATTCGTCGATTCCGCTAAAAAAACAAACAAGGTCTGCTCAAACCAACGCGAAAATGCGAATGCGCCGTAGCGAATTTCTTGCGGGAAACGATGGGATATACCGCCATCGTCATGTATTTATTTCGCAGACCTTTATTCCGCTTTCTTTAGGAGTATAGCGATTTAATGTCTTGTTGACAAGTATTTTTAATTTGTTTACTTCACAATTGTCAAAATAGAATTGAAATTTGTCGCCATTTGCAAATACTGTACAATCTTTCGATGGGGTGATGAGTTGATGACATTTCCGCCATCGTTTTAGTTATAGTATTTACTCTTAAGGCCTGCAGTCCACATCGGGTTAAGTCAGCAACCCAGCCTTAATTTTCCAAAAAAAATCCATCTTCTTCGTATTTTGCTGATCCCAATTTGAATATTTTTTTACTTATTTGAAGAACGAGGAATGTTGATCTTGGCGGTAATTCCAGTCCATGTATCACTCAACACCTTCTTCACCCACCCACATATATTTATAAGGTATACCTACTCATTAAATTCAAGGTAGCACATCATCCCCTTGCTATAACTTATTATAAAAAAAAAAACATGTCACGAACAATCAGTAGCCAGTCAAGATTATAAAATATTTCTCCACCTGTTTAACGTCGTCGTCTTTTCAACTTTAATAACAATTCCTCTTAATTGCCGTTTAATGGCATTATCATCATCATCATCATCATTGTTGTTGTCGATGTCGTTCTTCCCCCTCGATCTAGAAGTAGCATGTACGAAAAGCATATTCAAAATGAATGAAAAAAAAAAACTTGTTTCAACTTTAGCCAACTAATTCATTTCCTTCACTTTATTTATTTTCCTTTATTTGCTCACATGCCCATTGTTTGGATATTTGTACAAATTGCCATGTGTATGTGTGGCTGTGTGTGTGTGTGGTTTTTCCATCCCCCCATTGATTGGGAAAAAATAAATAAAATATTTCGAAGCGTTAAACGATCGTTTAAATCAAATAAAAACACTGAACTACAGAAATTATGACAGCGATAAGAATCGCAAACGTGTCGGTGGCGCGGGTGCGGGATTGAAGGAACGTCAACAATCCCCCATAAGCAACCTACACACGCTTATGGAGATGTGATGATCGTTGCCGCCGCGCCGCGCCGACCGATCGGCCGTTGGCGTTATGACAAACGATCGCTTAAATAGAATGAGCGCTTCCAGCACAGAGGGAGATCAATTCAATTTGTTTGAATCTTACTCATTAATTAGTTATGATTAATTTTTTATTTTTTTTTTAGTCTTTGAAATGTTAATTCATCGAGTGATTGTGATGAGACGAGTTTCGGATACATGTAATGAATTACCAATCAATTTATTTAAATGGGTTGTGATGGTGAGTGTGTTTTATTTTGGAGGGAAGGGGGGGGGGGGGGGGAGAACAAAAAAAAAAAAAAAACCTGCTCACGTTGAGTTGATTGACATCTCTGTAATTATATCAACAAAATGGTTATATTAGTTAGGTTAGGTGACTGTCAAGACAAAAATCTTATCATACAATAGAAGGGGATGGCAGGGAGACGTAGAAGCGGACACATGAGCAGTCACATTATCTCGTTCCGTTCCCATAGGCACAAAAGGTTCCGACCTTATTATTTTCGCTACGATGTCTATCCAGAAACCAGAACCCACTACGCCAATTTTGTACCTGGGTCTATCTCAAAAACCAATTGACGTAAAAGGCTGAAATTTACACACAACATCCGGTATAACGTATAACCTCTAGTTAAACGACAAACAAATACCTACCACCTTTTCAAGACACCAACTCTGGCCAAGTACGGAACGTGCGGTTTTTTTTTTAAGCGAGTGAATAAATCGACAAATGAGAGGCTAGAGGAGTGACTATATAAAAAAAATCAACGAGGTTTAGTTGGAGGATCAAGTTCGGACTTCAGGGTATTGTTTCGCCTTCTAAAGTAAAACGTAGGGTTCCTTCACAGTCCATCAGGCAGAGATATTCGAACAAAAATTTGGGGTTATTAGGGCAATTTAACCTCGAAAAAATAGATAGACTCAAAACAGAATCCAATTTTGTCTTACCTCATCCAATAGCACACCACAAGTCACTTAAATAATTCAGAATTTAAACAAACAACGATATGGAATGGAATTTCCGCAGTCTCTTTCCTTCTTCTGTTGTTGTTTATTACGCAGAAATTTTTGCGTAAGGCCTTACGGAAGCCTCTTTCCTTCTTATGGTGTACATTTTTCAAACTCCGGAAAGAAGTACATTATAACTTCGAAAATCGGATAAATGGTTAAATCCATAAATTTATTATATCCCAGTACAAAATTTCCAAAAGTTTCATATGTAAGTACATATTTAAAGAAACTTTGCTTATACCTCGCACCTACTTGAAATACTTGTGACGGCCAATCACAATATTAGGGCGGCTTGAAGTGTAGCCGAATTTCATGCATTGACTGTAAATCATTTTCAGTAAACGAATCAATATTGCGAAGCCATTTTGAATCTCCACTAATGTTATTATAGGGTCGTTTTGTTAGACCAAGTCTATTCTCTATTTGTTTTTTTTTTTTTTTTTTTTTAATAAACCTACATATAGCCAGGCTGACTCTACTACTTTCACCAGTCGCTAGCACTATTCTATTTTACCAATGAAAATAATCCACGACTCCCATTGAGCTTTCCTCTTTGTAAGAAAAAAAAAAAAACTCAAAAAAATGTTTATGATCCTTTTTCCATATTTTTAATATTTTTATAACATTTTGTTTATTTATTGTGATTCATACTAATGACATTTTTTCTATTTTTATTTTTCAGGTAAGTTACGAACTTCTAAATGAAGCCAATGGCTATAAAAGCAACTTTGCTGGAAAAATATGTGACAACAAATATGATCAGGTATAAATTCATTTTTGAGATTACTTTTTGCCGCTGAGAAATGTGGATGCAATTGTGCATGGCATATATTCAGAGGAACTTGACTTGACTTGAAATTATTCTTCGAAATGCGACAAATGAGTCCTACAAGACAGTACAACCAATGCACATCAATTTAGGTTAGTCATGAAGGGTGTAACGAAAAAAAAACTCATCACGTCCACTCGGAGATCTAAAAGGTCCTTTGTTAATCCCCTATTGTGAATTTTGAGACTGAAAAAATCGAACAGATCAAAGTACTGGTAGGCTTTTAGGAACCAATTGGTGATCCTAATAAAGTGCAGGCGATCCGACATCTAAAATACAGCTAACTCGCTGCGGCGCTTGAGAAGAACCTGGTTAGTTTCCTCTTTTAAATTTATATATCGCGCAGGAAACACACCTAAGAAAGGAGTGGTATCTCTGAAAAATGAGAAAACAGGTCAAAGATTATATGATTAAATTGTAAGTAAAGCGCTGGCATCTCAACACACATCAGACTATAGCAGACTGAGCAACTACACTCAGAAAAAAAAGAGCTAAAATCAAGAACATCAGTGTCATTTCAAGCCTGTTCGTTGACGAAAGTATGGTAATCTCGGAAAATCTTATTCCAAGTACATACAAAAATCGTATTTTGAGCTCATTTTTTCAAGACCAAAAATCTTCTTTTTAGATTTTTAGTAAGCTTAAAAATCTTACTTCAATCCTGTTTCGGGATTATTTTAAGAATGTTCGTTTTAAGAATACAAAGGCTACGTTTTGGACTATTGTCAATTTAAATTAAGCTCGAAAATTCTTAAAACAAGACCAAAAAATCTTCAATGTCAATGTCATCTTTTAAGATTATTTCGGTTTATTTCAAGAACAATGGGTGTCGTATTAAGAATTAGCACCTAAGTATAAAAAAATCTAAAATCAAGCTTGATCATACTAGATTTTAGCTTCCAATTTTTCTCTGAAATATACCTACGGGACAAAACATATTTTTTATCTTGCAAATACAGCTGATATGATGCCCACCATAGGGATGTGTACCACGTCCACTTTCTATATAAATATAGACTATACAAATGCCTAATTCTTTCAGAATTCCGTTTGAATATCTTTGGAGTACGTTCCCTCGTGTTGGACGACGGCGGTTGGGGAGCATTACAAAGTTTCAAATTGATACCACAAATGATTCGTGAGTTATGAAAAAGACCCCTTTAAAAGGGGTCATCGCCAATAACTCGGGCCCTAAGCAACATTTCCAAAATCTGAGAAATTGATTTTCGTTATTTATTATATAGAAAACACAAATCATGTTTAAAGGCGATCGGATGAAAAATACAAATTTTCCTATAAAAACGTTGACCCCCCTTTTACCCCTTTAAGGGTTGAATTTCGAAATATCCCTCCTTATTCTTGTATACATCATAAAGAGAACCCCTATGCAAAATTTTAGCTTTCTAGAGCAAATAGTTTGGGCTGGGCGTAAGTCAGTGGATCGTAATTTCCATTTTTATATATGAGATTAAAGAGCAAAATAAATAACAATTTAACTTAATTTTACAGCAATAGTTACATGGACCTAAAGATATTGCATTGACTCCACCGCCTTCTCATCTCCGCAGCTTCGGCATAGACTCTATTCTCCATTTACGAAGAGAGACTCCAATGGCACAGTGGCCCGTAATTATACTACCCGCCCGGCTTTACCCGTGCATGGGAATTATATTGCGTAGATATGTCCTTTTCTATCTGGACAAGGCACATTAATGTTCCAAATTTAAAACATTTAAAACATTTTTTTTAATTTGGGAAGTGCCACGCCCCTTTGTCCGATATCGACCTTGTTTTATTAAATTCTTTATAAAATGCAATAAACGTCTATTCAGCAAATTTCAAGGCGAACCTGCCATAAATCTCAAGATTTAGTGTAATTTTGAGATTTGGGTGTTGAGCGCCATCTATCGGAAAACTTGAAAACTTTTGATCAACCAGCTTCAGAAAAGATATATGTACCTAGACCTACATCGATCGATCGTCTACTTTTAAAGTGTCGAGAAAAAGTATCTGCAATATTTTTTTTTTGTATGAGAGGTGCCACGCCCACTTGTTCAATTTTAATCCAACTTCACAGAAAAACCTTTGAGCCAATTGCAAAGCTTTTCAAAATTAGAGCTCAATCGAATCGGTGCGAGTGTTGTAAGCACAAAAATTCGGAAGCTGAAACTTTAACCGAGTGGCGCCTAATGGTGATCAGTGAGTCGCAACATTTCCTAACCCTAACCGCCTTTGATTTAATTGTATTCGATTTAATCGATATCAAAGTGAAAGAAGGTGACTGTTCTAGTGGCAAAAATGTTACCTTCTGGTAACCTAAAAGACTCGTACGCATCACCTATTTAGTGGACTTGAAAACTGCGACGAAAGCACCTTTTCAAGACAATTGAACTTTGGAACTCACTTTCTGAGAGACTCACTTCCAAAAGACTACAACTTACAAAATTAGCAGAGCTAACCTCTATCTGCAAGCATCTCATCAAAGAGCTATTAGGCTGGTCTCAAAGAGCTTGTCATGACTGGAGTTTATTGTTGACCCTTTTTATCCTAAATGCTTCAGTAGACTCTTCTATTTTGCCCCACAAGAGACTGCAAGACAATCGTTTGACTTTCCTCAAATCTTTCTTAAAGTATCATTCATTCGTTTTAGGGATCCCTTGTTAAAATCCCAGTCGGACACTTTTCTTCTATGGCTCTTTTAGGTCCATATAAAAATGCCCTCCAAATTATTTTTTAGCGATCATACTCGTAATTCTGAAGTCCATCCGCGCTGCTTCTTCTTACCTCTGAATTCTGAGTAAAAAGGATGAAGAATGAAAAGAAGACAACGTTTTCTTGAAGGCCACTATTAGATACGTGACTTACGGTCAAGCTTGTTGATGTTACAAGTAGGGCCTTCAGCTTCAGAGTTCGGTTGCAGTCCTTTCTTTCCTCTGTCTGATGGGGGCGTTCAAATGTCCCATTTCGAGGAATAATTTCCTTCAGTTCATCGGAACTTACCTACATATAGAAAGTATCAATTTCTGTTCCACAACGAACAATCCACAAACCATCCATATCGTATCTTCCAAGGAAACCACTTAAAAAAAAAAAAACATTCAATAAAGTCAACCCCTTCAACGCCTCAATTTCGAAATCAAATTCCACCAAACTTGAGTAGGTATACCTCAAACTTTCTTCAACATTTCTCGAAATCCACTTCAAAGGAAAACCGCTGGTAGAAGACGAAAAAAAAAAAAAAATAGAAAAACAGAAATACAGCAGCAAAGCAACTTCCGTTCGTTGATTGTATACTTTGTAGTTATACCCTTCCCTGACCTTTTTGTGGCAAAGAACCACCTCACACTCAGACACACCAATATTATACACCCATATAGAGGGTCCACATCCATCCGCAACCCCATTAGCAACCACTACAAAATGTGTTTGTGGTTTTGCCTAAACTTCAACTCAAACTCAAAGCGTCCTGTGTGTATGTGTAGTGTATATATGCAACAACAACAGACGAGCAGAGAAATAGATTTATAGGACAACACAATTTCTTGCCGAAACCACCATTCAAACAGAGACGGTCTTCTTGTGGTTCCTTTGAAAAGCCACAACCGCACCACACCATTAACCGTCACTTAAATTAACATTAGCAATGATTTCTTGTAGGAAATATTGCCCCCCAGAGTCGAGTCATACGGTTGACTGATTGTCAAGGTTTCTCTCTCTCTTGAAATGTCAGTCGACGAAATCACATCGACGACGTTCGGCCAATTAAAATTTTGCGGTCCACAATAAAGTCTGGTCCGACAATTATCTGGAATTTTTGGAGCAGATTTTATTTTAGGGGGAGTTACGACCTCAGTCGGTAATAAAAAAAAAATGAAATCCCTTCCTCGTATAAGAACTAGGAAACACACACAAACCAGAGTGCGCACCACCGCACCGGCTCTGCTTAATCCTGTAATTAGAGTCGAAGAATATAAAATCCTCCGAAGCTATACCGAAAACTAAAACTAAACCACGAGGCAACTTCTTGCCTCTACACGCGCGCCACCGGCGTTGCCGGCAAAAAGCCAAGGATGTAATGAAAACCGTTCCGGTTTTCGTCCTCCTTGCGCTGCTGCTGCCATTTAAAGTAGCGCAAACAAATCCGAGCAATCAGCACATTTACGCCAACAAACCGTCCTCACATTTGTGCAGCAATTTTCGCTCCCCTGTGCGGGGGGGTGGGGAGGGGTGGAACAACAAAAACGGCAAAACTCATAGTGAACTTCTAACAAAGTCACTCTGGCTCTGGTTGGAAGTTTTTTTTGTTTTTTTTTTTTTTCTGTTCCAAGCATCATAAACCGCACAAATATTCATACAAGTCTGAGGGTGGTTTTTCGCATATATATATACACACACACACACACACACGTAGCTACCGACATCCACACTCGAGTCGGAAATTTGCAAACCCAATGGAGATGGAATTTCGTTGTTGCCGCAAAAACCCCAAGAGTAAAAGTTCCTTTGTCAAACTCATCCGAAACCATATTTACCCAGCTACGCCAAGAGCCCCCGCTCTCCGCCCTCCCACGAACTCTACCATCCGCCACCTTACCGCCAACCAACCGAGCCAACAACAACCACAGCACCAGCACCGCTACCACCCTTAATTTTAATGCCTTTAGTCACTCGGGGTTTGTTTGGTAGTTGTTCTCTCGTCGTCGTAGTCCTTGGCGGGTTAGTTGTGGCTTTTCTCTAGAATTCAGGTCGACCGGTGGCGGGCGGAGCGCGGGGGATGCAAAGGGTTGAATGTGGCTTCCTTCGTTGCCTGGTCGGGTGACTATTGCCATGTCAAGCCACAGAGCCAAGCAAAAGAACCACTTTACTCAACTCCGTCGTAATACCGACCAACATCAGGACCGCCGCCATCGTCATCGTCGTCGTCGTCGAGCAATTCGATCCACTTTCAACCGCAGGGTCTCTTGCGATAGAACCGTGAGGTCGTCGTCGTCGCTAGAGGATGCGGACGGGGGTATTGGAGTGGAATTAAGCTCTTTTACACACACAGAAATTGTGAGATTTTCGGTGATTTACTAGGCGAATGAGTGAACGAGAAAGAGAGACCACCACATTAACGGTAGAGCTGACTTAGTGGAGTCCGTTTTCAAGAAGGACGGAGAAGTTAATTGAAATGAAAACGTTCAAGACACCAAGTGCGATGCGGTGCGACGACGGCGACGTGGTGCGGCATGGTCTTCGGTGTGTGGTGAATGGGTAAATGAGTTCACAGTAGAAGGGGTGTCGAAAAATAACGACTCCCTGGGGGTGAGGTGTGAAACTTTTTTCTATTCTGGTACGCAATATTGTGTGTGGGAGTTGGGAGTGTGTGGTGTGCTTACATACTGATCTATCCCAGACTCTACAGAGCCACTAGACGATGAGATGGTTTAAATTATATTACGAAGCACTGAGGGCTTTAGTGGTGGTGGTAATTCATGTGAGCTTATGATAAGGGTGTTGGTGCGATTATGTTTTCTTCGAAGGATAAGCAGAACACACACATATGGTTATGGTAGACGGAGATTGATTGATAGAGGTTGCTTGTGAAGGGATGGGCTACAGCAGACGAATGTCGGTTGTGTTTTAGAACGATGCATGTGGTATGTGATGGAGAATAGTTTTACAGACAGTTACTGCTGATCCATCATCATATCGGTGATATGACCAAAGTGGTCTAAAAGTATACAACAAAAAAAAATTGCAACATGTTGGAAGAGGAAGTTCGTGATTGGAAGAGATAGCTGTGATATGTTTTTTCTAAAAGGTGCTTATCTGGGTGGGTAGCTGTCACTGTGACAGTGGTTAAATTTGCAGTTGGGTTTATTGATTAAGTGGTGTAGACTAAAATTATGCAACGAATTATGGAATTTAATGAAATGGAGTGCATTATTTTAGTAATTTAGGCTACTGGCTGAGGAAATTTAAAAATTCGTCATCATCATCAATGTGTAGCCTGCCCAAGTGTCCCCTTCATAACTCTAGATCTTCTGTAACTCACTGATTTAAAATGCAAAACTATCAAATGCGATACAAAAAATTTACATTCAACGATTTGGCGATCGATTCTGATTTAAAATCCAGAAGCAAAATTTTCTTCTTTTCAGGATAAGAACTGTCATTTGAGTGCCAATCGAACACTTTCAGAAGCGTTCCGATTGCTTCCGGATGGTTCTGGAGTTCAACCATCAGCAATTACCAAACGGGAAGAGAAGAGATACCGGACAAGATCCAACCATCTCATTCTAATTTGGATATGATGACATTTAATTTGCCCATTCGTTCCAAAAATATAACTCCAATAAACGAATGATTGGGAGGATCTAGAGTCCCCATATGGACCTGTCAGATAGATGGGCTCAACTGCGATTCGTAGAGCTGCGATTCACTAAATCTTAGAGCAACAAGAGGGTCAATTATTCAAATGGTCCGATTTTACTATCGGTGCAATTTGGATGAAGCCCCTCTGACTTGAATCGGGCTATCGAAAACCTTAAAGTATGCAACGAAAAGTAAATTTCGTTGAATTTAAGTGGCTAAAAGATTTAGGGTTGGGTTAGATAGTCACGGTCGACATTTGTTGGAAGGATGTACCATTTTTAGACATAACACTTGAAGTGGTGCATTATTTTGGCGTCGACAAGATTTTGGTTTTTATAAAAACTTTTAGCATGAGGCTGGATGTCATTGTGACAATTTTTAATGCTTATTTATAACAAGCGTTTAAAACAAAATAGGAGAATCTCGGACTTATAATTAGACAGAAGAGGCCTGAGAGTATGCAATGGAAAGTATGATTTGTTGAAAAAATGTCCATTTCAGTGAAAGCGGTGTCCATGTGGCGGCTGTAAAATGTCAGCATTTATAATGAACTCAACTAGATAAGTAGTAGTCATCATTGAGCACCGTTTTGGGCGCATTTTTTTACGATTTCATTCCAAACAATTAAAAGTATGCAACGAAAAATATAATTGGCAAATTTTTGAGCACGGGACTAAAAGTTCTGATGACGAAATCAAGATAGTTGACTCTGGAGGAGTACTAGAGTACTACAGTGACATTCGTTACGTTAAGGCTCACTGAAGTCAGCCATTTATTTTGACACTGTCGCAGGGACTAGGTCGTGCCATAGAGATTTTCAACAGACCTTAAGATCGTCTCCAACGTGAGTGGATTGCTTTAATATAGTAGCTTGTGTCTATCGTCCTCTTGGTACGATTTAGAATAACCTAAAATCAGGCAAACGACTAAAAGTATGCAACGAAAAATGTAATTTACTAAAAAGAAGTGCATTTTCGAGAATAATTGAGATATAGGACTGTCGTACTAACTATGGTGAACGTTTTGAGGACATCCTACATTATTTTTGGTTCAAGAACCTGAAGAGTTTGGACCAGATGAATAGGTTTACGTACATCGCAGGTCTCGTAAGAATTTCTAACAGCCATTCCAAAGTGGTCAAAGATGGTGATGGTCAATAGACAAGTTAGTACGCCAGCGAGAGCGTGTCATATGTAAGTACATTTCTTATCCTTTGCTCGCCGTGTTGGATTCTGGTCTTGTGGTGGACTGCAGACAATTGGATTGGCGACAAAATTGTTAGATATACTGACAAATCCCACAAGGCTTTCGCACAATCTAGCATCAAGTCTCATAATCGGACGTTAATCGTTGGCGGTATTCATGAACTTCATGTGTCCGATTTTATTTCTTATAGTTCCTTAGACCTATTCTCTGACCAGTATATTTTATGTTCTTAATGGAGGCAGTTGTGTGTGGAATCATTAAGATGACGTGGACCTGATGAGTCACTTCAATATTCATCACTTGGATGGGCGCTGGGCCTGAAGTTCCTGAGCAACTTCGTGTTATTTAGAATCCCCAAATTGAACTTCTAAAGTGTCAACGAAATATATAAACAACTATAAATAGATTTGCACCTTTAAGGACCTAAAGTTCAAACTAATAGTGCCTGCTAGTCATTGCACCACAAATTGACCTTAGATTGTCATGTCGCATATCCGCAACCTAAATTTAGAAGCACAAAATGCTCACCCTAATAACACACGCCAACTTTGAGTTATATGCGCCACCAAGTACCTATACACATGTTCCCCGATGTCCAATTGAAGCAAGCGATTCACTTAATTCGAATACGTGGTCCACCAGATGATACCTAAAAGCCAAGCACATACTACTGCTGCAGCACCCCTCGTTCATGTTAAACCAATCAAAAATCACCTCATTCACCAAAAACCCCATATAGAAAAATACAAACACACACATCTGCCACCCCAACACGATATACATCAAGAATTCCCACTAAAGCTGTATCTTCTCCCGACAAATGCTAAATCCATGAATCCAAAGAAGGAAAAAAAAAACCAACCGACAACAATCTCATCTCCTTGGTCGTGGCAAAAGGAGCGACGACTCCACGTGGAGAGAATGGAACAATTCGCACGTTACAAAGGATTTTTCGCATGACACTGCCAAGTGCTTTACAGATGGAGGAGCGCGCACACACAAATAAGGCGCAAAAAAGGCCCTTCGTCGTCATCGTTGGGGGAAAATGTCGTCGCTAGATTAATTAGAAATCGGAAATAAAATGGTCATACCTAATTTCCGGTGCGAATGCAAGAGAAGACGACATTCCACAACACTTACTGTTGTCGAAAAGTTATAATTTCCTCCCACATCTTATGGAGTAATCCTTTCCCGCACACACATCCAACAGCACTACTCCAGAGAGTTGGCAACTTTATTGCTTTGTTCAATTCCAATTTGGGTACCCTTCGTTTGGCAACTTAAACACAGAAAGGATCATCTCGGCAGCCCTTCCGACCTTTTGTCCTAATCATCTATCCAAGCAAGCAACCGATTCGACTCCATAAAACCATCAAAGAACACACACACACACAGAGTCACGTATGGATGGGTAGGTACTCCTTCCATGACTCCCCATCAGCATCGTCATTTTAATCGGAATCAATGGCGATGAAACGCCATCGAGGGTTGATATCCTCTATTACCGTTGTGAACGTGAGCATTCGGCTCCGGTTCGGTTGCGGGAAGGGAAGCAGAGCAAAAGAAAAAGGAGAAAACAACCGAACAAAAGCCGCCTCTACTCCATCCTCATTCAGCCAGAGTTTCAAGGGTACACCAAGACACTTTGCTTTCGTATCCGCCACTGCCGCCATCGTCATCGTCGTCGTCGTCGGATTACCACCACCACCCCGCTGCAAACCATATACCATCACTTTGTTAATGGCTTCGGAAGGATAGATGTGGGATCCTGAAGTTCGGTTGCGCTGTCAGAATTTCTGATTTGAAAATGAGCACACACATACACAGCCGAAACCGATGACGATGACGATGACGACGACGAGCTGAGCAGCAGAGTGAATAAAATCATTGAGACGGTGAGGGGAGGGAACCGAAACAGAAGGAAAGGCGAGGAAAGCATGAAAAGTGGAACTGTCTCTGGCGATAAATGTGGGAAAAACAGCTTCGTTGCCTCGTCGAAACCGGAGGCGAGTTTTCAAGGACTAAATTAACAAAATTAAACGAGTGGGTGAGTGATTTAATGAATGTTTCACTGGGGGTTGGTGTTAGGGGGTGTTCAAGGTGCAGACTGTATGATTTCGACTGCTTTGAAACGCAAATCGTAGAATGAGTTATTTTTGTTTCATGTATTTTTTTTTTGTTGGGTGAGAGTTCAACACATTTCGTGGGGTTGTCGGAATGCTATTCATTCAAATTAAAGATGAAGAGGGAGGCTTAGTTGAGCAAATGAGATTACAACACAATTGAAGGATATAAAGCCAATTCCAATTGGGGTGTGATCTTTTCACACTTTAAGGGCATATTCTGACAGGTGCACAAAATAGGATCTTGAGGTGTTATAGTCTATAGAGTTGGAGGGCGCCGTTTTTATAGATCCTTCAAAATGTTTGCTTTAAGGATTATATCTTATTAACCTTTATTCAAAGGGTCATAGATGAGACTTTAGTCAAAAATCATGCAATTGTTGAGGGTGGAGTTGCTCAGTGGTTAGTGTGTTGGATTATAGAGCGATGGGTCTCAAGTTCGACGCCTAGAAAAACACAAAATATGTAAATCAGATTTTTCCACGGCGCCAACTCTTGCGAACGTCTGACAAACATCCGAGAGAACAACTGTCCTGCTTATCAATACCCATTAGGACTCGGCATAAAATCGTAGGTCCCTTCCATTCGTGACAATAAAATAACACTCATGAAAAACGAATGGTTGTGATTCGAGCCTGTTGCATCAACATGCGGCCGTGATCCCTCCCCAGGACTGTAAGCGCCATCTGTTGCATTTGGTAGTCGTTAGAGGTGCCATACTTTGCGTTCTCGTAGGAAGTGGAAATCTTTTGAAAAACTGAACTAGGTTAGTGTGAAAATGCACCCACAAGCCCTTCGGCCAAATTGTCTCGCCCGTGAACGAGCAGTACGTGACGGAATTTGTTTTTATTTCGTGTGTAAAATCGTCGTAATACTGTGTCCTGGTTCTACGGCACCGCCGCGCCGGACGGATTCGTAGATTTTGGGCCATCCACCTTTTTGCCCGCATATACCGAGATTTCTCCTCATTCACTTCTTAGCCGCCAATTTTGACAGACTTCTTTTTGCAAATTTGTAGGCTTCACTTGGTTTACGTTAGAATATCGCGTGTGGTTTTGAAATATTGCCCACCGTCGCTCTTCTCCTCTTGCGGTGTCTTTTTAGAATACAACGAGATCGACAGCTGAATGTTAATATTTTAGTAAATGTCAGCCAAATATGAGTGCATCTACGACAGCAAGTAGCAAAACTGAAAACTTCATATTCGGGACCACTTAGGCTCGACTTCTGAACCAAACAGAAACTTTGGTCGTAAACAAAACGCTGTTACCACTACACCATGGCCACCGCCTTCATAGAATATAATCGGGAAGTAGCTATCAACTCACTGCGGCCGGCCGGCGCGCGGCTCTTAGCCTCAGCGGGAGGAGGTATTTCGTATTCCGAATCCCTACTGCAGAAAGGCTATTCTGGTGATACCCGTGTCCGTTACTTCCAGTCGTTGGCATTTATGCGCCTGGTCTTTATCCCTAATAGCCTCAGCGCTAAAGAGGGCAGTGCCATTATGGCATTGTAGTGTAGCCTTGCTGATGGTACTCTTTTCCTTGGTAGCCACCGGTCTGGAGTATACATGTGTGCCTGGTCGTAATCCTTGGTAGCCCTACGACTTGAGGTACTATCCTCGTGGTATTGTAGAGTAGCCTTAGAAATGGGAAGATAGAACCATGTTCAGAGTAGCCGCAGGAAGAGAAAAACGTCGGCTGTTTAGAGTGTTGCAAAACCAGAGGCTGCGATGCATCATTTGATAGGGTTTTTGGGCTCTCATTGGGCATGCGCCCTGGTTAGTTTGAAGGATCCGGTCCGAGCGGTCCGGTCGTGAACGGTGGCTTGATTGGGTTGTTATGTATGATGAAGGATACCCACCGCTTTCCTGGCCATCAATGGGTCGATCGTTAACTGGGATCCGGAACGCTAAGATAAATAACATTGCTTCTATCCGGTTGAGCCCATTGAATGTGGAATAGAGTTGCCTGCCTTTGGCTGCAAACTTAATGGCAGTGTGAACTATCCATAATTCAGAAGCATTGTGCTCATGGATAATGTCAAACTGATACTTCTTGGCTTCAATCCCATGATAGGGAATGAACATTTCTCCACTGATCGATGCAAAATACGACCTCGTCGTCCTAACTGGAGAGGACGGTTGTACCCACAGGATTTCTTGTGAAGTCTTTTACTTAAATTTACCAGCATCCTAAAGAGCCTTGCCATTGTAAGTCCATAAGAATCCGAATCGCTCTTACCGAAGACGGAGACAACGGATACAAAAACCGTCTCTTCGTACGCTTCATCTGCTTTTTGAGCTGTACATCGTCGTTAGGATTGAGTTCTTTGTCCACCTGCCTGCTTGAAGACATCTGCAAATATACGTTTTTCAAATTTACTGAATGTGCCGAGTATGAAAAATCCGCTCTGATCTACCCTACGTAGAACAACATCCCCAGAAACCCATCGAGGTACTTCTATTACCTTAGACCACAGCCCTACTTTCGAAACTACTAATTTTTGAGTATTTTTCTCAAAAATCCATCTGCAAATATTGCACACTATAACAACACTGAAGAGGAAGACCTATTAAATTATAAAGCCCTTCCGTCCACCTTTTATGAATCGAACTCATCGAAAGTAGTTCGTCAAGTATGGTGTACTTTTGCCGGATCAAGCTTCCAGATTCGTCATCAGCCCCTTGAGAAATTCCATTACCACTTTGAAGTACATAATATTAACTGCACTACCCACCACCCCGCTGAACTATCTACTGATCCCCCTCGCATATAGATATCAAAAGACTCGCCAGTTCATTCAGGTCAACATATATTCCAATTCAAAAAGCCCCGTCAACACTTCAAACCGCCACTTATAACAAACAAAAAAAAAAAAAATTATAAAAAATAAATAACGCACCCAACCCATCTGCACTTGATGTCAATTCAAATAATATCGAACCCAGTCCTTAATCCACTTAAATCAACCACTCAACCACTTCTCGCTCACACCTGTCATTAATAAATGAATTTAAATTGTTCTTCACCCGTATATGCCGTGCGCTGCCGCCGGCCCAACTCACCCACTCATCGGTACACGTATACAACGTACACCCACTTCACTTGCAGAACAAAAAATTTATCCACTCGCACACATGTTCAGCTCGTCCTCCTTGTTTCAAGAACCGCAACTGAGAGGTGGAAGGACAACAGAAAAAAAAAAAAAAAAAAAGAAAACATGTTGTGCCTATTTACTCTCAAATGAACGAACGAATTCAACCAGATCCATCTCAAAACACAACAACAACAACACGACAAGGACGATACCATCAGAAACAGCGACTCCTCGAGAACGACTAGGACTCTACCTACCTACTCTGACGACAAACTTTTTGGAGTGTGAAAGTGTGAAGAGGGTAAAAACCCATTTTTTATTATCCGCCAGCATCGTGTCCTCCCTTCGCTCTATCAACCACCAAAAGCAACCCCCCATTCGCCCTGCCACCCTGCTCTGCATAAATTCTCGTTGAGAACACGTTTTTATGCTGCTGCTCCTCTTACCCGAACGACCGACTCTCAACTACCAGCATGGTGTGCAAGTATAATTTCCTCTCGAATAAGTTATCGTAAGACATTTCCTGAATACGAAATTTTCCACCTCATCCTTGCATAGCCAAGACCCAGCAAACCCACCCGCTATGGTATAACTGCCCAACATAAAGAACAAAAATGCGGCCAAAGTGGTTTGTGCCAAACGGAGGAGGACGAAGAGAATGTACAGTAAAAAAAAAAGTAGATCCTTCACCAACAACCCCAAGTAATAAAAATAGGAGCCTACACGGTATGGGTAATGATAAGGGTAAGCTGTTGGGAGGAAAGCCAAACCAAGGTTCAAACCGCATAAAAACATAAAAACCTCACTGCCTCCTCCACCAACATAAAGAACGAAAGAGAAGAGCAGGCAGGGACACGAACATGAAAAAAAAAAAAAAAAAAAAAAAACAGAAAATTCAATCGACTAGACCCCTTACAGAGTGGGAAATTATTTTATGGAAGCCGTTCCTCGTTGCTTGTTGTAGTACAAATTAAAATCAACCCTTGTGCCTGTCACCGTCATCATCATCATCATAATCATCATCATCATCATCATCCTCATCCGCCTTTTCCACCTACTCAATCCTTCACATCATCATCGTTGTAGTCGTTCTACTGGTGGAGTGGTACAACCAGTAATGATGATAATAATAACGCGACAGTGATTATAGTGAGAACTGACTCTCTCCTTGCACAAACGAATAATAATAATAAAAAAAAAAAAACTAGATCCTTGTTGGCAGTTTAACCCCCAAAACTTGCCTCTATACCTACGAGTGTGTCATTAGTTGATTTTTTTTTGTGATTTATCATCAGAGGAAATTGGTATCACGGATAAAAGAAAGCTCATGATAGTGGTTTTTCTGGTTTTTGTAATGTCAATATAGATGGCGGGATGAGTCTTTTAGTAGACCCCTTCAAACCTTAATCTCTCCCTTTTCATCTATTCCGCTCAGTCACATTTGCTTTGCATTTCGTTGTCTCGTTTCTTTTTTCTCTTCGGTGGAAATAGTTTTGCGAAAGCTCTCTCTCAAGCTTCTCCGCACTCAATTTTATGCTTTTCCCTTAAGAGAACCTTCAAAAGCTCTCTCTAACTATTTTAAGAGTAAATCTAATGGTCATGCGCGCTCACAAGCTCACAAAGCTTTCATGTGAGAAAATTAGAAAAAAAAGCTTTCCCATCGTTAATTCGTAATAAGGACATCGTTTTCGGCAACCATAGAAAAGTGGTCGTGTTAAGTATTCTGTGGGAAAGTAAATATCTCCTACAGATAGTTATGATGATGAATGAGGTCGGTTTTGTTGTTGTTGTTATATAGGCAAGGGGCTTGGATAATGATGAGAGAAATTCTATAGACCCAAGGATGAGGTGTAGGTATAGTTGGAAGTACACATTTGAATTTTTAATGGGACATTGAGAAGGGTTTTGGTGTGTCGGTTAGCTTGACTGCTGAATAAATAAAATTGTTGGTTTCTTTTTTTTTCGTGTCCTGTGTGCTTGTCTAAACAGCTGCTGCTCTTCTATTTATATCTGTGGCCAGGTAATAATTTGTATTTTGAATACGGAAAATGACATGAGGTTTATGATTGGGTTGTGCGGTTTTAGGACTAGAGGGCGGCCGTTATTTGTCAAAGGAAAGTCAAATTAAAGGAAAACTATTTTGCTTTTCATGTGGTCTACACAAATTGGCCGGATATTTCGTTCAAATTGTCACATTGAAAATTGAGTCGCACGATGGGAGGGCTGGCGCATAAATTGATGATGTCAATAATAATGCGGTAACTTTGAGGGGGATTTCAAGGTTTTTGGAAATCCAACTGAGTGGAAATAGGCTGGCATATTGCGTCTTTGTGTTTAGGAGAATTCAATGAGTTGGAAATCCAGCTTTTAAACTTTTAGAAGGGTCGAAAATACGTCACTGAATTTTATGGATTTGACGTGAAAAACAGAAGCAAATTCATCCACGTAGTACTACTTCACATATTTGGTAATTGGACCCGATGTTTCGAAGAAATATAGCAAATATATCTGAGACTTTATGTCATTGCTGATAGTTCACTTATCCTCGCATGGTGTGCAGTCCATATACCAACTAAATGCCAGGACATGCGGAAAAAAGTGAGTTACAAAAATAAGAGTTCTCAAACTACGACTACAGATGTCAAGTATCTTGTCATTCCGTGACATGCTGACGTCATTAGGACATGCGGAAAAAAGTGAGTAACAAAAATAATGGTTCTCAAACTACGACTACAGATGTCAAGAATCTTGTCATTCCTTGACATGCTGACGTCATTAGGACATGCGGAAAAAAGTGAGTAACAAAAATAATTGTTCTCAAACTACGACTACAGATGTCAAGAATCTTGTCATTCCGTGACATGCTGACGTCATTAGGATGTCCGAATTGGTCGTTCTGTGTGATCGTCTTTCAGGCTTCATTGACACAACTTGAATGTCATGACCAAATGACTGATCCGATTGTCAATGCTGTCGGACTAAATGACATATTTTTATTTGACAGCATGTCACAGATTGACAACGTTTCACGCGTGACATTGCATGATTTTCAGTGTCATGTATGACGGTATTGACAGGTTTTATTGTTTTTGTTGTTGCGAATGATCGCTCTTTCGACAACAGCACGGAAAAGGCGAACAGTATGTTCTGAAAATTTTACTTCGTTTTCGATGGTCAGTGGAAACCTTGACAGAAAAGCTCTTATTATTTACGAGTGAGATTTGTCTTAAGTAAAATGTGGGCTTGTTCAACAACTCCCTTGACGAGTTTCTAGTAACTCGTCTTTTTGACCACTTTAAGGAATTTGTGGGAATCCGTGGGAGTCTTACGCCATATTTTTCACGCTGTGTTGTATAAAGTTTTGAAAATTGAAAGTATGAGCCGGGCTTGTTCAGCAAGTCGCCAACAGACACGAATTTATAAAAAATCTTAGCCTAGTATAGGTTAAGTATAGCTCAAGTAATTGTCCTACCGCATTTTAAGCCTCAGCTCAATTTTCCAAAAGTAGAGACTAAAGCCCAATGCATAGGGGGAACTGGAAAAAAACTGATCAGCGAAGCGAAATGGCAACTAGTTTGCTGTGAGTCATAGCCTGTGTAATGAAATGGGACGATGCACACGACGCTACTGGTTGAAAACTAGTTTGCGATTCACAAAAACCAATTTGTAACCAGTCGTCTGTTGATTTGCATTTCGGGTTGCCTATTGATTTCAGTTTCTAGTTTGTCGAAGATGAGCGAACAACAGACCAACCTATTGTTGGTGAGGGAGGTTGAAAAACAGGACGGCACTGAACGAGGCAGAGATTTTGATTGGTGATGAGTTTCCACGCGTGTGGAGTCAAGTCACCATTGAGTCCGTAACTGGTCTGTAACCCGAGTTGCCAACCGGTTTAGTTTTTTTCCAGTTGCTCCGTATGCATTTGGCCTAAGTCGGGCTTGAATGAAATGGTCGATCGTTGGAAACGGGCTTTACTTGATTCTTGTAATTCGTGGCTACATATACACGTTTCTTAATGATTCAGCATTTTTGGAATTATTGAAGGGCTGTACTAAAACCAGAAAAACTTATTTAAAAACATGTAACACTTCGTTACATCGTGTGTAACCATTATCAGCCTTATTCATAATACTTAATTAAATCTGAATTAGGGTTAATGTTGGTTTAATTGCAGAAAACGTTATTCATAAACTTTTTTCGAAGTTAATTTCCATTTAATCAAGTGTCAAAAAATTAAATGCCGGCATCGGCATTCAGGAGCAAATTAACTCTGAATTAAATTTTTCATTGACTCAAATCATGGCATATAATAATTATTATGCTATTATTTCATTACCAAATATCGTATTTGTAATTGATTTGTGCATTAGCACAACAAAAATTAGTGTTTTCCGAATTTAAATTACAAATTTCCGTCAAAAAAAATCTCATGCCAACTGCATAATACAATTTTCTTAAATCGTCATGGCGTCCTTATCTCATGCACACAACATTCCAGAGAAAAATATCAGAATTTATCAAATATTTCTACCAATTGCATACTTTTATATGAAATGCTGGTATACTTTTAGGCTTTTTGCCTTAATTCATTGATTAGCTGGTATACGAGCAAAAATTCTTTATGAATAAGCATTTTTTAAGTCTTAATTAAAATGACATTTTCGCATTTGACGTGAATTAGCTGAGACACTGATAATTAACAAATTAAATGAATCTAATGAATAAGGCTGTATATGTATATCCTGCTTAGAGCTAACAAAATTTGAAACCATTTGATTCGTTTCAAAAATACCATTCACAAAAACGAATGATTGTTAGAAGATAGTGCAAGGGTCCTATATGGACCTGTTACACAAATTTATTTTTTTTTCCACCTTGCAGCTTACACCTTTCGACAAAGTTTAATCTGTTTTTAGGCTGACATTGTGGATATCTGTAATTTTTATCGTATTATGCACACAATATGACAGATTTCAGAAGTGGTGAGTCACCACAAAAACTGGTGAGTGGCAGTAACAAATACTTGCTCGCAAACATAATCAAGATGAGTTGTGATTTTAGTACAAGACGTTCGCTACGATCAATCACAGGAGTGTTTAAATTTATTACTTTTTATTTTATTTATTTATTTATTTATGTCAATTTGAGCTACAAAAAACTCTTTTAGACAACTTAAAACTATTATTTTAATAATAATATAACTTTTGACACTGACACTCACCGATAATTGCATTGTCACAACTTGAGTCTAACGACTCTAACCTCTTACCTGCGTCCCTTTTCTTAACATGTTGCATACCAAATAGTGAAGTGCATACATTTAAATGTCAGTGGATAGTTGACAGAAACAAAAATAACAGCAATGCCCAACTGTCAGAGACTTGGTTGTTATAACTGTCATTAAAAATCCTTCGCTATAGTTACAATTCTTCAATTTACATGACAAACAAAGTTTTTCGACGTCTTTGCCCGGCCCAACTCTAGCGGTATCAAAAGTAAATTAAGACCATTGAAGCCAAACTATACCAAAAAGGTAACAAAATTAATCAAAAATTGGTCGAAAATCAAATAAATTGAATAATGTTTCCAAGGTTTCAACTGTCATTACTGTCTTAATGCCCAAAACACACGTGCAGAATTCACTGCGCAGCAGGATTAGAATACACATGTTCTTATGTGGTGAAACAAATGTAAATTCTGCAGCCACCGCAGCACTGCAACATGTCTCTATTTCTAAATCCACTGCATAGCACGCAGTGAATTAAATTAAGTAGACTTGGCAGCATCGAATTTTTAAATTCAGGTACTGATGCCTACGAGGAAAAGAGAGACGGGAATTATTTGTCGTCTTTGTTTCACTCACATATTTTTCCCCTCATTGACAGCAACCGCTGCAAATTGAATTCTGCACATGTGTTTCATCTGCAGTACTGCATGCAGTGAAGCATTCAGAATTTCTGCACATGTGTTTTGGGCATAAACCTTTATTTTTTTTTTATTATTAGCCACTGTCACTGCAATGTCAACATGACTTAATTTACCCAGCATAATCACTGCAATTTTTCATCCGCCCACCGTTTGTCTAGTTGACATTTGTTTTTATTTATAAAACTTCTTGTCACTTCTGTCAATCATAATACAACAACTGCCCACTGTTGTTCAAAATCGATGCATGACTGTCACGAGTCATCATTGACATTTACACAAGCGAAAAGGTATAAAGACGTAAATCATCTGTCAACCATAAAAAAAATAAGTAAATTCCTCTAGACCTGTCAAAATGTACTCTACTTATCCAAGTTTAGAACCAAATAAGTTGCAACTGACAACAAAATGTACACAATTCAATCAGCGCCAGTTTAGAAGTAAAGTTCCTTCAGACTATTATGCCTTGTGCATTTAGACATGTCATGTTTTCCGGTTGTCACAAAAGTAAAAAACCAGAGCAAGGCGAACAATGGGACAGGCTTCAAAAAAACAACAAGTTAAACACAAAACCAAAAACAAAATGAAGTAATAAAAAGCAAAAGAATGAGCAATATTCGGTCACACGTAGCATCCTAAAAAAAAAAAAAAGAAATCTCCAAAACCCCATGCTCCCTCCCGAACAAACAGGGAGGGATAGTGCTCCCATTCCGTGAGTCCTTCTAGTGCAAGGAATAATAATAAAACAAAAATAATAAAACAGCAACAAAAATCCGAATCCACTACCGAAAACTCTTGGTTCCGTGTGTCATCAGGACAACACAGAAAAAAAAAAAAAAAAAAAAGAACAGAACAAAACACGACAATGAAGAGGACGAGGACAACGGAAGAGAAGCAGCAGCGCGACACTCCTGTCACATTGACAATGTGTTTGCCAAATAAAATATAACAGAGGAGGAAGGACTCACAATAAAAAAAAGTGGAATAAAATTCCGAAACAACTTTTGGTGTATCCCCGACTCCTCCCTTCTTTCCCTTCTCGACACATTATTCTTTATCGGTCTTTTGCTGTTTCATTTTTTTTTTTGGTATATGTTGTATTTTCCATATGAGGGCCATGATGTCTGGGGGATTACATCCATCGCCTGTATACGTCCTTCGTCCTCCACCGAGTGCGAGTTCTCGACTCGTTGGTTTGGTCGTGTATCACTGAATTGGGAATATGTCCCGTCATCCGCGTGTGTATGTACCCACCTTCTTCGTCTTCTTTAAACGAGATTTGCATAGAATTTTATTTATGACATGCGATGCACAGAGTGTGCACATGGATTTGAAAAACGACACACCACCAACAACAACTAGCAGCACAGAAGAAGAGGAAGTTGGCCAAAAGGATCGGTAGTAGCAGAAGGGGGAAAAAAGTAAAAAATCCCCAAAGGGAGGCGGTGGAAAGAAAAACACACCGCATATAACAGATTTTTTTTACTTTCTTCTTTGTTTTGTTGGAGTTCCGGAGGGGGAGGCGGCGGCGGCGGCGAGTAAACCAACGGAACGGGTGCTTTGCTACGTGGGAGGAATATAAAACGAATTTACTCCGTGAGTTGGTTTTTCTTTATGATTTTCGGGTCGGTATCGGCATCGGGTTGTGTTTTATTTCGCACTACACACACACACCAAACACACATATGCCAATTTATTGTTTTTATTTTACAATTTTTCTTTTTGTGTTTATTTTGTTTGCTGTGGCTGTGTATGTGTATGGACAGAAAGGAAGTACTACACCCATGTCAAGGTTTGCTTTTGTTGTATGAATATGAAACGAAGGACTAAATTGGGTTGGGCTTTGACATACAGACATCAGGGCCGGGAAGTGAAAGCAAATCGGGGTCTGTTGGGCTGGCTGGTTGATTGCCTATACTTTGGCTACGGACCGACCGACGCAACGCGACGGAAAAGGGGTCCCTGAAATTGTTCCCAGCAGAACACGGATGAAGGGAGTAGACAGTTTGATTGGATGATAAATGGGTTTCGTGGAGGTGGGACATTTTTGTTCGGTAGGTATATCATGGATGAATCAGGAATGAGTTTAAAATAATTATACATCGCTGGGGGATTTTAGTAAATCCACTGTGAAGGGGATGGCGGTGTCAGAAAAGTGTCAAAATCAGAAATGAATAGGTCGCTGTGGGTGGTTATTATAACAGCGCTAAGTACAGTTTTTTTTTTTGACATCAGAATACATTTTTTTTGTTTAAAACTGTTATTTAAAAGAGTTTTCGGACATTTTACATTGTGGGCGTCAATTTTTTATATGAACTCTAGATGCCAAGATGGCTACAAAAACATTTTGAAATCCATCTTAGTAGGTATTTGTCAAAAAGGACACATTTATTTGTCAAAAAGCGCATTATTCCTTACAATTTCCCTCAAAATATTTCCATTCAGCAATTTGATTTACATTGGAAGCATTTTTATCGATAACAAGCCCCAGCAGCAGGGCTGGCTTTATGCGACTAAAGTTGCATTTTTCCCCTATTTTTGCTCTCTAACCCCAATCAGACCACTTTTCGAAAATTGTACAGATTTGCCCCTTTTCCCCATTTTGAAAAAAAAAAAAAAAACACGTTTTTGTACGAAACACCTTAACAAAATTAAAGTTAAAATTGTCATTTCTGAGCTATAGATTTAAAGATATATATGTTTCACTTTATTTCCATTGGTTTATAATTATGCCTTTTGAAACTAAAACAATTATTTAGTTAGTACATATGTAGCTATTTGGAATGTTATAAATCAGTGGAAATTGCGTAGAATAGTTATTATAGTGAATTTAACTCGTTTTGCGTTTTTTGTGTGCCATTTTTTATACACAGGTTAGTATTGCCCCTTTTTATATGCGAATCCCCTTTTTTTTGCGACTTTTTCAAAATCTTCGAAGCCAGCCCTGCCCAGCAGAACTAGATTGAAAGGCGCCATCTTTAGTAAAGTGTGTCCACTTCAATGCGTCAAATCTTCACAAGATCATAAAACCAAAATGATACAAAAAACAAAATGTAACAAAAATTAACAACATTTTATCGAGACACAAAATATCAAAAAGAGTTATGTCAGAAATCAGAAAGTGTCAAAAGTGACACTCGCTTCTCTCATTATTTATTTTTAAGGCGCGGTGTTATTGAATGTGTCCCCTTATCGTATCAACATTTTTCTTCCTCGAGTAAAATAAATACAAACTGTCAGAATTGTAAACTACACTCTCAAATGTCAAACATATCAAAATGGCCACAGAGTAGAGAATGTGCTAACTAAAATTAATATGAATCAGAAATGAACTGAAGTACCTACTTATGTATGTACATATGTACAAAAAGTAGTATTCGACAGTAGATGTTGGTATTGCATTTGTCAAAAAGGTGTCTGAAGTATAAAAGTGACAAAAGACGTACCAAAATCGGGCTTAATGCAACTTGAGCATGGGAAACTAGCTGTAAAAGAAGAGTGGGTACTAAAGAAACGGCAAGTCTGACATTAAAAAAAAAAACAGACATTTTTAAATGCCGTCCTGAATGCATTCGAAAAAAGGCACACTTCAGGTTACTTCTATCTGTCAAATGGAGGTGCAATTTGCGTGCGAAATGTAAATGGCTTTTCGTCATATGTATTTCGTAAAGTAACTTTCTAGAAAGTTGGATGCTTTTATACACCACTGTGCTGATCTGTTCTATGGACTTACAAGTTACAATAACCCACTGCTTTCGAAAACTGGCATACTACGCTGGCAACCATTATAATTTATATTGTATTCAATTTTTGAAATAAATAAAACTAAATATATAGCCACAATGGCCTGTGAGAAAGTCAACCAGCTTTCTTATACTTTTCTTATTAAGGTTGAGGATTTCCTTATAGGAGTTAGATTTCATTAGTCTTTTGGATTGTCTTAAACCAGGAACATTTTCTCAGTGGTTTAAACGAAGTTGTTGTTCCCAATCGTTAATTTGACCTAAAGCAGTAGCCCAATTGACTCTGAAATAAGGTTCCGGTCCATAGAACGTGGATTCAGATCCAGTCCTAGCTAGTTGGTCAGCCGATTCGTTGCCCGCAATACCTTGATGGCAAAGCTTGCAAGGCATAGTAGCAGCACTTTACTGTTTTTGAGTCCATTGCATTGGATGATAAAGCTTGTTAGGCCGCTTGTTAGGCCGCTTGTTAGGCCGCTTGACTATCAGAGAAGATTTGTATTTTGGCTCCTTTAATTCCCTTATTGGAGTTTAAAAGGGCACAGATATCAATGGCATGGATAACCTGCGGATTTAAAATAATGCCGTACGTACGTCTATAGAGCCGCTAGAACAACCTTACTTTCTGGGATGTCCAAAAACATCGTTTCCTATTGTAATAAGAACGTTTAGGGTCTTATCTTCAAGAGACACTACTGAAAGTTTTTGGTTGGTTTGCTGATGAGGTATTTAGAAGGCGCAGATTAGCGCCTAGAGTAGTTGATGTTTAGGTTGATTTATTTTTGTTGTTTGCATTCGTGCATGAGGTTGCCAGGCCTCGGGCTATAAGGAGTCCAGGAAGTAGCCTTAACGGCTGCGAAGCTCCACCGGAAGCTATATTCTGGTACCACGGGAGACAGGAGCCCCTGTGTTAGGTCGGTTTTCTGATGACTTGTCATCAGTCGGCTCAGCGCAGCCTGTCGAGGAGTAGGCCCCCTAGTGGGAGTATCGTGGTGGCTGTGGTTGCCCAAAATCGCGGGAGCATTAGTGTTCTTGGACATAAGAGGTGTTAGATAGGCCTCGCTCTCTAGCAAGGAGTATAGTTCATGCCTTATACATGACTATGAAATTGTACTGGGGTAGTACTTGTACTGCCCTGGGGCGTGGTCAACGCTTTTCTTTTGACCCCTTCTGTGGGAAGGCCCACCGTGTTATTGAGCCGTCAAGGCAGGTGCACACGTTAAGCCCTCCATTTCATTTTTCTGTAGTAAGGACTCTTGAACACTTGCTACCTCTAGAATAGGTCCCTTACCATCCGCATGTCTGCAGAAAGTGCATTGGCTCATATTTAAAAGTTTTGCAAGTTTTTTTTCTCTCTCCGTCAGCCTTAGATAGAGGATTACGATCATCGACAGATCTTGTCAATATGAGAATGAGAATTATGAGAATTCATTGACTTTTCCTATCTGTAGCCTCGTTCAGATGCTTGTGGAGGACTTAAAAGGTATATATCGCCATATTTAGCATGTACACCAACCTTTTATAATCGAATTCTCGAACCAAGCATGTAAAGTCAATCGATAAAAAGAATAAATGATACCCAGATCTTCTCACAACTACTTGTGTGCCTGTTTTTGGTTCAAATGGCGGAGACAAACAATTTAAGGCCTTGCCGTAATAGCTAAGGGCCAGTTATAACTATCAGAAAAATCTATCCGTAAAAACAAAACTGAAACATTTTACCCCAGCATTTCATAGGAATTCAGTGGAACTTGTTGTGGAATTGACTGAGAAGTTGAACGGAAAAAGATGTACGCACGGAAAAATTAATAAATTCCTTTTTCTAGAAAATTTTGAGATCAATTGCTTAATTTTTTTGTATGAGTTCAACGATTAAGCTTACTTACTTATTTAAGGTGGCGCTACAGCCCAGGTGGACCTGGGCCTCAACCAACAAGCGTCTCCAGCCAGCACGATCTTTGGGCAGCTGTCTCCAGTTTCGCAAGCTAAGTTGATTAAGGTCCCCTTCCACTTGCGTGCGCCACCTGAGTCGCTGTCTTCCTCTACTGCGCCGTTCCTTGTGTGTGGATTCAAAGATCTTCCGGGCCGGAGCATTCACGTCCATTCGCTCTACATGACCCAGCCAACGATTAAGCTTAAGTGCTCCATAAAAGCAGAACAACTTTTTTTCGGTTGCATTTTACTGAGTTGAGAATCTTCCTCCAGACGTCAAGACAGTTATGATCCGGAAAGTTTGTCAAACGTTAGCTAAGGTGTAGTGGAAAGACAACTGGTGCCGTATTTTAATATTTTCCAACGGTTGAAGTCAGTAATCCGACGGACTGAGCTGTTGCACCAATGAGTTGAAAGTCCGAACTCGAAACGATAGATGGCGCTATTTTTACAAAACCACCATAATATTACATATTTTGACAGATGCTTATACCCAACCATAATCTTAACAAATGGGGTGGTCAATAGAAAGGTCCTGGATCAGTAAGGAAATGCACTTTCACATAATGTCGGGGATTTGGAAAATTGGCTTTTGCACAGGAGTTTGCGGAGAGTTACTAACTAGTGCATGGACGGAAAAATACTGCAAGCTAAGACCTAATTTTAAGATATTGGGAGGTAAGAGGATTCCCGCCATTCGTCTTATCGGAATTCCGCTTAAAAATGTACAGTAAAGACGAATCCCCTTATTCGATCTAAACCAAGAGAAGGCCGCTAAATGAACAAACCTTGAAGAGTAGTCGATAAGCGGAAAAACCTGTAGAACCTAGCACTGCGCTCTATAGAAGTTTGCGATTCAGGTCATTCCAGTTCATTATCAAAGAAATTGATTCATCCTCAATATCATTTTACGTAACTGGCGCCATAAAAATGACAGTCAAGCTTTCTAATGAAAACTTTTATAGCAAAGCCTTCACAAAATGTCAACTAAAAATATAGACCAAATCTATAACGAGCCAATTAGTGACAGATTACCAAAACCTTTCTCAACATCAATCTGTCCCCTAAAGAGCGTTCATTTTTATCAGTAAAAAAAAGGATCTTCATAAACTACCGCCTTATCATCTCAATCTAAAACTTAACGTGCAAATAGCCTCGCCCCTATATCTGAACCTTTGAAATTCCCCATGGCAAACGTATACTCCGCCATGTCAGCCTTGTTATCATGCCTCACCTTTGGTGGGAATAAAAATTTCATTTAACCTAACAAAGTCGCGTTATCCCTGGTTGCTCTCGCACTTCATTAATCAAATCGGGGGGGAAGCGTCGTCGTCGTCGACCTTGAGTGATTTATATACCTTCAGTGTCGGGTTCTAAGAATTCCATATCCGCCTTCTGACTGTTTGAAACCAGAACCACCACCACCAACACCACTTCCATCTATCACTCATCAGGACTAAAGTATATAGGTAAAGCAGCACATTGCTACCACAACTAATTAATCACAAATTTCCGCCTCTGCAATCCCCAGTGTGTTGAAAATCTTCCGAAATGGTTGTCATGCTATTCGACACCACCACCATTATCCGGAAACCACCGTTCCTACCAACCACCGACAGTCCCGCAACCAAACAGCACCGGCACACTCGAATGCCGAAAGGATCATTGGGTTGGATATACTATATAATATATACAAAACTACGAGCAACTACCGCAACTAGCCTCACCTAATACAAGTAATTCACACCGAACAACCATCATCCACCGCAATCGCATTCCCAAAACGACGAAATACCGAAACACACAGAACAGCAGACAAGCTATATAGAGGAGGACACGAGTTGGTTGGTGCTCTGCGACATGGTTTGCTTTTACTAACCCCCATTCCCCATTATACTCTGCTGGGTGATGGTTGTGTTCCCTTTTCAAATTGGCGCCAATCTGCATACAGCGCAGAGTTTGCGGGGTGTACATACCGTACAGAAACCAATTTTATATTCAACCACTAACAGGAGTAGCGCGCGGAAGTAGTAGAATTCATTTTCTATCCCATTCCTCCTCCCCCCCTGGGGGAATAAAAATAAAATCGTGCGCTACAAGCGAACTCAGTCATAGACTACATTTACCTATACATCTACCGCCCTCATTTGTCTATCTACCTGTGTGTTTCTCCCTAACCCTACAGTCGTCCTTTGCGCCCATAGTATTACGGTCGTGTGATGATTTTACGTTTTGTATGTTGTTCACTCTGTTAATTACGCACTCATTTAGCGGTGAAATGTCTTGCGTGACTGCTATTATTTGTGTGTATTTATTTTTCACAGGGGGTGCGGGCAGGGGGTTGTATTTTTTTTCTCTATTCCCTATTGTTTTGTTGTAGTCTAACTGACAAACACACGCACAGATGTTTTCTTATATTAACTGGTATTATCATCGAAACAGTCCCCCCCCCCTAAGCGCCTAAGCACCCGAGACAAAAGGAGGCAGAAAAACCGTTCGTTTCGTGCCGCACCATGATGCCACACACCACAGCCACAGCAGCGCATACAACACGAAAAGTCTAAACAAATGAAAATGGAAAATAATGTAAGCGAACTGGGTGCAGTAGCAGGGGTACGATTTAATTTTTTTTTTTTATTTTTCAATCCCCTCAGTGGGAAAAAAACCACAGTGCGGTCGTAGCAATAAAAAAGGGGCTTTGAGTTTGACTATAGTGACAAATGTGGTGAGTGACAAATGACAGGTCGATAGGCAATACATATATCGTACTTCTGCCATTCTTTTGGTGAGAAATGGAAAATCTTCAGTTAATTTTCTGACATTATCGTGGTGGAAACCGAATTTACAGCTGTCAAAAAATTATCATAAAGGCTACTTTTTTGACGTTTTCTTTTGTTTTATATTTACAAACATTTTGAAGAGGAAATAAATCACAGAATTTCAATTGATTAAAAGCTTGAAAATAGAAAAATCTCTGTTTAAAGTTTGGAGTTTGGTGAACTTCTCTTTTCTACACTCAGTATGTGTCAGAAAGTTAGCCGAGGATAATTATTTTAGCACAATTGACACACACGGCTTTAGGCGAAGAGTCATCACATTCGGTTAAGTATCGCAATTCTCTTGAGCCTCCTTTCGGGAGTTCTTTCCTACTACACTCTCGGATAGATCTAGTTACCAAGAAATAAAACTCACCAGTTTGCCAGTCACTAGCCTGGCATTTCGTTCACCAAGTCAGTTGCACTTGTGCGTGACATTAGAGGGAAGATCCTCATCATTGTCCATCTACTGCGCTGCGTTGTTCCTTATCCATTCGATTTGAAGACTTCCTAAGTAGGAGTACTGTCCATTTCTTCTACGTCCTATCTTTTCAAAAGTTATGAATTCCCCTATAAAGGCAATCTCAAACCAACGCGAAAGCGGGAGCAGGAAATAAATACATGGCGATGGTGGTATATCCCACTGCCTTCGCATATTCGCGTTGCTATGAGCAAGCCTTAAAGCGATGCACAACAGTCTTTTAAGCTTGCGCCTAAAGTTATACCTTTTTTTGTGCAAATGGTTGCATGTTATGTGGTTGGTTTAGACACGTACTAAGACGTGGTGTTCGCAGGACTATAGTTTACAACAACAATTTTAGTGTTAAGTGCAAGCATCTCGGGGTGGTGTTGCATTGCAGCGTTATAAGGTTCACCTTGTTTGAGAGAATTTAAAGAAAAGCTTCGGGAGGAAGGTTATCACGCGGCAGAATTATTTTCCAAAAGGGCCATTTTTAATTTTGTCACCGCGTCGTTTGAATTTTGCGGTCAAAAAGACAAAGGATATCATTATCTGCCTTTTTATGGCAAAAGAACGGAACCTTATGGTTTTCACTTCGATGTCTGTCCGTTTGTCCGAACCCACTAAGTCAATTTTGTACCTATGTCTATCAAATCAAAGAAAGATCGACACACTAACACAGAACGGAACCTTCGGTGCGCGAGTGATACTCGCACTTGGCCATGTTGTATTATTGATCCCCATTTGCATACATAGCCTTCCACACGCTGTCTTCTTTGGCCGTTCATTTGTATCGAAATTAATTACGGTATTGGGTTAGAACAGACGAGCCACGAAATATATCTGACATATTGCAAAGTCACGGGATTTGGTTTGTGTATCTGAATTTATTTGATACACAAACCAATTTTCCATCTGGCTTTAGAGTCGACAGTTTACTCTTATTACTGCGGACTTCATTGTGCCCCGGGATCCCCTGGTGACCGAAAAATGGAAAGGCCACATATAGAGAGGGCTTCTTCCTGGTACTTAGTTTTTAACTTCATCAGAAATCCTACCTTAATCACTAAGAATTTTTTCTCAATGGCTTCATAGGAAAAATACCGTCTGTGGAAGAAGATCGGCTTCCCAAAACTCTTTATCTTGGCCGGGATACACTTTTTCAGACTATGTCACCAGCGCCAGCGTTGAGATTAAACGAAGAATAACTCTTGCCAATCGCTGTTTCATTGGGCTAAGCAAGCAACTGAGTAGCAAAGCCTTCTCTGGGACAACTAAAGTGACCCTTTATAAGTCCCTAATCATCCCTGCCCTTCTCTATGGCGCAGAGACATGGACTCTTATCAAAAGCGGAATAGGTTATTCTTTGTTGTTTCGAGAGGAAAATTCATCGAGTAAGTTTCGGTCCCGTCTGCATAGACGGTGAATGGAGGAGGAGATTCAACGACGAATTACCGGCCTATATAGCGACATCTACCTAACCCGAAGGTCCAACGGCTGAGGTGCCTGGGTCAGTTAGAGCGAATGGACGCGAATACTCCGTCCCGAAAGATCTTCGAATGTACACCCTAGGGACGGTGCAGATGAGGAAGACCGCGACTTAGGTTGCGCACGCGAGTGGAAGCGGGCCTTAACCAACCTAACGTGCAAAACTGGAGACAGCTGGCCAAAGATCGTGCTGGCTGGAGACGCTTGTTGGTTGATGCTCAAAAGCCACTCAAGTTGCTTTGCCATAGTCGAAAGTTCGAAGGCCTCTCAAGGGCGAGTTTGAAATATCTACTTTTAAAAGGGAAAGTCGTCTAGAGCGCAGCTTATTCTCGTTAGTTAGAGTATTTTTGTACTAGACCCTCTAGTTCATGCTCAGCAGTTGGCGATCAACATGCTTTCTATTTAGAAGTTTAGAACCCAATAGGATTTTCAGTCCAAACAATGTAAGCATCTATAAAAACGAAGGGTATAAGTGTGTCTTAACTTGCATTTTTCTTTTAAATCGGTGTGTTGTTGCCGATTTTTGAAGTAGGAACCGAAAGCTGAAAGGGCTTCAATATTTTGACTAAAAACCCCTTTGAATCCGCACCTTTTGGATCTGGTAATAATAATTTATAGCTTATAGGCTGTTATAAGACATTGACTCGTCTTTTTTGTAGATGGGACGAGCTTTCCAACTCATTCATAATTTTTACAAAAATATAACCTCCGGTTTAATGTTGTAGCCTCTCTGCCTTCTGCCATCCCCGGATATGGATTTTCTACCTGCTTTATGTCTGTTGGCCACTTAATAGCTCTATATATCATCTTCCTAGCTATCGGGGACTCTATTACCCACAGTACCTACAAATTAAGCGCCTTAAATCCACAACTGTAGACTTGGTTGCCTTGTACCAACATCGTTTGTTGTTTCGACAGCAGATCTTGTAACTGTCTTTTATTTTTCTTGTTTTTCTCCTTCGCTTGTAGCTTTTATTGTCTGCCATCATTCTGCATACTTAAAACTACAAAAATATTTCCATAGCACTATAAGCTACAATAATTCAAGTGCAACACTGTCATCTAACAGACAGCATCTTGAGGCACTTGCAGCGTTTTAAATTCCCCTTTCTTAAGAGAAGTTTTCAACAAAACCCAACGCCATCTGTTGTTGAAACTGTGTTATTTATAATTCAAAGGGTTTCCATTCTAAAAGTATAACGTAAGACGTAAATAATGCCTTACAAGCTCTTAAAGTCGATGCTGACTAGCTCCAGTTGTGTACGCCATTTTGCATAAAGCCCCTTCCATTAATGCAAATTTTCTACGAAATAACGCCATCTATTAGTGAAGACTAGGCACCCAACATTATACATTATGTGTGTATAAGTTGGTTGGTTACATGTGATACTTCTAGGCAGTTAATATTCCAAAGTACCTGGCGGGCCCTTCTATACCTTAACGAGTTGTCATTTCTTGAGAAAAAAAAAATCATTCTACGTGATTGACGTAAGAAAAAAAGTTGTAACCACTTACTATCCAATCGGCCCCCACTGTGCCCAGCAAGCAGCAACGATTTTCCGGCGAGCGGTTGATGCCTACGTTGGTAGCTCTGCTCTCTGGTGGTGGCGGCAACGACGACGGTGATGGTGATGGTGACGATGACGGTTGGTTGTTGGTACTGTATAGATGGTTGGTTGCTTTTCCTGAACAGGGTGCGGCACTCACTAGGGGTGGGTGCGATGGCAATGGCATGGCAGAGGCAACAGCAAATTAACAACAACAGGGCGCGCACATAAAGAGAAACTACGTAACCAGAGGCATCACTTAAAATGCTGCTCACGATAGGGAGAAATTCTTGCACATCCTGCTCCTGCCAGCACCAGCAGCACACGATGGGGTAACTGAGGTAACAACCCACCGCACAAGAAGAATAGACGAACTGACGACCGACGGCGACGGGTGGACACAACGACTGACTGTGTGTCGGCAGTCGTTTGTGTAAAAGCACCATCCACAATCGGGTCAAGGGACAGAGGGGTCGAGGTGCGAGATGGACAACGAAAATTCTCCCACACACACACACCGCCCCTACGGCTGGCGTTCCGTTGCTCATACCAGACGAAGCAACGACCACCACCGCACAACATTGTTTTCGCGTGTGCAAAAGGACTATCCGAACGCCGCCGAAGGGGCTGGCTGAACTGAACCCAAGTGAAGTGAAGTGTAGTATATACGGGTCTGCTGGTGGTGGCAGCAGCGGCAGGGCACTAAAAGGAAAAATTAAAGGAAACTCTTGCAAAATTAATCGACTGTCGTCCGTCCGTGCAATCGGAAATGGGGGGTGAGACTGACGTTCCATGTAAGCAATGGGGGTGTGATGGCTGCGCTCCGGAAGACACACTGGGTATTTATGACCCTGCGGGAACGCTCTAATAGTAGGGTGGTGACGTAATGATTTTGCCTTTCTTTGTCCCCCATCCCCATACAGCCCCGTCCCCGTTGCACATAAAGAAAATTGTTAAAGTCGGAAATAATAATGCCGTCGGAAGTTTTTCGGTGGGGGGAGTGACAATAGAAACCGTTGACTGACTGACGACTGACTGCCATTGACTTGAGTGAGCTGAATTGTGTTTAGTATGCGAATGAACTGGAGCAACGGGCGGGCGGGGACACCAAAGGGTAGAGAGTATACAGTAAAACTCAAACAGAGGGTGAGTTTAATGTCTGATGGCGTGAACTCGTTTCAAGTCGTCAATTATTCACAACACCACCCCCTCACTATTACCCATTCTGTTGGGGTTGGTCCTCCTAGTCCATAGATTGGGGGGTTATATTTGGAGTAATTGGTGATTTAACGGTAATACGCCGTGTGGAGCTAATAAAATTGTTTTTAGTGCGGCCACACGAGGGTTGAGGGTTGATTTGTGTATAATTTTTTTTTTGGTTGCCCCTCCTGCCTATACCTATAGATATTCTGGTCATGCTTCTGGCGTTGGACACACGGCATTTTATTGTGTAAATAAATTAATGCCTTGTGCCTTAGGTACGAGTACGAGTATGTGTGTTTGTTTTTTTTTAATGCGTGTGTGGCATGTTTGTCGAACGGTTATAAAAGCCGTAGATCCATAGATAAACAGATAGCCGGGCTAATGTTGTTGATTAGGAAACAAAACGTTCGAGCAATGGGCCGAACAAAAGTTTATTTAATTGATCTCTGTGTGTGTGCCGTGGTGGCTCCCTGATGTGATGTTTCTACTATTTTTATGTATGGGGTTGATGGCAGTCAAAGTGTGGTGGACGTCATCGTAAAGAATAAGCGACGTTAAGGTAATTATATGTAGTATGGGGTTTGATTGTTATTTGTATATCTAACCATCAAGCGTAGTTGGATATTTGACAAGTTAATCTCATAAAAAATAAATGTATACCTAGTCCTTTGAGTGGGGGGAGTTGGTGGTCTTAAGTGAGGGTTATGTCAATGACAGTTGTTTTGTGTCGAAACAAAGTAGCTACCTATTATAACCAGACTTTGTTTGTTTTGAAATTAGTCGGCAAATTGGCTTTTTTTTGACGATGGTTTGGTGGTGGTTGAAGGGCAAACGCGTAGACCAAGGATTTTAGTTTATACAATGGCATTACAATCCTGTACGATTGACTTGTTGTTGTTATTCATAAGGGCGATAGGGCATACAGGAGTGTTCGGGTGGTTTGAGTTGTGAGCTCGTCCTCATCAGAAACTACCACCACTAAAGCCTTTCACTAGAACCCGTTGACTAGAGCGACTGTATAGACTATCTGTCAGCTGGCTACTTCCTCCGCTTCTGTGATCAAGGCGTTTATGTCGTTGTGCTTATCATGTCGCAGCCTGCGCTAAAAAGTTCTCATCTTCATTTGATGTTGGGTCTCCCCTATTCTGATGGGGTAGCTGGAGTGCGAACTATAAGGTCTTTCCGTTGATCTGCCTCCAGGTATCTACTGCTAACCCAATGAAGAGCAGGTTTTCTCCAAAGGAGTGACATACCTACCACGGACAAAACTTATGTTATAAGATAGGTACAACTTCAAGCCTCGGATATGGAAGATTCAAGTGTTGACGACCTAGCAAACGAGTTAAGGACATGGGCTTCGGATCTGTACGTGCAATGTTCGAACCTTAAAGATACCCAGTTTAGACGAGCAATACGGTCAAACCATGGAAAAGTACAAGGTCGATATTACAGCCATCCATTAACTGAGATAGGAAGGGAAAGCCCAAGTATGATGAAGAACCGTGCGATCTAGGTGACAGCTGCTTGAAGCGAGATCTGCTTCTATTTCTATGAGGATTTGTGGTTATAGGGAGACTTATATGTAAGTCCCTTAATTTAAGCCCACACCGTCCCCTACAAGAGAAAGATGACGAGATCAAACAGGCGTTCTACGATCTTCTTAGGGAGACGTACGATAATTGTCCGAAGTTGTATGTCAAAAAAAACATTGTTCTTGACGACTTTTACACCAGAATCGGATAGGAGCGCTTTAGTATTTGGCCGAAAATCCCTTATTGGACATAATCTCTCATTTTTTTTTTCTTCTCTTTTTCTAAAATCTCCTGGACGAAATCCCCTATGGCAAAATCTCCCACAAGCAAACTAAACTTTGCCTATACCCAACCTCGCACCTACTCCAAATCCTACAGTGACCACAAGCAGGGGGGTACGTATCTCACTTTTTAACACCATTTTTAGGTGTCGTGGCGACAGAATTAACAACACCAAATCTAAACATGGGGGATTTTGTCCCATGGGGATTTGCTCTTAGGGTCTTTATTAGTAAGGCATTTCAGCACAGGGGATTTTGGAAAAGGAGATTTCATCACCAATCCGAGGCCGAGCTGTTAAACGATCCAGGACTGCTATAGTGTGTGAACGCCTAGAGTCTTTCGCTAGTAACGGCCCATATAAGTGCGGAGGAGTTCCAGATTCGATTCCAGGAAAAACACAAATAACATCTGAAGGTATTTTCTCGCGAACGTCTGAAAAACATCCGAGATAAAAACTGTCCTGAAAAAGATTCTCAATTCAGCCGTTCGGATTCGGAGGCATCTTCCATTCGTCCCAAAAAATAAAAACTCGGACGAACGAATGGTTGTGAAGAGCTAGGCCTATGGTGCCTATACGGTCTTGTAGCGGCAAATATTTATTTTTTTTTGTATGACAAATGTCGGCATCCTTGCCATAACTCCTTCACCTTTTGAGGATGACGATGAAAAAATCTCGCTGTCAAAACAGGAAATTCCAACTCTTACGGTGAAAGGTATTGATTTAACGCCGTTTTTAACAAAATAAATTGAATTGAATTGTGCTTCTCTAGATTCTAATTTCGTTGCGGAAAATTCGAGATCTTCTCTTAACAAAACGTAGGTACTTTTGATGTTGACTGTAGGTACGTCTTTGTGTCCGAGACGTACCTACAAACGTCAAAAGTACCTACGTTTTGTTAAGAGAACCAACGTACTTTTGACGTTTGTAGGTACGTCTCGGACACAAAGACGTACCTACAGTCAACATCAAAAGTACCTACGTTTTGTTAAGAGAAGATCTCGAATTTTCCGCAACGAAATTAGAATGTAGAGAAGCACTTAAAAAAATGTGTTTTTTGTAAAAAATATATTCGTTTTTAATTCAAATCTACTTCCAAGTGTCTTTTCGGTCTTTCTTGCGACCGGCCTGACATTTCCCATTCAAAGGTACGACTGTCGTCCATTTTGTAGACGACTTGCTGTAGAATTCCATTCAAACTGAAAGTCATCAACTTTAACTGCTGCCATCTATACCTAACTATATACAACACAATACCACTTGTTCACTACTATACAATAGTTGGTTACAAAATCGCTTTTCACTTCAAAAACACTCGTGCATGCAAAGGCAAACACATATGCATACCAAATCGTAAATCATTTGTTCCTGCCCTAAAAATAAAAGAAAACTGAAACAAAAAAATAAAATAAAAAATAAAGCCCAACAGTGAAACCTATATTATTTTACACAAATAACAAAGTGTGGTCTCAAAAATGTGCACAAAAAAAAACTCCACTTCCTCCATCATCCACCCACCCCCTCTGTGCGGGAAAACTAACAAAAAAAAAAATCCTGACAGTCGAAAATATTCATAAGCAGACAAAGTGCGGGGAAAAAACGGAAAATATGAAATTGCTTCCATTTTCTTTTTCATTTTTGAAAATATTTTTCTTTTTTTTTTTTAATAAATTTTATAAAGCAAAACCCAGTGAAACAAAAAAAAAATATTTGTTTGCCTTCTTCTTTTTTTTGTTTACTGCTCGTGGGAGGTGTTGAATAGCAGTATCATTCAACCCTCAAGACGAGTGGGTAGACGGTGGCGGTGACGGCGGCGGTAGCGTCTGTGTTAGATATTGAAAGCCAAAGCATGAAACGAAATTCATTCCATCAAACTTTGGAATTCGTGAACTTTTATGACAAAAAAGAAAATTCAGGTCCTTCTGTCGAACCCTCCATCCATCCCCATCGTTGGCTGATGGTAAACAGAAAAGAAAAAACAAACAAAAAAAAAAAAACAAAAGGGTAAACTAGGTATACACACGTACGGGTACCGAAAATTGTTGTCATTTCGATGGCGCCTTTGCAAACAAGACAGGTGAACAAAGCGTGTAAATGATTTTAAGAATTGCCAACGGCGGCGCGCGGCAGGGGTTGTAGCAAGTAAATTGACAAAGGGAGGTCTAGCGATGGATGGATTTATTTTTGTTTCCCCCTTTTTTTTGTTGACGAAATAAAGACACGGGTTTTTGGTTTGTGTTGTTCTTATACCCTTCTTTTTATCTCAATTACATTTTTTTCTCGGAGATTGTAGGACTGATTAGGGGTTGATTGTAGTCAAAAATGGTTTTGGTTGACAGAAATGAAAGTTAACGAAGAGCTTATTATGCTTTAAATTTAATGAAATTATTTATAAAGTGATTTTTTTTGGAATCGATTTTAATTACCTTTTTTATTTTTTCTTTGCAGGTAAGTTGCGAGTTTTTTTTGTTGAGAACCTTTCATTCGTAAGTAAAGATAATTGTTTTTATTTTAGCTGTAAGCCCTGGGCAGGCAGGGCTATCCTATTAATAATTCGGTAATTTAATTAGCCTTCCATTAGGGGTGGAGAGAATTTTTTTGATTCACACTTTCACGCTAAGTAAGATTGATGTAGAAGTTTTTTTCTGGACGTTTACACCCGGAACCTGAGGAAATGCCGCATGATTTTGTCCATTCGTTTTGGGACAACGTTTTTTAAAGGCGTTTCGAACCCAGACTCCTGCCGGATCAGAGGCATTTCCTTGAAACAATTTATAAGATTAGTGTATCAAACGTTAGAAGCTTTAGAGCTTAAAGCAAATTGTACTAAATGACAAGAGCTTCTGTGTTCAATTTGTATACTTGAAGTACTAGGACGGACCTCAGGCAGTGACAACGCCACTGTCTGAAGCAAAAGGAAAAAAATAAGATTGAAGAAAGTAGCCAAACGGCTAGCGTGGTTTCTGGGTAAGAGTGGCAAAAAGCGCCCCAACGACGTTCGGACTCGACATCAAATTGTAAGACCTTCCATTTTCGCCAAACATTAACCTTATGAAGACGAATAGTTATAAGAAGCGCTAGGATTCTACATTTTTGATACCAGAGCTCATTCAGCCACAATCGAGTCCAGTCTACAACACGTCAATACTTACCAAAATCCTGGAATCAGCAGAATATTCAATTCCATTTAATCCTCAACCAGCACCAACTACGACTTCAACCACATCAACAATCAGCAGCAATACCCACGCCCACCCCGACGTCAATTTCAACTGAATCAGGCACTCTGCCACAAAGTGCTTCGTTGCCCTTAAATCGTTGTGGTAAACTTTGGATACTCGCCGACTGGAGTAAAAGGCTCGAAAAATTACACAGAACTGCCTGCGAGTATAATTCCTTTGTAATAAATAGAGCTCCTCAGGATGCAGAGGTCTCTTGGATGAACAAATTTTTCCTGCAGAAATTTGGCATCTCCATCCGTAACTGTCAGATAATCTCTCCAACTAACACCAAAAATAACCGATTTAAGCTCGACTTACCTTCCAAATACTCACGGCATTTTTTTTCGAGCCCCTCAATCGACGTCTTCAGCTTGGGAAAGATGACTATCAGCATAGCATAGGTGAATGCATTTATGTCCTAGCGCTAGCACTCTGCCTCAAGAAGATAGAAACAGCTCCTATGGGCACCTAAAAGAGTTCCTTCCGACTTAGCGACATTTTTCCATCGACATCCTGGTTCAGGTGGATCGAATTTGACATGGCTATGTATAATTCGTCCCTACGTACGGTTTTGTAAGGCGACTTTGAAGTCCATACGTGTTCTTTTTCAGATCTGCGTACGACGCGGTTTTGGTTTGGTTTAAGTTGAGTTTTGGTCTTACAAAGCCAACCCATCTGAGGAAAACCGAAAAAGGTTTTAACGAGCCAGAAATAACTGCAATGCCCTTATAAAGCGTTTCAAATTCTCATATGACCAAAAGTTGAGGCAAAAAATACCACAATATCCCAAGGGTAGTAAAAACTTTTGGTCATTTGTAAAAAAATATTAAGAATTCAGCCTAGTCAGCGATCCCAACGCTCATTAACAATGACACTCCAGCTGTCAGCTCTTTAGACAAAACTAATCTGCTCGTTGGACATTTTGCAGCCAGCTCGATGCTCCCAGCGTCGAATTTACCATGGGACCAATCTATTTTCGCACTCGTACAGTTGCAAAAGTACTTAATGATCTGAAATAAATCCGCTGGTCCAGACTGTATCTCCCCCATTTTCCTGAAGAGGTGTTCTTCCACTTTGGCAAAACCACTGCATAAGCTTTTCCATCTATCCTATTATTCTGGACTCTTTCCGATTAAGTAGAAAACAGCATTTGTCCTGTTCCCGTTCCTAAAAAAAGGCGAATTTTCTTTTCCCACCAATTACCGACCCATGGCACTTACGTCCATTATTTCTAATGTCCTGGAAACGCTGATAAATCGTCAGCTTATGAAATATCTTGAATCATGGAAACCCCTCAATGACCCGCAGTACGATTTTCGTGGCAACAGGTCCTCTGGTGATTTGATGACATCTCACCGAGAAGTGGGACCAATCTCTCCATCACTTCGGTGAATCGAAGATTGTTGCGCTTATTATTTCAAAGGCATTTGACAGAGTTTGACATCAAGCTCTCTTGTTGAAAATGTGTCCTTATGGGATAGATGCGTCTCTTATTCAATGGATTAGAAACTACATACCTTTCTGACCGTTCAATTCAATTGTTTTGGATGGTCTCAACTCAACTTCTCAACATCTAATCCAATTCATTCCTTCGCTGATGACAGCACTCTTAGCTTCTCATATTCTTTCCAGGACTCATGTGCCTGTTCTTCGGCCGTAGAACTGGAACGGCAACTTATGTTAAGCTCATTAAATTCCGACCTTGACAGCATTATAAAATCGGGTCTAGCCAAGAGAGTGGATGCAATGATGTCTGCGGTTCAGAGTATCGCCCTTCTTGTGGGCATACAATGCTGAGGTTCCATTCCTCGGGCCGAATTTTGCGGAAAAATAGGCATATGGTCCTTACTAAGTCATCTCCCGCTGTCTTAAACAACTTGGACGGTAGGCCATCTACTCCATCAGGCTTTTTGGACTTAAGCTTGGATATCGTTATCTTAACCCCGTTTTGGTCGAGTGGACGGAACTATACCCAGGTGTATCATAGTCCAGGTTGAACCACTCACACTGCCCGACAGCGGGTTGTAGGCAGTAGCGCCATTCATCAGTCTTTAGAAGTGTTTATCTCAAATCCTCAGCACCGATTGTGGATCCTAGCACGGTATTTCCAATCTCATTTCTGCAGGTTTTTGATTTGATCTTTTTAGCCCCTGGTAGAACTTCCAAACATTGGTCCTGCAGTAGTGTCCCTCAATATTTTCAACCGCTAGCTCTTTCTCTTTCCTTCTGAGAAGTCGATGATGTTCCTCCCTTCTTTTTGCGCCCGGGCAGCTCTAGTTTTGGTCTGCGCAGTGTCGATTGATAGGCTGCGTTCTTGGCTGCATATGATCGCCGGCACTCCTCATCGAACCAGGGATTTTGTTGTGGTGGCCTAGTGAATCCCAGCGCATCTGTAGAAGGCACATTGACAGTGTTGCCATCATGTTTTGTACCCAACGCTGGTGGTGCGTTTTCTGAGGTTTAAAAGGTGCCTTTGGTATTTGGCGCTCCTATTCGATCCTGGGGTTTCAGTCGCTAAAAACAGTCTTGCCATCGTAGCCTCGAGCACTTATCGTACGTCTCCCTAAGAAGATCGTAGAACGCTTGTTTGTTTTCATTTCGTCGTACTTCTTTTCGTGGGAACAGATAATCGTGATGTTTTAAAAATGTTGGCCTTAATGTGGATTGATATAAGCTGGGGGCTTATATTTCGGAAATGTTTGGTCTCCCTCTGACCACGAATCAGCATCGAAATCGACGCTGATCTTGCTCCTTGCAGCAGTCATTTAGATCACTCGATTCTTTATCATTCTTGAGGCTTTTCCTGTCCTATCTCACTGGCTGTAATATGTTGTTGGTCTCTTCCAATTCCTTAGCTAAAAGAGGTCTGATTAAGGACATTCCAAGTATAGATCCGCAATTCGCTGTCTTTAACTAGTTAGTTAGGATCATCTTCATTTGGGTCCTCCATATTCGAGGCTTAACATAAATTTTATCCGTGGTAGGTAAGTCACTTACCTTCCTTCCCTTCATTGTAACACCTTCTATTTCTATTCCCTTAACCCATACAAATTATTACCTAACCAACCATGTGCAGAATAACAAAACGCCCACCATTTGGTCCTGAGTTACATCAAACAAAAACACCAATAGACGACATAAGGCCTTTCCTTTTTCTAATAACCACATTTCCCCTAATAAATCCTGCACAGTGTACCCAATTTTATCGTATGCACGCATTCCACAAACCAAACATCGATCTCAATCAAGCGCACGCACAAGAGGAAAGGAAACTCCAAAAATGTACACATCCTTTTACATACTGACACAAGAGAGGAACAAAGACTCACCGACGACGGACAGAAAAGGAAGACGCATCAAATAATTACTCATGGCCCTGATAAAATCCAACAATTTCCACCACCATGTACCTTTCTGTGAAAAAATAAATTTTGAAAACAACATCCTCACCTGGCAATGACCGGAATCATCCAGGGAAAAGGGACTCTTATTGAATTAATTCCCAATCGTCTCAAACATGCAATATCATATGTTTTCATTTTGAATACAAGAGGTTGAAATCGCTTCATCTTCATATGGCGGTGGCCCTTCCTGATTCTGATCCTGATATCCCCTCTCGAGTTTGGGTTTTTATGTCTGCTTGCCTAAGCATTTTGTTCCGCATTCACAGTGTTCATTGTGTATGGGTGTGTGTGTCAATATAAATTTGTGTATAATCTACCATCCTTTGCCCCTCAGTTCTGGTAAAAAAAAAACCCAAAGGATACCTCGTAAAAGAGGACGAAGAGGAATCTCCCTAAACTCATCCACTTTTGCCATATCAATTTACTTCAGCTACAATCTGGTTGAGTTTCCTTATTCCATGCTGTTTTTTTTTTGCCTTCCTTAATCCTCACAAACATACCTAACTTGTACTCGTATACTGGGATCCTTTGTGTCCTTTTGTTGTTCAACTGGGAGGTATGGAACAAAAATCTAAATCCCAAACGACGACGTCAAATGAGAAACGATGAGGTGCGGAGAACAGTGGCAAAAAGGACTTGAACCATGTTCTGCTGCTTGTTTTATCCATCATCATGCACACGCACACTTGTTCACTCACAGACATCCAAGCGAGCATATAGGGATCTGCCTCTCCCTCGGACGACAAGGCATCATACAACAAAAGGAAATGGAAAATGTAGAAGAAAAAAATCCTGACAGAGGAATATGTATACCTCACCCGCATGTGTGCGAGGACACGATTTGCACGTTTAATCCCATCCAACGACAAAGGGATCTAACTACTATACGAGAGCAGACATTGGACTTCAAACGCACCCTCCGCTCCCCGTTTGTTCGTTGAGAAATTAACTTTAAGAAAAACCAAACAGTAGCAATCACTTAAGCACTTTATTTTGTGGAGGTCCTTTCCCAATTATACACCATCCATGCGTGTGTGTGTGCCAGAGTGTGTGAGCCTGAGCGAGTGTATCCCTTTGTGGTATTTATTGAAACAGCCCACGTATGTTCGCTCCGGATTGTGTGTATCCTTTTTGGCCTTTTGTCGGCTCATACCCTGTGCACCTCAACCGAAAAATCATCTGCACACCATAATCTGATAATAAAATCCTTATAAGATCCTCAAAACTCCACACAGTACCACCTCCCCCCCACACACATACACCATACATACACCTTGTGAAAGGATCCCACTGCTCTGTCGGTTGAGTTCCCATGGGAACAACCAAATAAACCCTTGAAACAACCAACAACATCTCGTCCGCCCTCCAGCTCCAGCACACTCTATGCCAACATCATCGTCGTCCTTTCACATCTCGACTATCATCGTCATCATCATCGGAATGAAGGGTGGGAGTGGGGTCACAACCAACCAAAAAAAAAAAAAACAAAAAAAAGGACGAAGAGGAAAATCTCTTATGGAAACAAAAAGAAGGATGAAAATACCTCTCTATCCACAGAAAAGAGTGTGTACAAGGATCAAAAGGTGCCATGATGGTTAAGGATGTTAAATTTTATATATATCTCTCTATACATAGGATAGCTCCTATCATGAAGAGCTAGTCGTCGTCGTTGTGGTGGCATTAAACATCGTCTGAGAGTTTGAGCTATCCAAACCGGCTTCACCGCCACCATCCCCCTTCCCAGCCCGCATTCGAAAGAGGATAATCGAAGAGGAGCGTTTGCCAGTGTGGCAGAATTGAGTACCAAATAAACCAAACACTATGCTGTGCAAATATTAAGGAACATGCCGAAGGATATCGGGGGAGGGGGGGAAAGGACTGAGTGTGGTAAATGGCAGGCAACGATGACAACATTTTCTATAGAATATCCTTATACATGAGTTTCTCTACTCAATATATTGCCCTCTGCACACACACGCTCGGTGCGCATTGGGATTCATACCCAAAGGTATACGAAGGAGACCGCCCCCCTCCCCCCTCAAATAAAACTCGATAGACACAAAAAATAAGGTAATCAGAAGTTTATGGAGTTTAATGTTTCAAGGATGAAAGAGCGCCCGCAACACCAGCAAGAACGACGACAACGGTATCCATATTATTGTGTGTTGTGTGTATCTGAAGGTGTATGTTGCAAAATTTATTATTATCAAACAGGAGAGGCTTGAGGTGAATTTTCGAGGCCGTAGGGCGTTTGAATTAGAAGAAGAATAAAATTAGGGGTTTAGCGAAGACCTGGTATTGTTAACATTTTAGCTGATACAAAAACCTTTCGGTCTAAGTAGCTTGCTGGAAGGTGGATTGTTAACAATTGGGCTTTACGTTATTCTTACTTACTTAAGGTGGCTCTACAGTCCGGGGAGGACCTGGGTCTCAACTAATAAGTGTCTCCATCCAGCACGATCTTTGGCTAGATGTCTCCAGTTTCACACGCTAAGTTAGTTAAGGTCCCCTTCCAGTTGCGTGCGCGGTCTTATACTACTGCACCGTCCCTCGGGTGTGGATTCTATTATGATTCATTGAGGATAATTCACAGAAATCTAGCTCGACAAATAAAACCTTCATCGAAGATCTTTGATTTCAAGAATTTAGCTAATACAACTACCTATTTTGATTGTAGTATCCAACGCAATATACAAGGGAGCTAAAAAGATAAGTTAATAGTTCCCGCTGCCGGTTCATTTAGAGCCCTAGGCCTAGCTTCTCGCAGCCATTCGAATGAAAGATACTTACAATTTTATGTCGAGTCCGAACTGCTGATCTGAGAAGCTTTCTCAGGACTGCGACAGAGTTAAGTTAGAACAGTTTTCTTGAAGCCGCTACAAACAGGATACAAATCGTAATATCTTCGTTTTTAAGCATTGAGCCGATGCAAAAACCCTTCAGCAAAGGCTGAGAAAAGCAATTCTAGGTATATGTATTGCCGCTCGCTAGGAATCTAGGATCCTTGAAACCATGAATCATTGTAATATTCAAACGATTGACCTGTCAAAAGATAATCTTTCACTGTGTCGTTAATTTACTGGGTAGGCCGTTGCAAAGCTTCTTTCCGGCAAATAACTCAAAATTTCCCCCACTCGTTATAAAGACAGTCAATCCAAATGCAGCTTTCTGAAAGTAGGCGGTAGAATCCGACGCCTGAATGAGTGTCAAAATGCGTGATAGACAGCTAAGACCCACGTTTCTATAAATTCAGCGGATACAACAACCTTTTCGTCGTTATAATCAGCATACTCGGCAAAGACGTTACTGAGAAAAGTTCAATCAATATCGGCCAAGTTCTCCTTTCTATTGCATGTCGGTGGGACCTTAATATAATTTCTGACAGTAAGGCGATAGATTTATCTATCAGAGGTAGCCTACTTAGCAAATACACGAACCATTTTTTTAATGAACGATCTATTTGAAATGGACAGAGATTATACAAACTGAAATAGTTGTCGCAGTATCTTGAAGTTTTTTTTTTACATTTTAACCACGTTTAGTGGGTACACGAACCATTCTATTATATTCAGTGGCGTTAAGCCTCTTTGGTAACAAATCCATATAATCTAAGCCTGTATAGACTCTGTCATAAAAGGGGCTTCAATGAATTTCCAGATTTTTGTAACTTGATTCGTTTTGGAATCGAGGCTTTTAAGTGTTAAAGTTTTAAAAATCCGTCAACATTTTCTATGCGACAATATCCGTTCCAAACTACTTTGTTGTACTCTCTAAATCCCTATACCGTCCCTGGGTACAAAAGGACACCATATATACCCCAAACCCTGCATAGCAAGTGTGCAATGCACAACTTTCACCGCAGCTTCAAACCGACATAACACACTCGCTTCAACTCGTTATCTTTCGCTATACTCTACCACCTGAACCAACCCCCCCCCCCCCCCCCCCCCTCCCCGTCCAGAGAAAAACCGCCTCAACCACTTCAATGTATCTTTTCGCATTCATGTAGAATCAACAACAAACTGTATCTATACATAAACATATTCGTATCCTTAGAGACTGGGGGGAGGGGGGAGGTTGATATAAACCAACAGACAGACATCGTATAAATTGACGAACCAACGAACACCGGCTGTATTCCGGATTCCGTATCCTTATTCCTTATCCCTATAACCCTCACGTTGGAAATCTGTGTTCCGAGTCTATTTTCCGTTCAATAGATGTGATGTGAGGTAGATGCTAAGGGTGACATCAGTTTATATAGTATACAACTTGTCACGTGTAATGCAAATGTAGGGTGCGGAAGCAGGATACTAAACAAAAGAAGTAAAAGGAAGGCCACATCAATTCTGATATCAAACCACTTAATCGTTCCAATAATTTAGATGTCAGAGCTGGTGGAATAAAACTTTTAAATATCTACAACCACCAGAGAGTAACTGAACTGAGCATGAGCCATGCCTTAAGAAGAGGCACCTCTCTTAAGCCAGCGATACAAAGAGCTATACTTCTCTTTCTTGCTCCCATCGCTCGGGCCAAGCGATTCCTTTCATTCCACCAACCACAAAGGAAGTCATTTTGGTGAAGAGTTGTTTCCTTGCCATGTGGCATGGCGTGTTAGCCACTTAGTGTTGTACAGGAATATTTTATTTAACGCTACTCTTCCTCTTAATTTTAATTTACCCTCCCCTTGTTAGTCCTTATATCTTTGGGAACACCTAAAGAGCAACAACAACACATTAGTAAATAGAAAAAAAAACAGGAAGAAGGAAAACATTTAGATAACTCTTGGGAAAACCGGGCCGTGCGCGGGTGCCCTAGGAAGTGAGAGTGAATCTGAATCTCCTTGTCACCCAAATTGAGGTCATGTTGACAATGTTTAGGTTTTAAGTTTGAGATACAATTAAAATGTTTTCGTGGTACGCTGGTTATAGATATCCCGATGAGGGGGGAGGGGGAAGAAACAATTTCCGAGCTCCTTGTGTGCTGGTTGGTGGCAGTGGTTGGCAGAGAGAGGGAGAGAAATGTAATTTTCATAAAATCTCCTTGGGAAAGATAATTAATTTCATCATATTGTCGATGTCGTCGAGTTGATGACTGATGGCTGAGCGTTGACGAAGTAATAAATTGATGAAGTTGCGAAGGAGTGGTGTCGACTGCTGAGGTCAGTAGCCAGACCCATTAAGGATCATTGCTTTGATTGAGAACGATGGGTGGGTGCCCTCCTAAAATTGTTGGCTGTTTCGCTCCGTTTTTGCAATCATTGTTCTTGGTGTGATTAGAATGAGTTGCTTTTGTTGATGTTGTTGCTGTCATTTTTGTTGAAGGATAGTGAAATCTAATTTTTAAAACGCTAAGAACTGTTGTAGGTATATAATGCTCGATTGACTGATAGAGCTCCCAACTATAACCTCTAAGAAACGAAAACTTAGAATCTGACGCATGACAGTAGCGCCTGCAGTCGGTAAAAGGCGGGGGCCAAAAAATTCGTTTTTCCATTATGAAAACTTTACAGACTGATGAGATGATCTGACCATAGCTCCATCCAAGGGTTAGAGAGTTATCTGCCAGAAATACTCGCTTCTATATTGTTTTTTAATGAAACCACAGTCGAGGTAATGATTGTCAAGCTCAAGAAAATCATATAAAATGTGAGAACTAAAGAAGTACCTGCGCCTGATCCTATATATCCAAGGTTTATACTTTATACACAATGCCAGTCCCCTAATCATATTCCTTTTTAGACAACTATCGTCGAAATGGTAGAACTACAAAGCTACAAAATCGGTGCTAAAAATTAGAGTATCAAAGCAGGATCCAGCTGTGTGTCCAATCTCCACAAGTGCATATAATGAACTCTTCCGGCAGTCGAAACAAAATTCATCTAGAAAATTGCTGGTAATGCGGTCCTTCTGGGAGGTTGGTAGCCTCCTGTAATCCGGCTACCGGAGGTCAGATTGTGACGTTCAAATTTCGAAAACGAGATCGTAATACGTGACTTTTTTGTCCCCATTTTTTCTATAAAGTCTTTCGTCAAGTGATTTGGAACAGCCTATACTTGAAATTCGAAGTTTAGTTGGACAATATATTCAGTTTTAGAGACTCTTAGAAGGGAAAAACGACCTCTCTAGAGCATTTTGCTGCCCCAAAGCACTTGGAGAAGGTTCTACCCTGGCTAACGTTGATTTATCTAAGTTGGTTGAGACTTAATTAATTAAGCCGCCATTAGTGCCATAAGAATCAGCGAATCAGTAAACTGAAAACAGGACGAAACTGGTCATTCGACGGTCCTACAAAAATACTTTGCCCATATTCCTGTCACGGACTACATAATGCCATTCTTATAGTTTACAAGACCTTTTTCGAGTGCCTATCCCAGCAGAGAAGAATGAAGAGACGGACTCGTACCTAGCACGCAAACGGATTTAAAATGGGCACTGGGGTAGGGTCAGGCGTCTTCTCCGAGTCGCTGGGTATATCAAAATTGCTACGCCTCCCCGATCAATATAGTAGTGTCTTCCAAGCAGAGGTCTTGGCTGTGACAACAGGAGCCCATGGGTAAACAAATCCATAGCTGCATCAGAAAGACGATTGAAGCTTGTGAAATGCTGTCGCTAAGAACTCAAGATTCTTCCTACACAACACAAGGTATCGCTCTTCTGGCTTCCGGAACATAAAGCCATTCCAGGCAATGAGAAAGCGGACCAATTATCAAGACAAGGCTCGACAGCTGTGTCAGAACAAGCTGATCCCTCTGTGAATATCCCCCCTTAAACGCTCAATCTTGAGGCAAGGAGAAAAGCCACAAGAGAGGCGAACGCTAGATGGACCGCTCTAGAAACTTGTAGTACCACAAGAAAGTTTGTCCTTGTAGAAGACTTCCGACATAACATTTTTTTGATACGTTCACTGATAAGACGGTTTGGTGGCCCTGATTAAATGACATCTCAAAAAATGGGGAGTACTGTCAAAATCGTAGTGCGTAATCTGCAAGATTTTTCGTAGGACTAATTTTAGATCCTTGAACTCTAATAACAGTTTTTATCTGTTTGAGGAATCTAGAAGGAAATGGTCCGGATTGAGAGTGATAACTTCCACGTTTTCGTGGTCGATGGGTAGGTGACTCTTTTGCTAAATTCTCATCAGATAAATCACAACTTGAAGCGATCTAGTTGAGTAGGATATAGACTAAACCTAATAGGTCCAGTAATGTGGGACCAATAAGCAAAGGTACGTTTAAACCTTTTATGCTCGCAGATCTTAATGTCTCTGATCCGACTTAACAAGAAGTCGGATATTCTTAACCCTCTGTCGTTAAACTTGCTCGGTTACATTCTCTACCAATTATCCTGAGAAGTTTTACTTACTTACTCATCTGCCTGAGAGGCTGCATCCTCTAAGATCCCGGGCACGGTGCTTCCAGTTGTCCAGAACAAACGCTCTGGCTTGGTCTTTGTAACGGAGCTTCGGTCTTCCTTTTCTTCTTGAACCTGTGTGACCGATGTGGCCGAGCCAATGTAGTCGACGTGTTTTTGCTTTTTGGACTACATCCACATCTTGGTACAGCTCATAGAGTTCGCGGTTGTATCTTCTCCTCCATTCGCCCTCCCCGCACACAGGACCAAAAATCCGCTGTAGTATTTTTCTTTCGAAGGAGCCCAGCCCAGTATTAGCTCTCCCTCCTTGCTTTCGTTCAGCACTCTGCTCCATAAAGCAAAACTGGCAGGATAAGGATTTTGTAGAGCACACATTTCGTCCTTTGAGTTGGGAGTTTTGAACCTAGTTGCTTTGCCAAACCGAAGTAGCAACGGTTTCCTATGGTAATTCTTCGCCGGATCTTCACTATTGTGTCATTCGTGGAGTTCATGTTTACTCCGAGGTATGTGAGATCCTTAACTACTTCGAAATTGTTGTACTTAGTCTTGTCCTCATTTACTTCAAGTCCAATGGATTCTGGCTGTTCTTCAATCGCCGTGAGCGACCGATGACGTCAATACCATCCGCATACCCCACCAGCTGAAATTTGTATTTGCTCTTAAAATGGCGTGTTGCTTCATTTTCTTGCACTTACAACAACGTCTTGGACGCACAAATCTATTGGACTTGAACTTGGCTCATTTGAGGTGTATTGCATTTATATAGCATTCCTAAATTAGTCCAATACTGGTAAATATAAATATTCGGAAAATGTATTCAAGTTCCAAACCCGATTTATTAAAGCTTCTACCAAAATACCAACAGATGGCGTCCTCTCAAACAATGAATATAGTCAGATCTGTATGTCTCTGGCAGATGGACCGTAAACAAATTTGTCGACGAATCAATTCTATGTACTTATCTTCCTTCTCCTTATCTCTAATTGGTGATTATCCCTAGACAATCTTCGTTAAATTTGACGGTAAAAATAATAAAGAAAACAAAATAACAACAAAAAAAAAATAAATAAATACCTAAACCAAATCCAAAAGACCCACTTCTCAATGTCATATCAAAAACTAGAAAAAAAAAATACAGAAAGAAATAACAAAAAGAAGAGAAAAAAAATACGACAAAGAGGATATCATGAATAAACCCAATTAAATTGATTCCCTTGTCATTTCCCACAGCACTCTAGCAGTAGCATTAGCAACCGACAACGGCGACGAGGACGACGATGACGCCTAGAACGAAACAGCCACCCCTATATACAGTCTGACAGTTAACCACTTATCCCTCTTTCTACCTCTGCTCGCTGACAATTCCATCATCTCTTCACTCAAGGATTCAATAGAAAAGGAGCGAGAACAAGACTCGTCCTATGCCACCACACTCTCTGCTGCTGCTCAGGCATTTCTTGACAAAAGAGCAATCTTATGGCACAACCTCCTGAAAAATTTTGTTCACTCGTCATCATCGTCGTCGTCGTCGTCGTCACTGCTGTTTAGTTGTAGTCCTTCCGCCTCAGGCACATAAACAATGTGATAAGTAGCCCATTTTCAATTGAATCCTTGTACACAGTGATGCGGTATGTCATGGCAGATACATTTTTATGGGGGGGATTTCCCAGGACCCCTCCTTCCGTATCTGTGTTTGAAGTTCGTAAAACTACACGAGACATCCTTTACACAACCCTTTTCAACTGTCAACAAAGGAAACCAAAAAAAAGAAGATAAATTCGAAAGATGTAGAAGGAAGGAGGAGGAAACCGCCTGCCCGCCCATCCTCCCTGTCCATCGAGAAGCACAATTGTATAATAATTTCCGTTCCTTTATCAGAGCTACGTCTATACTATACACGAGTCCTTTTTACCGTGTTCCTTCTGTTTCCTTTTTTTTCCTGAGGTTCGCTTCTATTTGTTTTGGTCATTTTTGTTCGTTCTATTTGCTTCTACCACACCCAGAGGCGAGAAAAAGTTTTTTTTTTTTTATATCCTTTTCTCTTTAAAAATACATTTTTTCCCTGTTCGCCTTGTAACAGTTTTTATATTTATTTTATTTTTTTTTCGTCTTATTGTAAAATCAATTCGTGAAAACAGTCACACTGGCAAGGATCAGGAGTGGGGTGGGGGGATGGTGGAATTTTTTTTTGTTGAGTGAACACTGGCAAAAAAAGTAAACCAGGGAATGAAAACAAAATTGAATGGTTTTGGTTTATTATTGCAGGCACAGCACACCGCGCTTCATACCGCCATGACTATACAGCAGGACTCTGTATAGTCTATAGTGCTGTAGCAGCCTTGTAGAGCGGTTATTTGTTCCAGTCGTATCATTTTTTCCTGCAGCGCTGCCATCAAGCATAGTTATGCTCGAGGATGTTGTTTTTTTTTTTTTTTTCTATTTTTATTGCTGTTATTTTGTTCAACAACCCAGTACTGTCCCATAGGAGGGATGGAAAATGTTGATCCTTGTGTAGCAGAGGATGACGAATGCCTCTAGAGAGGGTTGCGAAAGGTGTGCGGGGTTGGATTTTTATTTATAAATTAATAAATTGAACTTGACGTTTGAAGCGTTGTGTATCCGTCGCGCACTGCATAGGGGTGTAAAAACCTGATGTTTGCCATGGGAATTAGGGATTCCGGTGCTAATTCCACTTATTGTTTTGGTTTTTGTGAACATTTTTTGGGGTTACTTTATTGGTAAGAGATATAAAATATAGTAGAATCTATCGTAAAGTTACAAGTTGTGTTTATGTTCAGTCGACCCTGTCATTGAGAGTGGGTTTGACTCTGCTCTGGATGCATATATCTGTTGTGATGAAGGGTCCTAGACTTTGGGGGTAACAAAACTTCAATTAATTAAGTTGGGCAGTTTTTTTTTTAACTCAGAAGGCTTCTGATATCATTTGAAGCTATTAAGTTAGTGGAAGAAAGGAAAAATGCAGAAAATAATTGGAGTGCCGCAAGGTTCATAACTAGGGCCATTGCTGTTTACTTTAAAATGAGTTGCTGTGAATTGCGACTAAAGCATCATCAAATGAGGTGGATATTGATTGGTGACTTAGCTAATTAAGGTTGTTTCATAGGATATTCTAGACGTAAAGAAACGTATGTCTTCTGAGAAGATCTTGTGACGTATGCAAAAATGACAAAGAAGGTCATTCTCGTTGAGATGAAAGTAGGGTTCTATCGAGAAAGGGTGCCATTCACGTTGAGACGATCGCAGAGGCTCTCGATCATGTCCGTCAAGATTTTCAACCGTTTCAGCATGAATGGCGCCATTTTTGCATAGCTCGCAAGATCTACCCTGAAGCTCGACTAAACTTCGGAGAGGAGGCCGTCATGGTGTATATAGTGGTTAAAGTGTTTAATTTTGACCCTAAAGCTGCGTAGGTTTAAAAAACAGCTAGGAACAGACATCGGAAAGGAATAATGCCACAACCGACCAGTTATTCACTCTTAGAATGTTACTTGAGAAGGTTTGGGAGTATGTTACACCTGTTTACGCATGCTTCGTAGATTTGGAGAAAGCATACGACCGAGTCCTACTGAACTTGGTGCCAAAGCTAAGCTGTCAGTGGTCTTTAATTCGGCGTTTGTTCCAACTCTTACCTAGTCATGAGGTTTGTGTAATGACCGAAAGAATAAGATCGCGGATACAAACCGCCGAAAAGAGGTTCCTCCGTTGTATTGCTGATGGTGTGACCCGTAGAGATCGCATTAGAAACACCAGAATACGTGAGGAACTCAATGTCGAGCAGCTGCATCTCCGGGCGGAGCGGACCATGCTCCGGTGGTTTGGGCATGTTAAACGCATGTCTCCGACCAGGATTCCACGACGCGCTATATGGAATCCGTACCATCGGGCAGACGTCCTCTAGGTAGACCCAGGATGAGATGGTTAGATCAAGTTCGTAATCTCTCCTCTACTCGTATGGGGATTGCCCTTGATGATTTAGAGTCGATAGCGAAGAATCGAGAGCTATGGAGGGTCCACTTGAGCAACCGACACCCGCGACCCACTTAATGGATAAGCGGGCAATCGAAAATGAATGGGCCTGCTGTTGGTTGTACAATGGACACGGTATTCAAGTCTGAAGGCTTCAGGATTTTGAATTCTCTTAAACAAAAAAAACTCGGGCTAACAAAAAAAAGGGGCTATAGCGCCATCTGTTGCAGAAAGTAGTCACCTAACGACTTGAGACTTTGATTGATCCATACATGTTGCTGCAATAAGTCTCCAAATTTATAGTCAACCCTTTACTAAAAAAGTGCAGACCCTAAAGAAGTTGCGAGGAGCTTCTTAGATCTTTTTTAAACCGCTCTGGTTATCGGTGGGAATCTCTTACTAACGGCGAAGCTACATTTAGAGTCTTTGTCAGTTTTCTGGTTAAGTGGCTAGTGTACTGGACCACTGAGCGAGGTGTCTCAGGTCTCCAATCTCCGAAAAATCGGAATTTGCATTAATTTATTAAAGGTCCAATGCACACGGAGCAACTGGAAAAAAACTGATCAGCGATTCGAATTGGCAACTAGTTTGCTTTGAGTCATACCCTGTGTAATCAAATGGGACGACGCACACGACGCTATTGGTTGAAAACTCGTTTGCGATTCACAAAAACGAGTTTGTAACCAACCAGTCGTCTATTGATTTGCATGTCGGGTTGCCTTTTGATTTCAGTTTCTAGTTTGTCGAAGATGAGCGAACAACAGACCAACCTGTTGCTGGTGGAAAAGGTTGAACAACATGACGACACTGAACGAACTAGAGATTTTGATTAGTGATGGCTGATGAGTTTCCTCGTGTGTGTAGTCAAATCACCGCTGAGTCCGTAACTGGTCTGTAACCCGAGTTGCCAACCGGTTTAGTTTGTTTCCAATTGCTCAGTGTGCATTGGGCTTAACTCTTTTCTACTGCGTCAAATGTCGCGAGCGTCGGACCATCCCAGAGTTTAACTAATCGTACGTATTCGGCATAAAATTGTAGGTTCCGATCCGATGAATAATTCGGAGAAGCTATAGACATAGAGTCCTATGGAAGACCTGTTGCGCCAATTTTTATTTTTGTTTTTTAGTTTAGTTTGCGACTTGAAATTAATAGGATCAGTTCGTTTGGTGTATCTGCGTCTAAATTTCTAAAAGCCTTTTCATTGTTCTTCGACGAAGTCACACTGAAATTTCAGCGAAGAGCTGGTTGCGGGATGATTTCTGCGACTATTTGTCGCGTGGGTCCGTATGAATGGTTTTCCTCTGGTACAACTGAGCGGCTTATCTGCAGGCTAACTTGGTTGAGAATTCTTTTAGCCAATTCATGAGTAAGTAACACAGATCACAGGGTATATTTAATTGAACGGCTTCTGACAAGAGTGCAGGGCATGTACTAAGTTTACTTGGAACCGCTGATTGGAAAATGCTGCAAGTCACGCCAAATAAGTCGTAAGAGGACTGTATATGATTGGGCTGATCTATGTAGGTATCCCATCTGACAGAGCGATAATTATAGCTTAGAGAAACACTATTCAAGGGTTGTTCTCGTGGTCGGTTTTTTGGACCTCCCCATCAATTGGTTGTTCAATTGGATGTGCTCATCCGACGAAAAAACAATTTGGTTTGAAGCTCGGATACAGTATTTTTATCTTTCAAACATTGTGTTGAACGGCGTCATTCTATAACAGCCTTCGATGGACTAGAAGTAATGTGAAGTGAAGTCTAATCAATTATGGATATGTAAAATAAGTTTCAATCATTTGGTTGTTGACTTGGCTAAATTCCTTCATCGAAAAAGCTGTGAATTTACCCGTAGCCGTTTATTGCAAGTTCTTCTTTTGAATATATCTTCTGGAGGGTATTTGTCTATAGACGTTAGATGAACCGAGGGTGGTAATAGCATCGCAACATAAAAAGGTAGGTAGAAAAAAAATGCATATCAATTATTGGTTGTTCACTTGGCTAAATTGGTACCTTTATTAACTGTTTTTAATCTCCCTAATGAGACAAAGTCAGAGACAAATCAAGTAGTCCTTCCACCCCATTAGCCTTGAAACTAATCACCAAATCATTAAGGAATAAAACTTAAATTACCGGTAAAACCCCCAAGTGAATCTTCTTGAATTTCAAGTTTGTACTCTCAATTCTATTCTGACAACTTTACTGATGCGGGTATTTGTATGGCGAAAAAAAAGTAAAATAATAAAACTCAGACCCTGCAGCGTATAAAACGAAAAACCCGCAACGACCCTTGGGAGTAATATTTACTACCACGTTTTCGTTATTTTCTGTCGTCCCTATTATTTTTGTCGCCAATCATCGCGTGAATGTGAACATGAACGTTTTCCTTTTTTTTTTTGTTTTTGTTGAGCTCCACATCAAAACCAACACCCAACACCCCTCAATCAATTTCCCACTATCGCACACAACCATCGCCACTAAAGCAAAGGTATAACAATTTCTCCCCAGTGAACAGAGCACCATCCAAAGGGACTAAAGGAGGCAACAAAAAAATAAAATAAGCACACTCAAGCTTTTGCAAAATTGTTGCGCGATGATGGGAAATGAAAATCTATTTTCCAAGAAAACACAACTTACACCGAACGGAGCGAAACCGTGTGATGGCAGAGGAAAATCTTCGGCTTTTGTTACATACAGGACACAGCCATCCTTGGGTTCTATACAGAGCCAACACAAAAAAAAAAAAAATACAAAAAGGAAGTCTGAAATACTTCCACTACACTCCGCCTTATACTGCTGCTCCGTGTGGGTCGACGGACCTCTTTACGCTTCGTTGAATAGATGATGATGCTCTTTTGGTGGTGGCTGTTGTGGTCCTTTATTTCTGTTCTGTGCACCCCCATCCTCCGTTTGACAGTAATCTGTTGTATCCTTGAGAGTAGGGAGTGGGTGGATGTGTGGCGGTGGCGGCGGGCGGGGAGTCGGAAACAGGAGGACGACCGACGGATCGCTTGGCAAGGCGTATACGAGAATGGATGATGGCGACGGATAAAGTTGTATATTTATGTGTGGGATGAAACCAGAAAGGAAGTCCTCGGGTTTTGTCTGTTATCCAATTCAAGTTTTATTCACCTTTTTTTTTTGGCTTTTTTTTTTTTTTGTATCGTTGGCTCTGCCGTTGCCAACCGGCAAGGGAGATAGAGAGCGTTTGACACTTATTCGTATCGTTCTCTTCTCTGTTGTATAGCCGCCTCTGGGTTGAGGATGTCGATTTGATGATGATGCGCTTGGTATAGTTTTGTGTATGTCTCCTGGCTTTTGTACGACCATACTGCGAGGTATCTTCTTCTTCATTGAATTTATGTTTGTATCTCCATGGAGTGCGTGTGCATGGGAGTGTGTATATTTGTGCTATCCTTTGGCAAGGAGGAGAAAGATTAAATGTATCTAATGGGACTATCATAAAAGAATGTAAAAACATTTCTCGCTTCTTCCTGTCGCACCCCGGCGGCCCACTTTTTTTTTCTGGATTCATTCGTTCGTTCGTTACCCTGTGTCTTGTTGTTGATTATTTTTATTTTCTGTTTTGTTTTTATTTTTTTCCTCGTGCTTTCGTCCTTCTGCTGGCAAATCCATAGAGGGTAAATGGATTATTCTTCTGCTTTGCCCTCTTACAAGTCAATGGAGAATAAATAAATGTTATTTGCTGTGTGTTAGGGACGACGAGCAGGAACAGAGGACAGTGGAGGGGGAGAAGTGGGTTCTTTCTAGGCCATCGAGGCGGAGCAGGAAGAGATGTATGTTGCGGATTGGGATTAATGATTTGCTTTTAGAAAACAATTGAGAGTGGGATTCTTGTTTTTTTATTTATTTGGTTCGTCGTTATTTGTGTGCTCCTTTGTGTGCGGTTGATGGAGGATGAATTATTGTTGTGGAAATTTGTATTTTTGAGACGTTAAATTAGCCATATTGAATTTTTGATTGGATAATATTTTTTTTTGTTGCTATACTGAATGTACTATTTTTGGTTATCCATAGAAAGTTGGTAGGAAATATGTGAACGAGGCTGTGTGTATCTATATAGGCAATGTGTTTTTTCAGTCAAGTGGAATGGCGCTATCTTGTGGAAAATTCGACTATTCGACTGTGAATAATGATTTCTCATGTAAATAAGGATTTATCAAACATTGAGTCGGAAAATTTAGCATTGGGCTTACTGATGTATAAGGGAAGTTGATAGTATTTGGTATTCCTTATTATGAGATACGCAAATGGAATATCTGTCGTGTGCGTAAAGAAATTTGCTAAGCGCACACAATTTTAACTGAAATTTGACAGTAACGCACACAAAATGTGCGCTTAGAAAAATGTTACTGTCGCATTGCAATATTAGTAATAAAATGGGTGCGGCAATAAAATAGTAGGAGTTTAAGCGCACATTTAACTGAAAAAAACTGCTGTGCGCTTTTTCGTCAAATTTTACAGAGATTTTTTATGACAATAAATGTAGTAGAGGTTTTTTTTTTTTGTCGGGTTAGGAAACACTTCACTGGAGCACTCAGACGCAACTGGTCCATTGTACTACCAGGAAGCAAATCCAGTATAACCCATTTTACTGGAATTTCTTCGACTTTCGGAGAAAGCCGAGAATGCACTTCAGCGATGAGGAGCTTACAGTATCAGCACTCACCACATCAGCGCCAAAAATCTGCCATTTGATCCGAGCAAAGACAAGGACAATAACAAAGGAAATGATCCGAAGTATCGTCGCCCGTTCTACAAGCGTCGCAGACAGTATGGTAACACTTAAGCCTAGCACACTAAGATGCTTAGCAAAAGCGAAGTGCCCCGTAAGAACGCCAATAAGTTTTCTGCAGTCATTTCTACTCAGAGACAGCAGGAATACCGCAGACTTCATACTCACTTTCGGGAGCTAGTCTGCCGGCTTCCTGTAGAGTGTAGAGCCTTGCCATACACAATTGTGTTCGTTATAGACCCAATCGTCAATGGAAGCCCTGATCGAGGACGCAGGAAGACCCAGTACAGGTTCTGGTCCCGAGGAATTATTCTCTGAGCCTTGCTTAGCAATCTCATCAGATATCTCATTTCCAGCAATCCTAGTGTGACCTGGGACCTAGACAAAAATCAAAGAGTTCAGCCTTGCGACCGAGTTGAAAGAGTTCTTGCATTCCCGAACTATTTTACAACGGATTACAGGGTTGAGCAAGGCCTTAAGCGAAGCTTGGCTGTCGCTACAGACGCAGATACTCCGACCCCGCCACCTATTCCTAACAATATATTCGGCAGCCATCAGGATAGCATATATCTCTGCTTGAAAAACAGAGACATGCTGGCCTAACGAGTAATGAAGTCTAATGTTGTCGATTTCCACGAAGACACCAGCACCGGACCCTTGATTACTCGTAGTTTTGGAGCCATCCGCGAAAATACGACTACATCACAAACCAGGGTCAGACTCTGGCTGAAGCCAGTCCTGAACGCAATGAAAGTCGACTCTAAATTTGCACAACAACCGAAGTTCCGGTGTCATTGCATCAGACGGTCGTAGGATTGTAGGATAAGTGTCGTGCAAGGTTATCGAAACTCCAGTGTGGATTATACCAAAAACCACCCCGCCTGAGGCGGTAGATTGCTTTGATAGTAACACCCATGATATAGGTATCAAGGGGAGGTAAATCAAGCAGAGCATCTCGAGCAGAGCCTGGCGTACTCGGGAAAGCACCCGTGCAGCCAAGACAAACCGTTCTATGGAGTTTTGTGCAGAAGGCAGTCACATATTTTTGCGAAAGCCCTCTCCACCAAACAACCGACGCATAGGCTAGGAAAGGCCTTATCATAGTATAGATCCAAAGGACCTTAGTAGTAGAGGTTACACAATAGTGTGCCCAATGCCTGTCTGGTTTTGAGGTTCTAATTAAGGGTGACGTTTAACTAAGTAGCCATAAATCCAATATGAAATATGAGCTCAGCTGTAGATGACAGTTTGAGACTTTTGATTTTCTAGTCAAAAAGTGCGCATTATAAACATAAAGGTAATAGTGCTCAGATATCGATAACTGATTTGCCCGGTCTTATTATGAAGGTAAACTCACCATCTCTATCATGCTTACTACATCGGCCGGCGTAGTAAAACGCACATCACTGTGCGCTATCATCGGATATTTTTGTGAGAGGTTGCTAAAGCCTCCGAGTATTCAGCTATCGTCCTGCTCTTTGTCCCAACCTATCTGTTTGCCACTGTAAGGTAGTCCCTCCAAAAGATCGTGCATTTTAAGTTGTAAAACATGACCTTCAGCCAATAAAACAGTTTGCGCACATCACTGAAAACAGTATTGCTTCGAGATAAAGATGTGATGTGCCCAATTAAAAATGCTCATTGTAGTGCCATCTATTGCATAACATTTGGGTACGTATAATTTGGAATATTCTTCGCCTTTCATGAAACAATATTATCTAAGTTCCAAACCAATTTTATGTCAGTCTTTAATACATGATCAGGTTAATGTGCGTTTAACCTTAGACAACACTATATGACACGCTTCTAATTTATTGGACCATCTGCTTATTGATATCATAACTGAAAACAAATGTTATTGCAAAGTGGCATGGTTATATTGTTGGTATTCTTGATCATGTTATTTAAGTTCACAACCAATTTGAGTGAGTATGGGACCAAAGATCCTGTGAGTATAGTACTCAGTATTAAAATCGGATTCCTGTTCAGATTCACGGCTCGGTCTTTAAACGCTAGTTTATTTTGACCATTTTTCCGCTTAAGTTGCAACTAAAAGCGTCCTTTGCAACCGCATTAAAATGACCTTTGTGGAAGACTAACCATTATGGGACTTAGAATTTCATACAAGTTGGAAGGATTTTTTTCTGATTGTAAATGAACATTATTCAAGTATTTTAGGGCTACCAGGTTCAACCACCGAAAAATGCAAATTACACCGAAAGTTTCATAATCTATCCACTGTGGTTTCTGTCTTTGATTTATTATTATTACATATTTTAATTTAGAAACAATTTGTTGAAAGATATAATAAATATTTTATTCTTTTTTCTTTCAGGTAAGTTATCGAAGATTTTCTAAAAAACTATTCCATGGAACGGGTAAGATGTTATCTATAACATTTAGTGTGCAGAGAAAGAGGTACTAGTTAAGGAAAATGTCCTTTGTATCAGTTTTGCCGCTGACAATGAAACTGCGTAATTTACTAGATAATTTTTTTTAAGGAGTAGTAGATACCTAACAAACAAGACGATTCCCATTTCGTTCACTACGATTTCATTCGCCGGCGAGTTCATCTTGACATCGCGGCAAAAGCCGATGGAAGAATCGGTTGCGTTTCGTCAAAACCCACGCGGACGAACATAAAGCGAACATCTAGTAGAAAAAACATGCGCGTATGTATGCAGGAAGATTGTGCAAACTTCGTAGGGAACGATATGCAAATTTGTGGATTTAATGCTTACAATTTTTTCTGTCAACATTTTTTTTATAGTCCTTTCTGCATAAACCTAACAAAGCTTCTTCGCCCTTTAAATGTGAATGGTTGAGCCATCCAAACAATCAGCCACCAATAAGATCAATAAGGTACAGCGGCTCCCGTGTATGAGCTCTTCCGGAGCCATGCGTACACGTTTCCGCGGCAGCTATAGAAGCCTTTATTGGTCTAACACTCCTCCCCATTTATATCAGAAAAGTGACAATACGCAGCTCAGCAAGTTTGATACAAACGAAAGAGTTAAATATTAGCGAACATTCAAAACTAATGGAACTACTTTCGGAACTTCTCGAACTTGACATAATCTATGCGGTCACAGACCGCCTACCAAAGATACTATGCTTCAACAAAAAATTATCCATGGAGATCACAAACAGAAACGCATTGGTAAGCAATAATCCACCTAACTGCCAAATCGGCCTAAAGATAGTTTCGAAATTGACTCGAGTCTCGGAGCTGGTATTCATGGACCAAACCGAGATGACTCAATACCTATCAGGAAAAAAGCCCCAGGGTATTTTGCCCAGAGGTCTATGCCATTAAAGAATGCACAAACTTTATCTACAATTTCGGTATTTAAGGCGCTAACTTCTATATTCTTTTAGGGACCGTCAATCAGCTATAAAAGCCCTTAGCTCACCCATTATTGACTCCAAATGAGTACTGCACTGTTTGACTACCCTCCAAACAGTTAGTACCAGGAACAAAACCAGATTATGGTGGTTTCCTGGCCATGACGGAATTGAAGGACATTAAAAAGCTGATGAACTAGTCAGAAGAGGCTCGGAAACCCCTTTTGTAGGACCTGAACCTTTCTATGCTATCCCCAAATCAGCGGTAAATTTGGCAGTAAAAAGTTGGAAACACAACAAGTTTATTTCATATTGGGAGGACATTCCAGGTCTCAGACAGGGCAAAAAAACGCTATTCAGCCGTTCAAAAAACGTTGCCAAAAAGATAGTACTACTACATAAATCTACGCAGGCACGATGTTAAAAATTTAATAAGCTCTAGGCCACCGCGGTTAGGGATATCACCTAAAGAAAATGAATTTTGTCGACTTACCGGAGTGTGGATTATCTCTTGAGGAAGACGAAACAGTTGAGAAGATCATATGTGAATTCCCGCCCCTTTGAAGTATGAGAAGGAAATAATAAGTACCGAAGAATTGAGGAAATCCTCTGCTGAAGGGATCAACATCAGGTACATTAAGAAGAGACGCTACTAACCTTTCAGGACGACGTGCATTATATTATCGCTCTGGCAAGTCAGAAGTTAAAAAAAAAGAAAACAGAAAAAAATGTTTGAGCAGCTGTATCCGGCCCGGATCAGAACAATGCACATCATCAATTTTCCAAAATTTTAAAACTTTACCTTCCATGAGTGCTGAAAAATACCACGCCCTTTTGTCCAATCCAATTTTTGTTGGATTTCTGGATCCCAACAGAAAATGTACGCCAAAGGTGTAATAAATGTCAATATATATTGTTTTAAATGTGTCACGCCTCTATTTTTTTGTTATACTTTCTTATTTCCCCGCTGTAAATAAGTGGCGCTTGATAGGTTTTTTACAATTTATACGTAACGTTTGTGTGGAAATGATGACTATAGAAGTTGATAAACTGCAGCGCCATCTATTGGCGAGTTATAATAAAGTGAATAGCAAACACACCTTCTGCATGTAAAAATGCATATATATATTGACCAATTTAATGGTGATTGGTCTATTAATCTCAAACAAAAATATACCAACATCCATTTTCATATAGCTGGTGTTGTTTTACTTCCAACAGATGGCAGATTTAATAGTTCTAAAACCGCGGACCGGGAACTTCACTGTAGGTTCATCAAATCTCTGAAATTCCTAATATTTTATTAAATTTCAAGTTTCATACCCATGGATACACCGCTTAAGACATCAACCTCCGGCATTTACGAGTAACTAACACGATTTGCTTATTCCTACTACTCTAAAAGACTTCCTGCATTAAGGAGACCAACTTGGGTGGCTTCCGTTTGTCTTCATATTTCGTGACGAAAACCAATTGTTTCAAATTAGTTTCCTGCTTTAGGTTTAGGCGCCAAACGACTCCCCCCTCTCCAAAGACCAACCCCTCGACTTTTATTTGACTTTCAGTATTCATTGGAAATGAAAGGAAAAACAAACAAAAACAAAATTTGCTTGTCGCCTCCACTCACAATCAGTGCTGGCTTCGGTGTCTGTTTCCTTCTTTTGCATTTGTATTTCAAAATATTTAAAGTAAAAATCCATTCCACTCTAACAAAGGATACAACAAAATAAAATCCCTCTCTACTCCCGAACACAAATACCAATTCCAAATAATATTCTTTTCCAATGCTCAACAAAGCGTGAAATCAAACATCATCACTCACAATCACCAGCATACCAATATCCTTCAAAGCCTTCTTGTCAACCCCCGCCTCCTTGAAAAGGTGGCATCCATCCAATAATTCATATTTTTCTACCACCCCCTGCATACGATGGGTTCCAACTCACGTATTGATTCCAATTTGTGTCCAGGCGAAGGCTGAGGGGGTGAGCTGAGCACTTATTTTATATTTATTCTTATTTCGAACGTTTATCGAAGGGTTTCCCTATTTTTTTTTTTTTTTGCACCCGCACGGACTACAATCTCTGATGTTTTGGTTCTTCTTTTTTTTTGCAGTTAAATTGGTTATACTTTTATGTGGATGTCTGTGTGTGTTTGTGTTCTGTTGTAGCCACTCTCACGTCATCACAGGACACACTGTCCGTTTGCATCATATTTGTTGCCATGAAAAGAAAGAAAAGTCTGTAAAAGGACACATACCGTTCAAACACCGGCAGCCAGCAATCAAAAAAAAAAAAACAAAAAATGTATACAACCAAAACAAACGAGACGAATTGTGTACACACAGGGAGGGACGTCGGCGATTGGTCCTTTTTGGTGCCGCACAAGGCATACAAAAAAAGAAAAGAAAAACTATACACGATATTATAGTATACTGGGAAAAATTGGAAAAGAAAAACTCCTGCAGGAGTCTCTTTCCTCTTTCAGTGTATTTATTTGTGTTCACTCAACTTGAACTAGCCCTCGCCGTGTCGTCCATATCCACCCCACCGTTCGCATACCTACCCACCATCCATCTATCCAATTCATCTAAAGGACTATGGACTACATTTTGCAAATCACACTCCAAAAAGGAGCGATCCCACAAACACCCGCACGAGTGGGAGTAGATTTTTATTTTTTCAAACCACCCACCCATCCACTCACTGGCCAACCGAACACCCAACCACCCATACCCACCGACTGTGTTATTCCTTTGGTTTTTATTGTTCCTGTGATACCGAGAATTTATCCATGCCAACCATCATCTCTCTCTCTCCCCATTCCCGTCGTCAATTTCGTCTGTAAATATCCTCACTCACACTTTTGTGCCAACGGGTGCGGTGGTACGGTGTTTGTTGAGGGTTCATGCTGCTTTTGTTGTTGCACGCTGATGGAAAGGGAAGGGAAGGGGGGTTGATGGAAAGGGGTTGAATGTTGAAGATACCATCCTTAATTCCCCGTGCTAGGGTGACTTTAACAAATGGGTTGAAAGGAGTGAAGCGGATTTTTTTTTTCTTCACATCCTTCTTTGCATTCCCCCCTTTTTCTGGCTCGTGTTTTTATTTTTTTTTTTATCCATTCCAAACTGTGAACATGAGCTCTTTTGTGTGATTTTTTCCTGGCAGAATTGTCTTTTCCATTTTTTTTAAGGGTTGCCAACCCACCACCCCTCCAACCGTACATTTTTCTCGTGTTTTTTTTTTTTTTTGCCCAACCGGCAAAGCTTCGAATGAACACAAAACAAAAAAAAAAAAATGGAAAAAAAGTAAACAAGGAATGAATATAAATTTGTGTGCCAGGGATAAAAATATAAAAAGAAGTAAGGATCTGGGATTTTTTTTTTTTGTAGTGTAACAGGGCACATCTGCTCTGTTGGTGGGTGAATTGGTTAAGGATTAGAGCAGAGTGTGGAGTTGGAGACTTTGGGATGAATGTTGTGAAAGGATTGCAGAGGCGCAGAGGTATATATAGTGGCGGCGCTATGGCAAAGTGAAAATTGAGTCGGGACTTAGAGAACAGTCAGAACAGTCTGTCTATGTGTATATAATACTAAAGGCAGGCCGCAGTGAAAGGATGATTGGTCGGGGCGCTCTGTGGTCCGGTTTTTCCTTGTTCGACGATTGGTGTGGTTTTTCGCAAAAAGCCACAATTGTTCGTGCAGAAAAGAATTCGCAGTACACCCTTAACCATAATTTAGTTTCGTTTTTTCCCATGTAACTATGGTCGAAGTTTGGTAGGTATTTTTATTTTATTTTTTTTTTTTTCCTGTCCTGGGGGGGTCGAGTTTTGAGGAAGAAAAGTTCTCTGATTTTAGGTGCAGCAAACGAAAAAAAAAAAACAAGTTCGAAAGGATGTAGAGAGGTGTGGGAACAAACCTAATCTCACCGGAAAGTACTATAGTATACAGCTGGTTCGAGTGAAGAATTCGAACGGCTTAAATGAACCGCAGAAAGACTAATGGAACTGAAATGAGGTCAAGATGGTTGTAGATGACTGTGTGTTTTTAAGAGAGGAAGTAGCTATTGGAAAATGGCTTAAATAATGGGTTTCGGGGTGAATTTTTTATAGAAGTTTTGTAAGATGAACTAGCACCTTTTGAAAGCTTGTTTAAGTTCCTCTTCTATAGTCACTTTTTAAGAATACCTCGTAGTGTCCGGTCCTACTTAGTGGTGGACGCAATGAAATCTAGTCAAAAGTGTTTTGCAGTCACATTCTTTAGACCCGTGAAGTCTTCAATGCGAAGGGAAAGCAAAAATCAGTTGCCAATGTTACAGCGCCTTTGTTTGGCTGTACAGAAGTATGTCAGTGATATTTTTGCTTGCCAGAAACTCAATTGGCCGAGAGTATAACTGTCCTGAAAAAGCTTCTCAATTTAGCTGTTCGAACTCGGAAAAAAATGTAGGTCCTTTCCTTTCGTCCCCAAAATTTATATCACACAAACGAATGGTTGTGAGAAGCTAGGCCTAGGGTATCTACACGCCTATTGCGCCAACTATTTTTTTTTTAGAAACCCAATCGGTGGCTAAAGCAGTCCATTAGGAGCCTTCCCCTGAGCCTCGTCTAGCAAATTCAATGGGTATGTGCTTTTTAGTTAGCCTTGCAAAATTCCAACCGAACTCAGGAGTTCTTCAGCTCACACAATGTCTTAAAAATTAGATTTAAAGAGCTGAGCCACAACATAAGAGGAAGTCCTAACAAGTCAGCTTATGTTAGGTTAAAGAGGGTAAGAAAATTCATAGGAAGGCTACACTCTTGATGGAGTTTCACTGTACCCTGTATGATAAAAAATTCAACCGCCTCCTGGGCTAACTCTTTGAAGTGAAATCACTGAATCTACTCATGGATGCGCATTTCCCACTGGGGAAATGCGAGCAGACACTAAAGTTTACAATCAACAGCTTTGAACGCTTGTAAGTCGCAAGGACACGACAATATTTTCCCTGGCGGAACTTCAAAACGCTTTAGTACAATATTTTGGTATATTTAGAAGGTCTCTGGTTACAAACCTTGAACAGTTGTTTTCATCGTTAAAATAGCAATGACCAATCTGTCTGTCAGTATTTTTCGTTAAAAACTCTAAATAAACAGGCGCAACAAGTTCATATAAAAGGACCCTAGAGCTATAGTTTCTCTCAATCATTCGTTCCTGCCAGATTCTTAAGACAGTGATACTGTTTGTCAGACATTTGCAGGTTTCTCAAGACAGTGATACTGTTTGTCAGACATTTGCGAGAGTTGACGCAATGAAAAAAATAATTAAAGTGTAATATGTGTTTTTTTGGGAGTTGAACCGGAGAGACCACGCTCAGTTGACCAGCAGAATGACCAAACCATCGTGCCAATCAGTCAATCTAGGTATTTACAACACAACATGCCAATCTAATGGGCAAATCTGTCAAGACTGCCTTCCACTATATTGTATTGTAAGTTCAATCGAAAGATTCCCTTTAATCAAGGACTCTATACAATATGGCTCTTTGTTGATAGATAGAGTGCCTTCAATAAGATTGAGGCGGCAAGATGAATCGTATAAGTGCCTGGTACTCACTCAACATTGGTAAACCAAAATGTCGGATCATCAGCAACTTCTTACAGACAGAATTCTAGGTGACTACCTTTCGCAAAATCTCCGTCAACCAGCTCGTGGATCTCTCCAACCACTGCACTTCTCTGGAATTTATAGTTTTCAAAAAACGAATGATCAGTTTAGCACTTCGAAGAAGTATCCTTCAAAAAACCTCCTGATATTTTACAATTCGCTTTCCGTAAACTTGTCACCGGCGAGAGAGGAGCCAGTTTTATTCCCTATAAAGGTCAAGACGTCTTGCGTTACTCCTTCCAAACTTCGATAGAGCTCCACAAAAGGGAAATCGGCAGAAAAATGAGTCTTTAACTCAATAAAATGCATTGACTTCCACACCAAAATTTTATATGAAAAGGTATGTTGCGACGCAGTTCTTATATTGTGACGTATCTACGCAAAGTACGATAGCATGGAAAGCACTTGTGGCGGAATTGCTAATGCAAAAGAACGACATCTGCATATTTTCATAAGTAGTCGCAAGACAGCAACTCTAATCAGGGTAGATGAGAGTACTTATCAAGAGCCACTTTAACCAACTCATGCAATTAAAAGAAGTGTCATTTTCGTTCAGGACCCTTCCTTCCCTTCGATCATAAGCTTGGTATTTTGCATATTTTGTAAAGTTAGACATAAAATATTGAAATCGCAGTAAAGCTGACAAAAATTTCAATTTATCAACGACCCATCCCTTAATGTGTTTTTGTTGTCATGTGTTTGAGACAAACAATTTTGTATGTTTTTGTTTTCTTGTATGAATATTCGTCAAAATGTTCACACATTTGGTGAAGTTTGACAAAATTTGGTGCAATCGCAATAAAAAGAACAAAAGAGCATAATTGAGGGAAGACCCATCGCTAAATCTGTTTGTTGCCATGGTTGCGACAAACAATTTTTGTTTAAATTCATAGAATAAATAGATATTCGTCAAAATGATTTGAAGTTTGACAAAATATGGTGAGATCGCACAATAAAAAAACAATTTACGGAAGACCCAGCCCTGACTGTTGTTGTTGTCATGTTTGCGACAAACTATTTTTGTTTGTTTACATAAATATTCGTCAAAATGTGGCGAAGTTTAACAAAATTTGATGAAATCACAATAAAGGGAACAAAAAACATAATTTCCGGAAAACCCATCCCTGAATGTCGTGTTGCTGTCATGTTTGCGACAAACTATTTTTGTTTTTTTTTTTACATAAATATTCGTCAAAAATAACTGCTTATTTGAGGAAGTTAGATGAACAAATTTCAAATCACAGCAAACTCAAAAAAACATTCTAAATTTACAGAGGAATCGTTTGCCTCGTGTTTGCGACAAACAATTTTTTGTTTGTTTGTTTGTAAATATATCCATCAAATTTGAGTTAAAAAAATAGTGATGTCGTACCAAACTTTAAGAGGAATGGAGAAATGGGTCCTGATTTTTGTTCAGTCCGGAACAGTCCACAAACCTAGTGAAGGAAAACTTTAAAATAAAAAACAACACCCTAAAAGGCATACACTCTTAGAACTAGGCCATCCAATACCCCCTTCCTTATGTCTGGCAGTTCAAAAGACACCATTCGGAATAGAGCGCGTCTTCAGGGACCACCTCCCTCCTCCTACATCTGTCAAATAGATAACGTTTGTCCACCCCCCGAACTCACCTACATAACAAAGTAAACAACGAACAAAATTAATCGCGCCTGGCAACTTAACCTAATTACTCTCTTACCCATCGCGTCGTTGTTGACTGTTGTAGTTCCCAACCCTCCCTTCTATCATCCTTCGACATTTCCACTCATCTTTCTTTTTCCTTTTTTTTTGTATTTTTAACTGGAAACGTGCCTAATTCAATCATTTCCAAATCAGATGAATCTACGATAATTTATTCCTCTTCGCCTGTGGGAGATACCTCAATGCACACCACCCTTCTCCCTTCATGGTCTCACTCTGCTTCTATCGTCAGCATCTCCATCATTCTGATATCCGTGATGTTTTTTTTCCTGTACAGCGGTGGCAATGATGATGATGCCTGCCTGCATGCTTTGGCATCCCTATCATCGTCATCTTCATCATCATCATCACATCACACTCAAATCGTACTTCACCCACATCCGATATAATATCCTGCTCCGACGACGACGACGCTAGGGGGGATGTTTTTTTTTTTGCATTCGTTCGTTCGTTATTTACTCCCCCTACCCATCCAGTTCATCTTTATCGTCGTCGTCGTCGTTGTTGTAGTCCCAAGGGTCGTCGTTGTCGGTTGGTTGGTTGTCTGAATTGGCAGAGAGTCCTTGTGAAACTTTTACTCGTCCTCCCCCCGTGTCGTCCTTTTGATGATTCGTTGTGCTCAACTGAAGTGTGATGTGATGATGATTTTTTTTTTTATTTTTATTTTTTTCGTTTCACCCCTCAACCCCTTTGCTTTACCTTTCCACTTTCGAAGGATTACATTTTTTTTTTGCTCTTCGGTGCTCCTACTTAATGAGAGTTTCTCGTGTTTTTTTTTTGCGCTTTCGTATCCTTTTCTTTTTATTACCCCAAGGACAAGAACTCAAACTCACATAGCAGGGAAGGGTGTGTGCACATTGGAATTTCCTTCCTTTTTTTTTGGCAAAACGGAATGACGATGTTGACGAGAGAACTTCATCCCTTGCGGAATAAATTTGCAAAAGATGCTCTCATTGATGGGGGGTGGGTAAGGTAGGGTAGTTGAAAAAACAGTATAAAGGTATGAAGGACTCGGATGTGTTTTGTCAGTCAGTCATTCAGTGAAGTTAGACAGACGAAAGAAAGAAGAATTGAATGAGGACGGATATGGTGGATGGGGAGGGAAAAGTTTATGATCGGACGTGCTCATGGAGAAAGGCGATAAATCCCTAGCGTAGTTTCAAACAATCTCCCCCATCTCGGTCTCTGTAGCCGCCACCCCTGTGTTTGCCCAGTCAGCAACTTGGTATACGAGTATAGTTTATCTCAAAGCCAATAGACAAATGTACGGCAATAAGAAGAACAACAACAAGAGGGCAACTACTAGAGCATGAGTTGCATGAGTTGAGTATGCGAAAGGGCAAGGGTTGAAAATCAGATTGGTGTTTCTTGTCGGGGATTTGTTTGGTGAGTGCTCAATTTAGGGGATGAAGGGCGATTGCCAATTTTATTCACCGCAATCCTTGACGTCCTAATGGAACAAATGAAACCATTTTACACGAAACGGGAATATAAAATCAAACAAACACGAGCTTGCCCCCACCCGTGTGTGCTGCTATGGTGAATGTGGGTCGTCATGTTTGCCTCGTTCCACATCCATCTCTCCATTCATCCCTTCCGTTGTCGTTTTCTTTGGGTGGACCGACACAACGACCGACGTGAGTCTGTGTGTGTTTGAAAAAAAAAAAAAAAAATAACTTAACTCCTCTTTTCCTTGGTTGTTTATGCCACCACAAGGACACGGCACCAATATATACCGAAGAGATTTGAGGGGGGAAGGTTGGAAAAACAAGACTTCTGCACGTGAAGGACTCTACACGGCATGTGTATGTGTGCAGAGTTTTTCCTCTTTAAAGGGATGGTCATTGATTTCTTTTAAGTGATCAGTCATGTGTACAATGGATTGATTGTTGGTAATCTTATTTGATCAATAGCCAAGGATTTGGAACGGTACTATGCCAAAGGAGAGTATAGAGCTATTGTTTCGCCCGCCCTCCCTCCCTCCCACCCAGCTGGGTGAAGGTCTATTGGATGGAAGAAACTTGGATTTAGTATAATTTGTAAGAATCGTTTGGGTCGTCGGATGTGTGTGAAGTATAGGGCAAAGGGGCGCAGCAACACAACTGAAATGGTTTCATTTTCCGGTAGAGTGATGTTGGTGCACGCAGGACTATTGTATCTTGTGTTCGTAAATTGTGGATTTATTTCCACCGATACACCATACAAGAGGGTGATGGTGTTAAGTATTTGCTAACAGATTCTTTGGTTATACTAGTTTTTTTCTTTTCACCTTCTCCTTCCCTTCCCTCTCTCTCTCTCTATATTCCCTGGTATACTTATCTCTATTTCCCTGTCCATTGGGTTGTGCAATGTTTGATTGTTCCTCGTCTACATATATTTATATTGCTCTGCGTAAGGGAATTTTTATGTGGTTTTGATGATGATAAAGGGACAGAGGGATGTGAGTTTTGATTGGAATAAATTGGGTTTAGAAAATGATGCCAGACTGGAATGGAAAAGTGAACTTGGTATGTACATCATAAGAGTTCGAACAGAGGAAGCAAATGCAGAGAAATGCCTTAAAGGACTTTGATATTATTGTAGCAAGAGGTTATACGATTTTGATATTCCCTAAAACAGAACCTAATCTTACACAGAAATCAAATGGAAATGAATTTTCCCTTCGTCCGCTTTTTCAATTTTTTCATCACAATTTCAAGTGCACAAGTATGGAATTCTGAACTGAACAGAATTCCAAAAAAACAAAGCCCTACCTATGAAAAAACAGTATAACAGGCACAAAAAAAACAAAATTTTTTTGACGTGAGTGATGTGCCATAGTGCCATACAAAAAATCTATCAAAAGAGACAACTATACAACAAAAAAGCGTTGGTCCTTGATTCCGAATAAAAACACGCAACTTTCAAAAAATATCCATCCATCCATTGCCTTCAAAGGATGTGCGAATATTTTGTGTACATGTTGGGCTTAGAATTGAAAAAAAAAACTCCCCAACCGAGTCCTTTCTACCAACTAAAGGCTGACCGAATGGCAATGGTGGTGTACCTGTAGCCTGTCATCCATTTGCTTGTGAAGGCGCTTTCGAGTTGCCTCCCCTTATAAACTGTATACATAGGTTCCTCTTCAGTCTATTTTTGTTTTGTAAAAACGAAACAAAAAACGTCATAAATACAGAAATATGTCCGTTGCAAACAGCGACGTGGAATAGGTTTTCTATTTTTTTCTATTCACATAGACCTTGTCCTATCGGTATCTATGGTTTTGTTATATTTGCTTGGCAGCATTGAAAAGCAGAGGGATTCAGTTGGTTTGGAGAAAATTCAACGAAACATTGAGCTATGTGTGAGGATTTTTTTGCAGTTATCCTTTGTGAAACGCCTTCTGTCGGGTTTTTCCCCTTGAAAAGTAATGCAAAGGGTAATGGGTAAAATTTTATGTGGTTGGTCAAATACAAGTTTATTTTTAAAAATGCAATAAAATTAACAAAATTATTTTGTTTCCATGTATTGTGGCTTTATTAGGAACAGCAAACATTCCCATTAATTATGGAACACAACGTCGTTCAAATGGCTGTCTCGCCTGGCTTCGCAGTATCGCATTCTGTCACTCCAATTTTCCAAGACCTTTTTGATGGTTTCGGGCTGTAGCTCACGTATTGCTTGGATGATATTGGCCTTAAGTGCTTGAATCGTTTCCGGTATGTTGGCATAACATCGGTCCTTCACGGTTCCGCACAAAAAAAAGTCCAAAGGGGTCAAATCGCAGCTCCGAGGCGGCCAATTGACATCGCCAAGACGACTGATAACACGATTTGAGAATTTGGTGCGCAAAAGATCGATTGTGGCATGGGCTGTGTTGAATGGCGCGCCATCTTGAATGAACAGAGCTCGTCCAAATCCATGTCTTCAATTTCAGTAAAAAAAAAGTCGGTTAACATGGCTATGTAGGTAATGTCCACCGTTGACCGAAACGTTGTTCCCAGACTTATTTTCGAAGAAAAATGGTCCAATGATGCACTGTCACTCTCTGTGGATGCATTATTGGCTTCTCGACAATAACTCGTACGACGCGCGGGTTTTCCGAGCCTCTGATGCGGCAATTTTGCGCCTCGTCAGAAAAGATGATTTTTCACCCAAAATCGTTGTCAAATTCAAGCTGCTCGTGAGCCTTTAATTACTGAGTCAATTGGACCTTGAAAGCGAATAATCCGAGTTCTTTGTACAGAATTCTCTTCAGGCTAGTACGTGAAATGTTGAGCTGTCAAGTCTCACACGTACTCAACGGGGACCGTACGACGACGGGGACAATGAGTATTTTCCACTAGCATACTAGTCTCATGAACTTTTTGCACACACTTGCGTACAGCAGGCGGGGTCCGTGCTTCATTTCTTTTAAAAAAACGCACTGTTTTTTGGACTACACAGCACTCACTTTGGAAATAAGTTTTCAATATTTCCCAACGTTGTTCAAGCGTAAAGCGGCTCATTTCGTTCCTCGGAGGTAGGATACTGATTTTCTTTAAAGATTTAGAGCGGGAAACAAACTGTCAGTGTCAAAAAAACCTATGCTTTAAAAAGAAACCACTAGATGTCCCACCCTTTACTTACCTATTTCAACGCGAAATTAATTGGAGGACACTTGAACATTTTTCTAATCAATTCCCTATACCAGTCAAATACGTCAAACGCGTGATTTTTTTTAAGCATTACCTATTCCTATAAAAAGTAATGTAAATTGTAATGTATAATTTTTTATAGATGTGTATTTACGGGTAGTCATATAGTCACTATTAATAGACTTACAATTTCAGTCAGTATCCAAGTTTTTAACGGCTGATAAAAAAACAGTAATCACATCAGGTACTAAGTAACCACTTGTCAGTTAAATGCATTACACTAGGTATTATATAGTATAATAGTGTATAGATAAAACATAATATATTTGGTAAAACATTTCACCAGTCATTATTCAACGGGAAATCGAGTGCTTACAAATTTAGCTTATGTCAGAATTTATTTATGTCTTAGAAAGAAATAATTTGAAATGTAATAAAACAGGTAATCTAAAAGGTAATACATAGCTACATGTTCTTGGGCTTAACCCAGGTTACACTCAAATAATTTTTAGAGATCGTAAAATCAACATTCTTTGTATCAATTACTTTTAAGAATGCATTACCTACTGTAGTATAATGAATTAGGTTATGAGTGTAAAATATACAAATCGGGTCTTAAAGAAATGTGAATAGATTTGGAGAAATATTATATTACAAATATTTAAGCACCTTTTACCAAATTTGAAAGAAAATGTGATTTTACTTCATCGATTACATAATTAAGGGTGTCTTCTTCTTACAAATCACTTACCCATCAGTCAAATGTGTTACACTAGGACCCAGCGGTTCCCAATCTTTTTTGGTCGCGGAGCACTTTTCAGGAGATAAATTCCTCGCGGAGCACTTCGTTGTCCATATCCCATTTTTCGCAGTCTTTTTTTTTTTTAATTCTATTAAATTGAAGAAATAAGTAAAATGTAGATCCACTTCTTCACCTGATAATGTCCATAGACAAGGACGATCTTAATGGGCAAAATAAACTGTAATATTTCTATTAGAAATAGTCTCCAAAGGAAAGAGTTGTTATATGTATAAATAAATACTACTTAGATAAAATATTTTTCACATTTTAATAAATATTTAAATTCAAAAACCTTTTTAACTCATATTCCAGTTGGTCACAGAATAAAAAAAACTTTTTCCAGTTTCCTAACCTTATAAAAAAAAGAAGTCAATATTTAGGGCCAGTTTCAAGACTAGCTGATAAAGTCTCGGGTAGACTATCCGGAACTTATCTGTCAGCTAAATTTCAACTTTTGGTTTCAAAGGTTTCGGATAGGGATATCTGACAGATATAGCCTCGGATAGACTATCAGCCGGTTCAACTGGCTGTTAAATCCTATATCCGGAAGATAAACAAAATATTTATTTGACGTGGCTGGAAAAAATATAGTTTCAGAGCATTTTTTTGTTGACGAGCGTAGAATTGCCCCGTAGGAATAGAGTATTTCGCTGTAAGCGACTTTAAAAGGAAAATTTTATTAACTTTTCTTCTAAACCTTCCTACCACGAAGGGGTGGTCACCTTGCCGTTGTGTCCTTTTGTGGACGTTAGTGGTGTGGAGGTGGCTGTTTGCGGCTTTAGTCGCCAGTAGGGTCACCCATGACAGACAGACTGTTTTGATGAACAATGAACTAAGAACTACACAGAACTCTTAGCTAGAGTGCTCTTCTCCTACTTCTATCCACAAATCACCATTCTCTCTATTTCTTATCCTAAGCTATAACCCTTTCCCCTGGGCTGAGCGAGTGCTGATAATCAGCCTGGTTGGGGGCCCAGTTTAAAGAACAGCTCAGCCACAAACGGAGTATCCTGATACCTGTTCCAGCTCATCCGTTAGAGGTTTTTGGATTTTTGGTGCTTCAATTTTTTCTTCTGTTAATTTTTCAAAGGTCTTTTTTCTTTTTTGTTTACCTAAAATAACAAAAAATATTAGAAAACACGAAACAAAAAAAAAATACAAAACAAATGACATGTGTATCGAAACAAACGTAGCGGCTGATAAATTTTTCCGCAAGTTAGTTTATCAGAGGCTTTGACGATGAAACAGAAAAAAAATATCAGAAAGTTTATGTGTCTGCTAACTATCCGAAACTTTATCCGGAACCTTTGAAACTGGCCCTTAGTCTTTATTTTTTAAAATGGCAGTCAATCGTTTTTGAAAATACGACATTTTAATGGTGGTGGATAAGATATAGTGTTTCAGACCTGTTTAATATTTTCGAAAAGCTCTTCAGCATTTCTTGATTTGTTTGCTTTTAAAGCTCTTTCGACGTGTCGGCCAACTAGTTTTTAATTGGGTTTATGTCGTGTCGGTACTTTGCGCAGTCTTTGCTTCACTATCCGCGGAGTATTCTATGGATCGTTGTGGTGTTGGAAATCATATATGGGATGTTGATAATGGGTCGACTCTTATACGAACTAATGGACCAACACCAAATCAAGCACCGGAGACCATTACTTTTGCTGCTGGTTGTCTTTGTTGATTGCATCGTTAATCGTCAAAATTGTCACATTTGGGGTTCAGAAAACCCACGATTTCAGAAACAAATGCATCCACAATGTGTGACTGTTTGAAGCGGATTTTGGGCTGGAGGCATTATCAGACCATTCTTCTTCGAACATGCGTCTGGTCTGTCACTAACAATTAATGGTGTTCGTTATCGTGACATGATAACCCAGTTTTTAGTGCCTTAATTACAAGATATGGATGTGAGAAACATGTGGTTTCAACAAGACGGTGCCACATGCCATATAGTCGGAGAAACAATTCAATTACTGCATGAGTCATTTCCTAATCGTGTAATCGGCCATTTTTGCAATCAGAATTGGTCAGTTCCAGATCTTGCGATTTAACTCCATTGGACTTTTTTCTTTGCGGTTTTTTTAAGTCAAAGGTCTCTGCAAAGAAGCCCACAACCACCAACACCTTGAAAGAGGAAATGGCCACCACGGCTTTGCTGGCAAGTACGTATTCTTTTATAGAAAATTTCTATGACCGTTTCGCATAAATGTGGCTGAATTTCGTCAATACTGGGAGGTGAAATTTTCAATAAAATAGTACGTACTTGCCAGCAAAGCCGTGGCGGCCATTTATCCGATGTGCGCTATTCCATACATAACCTCAATCTGTATTCACGTAAAATAAAAACAATCAAACAACATCGTTTCGATACTAGCAGTCTCTGTCTATTATCACTGATGTGATTGAGACAGGTTTAGTGAAAACGATGTCGTTCGATCTTTATTTTACTTGATCTGGCCCCAGTATTTTCTATCAAAATTACATTTTGCGTAAATTATATAACATCCATTTTAGATTGACCACATATTCCGGGTTATGGAGTCGAGCTTGCTCCATTTTTCATTTGTCGCCATTAGTATTTTGTTCCCAAACGTCTGTCTCAGATTACAGAGGGGAATAATAATTACAGTGGTGTCGGCCGGCCTGGTTTAGTTTTTCATTTCCAGACCTCTGTGCCCGGGAACCCATCATAGTCTTACGTTGTGCTGCGCACTAATAGCCCGTAGGTCTTTGCGACAGCGACTTCCAAGCTTCGATTTTAACTCAACGGCAGTTGAGTTGCCGCTTGACTGTCAATGAAAAAGGTAATATCTGTATGAGGTATTGCCATCATTGCAACCTGTTTAGCAGCTGTTGTCATTGCCAGTGCCACAGCTTGGAATACGCTTCCGTAGTCAGGAAATCTGATTGAACTGGATAATCCAAGACGTTCGGAGTAGAAACCCGAGCCAACGCCGACCTCCATCTTTGACCCATCCGTATGGATAGTTAATGGTTGATCCGATGGATATCAGTTGATCTTCGTACCATTCATCCCTGCTGGGAAAACCCGTGGTAAATGGTCCTGTGAAATTTACCCGGGGAGTATTGTGGTCCGTGCCCACATTATTGCCCGTCTATTTGTTCAGAATTTTTGCATGACCCGTCAGGCTGTGTTTCCAGGTCTGGCGTAGCCGAAGGGCGCTGTTTGCAGCAGATTCCTGTACGAAAAGGTCTAGAGGTTTAAAATTGAGTATAGCCTCTAGCCCCGCTGGCTGTAAGGTTGGTTCTCATTGCCCCCATGGTGCCAAAGTTGGTGGCTTTTGACAGTGCTTGTTTGGTATTTAGACAGTAGGCTTGGTTTCTCTGGCGGGGGGAAAACACCAAACTTTTCCAGCTTCAAGTAGTCTTTAGGTTAGGTTAAGTTTGTTGGCTGGCGAGGAGTTCCCCATACCACACTCAGGTCAATACTGACCCATTGTAATGCCCGTAAAGGGAAAGAGATTGACCCTTACCCATTATAACCATGTATTCAAAAATGTCTTTAGACACAACTGGGTTAAAATATTGGGGACCCTTTAAATCCTGACATGACTTTTTTGTCGATTTTCGCAGTTTTATCCTAGGTTTTTTTCAGGAGAATAAAAGGATTTTGTCATGGACCTCCACCTATCGCAAAATACTCACAAGATGGCAAACGTAAGTGGCGAAGTTGTTTCCCTGGGATCTCTAACAATGTATTTTGGCGCCAAAAATAGTATTTATAAATATGTATAATTTCCCTGTTCTGTTCTTACATAGTAATCCAGTAGAGTGCCACGCATCTTTGTATTCAAAACGTACTGCAATCAAATGCACAACAACCACAAGTACCTACAGAACAGAAACTTCCAAACGACCTTCTGTAATAATCACCACCAAGTTCCTTATCAAGCTAACCCTCGCTGTACAAGGGTGTAGATGTGTAGAGGTGTAGAGGAATCTATGCTAATTAGTAAATATCAAATCATGCCACCACCACTGCCACCACCATCACCATTAACAACAACAAAAACAACATTTTATCTATCTATCATGTTATTAACTCATTTCCCGCACTCCTGATGAAAACCCTTCATAATTTCAAAACTTCAACCACCCACTTGTTACCGCCGACTAAAACACACACACACACTCACTGATAAAACAAACGGGGAAAAAGATATTTGACAGGCCCCAGCACCGGCATCAGCTCGTAGCACCCAACCACGGTTTCCGTTTAACTACACATTAATCACGTGCTGCTCGTGTGTGCTGCCGTTCGCTCCAAGCATATCAAAACTGACAAACCAAAATAAATTTAATTTATTTACACATTACAATGTGGTGTTCTCATTTTCAATAAATTGAATAATTCGGTTTCCCCCACCGAGAGAATTCCCTCGAACGTATAGCACATTATACGAGGACGAGAACCACAGAGCGCCGCACAGTAGTACTGTACTCATAAACCGAGACCCCAAAAACCAAACCACCAACAACCATCTATATCATCCTGCAGCATATATAAATGCTATGCTCTCATCTTGTACAAATTTGCCAAATGACAATCCTGCGCATTGCACATCCCTGACTTTTGCTCTCTCTCTCTCTCTCTTTGTTTTTCTCTTAAAATTCATTTCAACCCCTAAAAAAAAGGCTATTTTCTCTTTATACCAAAGTCCTTCCCTTCGTTTTTGTTCGTTCTCTAAGTGAATTTAGTGAATTAAATGAATCCTTGCGGCAGCAAAACTCTTACTGACATTTTGTCTGTCGTACTGTTCGGTTCACGAAGCGCGTCATCATACAATATAATAAAATATTCGTCCTTCGTACACAAAAGCCAAATTAAAATCGCATCTATACTGTCAGAAAGTAATTAAAAAAGAAAAGGAAACCCCTTCTCATTATCAGTGATTATCCTGTTGTCTTTTTTTTGGATGTAGTATAGTTTGAAACGCGTCGACAAAACGCCGCCGGAAAGGACGAAGGAGAAAATTTTAAGTGAAATTCCCACAATAATAATAATAATAACAACAACCCCGTGCGGTTTGTTCTTCGCGTGTGTGTGTTTGATAGTGTGTAGTGCGTGTCTTTTTAGGGGTGATTATATTTCAATTAATCGTTGTTTATCCGTTGCCGGGATAATTTTTTTTTTTAACTTTGTGGGAATCAAGTGTGCTCTTGCTTTGCTCAGTCAAATGTCCTTTTCTTGTGTTTTTCTTGCGCATGAAAAAAGAAAATTAAATGCACACTGAATAAATGTTTGTGTGCGTCAACGAAGAGGGAGAGGAAAATGCAGAAAAACACTTCTTAAGTACGAATCCTTTTGTGCCATGAAGTGCAACAAAGAAAAAAATGAAAAATCCCGCTGCTTCTACTTCTGCTGCTGCTCCTTTCCATCACACACAAACACACGTACATAAATAAATACGCGACGGCAAAAGCAAAAAAATAAAAAAATATTTTCCCAGTTGCTGAGATCCATTACGTTGCTATTGCCTCCCCAAAAATCCAACCCCCCCCCCCCCCCCCCCAACACAGTGGTGCACAAGAAAGTTTTTATTTTCAATTTTTTCTACCCCTCTGCTCCTTTTCGCTCAGTTTTGGTGGACATTTTTATTTGCTTGTTTTCATTTTTCTTTCGTTTTATTTTTTTTTGCAAGAAAACACACGACGAAGGGAAAATTCAACTATAAAGCCATCGAGCGTCACCCTAGTGGTTGTTGGTTGTTGGTTGGTAGTACTCTGTGCGCTATTGAGGTGCAAAAGTGGGTGTGTGGCAAAAAGGGGGGTTGTGTGGCGCAAATAGGGGCAGGGGGGCAAATGATGGTTGAAGTGTTGGGAAACATGAAAATGCATACAACCGGAGAGAGTCAGAGGGTGTATTAGGGGGTAACAAAAAAATAAAGAAAAACAACTTGTTGTGTACTCGCTAGGGTGGATTAGGGATGGCATTTTGTAAACCCCTACCATTTACTAGAGTTTTTTTTTTTTTTCAACTTTGTCGTTTGTTTTTCAGTTTATTTTTGCTTTTTTTTCTGTGCCTCTTGGAATTGCGAGGATAATCGAGCAGATTGTAAATGAAGGTTTGTGCCTAGCATGGTGGTCGGGTTGGGACGTTGGGTTGAGTTGGATGAGATGGAAGAGAATTCTATTACTTAAATGGGTGGTTGTGTGTGTTGGGTTGGGTGGGAAGAAAGAGAAAAATTGTCGTTGTTAACAAAACCCAGCTACAACAATGATAATGTCATAGAAGCGGTTTTTTTTTTTTTCTTGTTCGCCCGAAACTTTTTCCCACTGAGAAAAAGTTAAACCTTACCTACCCTATCCCTTACAGCGCGCCGCATCCCTATATCGTTACAACAGTCTCTTTGGCGGACGTATATATTTTTGTTCGTGTCTTGGCAACTTGTGATTGAGCGGGGGGGTAGGTAGTAGAAAGAACTTTGTGTTATGGAACACTTGGAGTTTGTTGTGTGAAAGTGCATAACAGATATAGACGCGAGATGGGGTGCAGGATCGAGGGTAATATGGGGTAAAGTGGCCGTCAGTACGAGATGATTTGCAGTTGAGTGTGTTTCTTTTTTCTTCGTTTCTTTGCTTTTGGTTCTTCTTTCACTTGAATAACTCTTCTGACTGTTAGGACTTTCCGGTTAAGTTTTTTCGTGCTTTAGTATTTTTTTTTTTTCTGACTCGCTTTGGAATGAGGAATTTCCTGCCACGTTTCAAAGTTTCCTTTTGACTCTTGTGTTTTTATCACTGGCAAAAAAAAAAAAAATACTCCCCTTGTCCACCCGAGTGGTGTGTTTGGTCAGGAGAAAAAGTGGAAATTTAATTAAATGGTAATTGGTCTTAAGAGCTTTCGTGGGTTTTGCTTTTTTTTCGTTTTATTTTTCTTGGGTTACGAAAAAGGACATTTGAGTGAGCAATTTGTACAGCGAAAAAGAAGTGTTCTAAAAAAAAGTGTTCACCTTTTCAGTGGTTATAATAATGTTTCTTCACGGAATGAGAGCTGTTATAAAGTGTTGATCTATCGGAATGTGATAAATTCAAAGGAAAAAGCAAAAAAAAAAAAAAATATATATAAATAGTGTTTACAAGGATATATGCACATAAATATACAACCAAAGGTTGTAAAGGATAATTACACACACCCAGCAGCGGTGTAATAAAATATTTCGGATTACCCTGGGATAGCAATTAAAAGCGGATAAATGAATGTCAAAAAGGTAGGATACTATGTATGTGCCAAATGCCGACGGGATTTTTGAATGGATACAGGTTGCAAAGAATTCCCGTCGTTAAATTACTTTATTTTAAATATATATTGTATTCATTTGACTGTTAACTGAATGTGTGCGGGTGAAGGTTTTGATTTTATTTATTTTCTCGGGCGTGGTTTTTGACAAAATACCTTACCGCGACAAGGGATGATATTTTTATTCCCAGAAATGTACGAACCAATTTCGAGTCGGAGAGCAGTTCCAGTTATCCAGTTTAAAACTGGATAATTTCCTTATGATGCATAAACGTCAATTACCAACGTGCATTCGAAGAACTTGGGTCAGATAATCTATTAAGCTAGAATTTGGATTTTTAAACGTCTCATTGTAAGTGACAGTTACTGATTTGACAGCACAAATTCGAATGAGGGAGTTCGAAATTTGTCCCATTCACCTTTAAGCACTTGGAGGAGTGATTTCGCGAACTATTTTGTGGAGTAATCTCTTTCTAGTTCATCATTCAAAGTGTTGCCAGTCAGAATTTGTTAAAGCAGTCGGAAATTACTTCCGTCAGTGTCAAATTTATTGATTCAGTAGGGAGGAGACTTGCAGCTTTTTTTGTAGGAATCATCATCGGGTTTGATTAAAAGTTGTCCGATTTAGGTACAATTTTCTTTTAGTTCACTTTCACTATGTTCGAAAACGTTGCAATTGTCACTCAACATTTGTTACAGCAGTAGCAATCCATAGTCACTAGAAATTTGTTGATTGACTTGATTGAGATTATTTGCAGCAATCAATGTTCAAGTTTAAACTTATATAATTCAGGTCAACTTATTGGTTTATTTTAAAGGCGAAAGAGTTAATATTCCGTCACTGACAAAATTTCATGTACCTAGTCAGGTAGTAAATAAACTTTTCGAGAAGTTCTTTTTGAGAAGAGCTAATCGTTTTGACAGATTTTTTGCATATCCTCGAAAGCCTGAGCAGTGAGTCAGTTGATGGGACTTTTTTTCCATGGCACATTGTTCACTGATTCTAATAGTCGACATTTTCGAACTTTAGTGTTCGAATTCAAAAGAACTCGTCTTTGATGTGTGATAGAAAAACAAATTATTTCCGAAAAATTAAGACTACGCTATTTCCTACAGTTTATGACATTACATATTTTTGGGTATATCGAATAATTAGGTCGTGACAGCAACCATATTTAGAAAATGCCAAAACTTCCGAATAAATTCTTCTTTCGATATCGAAAAATTGATGTATCGTTGACGAAAGTGTTGGAAGACATTTACATAGATAGCACTAAATCCGTGATATCTTAAATACTTTTAAAAATTTTCGAATAAAACAAGCCCAATCGAAAATGGCAATAATTTGAGCGGAGGGAAGAAATTCATCAAATTTGGTCGACATTGGCAACACTTGTTGGGAGACAACAAATTCATCAAATACGATTGCGGCGTATTATATTAGGGTTTTTTTCAATCTCAAATTTATTAGCTGAATTTAAAAATATTTTCGAAAAATGTTCGAAAAAGTTATTCACCAATGTTCGAAATTAGATATACAGTCAAAATCGCTTACAACGACATCGGTTATAACGACGAATCGGTTATAACGGCCAAATTCTTAGGTCCTGACTGAGCTCCATTATAATCCCATTGAATAACAAATCGTTTACAACGACATTACAACATAAAATATTGGTTATAACGACTAAAATCGACGCAGCTGTTGGCGCGACTGCATTTTTTTTCTAAAACTGTAAACTGTTTATGTATCTTTAGCTGCAATGTATCTGTTACCGTTTGTTGACATGTTATTCTTTTATTTTTGTGTTTATTAGGGGTTTTGAGTTTGTTCAACAGTAGGTTGGAAAATTACTTACAGCTCTATTATGGCTATCAAATATCAACACGATATTTGATAATAATTGATACGTATCAACAAAATGAATGAATCGGTATTATGGTTATCAACCTATCAACATTTTTGATGAATTGTGAGTTGTATTAGATTTAAGATCTATTGTGAATAGTTTTATCGATAAACTTGGTATTACGGTTATCAAAAAATTTGATATTCATCAAATTTTCTATCAACCACAAATTTCTCGTTGATACGTATCAAATATTCGGGCGCATCAAATTAAAAAATGTGTATCCTCGTTTTTAATGTAAAATAACGACTTTAGAGTGAAATGTCAGCGGTAGACATCCCAAATGTACTTAAACTACGAGTAGCGGCGATTTTAATATTATTTGCAAAAAGGAAACTATCAACTGAGCGTTGGGAATAACTTCAATATTGGCATTGCACAATCAAAATCAACAGTGTTGGTCGTTCTTTTGAATTGCGAAAAAGCTACTTTTGTTTAATAAAAACAACTAACATTATTCAACGAAAACTAGTCGTCAGCCATAAAACAAAAACCAACTACAAATCAGAAACGTAAAACGTCAAAACAGAACCCATTCTCAATGATATTTTGATAAGTATTCACAATGGGGTAAAATTTATCAATTGATACTCATAATACCAAATGATCAATGAATTGATAGATCTTATCAAGTATCAAATAATTGATATTTGATAGCCATAATAGGGCTGTTAGTGAACATTTTTCAGTGTGACGTGACGAGTGGTTGTAGAAATTTAATTTTATTCGGTTCGAATATATACTCGCATGTATGTATGTCAAGAACAAATAAAAATTATGAGAAAAAGGACCTCTACTTGAAAACCGATTAATTTACATGTGTATTCCTTGATATCGGTTACAGCGACCTATCGCTTATAACGACCAAATTCGCTAGTCCCTTGAAGGTCGTTATAACCGATTTTAACTGTACATACATATAAGCTTCCTTTTTAAAAACAGAAAAGTTGTTATGCATTGAAAATATTTGAAAAAATTTAATTAGCGAGTACATTAAGACTTTTGCTAGCAATATTCGAAAATATTCGAACAATTATTAGGTACAAACAAATTCGAATATAAAAGTTTTTCCAAGTAGTCCAAGCGGTTAAGACATTTGCTACTACGATACAAATTGGGCGCTGATGTGTCGTAAAAGTCTGAAATCACTGCTGTCTCGAACTTGATACAGGCGTTTTGGATGAGTCTTCTTAGGACAAAAGCGAAGTACATACCTATATTTCAAACATTTGCTGCAGGACATCCTGACATCCCTACACACGTTGGAGATAGTTAGACGAGCTGCTTTAATGGGAAAAGGGGTAAAATTCTGATTTTCAAGCCCAACACACTGTCTTTGTGAATCTATTCATAAAATAAAGATCTGCGGAGCACCATGTGAAAAAAATTGCATTGTTTTTGGGAGGTTGTGAAAGTTACCTGTCGGGCACAACTAAAATTATCAGTATCATTAGGTCCTCAGCAAAAATTAGATCTCGCGACTTAAATATTCTGTTTAGGCGTCAAAAACTCCGCCAAGGATTGTATACTTCAACGAAAATTCATTAAGAATCACAAATCCTTAACATCTTGGTAAGAGGTCAGCCATATAACTTAGGACCTTTGGGGCGTTTTATGCCGCTTACTTATTACTTACTTACTTAAGGTGGTGGTGGCTACAGTACGGGGTGGACCTGGGCCTCAACCAATAAGCGTCCCCAGTCATCACGATCTTTGGCCAGCTGTCGCTAAGTCGGTTAAGGTCCCCTTCCACTTGCGTGCGCCATCTGAATCGCAGTCTTCCTCTACTGCGCCGTCTCTCGGGTGTAGATTCGAAGATCGTCTTATGCCGCTGCAATATTTGTTTTAGGCCAATATGTAAAAGTTTAGACATAACCAGATCAAATGCATGTCAAAGACATTCAAGCGATTGTACTTATTTCTAAACGAACTAGTGTCATAACTGATTTGAAGAAGATCAAAGGCTCTACTCTCTCTTTCGTTCCGAAAGTCAATCCTATTGGAAATTGCTTTTCTTTCCGCTTTTAAATTCGCACTCTGTAACACTTTCGATTTTCCGTATATCAATGCCTTTGATATTTGGAGATTTCATTCCGCTTTCGAAATAGAGAGTACCAAATATTCGGTTCTGGAAAATTTCCTTTCGGAACGAAATACAGAGTAGGGCCCCAGAAGGCGTTACTGCAGTTGCATATCCGACGTACTAAATTAAAAGTAGTTGGCACTAGTGGTCCCTAGGCCTGATTTTAACTTGCGTGAGTTTCTTTTTTGTGCAAATGGGACGGACCTTCGGATTATTTAAGAAATGTTACCTCGTCTTAGGAATAGGTAAACCTGAGCAGTTGATTCAGGGTTTGGGATAAACCTCTGACAGTTTCTGTTTCAAAAGCTCAAATGACTCAGTCATATACAACAGAAGGGTTGTGCTCCCCCCTTTATAAAGGCAGATGTAAAATATAGATTACCCCCAAAACCTTCTTATAATCTAGTGAAAAGTCTGTCCGCACAATATTTTTTTACAATTTCTATTGAGGCAAGTCTCAGATTGTATTTCCTTGGGGGTTGAACCCGGAACCCTTCGCTTAGTAGTCCAACACACTAACCTCTGAGCCCACATAACTGGTCATTTGCCTTGTCGAACAGATATGACTCTTTGCAGTGGCAATCTTTCAGATTTTTTAAAATACCTTTCAATGTACTTAAATTATGAGGAGCTTCATTAAATCCGGACCTATATGTTGTAGGGCTTAAAGCTTTCGGCGATGTTGGCTATATAACGGGTAGAGTTCTATTTCCGATCTTCCGATAGCTGTTTCCTATTGAAATATGGGCTGTAGACTCTAGCACTGGGATCGTCTTTGTCTACATTCGAGCCATATGTACGACCAACATATCGATGACTTTCTTCTAAGCTTTAGTCAACTCTGGGGGCTTATTCCCAAATGCGCGGCGGATCGCTTTTCATGGCGGATTGGTATTTTTGTATTTCCAAAAAGCGATTCGGACCATTCAAAAGCGATAGCTATTTAGGTGACGGATTGCTGGCGGATTTATTGTGGATAAAAAATAAGCTATGTAAATTCTTGTGACGAATGGATCGAATCGCTTTTGGAAATACAAAAATACCAATCCGCCATGAAAAGCGATCCGCCGCGCATTTGGGAATAAGCCCCCTGGCCTGAGATTGGGGACAAAATCCTCACAATATTAGCACAGTTCAACAATAATGGTCATAATGACAAGGAGATGTCAACGCTTCGCGGTGCTTACAATTTGTGGAGAAAGGAGGCTGCAATTCGAAAGATATCGCTGCTTTGGAACACGCCGGTAAACACACTTCAGTCTTGAATGTTTTTATGACGGACGAAAGACAAAAACATGTTAATCGTTACACACTTCACAAAGGAAGTTTGCTAGATTTTTTCGATCAGTTTATTTGACATTCTTGAATATTAGAAATGGTTGACTCACCGGTGTGGTACAATCATTTTTAGTGTCGCGTTTGAACTCACTTCCATATAAAATTTTGCCTATTGTGACTTAAAAAATGTTTAAGGTGAAAAATAATAAGAAAAATGAATATTAGCATCAAAACTAAGAAAAAGCAGTTGACTCAACGGACAGGACCCTCGCCCTAGCTTCTTAGAAACACTCCTTTATGTCAGTTATTATTTTTGTGATGAATGAGAACTTTTCGGACAGTTAAACTCTTGTATTTTTATTAAACGTGACGCGAGAGGTGACGCAGTAAAAAAAAAACCTTAATATGTAATTTATGTTTTTCCGGGGGTCGAACCGGGAACCCTTCGCTGAGTAATCCAGCAAATCAGCCACATTTTAGGAATACCAATCGTTCGCGAGAGAGGACGCTGTGGAAAAAACCTTAATATGTAATTTATGTTTTTTCCGGGGGTCGAACCGGGAACCCTTCGGTGAGTAATCAAGCAAATCAGCCACATTTTAGGAATACCAATCGTTCGCGAGAGGTGACGCAGTAGAAAAAACCTTAATGTGTAATTTGTGTTTTTTTCGGGTGTCGAACCGGGAACCCTTCGCTGAGTAATCCAGCATATCAGCCACTGCGTCCATAGAGTACATATATTTATTACTATATTTAAATGACTGAATTGGCTCACCCCTACCTTGTGAAGCAATTTTTAACCTCAACTTTAAATATTTTCTAGGTCACAATAGAGAATTTTATATGAAAAATATCTCTATTGTGAGTTTGAAACATTTTTTAAACTGATTGATTAGTACCGCTGATTGATAAGTACTGCACAAGTGATGATTTCTTCAGATCTTCCTACTTTACATTTGTTTGTAGGTCACAATAGTAACTTCTGTCGCCACTGTGAACTCATAAAATACAAGGTTGACCCTAAAAATGATTATTATTATTACCTCGCATTGTTTGAGTCGAAGGCACAACAATGACCGGCCACAAATTGAAAGTAGGTAGGTCTACACATTTAAAAACTGTAGACAGAATTTAAATAGCTCAACTATATCCTTGATACTCGTCCTTCTAAGGACACTCAACTCAACTGAAATCGATGTAAAAATTAGGTCCAACTCTACATTTTTATTGAACACACACAATTAATAACGTCCTTCACGCCAAAACAGTCATTTACGAAGATCCCTCTCCTTAAGTCCTTAATTCCTGCAATACCCATTTATGCGCACAAGTATATTTATCCGTTCTGGTAGTCAACAAATTTCACTTAAACAAAATTATTTGTGTTTTCCACGTGCGATTCGTGGAATTTTATTCCTCTTAAACTACCTGAATGTCGATAAAAATGTTTTCCTACCAAAAGGATACCAGAGCAAAATGCATATGGACTCGTATTCTATTTTTTTCTAGCAAAAAAATACAAATAAAAACATACACACATTCACAATCCAAAACAACACAAAATGCTTTGTTCCAAGGATTGCACTTCCTTTATCCCTTTTCGTCGCTCAGCTGTGCTCTACAAAATAAGAAATAATAATAAAAAAAAACACAATCCTCCAGAGACGAGATAAACCCCCCGTGAAGTGCACAAACCGTGCAGATAAAAGGAACGATGAAAATAATAAAAAAAAAATACATATATAAACCCAAATGCAGTTTTATGTTCGTACACTACAAAATAAAAGGACTCGACAAAAAAAATAGCAGCAAACAACAACAGCATGGCATCAGGAAAATCAAAAAAAAAAAAGAAGGAAAACTAGGTATCCTTGTTGTGTATACTCGGCGAGAAAAAGAGTTTAGAAAAGAAAATATAAAAAAAAAAAAATGAAAAAAATAAAGAGCGCGTGATAAAAACCAGAAGCGCACCCATCATCTCTCTAAAAGCCCGGACACACACAGATCATGCTTCATGTACTTCAGAGGATATGGTTTTACGGGACAGAGCAGGCGGGGCGCAATACGGCCAGCCGTGGGTGGTGGAAAGATATTTCACCATTTTTGCAATGAGATCTAGATATAGCTGGCAGCTAGCAAAACAACGTACAAAACAAGAAACATAAACGGTTGAAATGTTCTCTCACAAAGGAGCAGCAAAAAAAAAAAAAGGAAAAATGGAAAAATATTCGACGCTTTTCCAACAATGAAAACAGGACTTTTCCTGTCTAGGTGATGCAGCCACCCAGCGGCAGTGGAGTATAAAGATATCTATGGCTCTGTATAGTCTTTGGGTATGGGGTTAATGGAAGAGCATGCTGCGGATGAAAATGGTAAACTGGGATTTGTACGGTGTTTTTTTTTAGGCCATTTTTTTTTTCTCCTGCTGAATGGGAAATAGATAAGATTTTGCAGGTAAAAGGACACCAAGGATGTGATGTATTTTCTAACCAAATTGCCGATCTAGAAGCGACGGATGATATGAAGTGTGCATGGCCTTTAAAATGCCCGAAAATAAGTCAACGATACGACCGACGGTACCCGTCTAGGTAAGCTGTAAATCGGGCTCGAAATATTTAAAGCCGACTGCGAGCTTCGGTATAATTTATCACGTATTCATTTGTGTGGCTCTTATTTTGTTGGTAGGAATTCAACTTTTCTCTGACAAGCCTTCTTGGGAATGTTACACCTACTCTTGGATGCTTGTCAAACGTTCCCGAGAGGTGAACCAGTTGAAAAAAAAAACTTTAGGTGTATATTTCATTCATTTTTCCGCGAGTTGAACCTGCAACCCTTCACTCAGTAGTTCAACACACTAACCTCTGAGCACCTTTGCTCACATAACCTTTACTCTACCTTTTATAACTTTGTACAAGTCTTTTTTAATTTTCGTCAAAAGTGTGCTAAAAACTGGTCCATTGCCTAGTCGGCCAGATAGATTTTAAGACAGCTTAGGAGGCGCTTCAATAATGAGAAGTTGTATCCACTAATAGGGCGCTTCATCATCATATTCAAAAGTTCATTCCGAACCGTACATACCTCTCGATCTTCCAAAGACAAGGATATTCGATTTTAAGAATTAATTGCATGAGCACAAAGGGTCTGGAGAATAATATCCACAGAGACAGGACAATCGATTTACATTTTTAAGCCGAGGTAACGCGCCTATAAGTCAGCAAGTGAATCTCTTTTGAACTATAAGTCGATACACTTGGAGGAAGAAAGGCAACGAAGCTCCCCACAATTTGGCAAAATACCTGCCTCTATGGTCGTCCAAAAGTCCCTATTTTTGTCTTTACCCTAGAACCTTAGAACATGCATTAAGCTTCTTAGCTGCTTCCGCCTTAGCAAGGCGGTCTATAACCTAGAGTTAGAACCTTTCCCTTGATATGACAAGAAGGTATGAAAGGTTCATAGATTGGTTCTTGGTTATAGTCCCGTACTGAAAAGAGTTGCTCTGTTCTAAGAACAGCCAGTCCATTGGCATTTTCAAGACGATGTAAAGCTCCTATTAGTCAGTAAGTGAGCCTTTTTATGAACTAGAAGTCGATGAGTTATCACCTTGGTTCGAAAATGTTAGATATTAATGTGAGTGGTTAGGGTGCTGGAGCGGAGACTTCCTGGTTCCACCCTCGGAAAGACTCAGTATACTACGTTTATACATATCTAAAAAGAACGCAAGTTCTTTCTAAAAATAAGCTCTTGATCAATTGTCATAAAAACCAAGTAGGCATGGTTGACCCAATTTCAAACGACCCATTAAGACCAAGAGTTGCAACAGCTAAAAGCCGGCTACGCATATTTGTTGGGAAACAGAAAGTGTACACCATCAAATTGAACTCAATCCGTTTGCAGTGTTGCGGAAAAGATAAGATGTAGGTCAGTGGAGACCAAATTGCTCCCTAGTTAAAGAGTATAAATTCGCTTAAATTCAAACTGCAGGTTTTCGATCTATTTTAGTATTTTTTCTAATGCATCTACCTAGCATAACGTGCTTTGGGACCCATGGAATCGGGTCCGTCAAATGCCTTTGCTACAGCGACTGCCTTTAACAGTTTTTACTATCTTTGCCAGTGACTATATTTGAGCCCTAAAACTCTGTCGAAACCAAGAAGTTAGTGAAAATCGAAATGCTTTGGGACCCAAAGTTGTATTTGTCAGTCAATTGCCTCAAGAATGTTTGCTACAGCGACTGCCGTTAACAGTTTTTACTATCCTTGAAAGTGACTGCTTATGTTTTACGGCTTAAAGGTTTTTCAAATCAACTTGCTGCCTTTAAATATTGTTGTCATTTTTAGGTGTTCTTGTATTTCAACTCGGATTTTCGAACTCTTGTTGAACTCTTCTCTCTAACAGTTCAAATAGCATACCTGTTACCACCATTTTGGTTTTTTCAGTGACAATTTTTGAGCTCTACTAAGCCTTACAAATATTCCAATAATATTGTTAGAATTATCAGGTTATCAGGAATTATCAGTGGCATTTTCGAACTCTTGTCGAGAAGTCCTATTGAACTCTTGTCTGTAACAGCTCAAATAGAATACCTGTTACTAACATCTTCATGTTTTCAGTGACTATTTTTGAGCTGTTACAGCTTTCTTAAGGCTTAGAAGTATTTGAAGTTTTGTTGGCATTTTTATGTTTGCCTACATTTCAACTTCAAGTGCATTTTCGAACCCTGTTAAAGTCCTATTTAAGTCATGCCTGTAACAGCTCATTGCCTTTCTGTTATTAACATTTTGAGTTTGTCAAGACCCTTTGGATCTTACTGAGCTTTTAAGTTGCTGTCTATAGAGGACACCTCTGCGATTATTTCTCAGACAAAATGAATTGATTGCATTTGGCTTGCCCTGACTTTATAGAGGCCGACAAATGCCTTAATGTTGAGCCTCTAAAAGTGACAACGGGTTTGGTTTATCCCAGGAATTCAAAGGCAAATTCGTCCAAAACTTTGGATGTAGGTATTCTTGTGAAAGCAGCGACTTTTAAATAAGCTTTCCAACGACTTTCATTAGTCAAATACAACTCTTTATCTAAGACACCAACCATTTGAGTGTTTCATGATTATAACAAACGCATAACTTTAGTGAATTCATGAACCGATATCTGTAAATTTGAATCCTTTCTAAGTTGCAACCGTTTATCCATTTCATTGGAGCAAAGTACAACTCCATTTCTATCAACTATAAAGAAAGACAAAATCCTAGCCATATCCTCAAGGGAATATGTCAGTTGTTTCTGCTTTGCCCCATCCTGGATTCACTTGTGATTCAAGATTCAATATTCATGTACAATCACTTACCCCACATTTGGCTGTCGGGCAAATAACAAAGAAATACAATATATGTACGGTATGTACACCCCCCAAGGGGGAAGGCTAGCTACAATGTTTAACACTCGATTCCTTGCACAAAAAGAACAGACGTCAAACAAGAATTACACATCAGAAACTCAGCGGGGGGGGGGGGGGGGATGGGGGCCAGCAACAACATGAGAAGTACAAGCAACAGCAACAGCAAAAAAAAAACTAACCCTCTCCCTTTCTCTCGGCTAATATTATAGGTGACTACGTCAAGGAGAAACTTTTTGCCAAAGCATTATTACGGTCTACCCTCAAGGCAGCCATTCCTTTTCTAATAGTTGTACAAGTCGATGGTTCGGGGGTGGTTCGGGGTGGGAGAATGGGCGGATGGCAAAATGAATAGTATCGGTTTATGTTTGAGCAGTCATCTCATCACCGTCACTGCAAAAACCCACCCCAGTCATGTCCTCATTATCACACTTCATAATGAAATGCTTTTCTGCTCTTCAAGATTCATTGTTGCAGTGATTTGTGGTTTGAGGTTAGGTTTTCTTTGGGGGGTGGTGCGGCTGGTGGTGTGGTACGATTCCAAACAACGACATTCTTCATGTTATTCTTCTGAAGATGAAGCTTTTGTACATCAACGTGCGCACATATACAACAAACAAGATAAGCGCAAGCGACTGATGCTTCTGGTGATGTTCCAAGAGTGCTGCTGCTTCTACTGCTGCCTATAATGGTGGGGGTGGTGTGGGTGGTTGTGATGATGGTGGTACAACGACTTTGGTCTTTTGTTCTACCGTCATCGTCGTCGTTGTCAACCAACAAGTTTTTAGCATGTTTTTCCGTAGTTTTGCCTTCTTCTTTTATTTTATTCTCACTTGAGCGGTGTATTAAGGCTAAGAGCAGACAGACACACACAACAATGCCAAAAGAATATGATAGCTGTGTGTATATAGAGTGTTGTGAAATGCATTTAGTCAAAGTGTAGATATGGCCAAACAAGTCCATGCATAAATTTCCTTCACAGCGAAAACTTGTCACAATGGAGCTGTATATCTGTATAGTGGAAGAATGTTTGAGGTAGTCTAATCCACTTTTGATTGTTGCGGCTCGGAGTAGGTACACATCATCATAAAAGCATAGCCTAAGTTTTGTAGGCATATATTGTTTTGGAGAAGAGTCCTTATATAACTGACAACTACATTTGTAAACCGCAAATGCATAAAATGTGCCTCTAGCTTGTCAAGTGTGTCTATAACGAGGTTTTCCACTCTAGCCAACAAGTAACTATACGTGACAGTTTTAGGCGTTGGTGACAGTTATAGGTACATGATAATATGACGTTACGATGACTACCATTACTTAATACACAGTCTTTGTCCCTAGCTATCTACCTCCAGCTACAACGATCTATAACCTTTGCTCTGCCGTTTCAAACGCCCATGGACGAAGGAAGGCAAAGAAGCTCCCTACAATTTGGCAAATCTCTGCCTATATGGTCGTCCAAAAGTCCCTATTTTTGTCTTTATCCTAGAACCTTATACTCTTCTACATGCTTTGAACTTCTATATGGACTTCTCATGCCTCCAATTCTATAGTTTCCGCCTTAGCTGCTGCAAGTAAGGTCTTTGACAAGTTTTTCTATTTATAACCGGCCCGCACTTTAGCTCCTGCCTTTATTGCATGGTCTATAACCTAGAGTTAGAACCTTTCTCTTGATATGTCAAGAAGGCATGAAAGGTTCATAGGGCGGTTTTTGGTTATAGTCCGGAACTGAAAAGTTTCAGTCTTAGCTGCTGCAAGTAAGGTCTTTGACAAGTTTTTCTATTTATAACCGGCCCGCACTTTAGCTCCTGCCTTTATTGCATGGTCTATAACCTAGAGTTAGAACCTTTCTCTTGATATGTCAAGAAGGCATGAAAGGTTCATAGGGCGGTTTTTGGTTATAGTCCGGAACTGAAAAGTTTCAGTCTTAGCTGCTGCAAGTAAGGTCTTTGACAAGTTTTTCTATTTATAACCGGCCCGCACTTTAGCTCCTGCCTTTATTGCATGGTCTATAACTTAGAACCTCTCTCTTGATATGTCAAGGCAAGTAGGCACTAAAGGTTCATCGGGCGGTTCTTGGTTATAGTCCAGAACTGAAAAGAGTTGCTCTATTCCAAAAACCGTCCTATGAACCTTTTATGCCTTCTATAGTTTCCACCTTAGCTGCGGCATGTATAAAGTTTTTGACAATATTTTAGTTTTAGGCTTTAAAATCGTTGCGACTTGCTTACTAAAGTAGGCCGTTTTAATCAAGAGAGGGCCTTTCTAAAAGCGGAACTTACAATTTTTCTACAGTCAAGTGAAGTGATAGCCCTGCGAACGCCTTCTCTCTGTATACTTGATGGCTTGAAAGGCCTCTATGTAAAGCCGCATTATAGAATTTAACGAGTTTTTGCTGCGTGTCAGATTTTGTAAACGAGGCTTTGACAATTAAGTTCTTAGGGCAACAACTTTGACTCCGTACTGGACAAGAATCAAGTGATTCAATTTATACCCAAAAAGGTTTTAAGGTTTTAAAATCGGTGATCAGGTGGGCGGAGGCACTTTTTTTTCTCGCCAGGAAATAATCGCCTCTTAGCCCTAAAATCATTACTTGGTATATCCAGGGAAAGGTGACTAAATTGCCTTTAGCTAGACATAAATTTCAGACCAGCTTTGACACAGCTAGAACTCTAGGTGACTAGATTGCCTTTAGCTAGAGACGTAAAGAGTTGGACAGAGTCCCAAACCAGCTCTGATCCAGTTTGGACTCTAGGTGACTAGATTGCCTTTAGCTAGAGATGAAAAGAGTTGGACAGAGTCCGAAACCAGCTTTGACCCAACTAGAACTCTAGGTAACTAGATTGCCTTTAGCTAGAGATGAAAAGAGTTGGACAGAGTCCCAAACTAGCTTTGACACAGCTAGAACTCTAGGTGACTAGATTGCCTTAAGCTAGAGATGAAAAGAGTTGGACAGAGTCCCAAACTAGCTTTGACACAGCTAGGACTCTAGGTGACTAGATTTCCTTTAGCTAAAGACGAAAAGATTTGGACAGAGTCGCCAACCAGCTTTGACCCAGCTTGGACTCTAGGTGACTAGATTGCCTTTAGCTAGAGATGAAAAGAGTTGGACAGAGTCCGAACCCAGCTTTGACCCAACTAGAACTCTAGGTGACTAGATTGCCTTAAGCTAGAGATGAAAAGAGTTGGACAGAGTCCCAAACTAGCTTTGACACAGCTAGGACTCTAGGTGACTAGATTTCCTTTAGCTAAAGACGAAAAGATTTGGACAGAGTCGCAAACCAGCTTTGACCCAGCTTGGACTCTAGGTGACTAGATTGCCTTTAGCTAGAGATGAAAAGAGTTGGACAGAGTCCCAAACTAGCTTTGACACAGCTAGGACTCTAGGACTAGATTGCCTTTAGCTAGAAATGAAAAGATTTGGACAGTGTCCCAAACCAGCTTTGACCCAGCTAGGGCCCTATGAGGGTGTTGTTTGGCCTATATAGATCTTTTTTTTTTTTTGTTTTAAGCAACAGGCTTTCGCCTAGAGGCGATTGTCGCCATCTTAGAGACTTGATCAACCTGAAAAATCCAGGCGAGGTGAGGATTTCCGTCTTCTGTGAAGTAGCGGACTGTGGTGAACCCCTACAAGGCTTCAAAAGCTCCACGCGGTACAAGATTCCGCGGTGACTCCCCATATATGATTATTTTGTCATGCCTAGCCCCTTATAAGTTTAAGTCAAACACGGTATTAGTATTATCATCCAACATCCGTCCTACCCTTAAAAAAATTCCACAACACCACTTCTGGCACTTAAGATGCCAACTTCATACTCAATTATCATTTATGCATGAATTGTCAACTACACGACAACCGTCACTCACATACACTGCTTCCTTCCGTAACCACTAACAAACTCCCGACTTAACATTTTATATTCAAGCGCCATCCTAAAGGGTAATTAAGTGTAAACTCTTTTCGCCGTAATCGTTAAAAAAAAAAAAAACAATTGTATACACAAGCCATCAGACACCCCTATAGTGATTACAGCAGATCGTGAGAACACGTCATTCTCCTGCGAACAGCGCCCTCGTTTGACATGCTAAAAAATGCAAATTGTTCCCGTCTTCCAAGTCCGTCGGCAATAAGTATAGTCGTAAAACGTATATATACCCGAACCTGCTGAACCCTCATAGTTTTGCACCCTTCTTCTTTGGCTCTCTTAAATATTCATGACCGAAAACAACCAATCCATTCAACAAGAAGACTTCGTGCGTCACCTCACCCCAAAAGAAACCAATTTTTAAGGGTTATGTCGCTGTAATTTAAATCACTCACTCTACTCCTATCCACTCCTTGTCGAATGAAGGGTGTCATGGAACAACATTTTATCCCTTTTCGTTCGGCCTTCTTGTGTGTCGCTTTTCATATGTCACACAGATAAGATATCTCTTCTTGTGGCCTAACGAAGGATAAGAAAGAATTGCCAAACGGCTTGAGAAGAACCAATTCCCCATCGAGATCTTGCTCTGTCAATAATAGATAAACACAGCAGCAGCAGCAAAAAAAGAAAACCGTTTTGCTCCTTACAATCTACACTTGTAACACAACCGCCTATACCCAAGCGCACACATGTGGGTAATAAATATACGCAAAAAAAAAAAGAAGGAACGAAAGCATCTCCTGTTTCCAATTGACATCCTCCTGAGATACATGCAGATATATACGAGGGGATAGATGGATGAATTTATATTCCATTTTAGGAGTGCAAACAAGGCCGGCGGCAATATCAGCAAAAAAATATATAAAAAAAATATATAGGACGAAATGAGGGAGAAAATAAAGGAATTTCTCAAAAGGCATCTCGTCTTCAGCCCAAACCCCCCGACCATCCGATTGTTCGACGCTTGGCAATTGGAAAAGATTTTTGAATTTACCATTATGACGATGATGACCCAATGGCTATAGAAAAAGAGTCACCCCTCGATACACTGTGTGGAATCTGAGCGGTAACATCAAGGACAAAAGGAAATAAGAGCCAAAAAGAGCAGCCAAGTGGAAATGGAAATCGACTCTACTTCTCTTTTATTCATTTGACTTGGTTTCGCAATTGATGGGTAATGTGAGGGGGGGCTGAGGAGAACATACCCGTCTTTGGTTAGATATCTTTGCCAGGATAAGAATAGATGTAGGAATCCGAGGGGAGACTAAGGGGAGCCATAGCAAATGATGATTATTCGTCGTTTTTTTGTGTCCCCTTTGCCTTTTTCTTGGATATAAATATTTTCTTCTTTTTCTTTTTCCTATTTGCTGCCAAGTCAGTGACTGTATTGTGTTTCCTTTTGTTGTCGATTAGAAAAGATGGCGAGAACAAAAAGAAATAATAAATAAATATAAATAGAGGATTTTGGGTTTAGACAGAGGCTTTGGAGCTGCCATCATAAATAGACGGATGATTTAGAGGCGTTCTCAAAAAAAAAAAAAAAAAACACACCCAACAACACAAAATTGGACCTAGTCCTCTTTTTGATTCACCTAATGACTTGGGTATTTTGAAAAGAGAAAGATTTCGTTTGGTTCAAGGACGATTCGTTTATTTTTCTTCTTGTGTAGCCCATTGAGGAGGGCGGATGAAATGTTTTCGATAGGATTCAATGGGATTACAAAGACTGTAAAGATAGAATTATTTTTTTTTCTTATTTTTTTTTTGTTACCCCAGATTTGAGCACGTGTATCATCTTTAATGATTTGTTTTCGTTTTGAACGGTAATCCTTAAAATGTTAATCGTTAGGCCATGGACAATAGAATTCAAATACAAAAAAAAAAAAACAAATAAATTGATACGATGTTATTGAAATGTTATGTTGTTGTCATAGTGATAGGTTCTCATTATGGGTTAAGTCGAGTTTTTTTTTTAACGAAATGGTTTATTTTTCTATTGTAGATTAACTTAATTTGTTTTGATTTCCGTTTATAATACAGAAAAATACGTAAAATCGTTAACGCACATGAGTGTGCGCTATGAAAATTTCCATGAAAATGAGGTTCTTTAAGGTGGTAATTAAATAAATCAGACCTATGCACACAAAAAAGTGAAAATTCATATTATCGCACATCAAAAGGTCTGATTCGCGTGTGGGCGAGCTTCTCCAAACCAACGCTAACCATGAGATTTGTTTTATTTATTTGTGTGCATTGCTACCATCGAGTAGGCATTCTTTTCCCTCGCGTTTTAAATGAAAGGTGTTTATTATTATTTGTACTTTTTGTTCAACTGAAAACTCTTGGGTGTGCGAAAAATTAGTTGTTTCATTGGAAATTAAAGGAAAACATTTAACAAACGAATTACGGAAATGACAATTAATTTGACCAACTAGTCGTTTTTATCGAGAGTCAAAAACACTATCGCACAGTCCGATTTTGTGTGATTCGTGTGCGTTAATCGTTATACAAATTTTCCGCCACCCAATCGTCGTTTCGACGCTATTAGATGACTTTTCCTTGCGCACACGAATGTGCGTTTTGGATATTTGCCTATAATTTTGTGTTTTTTCTCGATTTTAATAATTCAGGCTTGAGCTCTCATTATACTGCACTATAAAGCTTACATTAGAGCCTCTTTAGAGTCTCCTTTAAAAGTAATACCCAAACCCATCGCCATCATGAGTGGCAGCACAATTGGTAACTTATAGCATTTTCCATTTTCAATCAAATGTCAATGTTTTCAATGTCTCAACGGTCGGCCTCCTGTCGAAACTTTACTAAAAAGAGTTCGTTCCCTCACCCATAAGACGTATCTAAACTTTTTTTGCTTGTAAGAACTTAGAGACAGGTTTGTTAGGAAGACCAAGAAATATCTCATTTTCTCTCTGTTTGTAAGACTAATTGCACCGTACGCCTGATCCATTTAATGTGCGCGCCCTACTTACTTCTTAGAATCTACTTCATATATAATCTGTCTAAAAGAGCTCTATTATGTTCCTTCGAAGACCTTCAATTCCATATAACTTCGGTACCTTTAAGCTCCATTGAACATACTACAAATGGCAGGCACGCAAGAAATAGCTTTAAGTATAAGGCTAAATTTATCGAGTTTAAAACATCATTGAACCCATTTACTGTCCTATGTGAAATTCTCCCAGACCTGTCCCATCTATTTTTTCTTCTAACGACTCTTTCCAGCAATTCCTGTAGCTTGAGACCCTTGAAACAGTTCTGGCTATCTTTTAAATTGTTTTTGTCTAGTAATTTCCTAAAGTCTCGAAACCCCGGCCATCAAAATGCCCACATCGACTTCGCATTTGGTGTCACGCACAAGTCGATAGAGGCATTGGCGACTTGGAGTGCGAAACTGGAGGAAGGTAGCAACAAGCTAGAGATTTTTTAGTTAAGGTCCGCACGTCCAAAATTTACTGTAGTACTGCTTAAAATATTTCATTATAAAGTGTGTATTTCTTAGGCCATGTCAATTGCTTCTTCGAGTGTGAGTTTAAACCTGAAGTCTGATGACTGTAGTTTGAAATGCAATAGGTGTCGCTAGTCGGTCTATGAGAAGACAAAGTCTTAATGGATTTTCAAAATAGAAGATGAAACTTTCGCCAACCAACTTCTATTAATATGAACTTGTCCATGATACAAAACAAACTCAGTAGAAACAGAAGAAAACTTAGAAATATTGTAAAATATTATTTAGATGTGAACCCAAGACAGTTTTTGAGGTTTGAAAGTACAGTAAATGTTTCTAGCTGTTGGATATTCTTCGTTTTACACGTGACCAATTTTTATATTGCCAATTTATTCACATTTAAATTGCCACGTAACTCCACAACAAACTTACTGTCATTATATATTGCACTTGGCCTTTAAACCGTCTTTGAAAAAGTGCCCTGAAAAATATGTAATAGTTTCTGCCAGCGCCATCTATATGATTTCTGTTTCCACATAATTTCTCTAACTCAATAGACTCACTATATGAAACAAAACTACAACATAATGGCCAACACAGTTCTGTCTCGTGCCTTAAATTCAATTTTACTGAGTATTGCTTGTTTTAAATTGCAATAGATGGCACTAGTTGGTTCATTGTTAAAATGCACCGTTTTTTTGTTGTATGTAACGCCTTTTGCTAAGGAAGTGTTGAATCATTTCTTTGCTAATCAATATCTCACGTATCTAATTATTATTTGTAAAGAGATTGCATATGGAATTTTCCTTACTAAAATTTACTCAATAGATGTCGCTGCTCATTGATCTGAGTCTCTTTCTTTGTTACCAACACTTTATGAGCTGTCTTGAAAAATATAAAAAAAATGTAACAGCGCCACCTTGTTGATTCGCCACCATTTCCAAACCATCCAGCAAAATTTCTCACCCCAAATTGGTATTCTGCCATTCATGCCATGTCGACAAACTTTCCTTTTGATGCTGCCATATATCCATATAGACCTTCTTCATATATTGATGTCAACAAATCCACCTGAATTTGACGAACCTCATTTCCTCCAACAACTCGCCCCACGGTGCAATTATTACCTTCTCAACACAAATTCCCCCGACTCGAGCGTGCACACATAAAGCCTGTCCCAAGCCAGCGGCCAACCCACCCAACCAATCAAGACGAATACTTAATCCATTACATACGTTCTACCTACTCCATCGTTGCACTTTATTACATCGTTCCCGCGCGTTCTCATTGCCATATTCATTTCTCATCCCGGCCTCATTTCCAAATCAAATCTCTTAAATACCACGACGACGATGACGACGAGCTGGTGGAGCAACAACATCTACTTCTACAAGCAATAAAAACAAGAAATCCTCTTTCAGATCCTAAAGCTCTCTAAGTACACAGAAAGTGAATTGCTAAGGGTGTATAACACACACACGGGGTTGCCATTGCCAGTGGTAAGCATTTGAAAACATGCTGCAAATAAAACACAAAAAAAACCGACTCCCCGACAGGAAGAAAACTTAAACAGACTTGCACCACCCCCATTTCTGCCGCACAACTAACGTCACCACCACCGCTACCACCACCACCAAGTACTAGGGATGAATGATGCTTCAAATAAGTTTATCATGATATTATGTGTGTTCATCCCCCACTAGCACCCAGGGGGGGAGGGTGGTTGGTGAAAATGGTTCTGGTTTACTGAATGTGTGAAATGTGAGAGAAATAACCTCCACTGACACTGGTAGGGGTAGCAGGCGATAAGGGGTGCAAATATACACACAAGCAAAACAAAAAAAAAATTATGAAAAGTTATGTTATTTTCGCAAATTTTTCCAGCGCGCTGCATTGGGAGGGGGGGGGGGTTGAAATTTCCGTACGCCATCAACTTCCGGTGTTTGAAGTGGGAAAAAAAAAAAGAAGAAAACGAGAAAAATGTGCCATGGAAACGTTGAGAGAACGAAAGAGGTGGGCAAAGTGACTGAAGTGGGTGAAGTGGAAAGCCCCAGACCCAGAGGATCGCAGACCAAAATTGAATGGAGCGGTAGTGGTGCAGCAGTGATAAGGGAAACGAAGCGAAGGATGATTGAATGCGGGAGTAGAGGTAACAAAAAAAAAATTATATAACTGAACGACGAACGAAAGGAAAGCACGGCAGCGGATATGAAGGACTGCAGCAGCACAGCATCGACAGAGACGAAGAGGAAACAAGTGGAGCGGAACAGAATTAAAAGGACCCACTACCACAACACAGAGCGAGTCGAGCGCCTGCAGAATGAAGAACGAAGACGACAGCTCTTGCTCTATGGCTGTGTGCGCTTGAATGTGAAGATGAATGGCAAAAGGGGGGCGGGCGAAACGACTACGGAAGAGATTGGAAAATGAGAGAAGGACGCGAGAAGCACAACCGGAAGGGACTATGCACACACAACACCCACGGGACCTGGCGGCGGCGCGCGGTATAGCATGGCATGAGTTGAGTGTGGCTATGGATTCTGAAGTGGCGAAGAACATAATCGAAAGCAGCACAGCAAAGTGCATAGGTTCGAGGAAATCTGGCAGAGGAGGGGGTGTCAACAACATCAGAGCGAATGGAGATTCTTCAACTATACACTGCGAGGTAACAAAACTTCGAGGATTTCAAGTTTTAAGGACCGAAACTGTAGAGTGGCTGGGGGGATTATGAAAGAACGTCACGATGATTATCCTCGAAGACAAGTTCTTGCTCGTACCGCGGAATATTGTGACGGCAACAAAAATTCAATACCGGACCATGGTCCTTTCGAACGGCTGTTGTTTCCGTTGTTGGATGAAAGATTACCTTTTGGAATTTGTCCTCCTCGATTCGAAATGTTTCGAGATGACGACGGGCGGCATGAGAACATAAGTTATGCTCCCTTTCTTCTCTCAAGTAGTTTTCTTTCGTCTGTATTCCTCTCGGTGAGGACGAATGGATTGACTGCACACTTGAATGGGTTTTTGCGGTTATTCAAACTACAAAAGGACTCCTGGATAGTAGATATACCGATATGAGTATTAAGGGAAAAGGTTGTGGTTGCGATAGATACCCTACCCTACAATGGTATTCATTGATAGGTAGACCCAACGATACAACGCCATGGAAGGTCTGTTGGGAAGCTTTCATCGAAAAGGTACGAGTACGAGTGGCTATAAGCACATATCTATTGATCGTCATCAGTGTGTATAGATGTAGAGGACAAAAGCGGATTTTTTTTTTTTTCTGTTCTGTTTTCTCTTCACTTCTCGACAGCAGCAACCTTCTAGTGCTTCCTTTGGTCTAGTGCTGTGGAAATGATTGAATAAATTGAATGACTAGGAATAGGACTATGAGTTTGCCTTATATATAATTGAGCTATGCACTTGCATGTGGATACTTTTTCTACTTGAGGCTTGCGGAGTAGGTGAATCAATGTGTTTGGATATTACAAATGAATGAAGACCGACGCCAGTAAAGGGAAAATTAATTTGTGGTTGCCATAGGGATTCGCTTTAGCTTTTCTGTACGCAGTGTGGTCTGAAAGTAATGCCAATGCGGAGGAGATTATTGGTAGTACCATAAATGGTTAGGGTGGGTTAACTATCGTAAAAATCAGATATGGAGTAATGCACCTCAATAAATGGAGAAAACCTGATCATCTATCTCTAACAATTCAATTTTTCAAACCCACTTTTCTGGACATTTGAACATTTAGTACCCCTTACAGCGATCCGTTTGAGATTGCCCCCCTTTTAGGGGGGCTATACATATCTTTAAATCCCAAAATACGTTTCTTTTTATTATTTAACAATTTGTTGTCCATTTCAACATTTCGTGCACCTTCCGTTGATCATTTTGAGATGACCCCCCTTTAGGGGAGCGGGGGGCTATATCTTAAAATCCGAAAACACGTTTCTTTTTATTATTCGGATTGTTGAACGAAATTCTGTGTCAACTTTCAGGTATGTATCAGGTTCATCTCTACGCTGATTAGTCGAATAGTTTTTCCTGACCCCTTATGCCCAGTTTGCGAGGGGGTCATTTCGAAAAATACATATTTACGTCTTCAATTTTTGTTTATTATTCTAATACCGATGGGTTTCCACTGGCAAGTCTATCTTGTCTTTGATATCCAAATGTCCATGCTCTCTGATGATTCATTCTTCTATTTTTGGTACAACTTCGTATGTTCATCTTTGTGTGTCAAAGTATTTTCGTCTTTACTGTCATTCGTATAATCTTCTTACACTTCATGGCGTCTGGACATCGCTTGACATATAATCGTTGTTCTTGAAGTTTTCTAATGACGACGCAAAAAATGCTTCAAAACTTCCCTGATAATGTTCCATAAAAAGACAGAAAAAAACTTTAAACGAGTTAAAATCCTATGAGAATGTGCCAAGTGCCTTGATTCGTTAAGATGACCTCGTCTTCCTTTTTTAGTTGTTAACATTCAAAGAACTAACTTTTTTTTAAATCGTTAAAATTATAATTTCAATGACTCTCCGTTTGGATGAGAAACACTTACACTGTTTTCCTCTGTAAAGTGGTGACAGATGCATAGAAGCAACTATCGTGCTATTCTGCCCCACATCGCGTCTGTAAATATTTTACGATTGGTCCACTAAGTCTGAAAATGTACTCAAACATTAGATTACACAGTGGCGGATCTACCTTGGGGCCCAGGGGAGTTCCGAATCACCCCATCTTTCAATTTAAAGATATTCCATCCAAAACCACGTATTAAGCGGCATTTCCTTTCAAATCTAAGTCTGACAAGTTATTAATCCGACTGAGCAAGCAGTTAGTCGTGGAAGGCAGTTGTAGACACTGGAAATGGAAAACCGTCTTTAAAATCACTTTTGATTGCTGTTTATGGTTAAATGCGACTGGCTGAAGTAGGAAATATTCGTAGACTTCTTTTAAAACCTGTACGTTTGAGCTTTTTTATAAGATTCCGACTTTTAATGAGAAATATAAAATATTGGTCCTTCGAGCCGGATCATTTGCAATTAATTTGAACGTTTTCTCGGCACGATCTTCCTCTTTTCTGGCTTTTAACCAAATAACCATCCAACCCAATTCACTCCACCTTTCACTTGTGAACTACAACTTTCCACATGAATTCCCTGACTCACTTACCTATTTGCTCACTTAATCATTCAGTTTTCCATAGTTGCGCTCTCTTCATATACCTCAATTTAGATGACAGCTGCCACCGCCCCACCACAAACCACCAGAAAATGTAAACTCATGCGTCAGAGCGGCAGAGAGCTGGTCTGAGGTTAACAAACAATATCGTATACCCAAGGGAAGGGGTATTTAGCCCCAGATAACCTTTATCCGCCCAAACACACATGTCGCATGTCTACTGCTGTTCCTTCGACAAATGTGTGAATTTAACTAATATCCGAAGTTCACATGTTAGAGCCAAACTAAATACGATAATTAACTTTGTAAACCCACGATGGGCGGTGATGGTGCTTGGAAACTCACTCACTCTATTCCGTCCTCGTCCCCCCACTCACAATTTGCATGTGAAATTAATTTCATATGCGTAATGCGAGTGTTTACAAATTGAATAACATCACCATCATCATCATCATCGTCGTCGTCGTCATCATCGTCATCAGCAGCAGCAGCAGCCAGCACGACCAGAAGTGGAAGGTAATCATGCTCTCTACGACGACGACAACGACGAAGAAGCCACCTACAGATCAAATGACCTGCATGCAGTAGGAGTGCACTTCGTGTGTGTACATTTGAAGGAATACACAGCAATTCACACGTGTGAAGAGGAGACTCGCCTCTAAGACACGACGTGCTTCTCCTTCGCAATTGAATCACTCCCATAAGATAACATGTACACACAAAGCTGCTCCGCATCCTTCTTGTGGCTGAAGGAGCGTATACGCCAAAGTGCCATCGTTATATTTGGATACTACCACGAGAGATGCAAGTAAAATGATCATCGCCATCCATGCCCCGTGCGCCGCCATCATCCATCGAACTCTGACGACGACGATGACTACGACTACGACAACGATAAAATTAATTTAATTCGTTGTGTGTGCCAGTTTTCCTCTCTATCCCCTATATATATGTGTGTGTGCATGCATAATCCTGGCGCATGTAAACAGGATGTTGATCCAATTAAAATCTGTTTATTAGTAGGAAATTAATTGGGCTTCCACTACGTACTCTACTGATGCTATACTACTGCAGTCAACGACTTGACATTGGCATCCTTCAACCTTCATACTTCTGCCTTCCGCTTTTCGTCTCCCTTCAGCTAGTTAAGGGCACTCTGATGCAGTGGCAACAGTATCACTTAAATCTCTCGGATTGCATATGATTGCATTATGTTAGTGGTCCCCAAAGGTGTTGGGAATCCTTAGTTGGCCTAAATCGTTTCCAATTAAAATTGTTGTTGGAAAGTCTCTTGGAATCTTTGAACTGATTACAGGTGTCTGCCACAACTAAAACAATTGTGGGCCGTGTCTGTATAGTTTGATGGTGGTGGCTATGTGAAAAGAGCCCCCCCCTAAGCCCAAAACACATATTGATGACACATAATTAATTTGGATCTGTTGTGATTATATTCCTATAGCCGATAATGCTGGATGAGTCATGAGGGGCTTTGTGGCCTATCTGCACACGTAATCTATTCATTTTAGTATCTCTCTCTATATTTCTCTCTCTCTCTAAGTTAATCGTTTTGAAATTTCAATGAAATAAATTTTTGTTTTCTTTTTTATCTTTGCAGGGTCCTCCTCCACAGGGGCCGCTCAAATTCACAATTGTCGATACACTCGAACGGATAAAGGAGGAATTTAATTTTTTACAAGCACAATATCACACGTAAGTACTTTAACTTTATTTTTTAATTTAATTTACAGAAATAAAAAAAAAGATGAAAATTTGTAGATTTCTGTTTAAAAAAAAAAATTATCTAAAATAAAAAGGAGCAGCACTGAAAATGTCACTTTGCGATTTGACAGATTTAAACAAAGTGTTAACGTCGTATGGCTGGGTTTACTTTTATTTCCAAACGGAAATCTTATGATTTTGACCACAATTACGTCAACTGTAGCGATGTCAGTTACAGTGGCTAAATTAAACAAATGAGGTTATAAGGCATATTTTTGTTTGCGACATTCTTACATGTGACATTGATTTTCGCTTCAATATTGCATGTAGCTGACGACAGATTTGGCATCTTTATACTTCACGGAAATCAATATTTTAGCCAAATAATTCTACTGAAATTGTTGTCTACCGTTTAACCCGCGGTTTAGGTTGGACAGACCCGTAGACCAATACCACATGGGCTGCCTTTTCCGCGGTTCTATTTGGTCGTACACCACGAGTAGGTACACCAGAAAATCAATAAATAAATTTTGGTCGACGCCTTTTTCGTCGCTGAGATTCACGTCTTCGATGTTCTACCGGATTTCTGACTTATGGCGCACGGCCAAATGAGTACGCGAAAAAAGAAACTTGTGTGACATTGGCCCTAAGGTTGAAAAAAAAAGTTGCCTATGTCCTTCTTCAGGTCGCAGACTATCTCTTTGACATTACGATTGGCTCAGAGGTTTCGTCGTGAAAACGTAACAGACGGACAAGAGTAACTTTTGTATTTTTAATATACATATGTGTGGATTTAAGTGTTGGGCGCGTAGTGTACGACCGGCATAAGCCAGCTCTCAGATCGAACTTCTGTCGCGTGTCCACTTCAGCAGTTCATCAAAGTCTCCATAGGTATTGTCATCTTTCCGCCCTTTGAGTCGTAAGTAGGTACATATACCAAGCTAATGTAAACCTAGTGCCGAATTGTCTTATTTGTGAACGAACAATAGGCGAACTTACTTACTTAGGTGCCGCTACAGTCCGGGGTAGATCTAGGCCTCAACCAACACGCCTCTCCAGTTAGTCTGATCTTTAACTAACCGCCTCCAGTTGGGCACTCCAAGTTGTTTGATGTCCCCTTCCACTAGTGCGCGCCATCTAATGCGAGGTCTTTCTCTACTGCATTGTTCCTCCGGGTTGGAATCGATGACTTTTCGGGCTTAGAAAACTTTCGCCATCTTCGAAGACTGATACGTACTTTTCTGACCGGGTCGATGTCACTGTACAGCTTGTAGGGTTCGCTGTTAAATCTCCTCCTCCAAAGCCCGTCAAGGCAAATCGGACCAAAAATCACTCGAAGAAGTTTCCATTCGAAACGACCCAAGAAGCTCGTTATCCGACTTTGTTAAGGTCCATTCTGAGGGTCTTATGCAGTGAACGAAAAATACGTGTCAGAATTTGATTTCGTATCGTATTTAAAATCGACATACCTTTCTTCCTTCCGAAGTGGCGCACAGTTGTCAAAAAAGCTGTTTAAAGCTTAACCACTAACAGAATTTATTAACTCATACAGCATCTCTTGCTACCTCTGCGCTTTTAATGCATTGCGCTTTCAGGGTTCCTTCTAGATTCCGATTCGATCACAACTGTCAAAAAAGTTCCTAAAAGCTTGACCACTGATAGAACTTATTAACTCATTCAGCATCTCGTGCATCGTGCTACCTATGCGCTATTAATGCGTTGCGCGCTCGGAGTTATTTCTAGATTCCTCATTATATCACGAACTCTTCCCTGTGGTCGGCATCCTCATGCCTCTGAATTTGAAGGTGTATAGTTGGTATGAAGTCTGACGAAACATCCTGGGAGCATTATAAAATGTTATATACAAAAGTGTAGCTCATCTGAATTTTCAGTTGGGAGGTTTGCACAAAGAGGGAGTGACAGTGGATGGTAAAGAACGATTCTTATCCTAACCACAAGTCTATAGCCTAGCCAACTCCCCGCATATCTCTATGGATTTTGTCTAGACTTTCTAGACTTTGGAGGGCCGTCTCACTTCAAATTGGACAATGTTACTACCCAAAGCTTCGCCAGTTCGCCTGTCAATTGTTGTAACTTTTCATATGCTTCTTTAAGTTCTCAAAGTCTCCATCAGTCTTCCACCTCAATACTGTTCCTTAATAAAAAAAAAATGATTGTCGTCTCGCTGGTATACTTTGGCCGTTCCAAATGACTTGACGACAGGCTCCAGTTTTTCTAATGTATTTTTATATCAAGGAATTTGTAACGGGTTTAAAATGGCCCATAGAGTTTAAACAGCTATAGTTAAAAATATCAAGTGCTATCCTACATCGCCTTCGTCAATATTGGACTTAAATTTTGTAACTTCTCACGTCAGATTATCACTTCTAAGTCATATCATCACATTAAGCAAGCTCCCTGGAGTCGTCGTTTATGTTGAATACAGCGCTTAAGTGCAATCGGCTCATAAGATCAATTTCGGTTCGTGTATTCGCTATCAAATTGTCATCGACCGCAGAGGCTCTTATACTCGTTATTAAGTCAACTAACATCAATATTTGTATACAGTTTGGATGCCTATTGTTACTAAGCGCAAACTAGAAGACAAATTAATTTAAAAAAACAAAAAAATGGCCACAAAATGAAGGAATGACGGACTGATATCTATAGGCAAATAATAATAAAACTCTAAAGGACCATTCACATGAGAACGACCAACTACCTACGAACGAACGAATATTCGCAAGTTTTGACAGTCCGTTCACATGAACACTTTTCTATGTCGTGGCAGTTCGCGAATTTCAGCCATCAGTTTCTACCCGCAATGTCTAGTTTGAGGTTAAGTTCGAACGAATGTTTTATTCGCTAGTTTGTGGAACGCGAATTAAATGATGTGGATTGCGAATAAACTTTGACAATTCGTTCCAAGGGTGTTTTCGTTCGCGGTAAAAAGTTTGGAAATCGAAATTTCGTTATTTAAACTTTTTATAAACTTGTTTTCTTACTACATTTTGATGGGATAATTAATTGTCCTCCTGTTGGAATAATAAAATGTGCAATTTTCTGTTTATAAATGCATAAAAAGTGGTTAGTTCGTATTTCATCAATTCGTTCGTTCGCTCTCATGTGAATGGTCCTTAAGGGCTTTATTTGTAACCCAATAACGTGAAAACTACTTGACAGATTTTAATGAAACTTTTTTGGAACGTTTTTTAAGACTGTGAGAAGGTTTTAGGCTATATATGCATTTATTGCCACGCCTACTTTTGTTTAACCAGTGGGCGCAAACATACAAGCAATGGGTTGAATTGACACTGAAAGAGTCCAAGTCGCCTTATGGTTCTTAAATTTGATTTCAAGGTAAATAACCACCCACGACGATAAGTTTCTTACTCCTCGACTTCGGTTAAAAGTTGTGGGTTCGTGTATTAGGTGATTGTGAGCTAATGCCACAACCTTTTGGTGTACACACTAACCTTGGCTACTAAAACTGCCAAATTTTAGGTTATCATGCCAAAATACGATTCAAATAAGTTAGTTATTGAAAAAAGGTTTGACCATTTCTACGCATTAACTATTGGCTTACGTTTATTGAATATTTAAGCGAAATTCTCATTTTTGCGGCTAAAATCTCATGTGCTACTCCTATATTCAACAACTGGCGGAATTTCCATATATCCTCCTTTACAACCTCTCGAGGTTATCCCACATATACAAACATCCACTTTAGCAAACAAAGCACAAGTGCCTCACTTAACTCTGGCCATTGCGCGCACCTTCTGTTCAAAAGTAATTTCCAACCCTATCCTTATTATAGCTCAATTATACCGCCAATGTATACAACCACCTATCACTTGATGACTTAATTTCCCACCCAAATATTACACCATAGCCGCAGTTCAGAGTTGTTAATCATTTTTGTTTAAGCACATAAATCTCTGCGTGTAACCAGCTTAAAATTCTCGCTATCGCCGCTCATAATCCACTTTCGATTAACCAACAAAAGGTTGGTTTTCCGTTGGAAATTATTTTAAATATTTCGTTTTATTTTTTATCCAATGAAAAAAAAAAAAGAGAAAGAATACAACACTCAACGAACCGTCGCGACCATAAAAACAGATCCACGAGGTAATTATGCACTGAACATCCATATCTCCCACATATACAGACGTACACACGTGTGGCGGTGGAACTTTTGTAGAATCCGCCACAACGCGTTGCAATTAAAACCCACATACATGTACAGCACGCAAATATTTTCGGTAAACGATGTTGTGGATTGAGAGCGGATACCTACCTACGTGTACCTATAGCCGGCCCATCCGAATGCACCACACCACAATGTGGGAACAGAATCATTTTCATACCAACACAACACAAAACTGGTGTGTTGCGGTGTGCAAAACGGAGAGGGGTGGTGGTGGTGTGCAGAGAACACGCCAGCGTGTCCGGCGGAACGATTACTCTCAGTAATGAGATTCACATCTCATTATCGAGGGTAATTGTCTGGTGAAACGCAACGGCAACAAAAACGAAATTAAATTAACGAATTGGTAAAGTTGAGGGTACTGTGCGGCAATTCCCTGGGGGTATGTTAAGGGCGCACAGATGGGGAAGGGTGGTGGTGGCCTATACGGACGGAGTTTTGTGTAGGGTAAGGTTGTTTTTAAAAGGCAAACATGTGTAAGATTGAGGGTTAATAGAGATTTCAAGGCTATTTGGTGCCCATAGTTCCTGTGAATCATTGAACCTTTTGTCATATAGTCGTACCTCGATGTCCCGCTCCAGAACCTGTTTAATAATTATCTGCTTCATTCTCGAACAAAACAACCACCTTCTAAACCCCAAATAGGCTTACTCTTCTGTTGGGCAAGTTTTTGACAGTTCATGTCTGCCACAAGTCTTCAAGAAGACGGAATCTTCTATAAGACAAATCTTCTAAAGGTAATACCTGAAGTTGTAAGTAGGTATAGGCTTATGTGACTTCTACGTCCAGTTGGAGTTTGTAAAATATTTTCTCTGCGCTCCAGTGTCCATATAGCCTATTTTTTTCGCTCCCCAGACGTCCACAATGTCGCTTGTATTTTTGTTTAGCCTTAATTGAAGAACTTTACGATCTTGTGAGTTACTTATCGTGAGAACAAGCACTCATCGATATCCAAAAAACCTTGTTATAAAGTTGCTTCTACTGATTTCAGTAGGAATTCCCAAGTGATGCCAACAGATGGCGTGGAAATAGAAGATCGAACAAGTTTTCGAGTTTCGATTCAAGCTTTCAGGGACGACGTTACCTCTTTAGATGCTAAATTGCGGCTGTCTTCTGTCTACTTCTTGGTTTCGGTCTGACCTTTTTGACGATTTTTCAAATCTGCTCTGAAAACTTACCCCAGAGACGCCAATAGATGGCGTTAAAATAGCCTATCTAACTGCAGAGGCTCTTACTACTAGTATCCAGTGATCCAACTTCAATATCTGTATACTCTTCCGGTGCTTGTTTTAAAAAAGGTAACTACAGCCCAAATAAGATGCGAAATTATAACTTGAAAAATCATTAATGTCAAGAAAAGCAAAGTGAGGGAATGACGGACAGACAATTGCCTTTAAAAGTTTGATATAGTGGCCTGACAGGTACTAAGTCGCCATGTGTTTCTTAAATTAGATTTCAAACTCGCCGTCAATATAGATGGCCACTGTGAAGCTTTCATGATATAAGGCTTCTTCGAATGCGGAGGCCTTTGGAATAAGGTAAAGATTTTACAGATTACAAGATTCAAAGAGCGACCCAAGATGTTCGCCCTTTAAATGTAAAATTACGGCCAAAATGACGCGACAGACCAAAAAATATGTTAGATACTACTCCCGTTGGGAACGAAAGTAAGTCAACAAAATCGATTCGCCCTTTCGGAGTCAGTCTTTAATTAGACACATTCATAGATTCCAGACAGGGAATGGTTTTCTGGAGGACACTCGGAGATTAAAAGAAACCCTCCAAAACCCTTAGAGCAGGGACGATTATAAATGTACGTTGAAGTTTTTAAAAGAAAACTCATAGCAGAGCTGTGGCTTAGTTCTCGTAACAAAAATAGGTCTTAGTTGAGGAATCATATAACAAAAATGTCAAATAGTACGAGAAACGTCACGACAATAAGACACATCCCATAACCGTTGAAAATCAAAGCTTCGTACTCATCGAGCATCTATGGAGCCAAAAAAAGTCGAGAAGGCGAAGGAGCGGCAATCTAATATGGAGGCAAACTCAACCTCTAGACATCCAAATAGGGAACCTAGCACCACTAAGAAAGCCAAACCTCAATCCTGTCAAGTTTGGCAACAAATCCAGCTCCCAATATAATTCGAGGTAGATCATTGTAATCGATAAATGAGGCGATTGAAAATGACTCATCCAGATCACGCGCACGGCTTTAGTTTTGACTAAAAAAAAAATCTGTACTCACTAGCGAAGCTTCCATTACACATGTCACGAATCGTGTCATTCCGTGACATGTTGACGTTACTTTGACGTCCATATTTGTTTTGAAGTGGTCATTCTGTATCTGATCGCCGATCACTATTGACATTGTGTTATCTGGTGTCAATTGGATGTTCATACCCTCACGAATGACGCCTTTATGATAATCTGATGAGTGAATTGTTGTCCCATGAGCATGTCAAAAATTGACACTTTTCATGACACGTGTGATCATGGCTTGAGAATCGTTTTTGACCTCTAATGAAACTGTCATTTGTCGTAAAATTCGCACTATTTGCATGGAGCTAAGCTAATAAGCGAACTTGAAAACCGATTAAAAGGCATTTACATTAACTAACCACTGTCCAAAACGCACAATTTCAGGCGTCGTTCGAAAATCATAAAGTCGCCGGCAATCCCTCTGAGATCTAAACCCTAGATCCACCATCCATTGTCATTTTCCCCGACGTTAAATATAGCCCCTCATAAAAGTCATGTCAACTAACCAACTTCTTCTTTCGATAGATACCTACTTCCACTTCAGCGGTCCAATAAACGCTGGCTTTGAGTATATCTCCTGCCCTCCATTAACTCTAAATGACCCTTAAAAACCCCCTAACACCAATAAACAGACAATACCCCCCCCCCATCCTCGCCAAACTGTATAATAATATCTGAGGACAACAAAACACCAAACTCCCATTAAATCTCACTTTCAAAATTCCCTGCCATGATAGGCTACAAAAAAAAAAAAAAAAAAAACAATAACACCAATTCCAAAAGCGTGTTGAGTTGTTTTTTTTGTTGTTTTCCCCATTTTTTTGTGTGCGCTTTTTCCAGTGGTAAGTTTGTGGTTAACTGGTGCGTGCCTGTCTACCTTTCACACGCGGTTCACTCTGGCAATTCCAATATACCGACCCCACCCACAATTTACCTAGCACCTTGCTGCTCGCACAACTGTAGCAGCACATTATTGCCCCACACGCAGTTAATGCGGCGGAAATCGTGATGACTCTTTTTCGTCGTTGGTTTACTCTGAATTGAATATTATTATTGCAGTATACACCCCTGAGCGGATTACCACCCTCTTGTCTGACAATGGGACGCAATTTTACGCATATGGAGTTTTATTATGGGATTTACAGAGGTTTTTTTTTTCCTTGTTAATGGTGCGAGAATGATGTTCCACACGCAGCATGGTGCGTACGGGTATCCGTATACGATTCCGACATCATCGCGCCAATTAATAAAAATAAATAAATTTCACTTATACGGGGTAATTATTGTTTTCGAGAGTGTGTGCGGGTGGTTTTTGGTTTACACTGTGGAGGATGTGATCACTTGGCGTATTGGATGTGTGGATTTTGGAAAAAAGGCATGTTTTCATGTCTGGTGCGGGAGGGATTGAGGTTATGGGCCGTTGCGGGTGGCTCCCGACGGTCAATTGATAATCATTTAATTGGGATACGAATGCCGTTGCGGTGGTATACACAAAATGATTATTATTTAATAAAATATCTGCAAATAATTATAGAATCAACTGATTGTTGCCAGACATATCGTTTGGGGGTAGGGTTTTTTGTTTGTTTTTTATTTAACTGGTCATAGGGTGCGTTTGAATGCAGTTGAATATACTATACTGGGAAATTGAGCTCTAGAGCGCTCCCCATTGACTGTAAAATTCTGGCGGGCATCATATTTGAAGAAATCTAAGCAATGATTTCCACTTATTTAGGTGGCGCTACAGACCGCCTCTCCAGTTAGCCCGATCTTGGGATAACCACCTCCAGTTGTGCACTCCAAGTTGATTGAGGTCCTCTTCCACTTGTGCGCGCCACCTGAGGTAAGGTCTTCCTCTACTACGTTATCCCTCCGGGTTAGAATCGAATACTCTTCGGACCGGAGCGTTGATGTCTATAGGTTATATATGTCTTAGCCCTCTTAGTCGACTGATACGTACTTTTTGACTAGTTCGATGTCGATGTACAGCTCGTAGAGTTCGCTGTTAAATCTCCTCCTCCCAAGCCCGTTAACGCAAACAGGACCGAAAATCACTATTCCACTGAGGAACTCAGTTCCCACCTAGTGGGAAATAAAACCACTTTCGTGAAGTGGACTTAGTTCCCATGTAAGGTGGGATATAAATTCCGAAAAATCTGACTGGTTTTGTTAACCTGCACCGTCAGTATCATCAACGTATGAGTAGTAAGAAATACTTTTGGAAAATTGTGCCCCTGGCGTTGGCTTACGAGTTTCGCAGAATTTTCTATGTTAAAAAAGTCACATGTGTCAGTGAATCGCCTCGTCTAAATCATTTTTTGACATCAAAGGTCTCGGTGAGCTTGTTTCTGACCTTTATAGAGTAGCGAGCGTTCTCAAATAATGTCACTCTCCACATAAAGCACACCAAACAGTGACCTTGAGGGGATGTAACGACGTGGAGTCTAAACAACTGCTTCTGGATTTTTTTCACCTCAAATCTGTCAATTCTGCTTTTTAAGATAGCTCTTGAACCAAAAATTAGCCCCATCGCTAAATAAAATTTTACGCGCGGCATTCAATTCACAAATCCTCGTTGCGTGCTGATCCAATCGCCAGACTTATCTGAGCATAGCATTAGCTCAATCTCACGTAGCGCCATCTTGTGGGAATCACCTCACTTTAATATCGATTTTCTAAAGTTTTGGCAACATAAATTTGAGTAGGATGGCTCTATAGGGGTCATCATTGACGGTTGCGCAGTTATTGCCTCCTCTTTCTGAGGAAATAAGGTCCATTCCGCATAAACCGTAACACCCAGGGAGTTTTTTGGAACGATACGTGCTTCCAAGTAACACTTGTGAGTTGTTCTCGCACCATGGACTGTAAATTTCTTTGTTAATAAGTTCATTCATCTAGAAGTGCGCCTCGTCTAGTCTAAGAAGATGATTTTTTGGCCAAAATCAGAATTATCTTTCAAGGGCCCAAGCACACAAGGTTCGGTTAGGGCAGATGGGAGTGACTATCAGAGAGTGTCGCTATCAATATTCAATAGAATCTGCTGAGTTTTAAAAATTCTCCCGATTTTTTCCGATCCAACTTTAAAACCCTGTGTCCTTTTAAAGCAAGGCGCCTACTCAAGTGGTGAGCAAGTGTCGTGGTGATCAAGTAGCAGGTGGCATAGGAATGGTGAACAACACGGAATAACGGCGAGTGATATGAAAGGGATTAAACGCTTACTGAAGTGCCAAACAGCGTATGGTGGCACCGCTTCATCTGTTCTTAAAATGTCATCTTACGTTGATATCTTGGTCGTATCGTATATGCCAAAATTCACGTCGTTACCAGTGTCTACAATACTACAATTCTAAAAGGGATATACCTCTACAAATCCAATTTGCCCGCAACCGCTGTCCACTCGAAAATTTACCTTGTCCGAGATAACTGGGGCCAAACTTTGCATCACACCACCTGGTGTCAGATCACGTAAAATAAAAACGATCGAACGACATCGTTTTCACTAAAGCTGTTTCTATCATATCTGTGACAATATGCAGAAACTATAGGCTTTAGCGATTTCACCTGCCACTTGGTCACCACGCCACTGCCACACCACTTCAGTGCGCGCCTTGCTTAAGTGTAACCATCTTAGTTCTGCTGTATTGATGGTTTTATCGACAATAATTCTCTTAGCCGCTGCACTTGGTGATCTTCAATTATATCATTTAGTGAGAGCTCTCCTTGTTTTTTTTTTGTTGTGCCAGAACGTAAGCTCTTCCATTACTAATTAGTTCAGATTTGGTGACGTAGGAATCAAGCCCTTAAGCATAGCCTCACTATCAACGTGGAGATAGAGACATTCTGGTTGGATATTGATCATATTGATAGTTCTGCAGTTTTGAGTGCGGCCAGAACTTTTGCCTGCACTGCATGTGTCCGGAAGTCTCAGAGGCATACACGGTATATATCTTTAGAGACTATAAATTGTCATCTTGGGTTACTAATCCATTATCTAATTAAAATAAAACAGCCAGGGAAGAATCACAAGATTGAACAACAATAACTATCAATGCTCTTGCTCGATCGTATAAGCGCTACACATACGCTCCGTTTTTACAGCGCTGAAAAAGTAATAGCACTGAACGCAGACTTTAAGAACACTTCCTAAGTCAATTCAGTTCAGTGTGTAGCGAGAATTATAAGTTGTCCAAGTTGCTAGTGCTGGGTTTCAAATTAATTGTAAATTTATTTACTTTTAATAAATAATAATAATATAAGTTGGCCTGCTGGTGGTAAAAAGAAATTGAATTGGATTGCAACCGTGCGTCGAGTTGGGTGTGCGTTCTGGAGTTATTGAATTGTCTCACTTCCCAACAACAAGAATTTCGTTTGTAAAGTTTAATTAAATAAATCTTATAGTTATTTAAAAAATTGTATCATTTTGATGTTCCTCACTTCGAGTTCCTCATTGTCTTGTTGGTGGCTTATTTTCCTGTAAAGTGAACACACTCTTAAAAAATCCGGCGAGCACCTATACAACTCCGCTCCAACTGTGGCAAATTTTTGTTTCATATTAATTTCTAAATGGTCACTTCCAACTGTCAAAACTTTAAGCCACAAAATTTGTTTTTGCGCAAACACGGTTATGTAGTTCTACCACATTTGTTTTCTTTGTCACGATTATCATATCCACCCCCACCCCATCTACTATTATCGTTGACGAATGAACCCATCGTTGCGTTTATGTATACATTTTGTGCATTGGTCTGTAAAGCTACTGTCATATGTTTTCACAAGCGGAAAATGTCAATAATCATTGAGTAAAAATTAATTCAAATTGAGCGCCGCCGCACGTTGTGCTTAATTTTCAGAAAATACTGTTGGATTGAATTGGGTTGGGTTGTTATTGGGCGCGGGTGAGGGACAGATTGTTTTACAGTGAAAAAGCATAAAATGACCGATAAACACGAAATTGATATTTTTTTTTTAATATAATCATTTTTTCCCCCGATTTAATTAGCATTGCTGTGTTATCGATGTCATTTTTCCCTATCCATGATTCCAAATACATAATTATATTTACCCTTGTCAATTGTTTTTCTATATAAACTGACAGGTGGTAGATATTTGCTTTGTTTACACGCAAAATTGATACTACTCCTTAAATAATTACTAATGGTCATTTTGTTTCTATTTTCAGATTAAAACTAGAATGCGAAAAGTTAGCAAATGAAAAAACAGAAATGCAACGTCATTATGTGATGGTAAGTCGGATTTTTTTTTTAAATATTCTCATTCATAATCCTTTAAATTAATTTAGGGGACACAAGAATGATTTATCTCTATATCCTCAACTAATTCGTTTAAAAAGCATCCTTCAGAGACGAAGGGAAATGAAATGAGAAAAAGTAAAGAGAAACACCCTTCTTTTGCATAATTTTGTATCACTTTTCTTTCAATTATACCCTTTTAGAGAATTCACCCCAATTCACCCCTAAAGGGGAGACGACAACAGAATGAAAAAAGAAAAGAATAATAATGAAATGAAAGGACACTCTCACGTCTCAACGCCCGGTAGGATAGGAATTCATTTCTAGATCATCACCCCGTGAAAGAAAACAGGCAAAAAAAAAAAACGTCTCCCTTTCTGTGTTGTTTCGCCACCATCCCCCCGCTCTTGCATCATTATCCTCCATTCCGTGAAATTTTAATTTAAATTAAAATTCCAAATCAAGAAACACACACAGAGGCTGTATGATAATGCGCGCCGCCCTGATGGGGCTTGCTGGAAAGAAAACCCTTACGTAGGCGGTCATGAACAAAGAACACAAAAAAAAACCCAACTGGGGGGTAGGGGTTACTCGACAAATAATGAAAGTAGGTAGAAAAAGAGAGACAAACAACAAAAAAAAAAGGAAGCTGAAGGGCACTGTGTGACAAAGTGGTTGCTTGACTGATTCCAAAAGTGTACAAACAGCATCGCCTTCCACACCCACCTGGCATTGTGCTCAATTTCCTGCTTTTCTTATGTTTTTTTTTTTCCTTTTTTTCCCTTATTTTTTTTTTCTTTGGCAGCTGTTAGCTTTTACATCAACATTCCAAGTTGTTTCATGCGCATATAGGTATACAGATCCACCCAACCCAATCTTCTTCGAGTGGTAAACCTCTCTTCTTCTTTTGATGCTATCCCCCCAAGAGTTATTCTTCTTGTTTGTCCTTTATTGCTGGTGCTTAACTCTGTACCTACTCAAATGGTGGTGTTAACGGAGGAGGATTGCGAGTAGGTTTCGGGGAGTAAAGAAAAAGTCCTTCGACACTGCTGAAAAGAAATTACTTAATTACGTACCCAGGTTCAGGTAGTTAAAGAAGGCGCACATGAATATAGCAGCAGAAGAAAATAAACCACTGAGTCCTATGTGTGGGGTAATCCTTGTTGTATCCATGGCAAGCAAAGCGATGAGTACTCAAACTCATACTTTTCATCGTGCTTTATGCACATGTTTGAGGTTACAATTGGGCTGCGCATAGGTAGATGGTAGGATTAAAGAGGCACAAAGACGGATTAGAGGCGAATGAAGGCACAGCTGATAAGTTCTTGCAGTGCAAACCGACAGTCGAAGCGAGAAATAAGTGAACACAGGAGGAGAAGGTTGCGCTTTTGTATATACTAGGAGCTAGAATGGTGTCGTCTGGCAAGTTTTAAGTGCTATAATTGGAGGATTCGCAATAGATAGGTAGATGAGTGAATTGTATGTGGTTTTGAGAGGATTTTCGCATTCTAATTGCATCAGGATATAGTACCACTGTGACTGGGAGGATGAGTTGGGTTTTAAGATCATTTAAAATGACTATCAACATCCGGAAATTAGAAATATTGGAAATATTAGAAACTACGTGTTTTTGGGATCAAACATTATCGACATTTGGGCGCAGTGGCTCAGTGATGGATTAGAGTGAAGGTTTCCAGGTTACACTGTAAGAAAAAAACACCAATTGCCTTTTACGGTCTTTTCCACTGCGTCGCCTGCCTCTCGCATAAAATTGTAGGTCCTTCGCATTGGTCCCAAGAATAGAATTCGTCAATCGTTCTCAAGTGTTGCCTTAAGATATGAATGAATCGGACCTCCCGTGTCCATAAAATATTTCTTCCTCTTAAAATTTCATTAAAGTCTGTTCTTAAATTCTAAAATTTCAGCGAAAATGTTCCCAACCTTTGTTCTTTGAAATTCTGAACTCACGATAATGCTTCTCAGAATCTTTATCTACCTACCTAATGTAGGAAATTTCATTGAAGCCCGTTCATTAGTTGTTTAGTTTAAGCATTTCAGCGAAAAATTTAGCAAAATTTTATTCTTCGAAGTCTGAACTTACGAGAATTCTTCTCAGAAACATTCTCTACCTAATGGAAGAAATTTCATGAAAATCCGTTCATTCGTTCTAAAGTTTTAGCATTTCAGCGAAAACTCAGCAAAATGTTGCCTTTACAATAATTGATCTTCAAAATCTGAACTCTCGACAGTGCTTCTCAGAAGCTTTATCTACCTACCTAATAGGAAATTCATTTCAGCGAAAACTCGGCAAAAAGTTGCCTTTACAATAATTGTTCTTCAAAATCTGAAGTCTCGACAGTGCTTCTCAGAAGCTTTATCTACCTACCTAATGGAAGAAAATTCATGAAAATCCGTTCATTAGTTCTAAAGTTTTAGCATTTCAGCGAAAACTCAGCAAAATGTTGCCGTAAGAATAATAGTTCTTTGAAACCTGAATTCTAGATAGAATATCTGATCGTCTTTGTCCATAAATCTTTTCATGAAAAATCTACAAACAAAAAATTAATCAGTTTGGTTATTTGTCAATTTTAACTTGTCAGCGAAAATCAGCGAAATTTTAAATAAAAAATAAAAGAGCGGAAAGGTTTTAGTCCAACTCTAACTGAATAAGTAAAACTAATATTGGTATTTATAAGACTCAGTTGTCCTTTTCGTCTTAGCGAAAATTGAGCGATATTCATACAGCGACTTTTGGAAGAATCTTGCACTGGTAAACTAAATAGGCTTTTAAGAGTATTTTCTTGATGTGGTTTGGACAACAAGGAAGAAAGTTTCTGATTGATGATCTGAAGTTCTACAATCTTAGCGAAAACTCGTCGAAAGATTGCGTCGTGGCTATTGCTTTTTTGATGTGTATTGGAAAAAAAATAACTAGTAAAATTGATGTCGCGACTTTCAAGTTCTTAGCGAAAGACCACCAGCCATCAATCAAACTGGAATTTTTAATTGATGAATGGTGGTTCATGTGTTGGCTAATTGTTGTCATTTTATATTTGGCAATCCCTTTCCTCAGCAACCTCCTATTGACCCGTTTAAATCAACTACCAACAACTCCAAGACCACTTCGGATATAAGTGGTCATGAATATTTCCGCCAAGCACCTATTAGCCAAGCCCTACACCCGCTTAAGCTCTCGCTCAACACAACCTCGGCTCATCTCGCTAACACTGCACTCTTGTCCAACACAAAAGTTGTATAAGTTTTTCCTTTAATTTACTTTTTCATCAGGAAAAGCAGGCACACTCGCAACACCCCTTTGGTCGTTGTCATCCTTTTCAAATACACTTTGCTCGACACTTGTTTCTTAGCTCATACCCAGCACCCAGCAAGCGCAACACCCACTTGGCTAATTTCGAATGCAGAAACTTTCTCCACTGCGACTGTATGTATACGGACCAAGTACAACTTTATTGTTGCGCTTCACTTAAAGTTAATTACAACGGTTTTCCATCTTTTTCCTTTTTTTGTTTTGTACCTACTTCAGTTTGTGTCGTTTTTGCACATTTCCCAGTAGTACTCGACTCGTAGGGCTGTGCAATTGGTATGACGTGTCCTTACTGAGTAAATAAAGTAATGGCGTCGAGGATTGTACAGAGAAAAAAAATATATATATATTTTAAATAACCAGAGGGGTTAAACCCCTACAGCAACAAGAGAAGACGAAGTAGAAAAATAAGTGCGAAAGTATACAAATTTGTTGATGGTCATGCTTGTGTTTTGTTTTCAGTGTTCTTTTTCCCTTAATCATTTATTCAAGAGGACGACTCGCTGACTGCCAAGGGTTGCAGTTGGGAAATGTTTTTTTTTTTTTTTTCGTAATAAATGAAAAAGCAAAAAAAGAAGAGATGAAATGGGAATTTGCATATTTAAATCGCTTTATCTTGATATAATAAAAAAAAAATGGAAAAAGAAAGGGACCAAGTATGGTCTCCTGTGGTATTTCATAAAAAAAAAAAACTGAATTGCCTGAGATAGAATGCCATTGTTTGTGGGCACTTTAAATTTCCATTGGCTTGGTGTAAGAGTCGGGCAACTACTATTTGAAGAACAATCTGAGGATAAAAAGGATTTATGAAAATTAGATATCGACAGGAGGTGCGATTTCCTGTTATATGAGCGAAACGAGGTTCTAGTTTAAATTATCCAGTTTTAGCAGATGTACAGGGAGATTGTTAAAAGTTGTCTGTTGAGGCTGTAATTTAATTAAAACAGGATTATTTATGTCTGTATCTTTAATATCTCCAGTTGGATGAAGGGGTTGACATCATTCTTGTTATAGGCCTAAGAATGGCCGTTTTGCAGTAAGTCTCGATAACATGTGTTCCAAAAGCAATATATAAGAAGGTATAGAAGGGATTGAAGTTGCAACTCATTTGACTTAGACAACAACTTATAAGTGGTAGACCAGGCCAGGGCAATTATTTCCAACAGTGTACTCTAGTTTTTAGAAAATGGTGTATTTGCTGTGGAGTTCCTGGAGGGTGTCCAGAAATAAAACGTTCGGTGTGCTAAAAGTGATTTCATTGACTGTTTCACTTTTATTCCGTTCTGGGCGTTCGTTGTCTTAAAATTTCAGACCAAACGAACACTAAACATCCACCATAAATTTGCTAACGTCGGGGCCCAAATGAACGTTCAGTTCTAGCTAGTTGTAGGTGGGACTTCCACTTTAACAGTGTTCTCCTAGATATTTAAGGAAAAACAACCTTGCGCTTCGCTTAGTCGTCGCACTTTTATTGCGATCCAAGTCTATTATTCAAATTCGAGACCGGGGGAAGATTTTTATCATGGGACTCCTCCAAATGAACGTCTAGTTCTAACTAGTTCACTTCTAAGTTCCAACTAAGCCCCGAAATGGGTTTTAACCAGGTTTAATAAGAACTACAGTTTAACTAAAAAAAAAATCCTTTTAAGTTCTCCTCTGAATAGTTCATAATTCTTGGTTCTAATCACGTATCTTTTAAAGCAATGGTTTTAGTTAGTTCTGGGTGTGAACTACTCTCTAAGAGCCGGATTGGTAAAAAGTCATTAATATGATCCTACCCAGCTCTAACTCGACTAGTTGCGGCTTCTTACCTTACTTTTTCGAAACAGTAGCAGCATCAAATAGTAGGAACTACAACTGAATGCAAACAGTTCATATTAAGTTCTGCCCTAAATTGCTCGGACGTGATCTTAAAATTTGGGCTTAAATTATATAAACTTAAGGCGATAGTTCTAGTTAGTTCAGCTGAACGCAAACAGTTCATAATAAGTTCTGTCCAAATTTTCTCGGACGTCATCTTAAAATTTGGGCTAAAATTATGTAACTTTAAGGAGGCTATAGTTCTACCTAGTTCTGGCTGTGAACTACTCTCTAAGAGTCGGATTGGAACAAAAAATGTTAACATGCTCTTCGTCAAATATAGTCGTTTACAACTCGACTAGTTGCGGCTTCTTATAGTAAGAACTACAACTGAACGCAAGCGGTTCATAATAAATTTTGCCCTAAATTGCTAGGAAATCATCTTAAAATGTGGGCTATCATTTTATAGCTATAAGGCGATAGTTCCAGCTAGTTCTGACTGTGAACTTGTCTCAGAACAATAACATCAACATCAAATATTAAGAACTACAACTGAACGCAAACAGTTCATAGCAAGTTCTGCCCTAAATTTCTCCTAAGTCATCTTAAAATGTGGGCTATAATTGTATAGCTATAAGGCGATAGTTCCAGCTAATTTTGAATGTGAACTTGTCTCATAACAATAACATCAGCATAAAATATTAAGAGCTATAGTTGAACGCAAACAGTTCATAGTAAGTTCTCTACAAAAAAAAGTTCGGACATTATTTTAAAAATTGGTTTATAATCACATAACTTTTAGGACGATTATTCTAGCTAATTCTACCCCTCTTTGCCCCACTCTAAGTGACCAATTGAAATCAAATAATGTATTAAAGTTACTTCATAAAAACTTCTGCAACTATTTAATGAAGTTGACCCACGTCAAATAATTTTTAATTCCGTTCCATCTTCCCGGGTGACATCGATGCTACTCACGACTTTCTCATCAAAGTAATAAAAACTTGCCACCATCCGCTTTTCATTTATTTTACACCTAAATTCCCCAAGAAATGCCAACTAAGTACGTACACAACCTCTAACCCTAATTATCCCCTAAACGAAATAATAATTTGCCCTACCGCGCCCCCATCCCTTAAATCACTCATCATCATCCTGCTGGTAGTTCCGCCCGTCGCGTCGGTCGGTCGCTTGCAAAAATATTATTATTCCCCCATCGAATGAGAAGCAGCGAGTTTTATGAAACTAGCAACTCCCCCCAAACACCGGATATTATCCTCAGCACACACATACAGGCGACGACTGTGCTAGCATAATTATTTTAATCAGTTAATTCCACACCGACAACGCCACCGCATTAACCGCCACCGCCACACCGCGCCCAGCCGCCAAACTAACCAAACTTTTGCAAATCAACCCAAATGAACGTTGCCACCCGCGCGAGAGCAGCCCACTACAATTCCTGCCGCCCGACCCGCCGCCGGCTTTAACACGGAAAGTTAAAACTTTTCCCTTTTACAACACACGATAAAATGGGGTTGTGTGTGGCATCTTTTTATATACTCCAAACTATACACTCACTCACACCTTCTCAAGTGGAAAACAGAAATTTCACGCGCGAAAAACCCAAGGGATATATTTTCAACTAGAAAATTGTGATTATTAAGCGTGTGTGGGTTTGCGGGAAGAAAACTTAAGACAACTTGCACCAAGGCAAACATAAACTTGGAATAATGGAAATTTCATCCTAAATTACTAACTTTCGATAAACATTGTCTACCCCATAGACTCCTTCTCCTACTTTCCATAGTCGCACCCCCAAAATGAAATTGACTTTGTCGTCGGGCTTATGGGGGTTTGGGGGGTACTGTTCTGAAAATAATATGTTACACGCTACCTGTGTTAACAGTAATTACTGCAACCCCCGCACACTTGTATAGTGCTATACCCCACAATGACCTCGCTTTGAATTAAATGATTGCCATGCAATTAAACACGAAAAACAGAAGAGAACTACATACAACAACACTACAAGCAATGTTATTATTCTGCAAGTGTTATTAACGCACAATATAGGGCTGTTTAGTATGAGTGTGTGTGTGTGTGTGCGGATGGCAACCCGAACCACCACCCACCCACCACAATTAAGTGAATGGTATTACTGAAGAAGCGAGACAAGTCCTTTCGTTTTCCCATTTTTATCAATTAGTATACACGTGTAACATCGTTTAGGTGATCAAAAGGCCAGTTAATTGCGAGGGGAGAAACATTGTGTGTGTGTGGGGGGGTGTGTGGGGGGGTGTGTGTGAAGGGTAAATGGCTCTCACACACAGGTGGGTAGAGATCTGAGTATAATGAATAATAAAAGAGCGAAACGAAACATATGAACAAAGTTCAGAAGTGTCTATTTGGAACACAAAGTGGCAAATGGCAATTACACAGAATGCTAATGCCTTCAAGTTAAACATTTACCTAGCGATTAGGGGTGTCAATAATTTACCAGAGGGATAATTAAAAGAATAGATCGACATAAATGTATCGAAGACAATTTAAAATCGGTCACAATTCGTAGAATAGTATAGTTTGATGGAAAGTGCGTTTTAATGAAAGTTGACTTTTAAGTGACAGTTAATGTGTCAGTAGAGCGAACGAAACATGTCCACGTTAGAGTGCACACCAGTCAGATATTAGGAAAAAGTACTAAAAAGGATTGGACACAGATAAAACTCACTGGTGACTTTTAATTTGGACGTAACAACTAATCGTTGAATGTGGAAAAGTAGGAACGCTATAACTGTTTCCCGATAGACCTCCAAAACCAACAGCTCAGTGCTAAAATTGCAAGTCCGAAAGCAGCTTCCAGTTCAGTCTCGACAAATGTAAGAAAAAATCATTCAGCAAAGAGCTGTATAGTAAAAAATCCTAAAAGGATATCCTTGTTCAGACGCTCATTGTCATACGTGATCTGTCCCCAAGACCTATCAATAACTTAAGCTCAAGCTTATTGGTGAGTAGCCTCTGACAATATTATTGCGAAATGAACCAACATTTTTTGCAATTCAAAAACGTTGTCATCAGTGACTGATGAACGATGAAGTTTATAACGATGTCACTAGTGTCAGTCACTAGTGACTGCGTGAAGTGGTGCCTTGGGATTGTAATATCCGCAAGTCTTTTCCTCCAGGCATTTGATTGATTTTATTGCTTTTCTTAGACGATTTCGACAAATGGATGGGATTTTTGTGAATTCAGTCCAGAAGTCACTAGTGACTGCATTAACTGTCGCTTTTTGAAATAATTATATATTCAAATCAAAAGGCGTTTTATTGGGGGCCATGTCGTGTCATTTCTTTTCTCAACACCACTTCAAAAAATGATGAAATTTTATCAGTTACTTTAACTTCATGGTGTGGCGCCACAATTTGCAAAAGTTTGGTGAAGATGATGACTAAGCTTACTCTGTCAAACGATTCAAAGCCCTTGCTAGAAGTAAAGACACCTTTTATTGCTCACCGAGAAAATAACGACAGGTTCTGGTCACCAGTGAGTTTACTCCCTACCAGATTAACGCGACCCTTTTGACTTCGAAATCAGGTCTACAATACGCGATTTCTGACAAATCATGATGGAAGTCACTAGTGACTAGTGAGTAACAAAAAGTTTTCAAGTCAAGAATAAATTCAAGAAATGAATAAAGTTTAGCGGAGTAAGCATTACCACCACACCACATCGGGCGAAACGCATTTAGAGTTGAGGCCACTTAAATGTTTCATAATAGTCACTAGTGAGTTTTCGAAAATGGATACAAAACTCCTAATCATGTGATACTTACTCCCTGATTGTGAATTTTTCAACTCAAACGTCTACATGTAATCATATCTTTCTAATCAGGTCTACGAGAATATTAGCGCTAAACTACTAATGCAACAGAAGTCACTAGTGAGTCAGCGAAAATCGGTGCAAAACTAATGATCGTATAGTGGATACTAACTACTCTCAGAACTTTGAGTCTTCAATTCAGGTAAACGCATTTCTAATACAATCTACGGTATAAAATGTCTGGTTAAATGGAACGAAAGTCACTAGTGAGTTTGCAAAAACCGTTGTAATAGTGACGATCTGTAGTAACTACCACAGGGTGTAAGTCTTTTAGCTCAGACATCTTTCATGCTGATTTATAATCAGGCCTACAGTAACACGGGTTTTTTCAGACTCAATTCAATTCTCACCCACTCACACTCATGAGGTGGTAGGGTAGATAGACTCACTAGTGACTCCCATTCTCTTAACGGTGTTCTCTCAACAAGTAGCAATTCATTAAGATTCGGCTATACTTTAAAGGCAAAAATTGTCATTGACTGCTCCACAATTAATGTTGTTATTGTAAGTCCACGTTTTCCCAGATTCAATTGATACGCTTGTAGCCCTTTTGATATTGTTCGCCTGGCAGAGGAATTGGATGGAACTCTAGAATGCAATGCCCAAAGTATTAAATAAACAAAAAGATTGAAAAGGACTTTGTGAGAGAACTATAAAAGACTGCTTTCGACACAGATTTGAAATGCAGGCTTCAGGCTATGAATCATTGATTTGTTGAATTAGTACATTGATTTCAGTGATCCTAGTCATTGCTTAGGTGAACCAATTCATTAATTTGGTCAATCGGTTCATTAATAGGGTAAACTGACTCATTATTCGGTGTTCATCTTAGTTTAATGATTTAGTCAATTGGTTCATTGATATGGTTAACCGATTCATAGATTTGGTGAATCATTTCATTGATTTAGTCAATTGGTTCATTGACATGGTAAAAGGTAGATAGGTTTGGCAATTTTAAAAAAATCCCAAGTAGGGTGCGTTTCAATTCACTATGGACCGTCCTTGAAAATATATTCAAAGAACACTTTACACCTTATATCTCAGAGAGAAAACATGCGCCAAAAATTTGATAAAGAGGAGAGTCTAGATCCAGCCTGTGGGATTCCAGAAGGTTCATATTTCTTTACTTCTGTTGTTCAAGAATTTCTCAAGTCGAAGAAGGGTTTTCCTAAATATATCTGTCTGGTCTTAGCTACTCCCGAAAAGGCGCATAGATAATAATGAAAGAAAGTTTCTCTTCCCGTTGCCTCATTACAAGTGCACCAGTGTGTTATTTTGAATATCCAGACTGTCGGCACGGTTGATTCACTGGCCAGTGGTCTGTGGTGATCGCTGTGTTCTTGCGATGTCTTTTTAGATTTTAATTAGAATGTGGGTTGAGATTTCCTTGCTCTAGTTTGGTCCTTCTATAGAACATCCTTCTATACATATGACACAGTTCGTCAGTCTTCTCCTTTTGTGGTTGGTCCTTACTAGGAATTTTGATGAGTTTTTACTGCCCCAGCGAAATATGAACAGTGAAGTGTTGAAACTTGTCTGGCCAGCTCATCAGCATGCTTCTTGACTTAATCAAGCGAGGCCAGATCATTTCAACATTTTTTATATGATTGATTCATTGATTTGGTACATTGGTTCATTGATTTGGTATATCGGTTCATTGATTTGGTCAACCGACTCATTGATTTGGTACATTGGTTCATTGATTTGGTACATTGGTTCATTGATTTGGTACATCGGTTCATTGATTTGGTACATCGGTTCATTGATTTGGTCAACCAGTTTATTGATTTGGTCAACCAACGCATTGATATAATCAAGCGACTCAAATTATTATAGCTTACTTTAAATGTATGAACGATAGTATGCCTTGAAATCGATGGTTATCTCATCAATCATCAAATTTTTCTCTCTGATCACACATTTCCGCTGTCATTGAATGAATTTGCATTAGTAATTTACTGAACTGATTCATTGATTCCAGGACTATTTCCTTAGAACCTCGCTCGCTTATATCCAGTTATACTTCTCGAACACACATTTTAACACTGAAGGATGCCCCTTCATAAGACGCATGTAACTATTCATTAATTCGGTCAATTGGTTCATTGAAATGTTCACTATTTCGAAATGTCATTCTTTTTAGTGATTCGTTGAATTGTTGCTGTGATTTAGTCAGCCTAATTGAGCCATTGTAAGGGCGAGTGATATTTGTCCTAAATCGCCTTCTTGATAAGCCTTTAGGGACTTTAATCCCACTTTACAGCAAGCAATACCCACATCGACCTTTCCAATCATTTGATTACATCATCTCCTCAATACCAACATGAGATCTTCGTAAGCTGCCTCCAGCTACACCACTAATTATTATTATTATTATTTTTCCCCGACAGAATTATAGAAATCAAAACTCTGAAACGAATTTTAATCCCACTTCCACACCATCTGTCAGATTGATACTAAACGTCACCCCTCACTATATACATGACCAAACACACGGCACAGCACCACCAGCATCAAACTGTTTAACATTCACCGTCGACAAAAAAAAAAGAAAGAATGAACACAGCCAGCAGAACCAACCCCTATAGAAGAGGAAAAACCTCTTCGCCATTGCCTCAAGCTATAGCTAGGGTACTTCATAAATAAAAGCAAATCCAAACGGCGAGGACCAGGGGAGGATTAGTCCCTGTGTATGAAGAGTGTGCCACAACTCCTGAATTACGAATAATAATCATTTTTACCCCTGATTATACAGTGGTTCAGTTTTTTTTTTCTGTGCGCTGCTGAAACACCCTCCTGTTTTCACAGAGTTTGCCTTGTGCAACCCCATCCATAAGGATTCTGTTCGGATTTAATAAAACTTCCTCCGGCATCGGCGTCGCTGCCGCTCCCTTCACTCTGTTATAACAGCCGCGCGTATTGCCTTTAATTTCCGGCTGACAAGTTCTTTTTTTTTTGTACTGTTTAGCTGCTGGTTGATATTGCCTGCCGCTCCCCTGTCCTTTTAAGGATATAGGAGGTATATATAGGTAAACGTGCAGATATAGCCGCTCGCTGGTTCTGTGAATTAATTGCAAATTGTGTTACACCCATTTAATCTTCGAGGGATTATGGTGTTGAAAGCAGACATATACACGCGAAGTGATGGCGACGACGACGAGGCGAGTAGCGAGCAAGCGAGGGCGGGTGAACAACATTCCTGCGAAAACACCAAAAAAGGACGACGACGACGACAACGAAGAGGGTGATGTGAGCGACAGGAAGGCGAGGCAAGGAAACGGGAAGTAATCCCTAATGAAGACACGGAAAAAGCGAGAACTGCCAAGGCTGCATAGAGAGGTTTTCAATTCAATGGTTGCCATGTATAGTTTTTTTTTTCTTCTTTGTATTTGTACATCCTTGCGAACACACCCCACTTGGTTCTGGCCAAATCTATATGCGTATCTATTTATATTTTGCCTTTGTTCGAGGTCATTCTGTTGTCCTAATGCCAGATAATGGGATTTAACATAGATACCGTGTCGCAGGATATACGCAGACAAAACCAGTCAAGCAATCGAATGGGGATGGCGAAAGGAAAGGATTCGATGTGACAGTTGACGTGTGTAATGATTGGCCAAAATTGTTATGGATAACACACTCCGTCGACTTTTCCTTTCTGCGATGACAAACAGACACGTGTGTCCTTTATTGTGGGTAGACATCGAACACTTTGTATCAGCGTACATATACATTATACACGTCACATATTTACGTAGCTCGCAATCGCAATAATTAGCCATGGCTGGCAGCAGGGAGCTAATAATTGAGCGCGGTGTGGGTGCCCGCGTTCGCGATAGGAAGACAACTTGAAAGTGAAATTCGATAGGTTAATGAATATGGGCGACGACGGCGACGGTAGGTAGGCAAGGTTGGTTGCGCCAGAGGGTGAAGATGTTTATCATTTAATTTAATGGCTACGGTGATTTTGTCACAACGAAGGGTTAGCAACAGCACCCTCGGGATAACACGTGCAAAATATTTTGAGGTTGACATGGGTATCAGCAGTAGGAATTTCATTCAAATGAATGTTTAATTTTTTGTTGCCTTGTCAAGGGTTCCATGGGTTGGTTCCCAGTCCGATGAGAATGGCAAGTAAATTTTGAAGTCCGTAGCAACCCGCAGGAATTCAAAGAGTGCGTTAAATTACGTGCCCCGATTGCTTTGATGTGAATTTTAGCTTTTAATTGAATGTTTCTTCGTAGAGTGATGCAGAGAAGAACGGAGTTTAGGGTTGGATTTGTCTGTCAAAATGTATAAATTTTGCTATGACAACATGGTATCAAAGTGGGATTTGCAGGAACACGAATTGGACGAGCCTGGGAATGGAGTCGTTAACTTTTGTGTTCCAGACAAGATTTTAAGAAAAACAATTTTAAACTTAGAGTAGGGTTTGATTTATTTGAATTCATTCAGTTCAACGAGACAATGAACCGGCTGGCTAAATCAATCAATCTACTGACTATATCAATGAATCAACTAATCGACTGACTAAATCAATGAAACGATTGAAAAGTCCGACCAAATCCATCAATCGATTAACTTAATCAATGAATCCACTGATCAGACCCATTCATCAATTAGTCAAATCAATGAATCCACTGACGAAATCAATGAAGCTTCTGACGAAATCAATGGATCGATTGAAAAGGTATTCGGCCGACCTAATCCATGAATCCATTGCCTTGATCAATAAATTCACTGACTAGATCCGTTGATCGATTGGCCAAATCAAGGAAGCTTCTGACGAAATCAATGAAACGATTGAGAAAGTATTCGACTAAATCCATTGATCAATTGACCAAATCAATAAATCCACGGACTTAATCCATAAATCGGTTGACCAAATCAGTAAATCGATTGACAAAGTATTCGACACGATAATTCCGTTTATCGATTGGCCAAATCAATGAATTCATACACCATATCAATGACTCGATGGACCAAATCAATGAATTGATTAACAGAAGCATAGAAAATACATTTTAAACATGCGTTGCGTATCCTTGCAAGTACCGCGTCGGTAACTAGCTAGAACTAGTTGACATGTTAACTTGTTTTAATTTTATAAGTTGACTCGTTACTCGTTGTTTTTAAAAATTTCTATAATTTTTGACTGAATCTTCATTGATTTGGTCAATCCAGTCATTGATATGGTGAATGAATTCATTGATTTGGTCAATCGATAAATGGATTTATCGGGTCGAATACTTTATCAATCGATTCATTGATTTGGTCAACCGATTTAATTATTCAGTACAAGCTGCAAGATGGGTTTGGGACCCTTTTAAGACAAAGGGAGAAATACTCGTTAGTTTGGTAAATATTTTTGTTGTATTCAAATGTATTCAAATACTCGTTGCTACTGGTTTATGAGCACAAGTCGGAAAACATTTTCTGATCTCTTTTACTTTGTTATTTTGCTGATTTTCTATAAATTTTGATAGGTTTATCAAGGTAACAAGACGAAAGATATTTTTTATTCTTTTCATAGCCAATTACTTCATGCCTTATAAACAGGGACCAAGACGGCAATTACTCGTTACTTGCCATTTTACTTATTTTCTGTAATTTGCAGGAAGATATTTTCTGATCTCTTTAGTAGAGCCAAGAGGGGAGACTCACTTGATAATCTTTATTTAATCAATTCTCTGTTGTCTGTCATTTTTGACAATTGCCGGAGACATTTTCTTATCTCTTTCAGGGCAAGAGCGAAATTACTCGCTACTTTGCTAATTTTCTATTTGACTGTCATTTTTGACAGGTGCTGAAAACATTTTCTTATCTCTTTCAGGGCAAGAGCGAAATTACACGTTACTTTGCTAATTTTCTATTAGACTGTCATTTTTGACAGGTTGTGATTTGACGTTGCAATACGTTGTCACTCCTACCGTGTTTTTGAACCAATTTCCCGTTAAAATTTGATGAAACAATCAAAATTTGTTGGGAAATTTTTTAAAAGGCAATGCAAACGACTGACGCCAACTGAGTTATCCGCATGAATATCAAACTAAACATACGTTCCTGTCACCAAGTCACGTGCAACATCTCCTAATCCATTTGTAATAATGTGGAACCAATTTCCAAATCTAATTTCCATCAAGAGAATTCAATTCGCTCTCTCCTTCTCAAAGTGCTGCGAACATTCATCAACCAAAAAAAAAAAAATCTTTCATCCCCCACTCGGAAAGTTATCGCGTTTCACACTTGCTGCTTGATGTTATAATTAAACTTTATCCCTGTCATGCCAAATCGCCATCTGTTTAATATTCCACAATGTAAGCGCTTTTTTTTTTGTTGCTTTCCTTTTGCACCCTCAAATAATAAGACCCTTCTCACACCGCCGTTGTGCGTGGTGGAGTAGGTATAACTACAAAGGGATTTCCCTTTTTATAACAAAGCGGAAACAATTTATTTCCTTCCCCTAGACCTACCTATGTTTATGCAGATTCTTTTCATATTTACAGCCACACACGTTCTCAATTGAAAGAAGCCCTTAGGCTTGAAAAAAAAAAATTATAACTCCGTCAACAGGCATATCATAAGGCGGATATTTATACCCCCACCCTTCTACTCGTATCATGATGATCTTAAAATCAAAACAAAAAACCAAAAGTCCATGAATATTCGTTAACCTCCCGCCGCCCGCCGCCGCCGCCTCGCCTGCTCGCTCATCTGGTTATGTTTTCATTTTGCACCCCCTAATAGCTGAAGCGAATTAAAAACTCATTTCATGTTCGACCCTTGCGCCTTTTAGACAAAACGTTGCCATATCGCCACGACTTCATTCACTCAACTGTCGAATTTGAGGTTACAATACAACAACAACAAAATACAATACACATCCCGCAATAGAAAAGGAAACCATTTTAGCGTTTCAAATTATATCCGAGCGCGTGTTTCGTACACAACAAACACTCGCACATACAACCCTTAAATGTGGTAATAAAATTGAAGCGTTTAGACGAAGAAGGGGTTAAGTGATGTTCTTGAAGTTTCGAGATATAAGGGTTTAAAGTATTTTGAGCATAACTTTTTTTGTGATGGTAACTGAAACTTGCTACTGACGAAAAAAAATAAAAAACATGATAACCTTTCAGGATATAAGTAATTCATTTAATAAAAATAATTTTAAGACATACTTTTTTTAATAATTTGCGAAAAAGAGCTTTTAACTCCTTTTTCCACTGAAATTTTTTTTACAACTAAATCATAAAAATAACATAGGGGTTAAGTGACATTTTTAAGTTTACTTTTTATTTTTTTTTGTTTTTTTTTCAGCATTAGGAATCGTTGAAAGTGCTTTTTCGTAGAACCAATGATGCTCCAAGGGAACAAATTGCATTTGATCTTTTAAATTCTTAATTTTTTCACTTGAAAGTTCCTTGGTTTTTTTTTCTCTTGGGAAAAAGTCTAGGGTTTTGTCAGGAATTTTGCCTGACTTAGATATCAGGACTTCATTGAACGGAGCTTCTTCTTCATAGCATTCCTTATATAAATATGACCCATATTTCAGTACGCGTATCCACTTAACATTGTCTCTGAAATTGACTTTGTCCATCATGACATTCTTTGTAGAATTACGTACATTAAGTTTTGCCTGTAAGTCTGTGAGTGAGCGAAAATGGTTTTCCATATTAACGACGACAGTATTTCCTTTGCTTGAACTTCTTATTATTTCTCTGTACTGCTCCGCGGTATATATTGTTTCGTGTTTTCGTAACTCCTTTTCAATTCTTCCGAAATCCCGATCACTGTCTAAGTAGGTGTGCCCAACTTCCGGAAATTTGTGATCGATGACATCGAAATAGTCCAGTAATATCAGAACTTGATATACACATATCAGAAAAAAATTTTTGTTTTGTCCAGGGCATGAATCCGTCCAGGCTTTAAGAATCCTTCTGGACTTGACAAATTCGCATTGTTGAAAAAAAGTAAAAAGTGCGCTCATTACTTCTGTGCTTCCTCGGTCAGCTATATCTTCCGTCCACGTTAGCATATAAGACATTTCCACATCGGAAGTAATGACATGAATTCCCAAGTTGTAAAACCACATCTGTCTCATATAAAAAGCTTTTGATGTTGTTAATTTTGGCAAGGGCATGGTTTGCTGTAGATCAAAGGTTATATAGCACACATTTGGATCAAAGCGGGCTTTTTCGCGATCGATTCTTTGATTTTCAAAGGCCGACGTGTAGCTTATTCGATGCTTTGCAGAGTTTTTACCTGCGTCACACGTGCTGCAAGTATCACTTCTAGGGTGTCGGAAAGACAAATTGAATTTTGTGTTAAAAATGTTTCTGAAATAAGACTCGTTAACAAAATAGCTCGCATTTTTTTCCTCTTGGGTGCACTTTTCAATGTAGAGCTTATACATTTTTTTAATATTGAGGAGAGGTGAAAGGTAAAGCTTATGTGGGTTCTTATTGCGTGAATAGTGCGATTCTTCAGCTGGAAATTGGTCGATGTGTTTAACAACGAATTCTTCTACTTCATCTGGAATTTTATTTGGGCGGTTTAAATGCTTTCCTCTTTCATCCAAAGATGGTGCAAACTCACAAGTTTTGATCTTATTTTGTATAACGTCGATTTTTTTCCTTCCTATTTGATACAGTGAACACATTGCAGCTTTACATACCCTTACACTCTTTCCACTAATGACAACATTATATTCATACGAAAAATTCCTTCCCTTAGCAGCATTTAATTTTTTTCGGCTTATTGGCTTTCGTAGGATACTTTTGAAAAGCACAGCATTTTTCGAAATTATATCGAGCTTATAAAAACTTGATAAGAGTTCCTTTCTGTTATCGAGACCAATGTTTTGTGAACAGGAGAAACGGCAATTTTCACTCTCACATAAGTTTCCCGAAATTATATTTTTCTCTTTAACGAGTACTCCTTTTGTTGTTGTGTACTCCTTGCCTTGTTCTCTCATCAAAGCGTTAGCTCGCCGCTTCCATTTTTGTGGATTTCTAGCTCGTTTTTTTACTTTTTTTGGTGATTTTTTTTTAGGGCTGCACTTACCCTTTGTTTTTCGTTGAGTTAAAGTTGGTTCAATTGTTTCAACTATTTGTACTGGGGTCTCACGTAATGTAGCTACTGCTGTTGGTGTGCCTTGTGCTGGTGATGCTGCTACCAAATCTTGTTGATGGCACCTCTTTATTTTTCGTGGTGTGTCGCTGTCTTCATCGCTTTCCGAGCAATCTGGAATGTATTCGTCGCCATCACTCACTGAAAAATCCAAATCAGTATCGCTGAGTTCTGCATAATCAGGCCCATCATCTATACAAATAAGTTTTTAAGTTCATACCTGTTCACTTATGATTACAAGGCTTTTATATTCTTACTTGGATTATCGTGTTTATCACTCAGAAAACTTGTGCCAGCAGTATTCTTTATAGATTCTATAAAATATTATATTACATACATATTTTTTTCAAACTGCAATTTTCATTACTTACCCGCAACTCGGGCAGACCTTTTCTTTTTTTCTTCATTTTCCTTGAAAACTTGGTAAATCATTTTTCCTCTTTCCATATTTTTAATAATTTACACAGTTTTTCACACAAATTAAACAAATTACAATAAAAATTTAAGATGAATTCACCAAAAAGCACGTTTTACACAAATAATTCGTCGAAGATTCAAACATTTTTCTTTCAAGTATAATGTGACAGTAAAATCAAAGAGCCTAAACTTTTTTTCAAAAAAATTCTTATAACCGTCATATAATGTAGATAATAGGTCTGTTCCTTTACTTTTGTAGTAAAAATGGAAAAGACTGTCAAAATGGCTATGGTGGGGATAAATTTTCTCTCAAAGAGAAAAACTTACGACAAAGTTAGGGAACGCATGACAGTTTATGGGAAAGCAAATGACAGTTGCATTTGCTTTCCCATAAATTGCATGTGATTATGAATCCAAGTATGTGGAAGAGTTTGAAGTGATTGAACTAAAATCATTCGAGAAGAGATAAAAGCTACATAATTTTCCCACCTTCTGATACCATTTTTACACCAATTTGTTTCTCATACCGCAGGAAATCAAAAGACAAACGCAAATAGTCGTTACACGCATTTCAAATCAAAATTCAAATCATCTGTCAATTTTCAGGCGATGACAGTTGTTTCAATTCTTACTCAAAGAAATTTGTTGAGTAAAAACTAGTAAGATTCCCAATGGAGGGGTAATATCTTGCTCTCTCGATGCCATGTATGTAAAAATGCGTAAAAATTCGTAAGAATTAGTAAAAATTCGTAAGATTTAAAAGTAAAGGAACAGACCTAATATTAAACAATAAAAGCACCTCCTAACGTAAAAAAATATATACGTTACAAAAGCTACAGTACTCAATCTGCTTCATTCTAAACGCTGAAAATATCAGCATGAGTAAAAACACAGGTAAAAATTTGCAAGTGCAAGTTGCATAAAGGAGGTAAGTCAATCATTTAACTCCTTTATGCCAACAAAAAATAATTTTGATTTTGCGTTTGCAATGCTTAAAGGAGTTAAGTGATTTTAACACCCTCTTCCACTACAGTTTTCACTTTTCTATTGCATTTACCACCTTTATACCACATTTAACAGGGACCATATCGAAAACTATGTAGAGTAGAGACAAGGGGATTGGTCAGAAATTTAAATTGTCATATACAATTTTCATTAATGAAAAAAAACACAAATTTTCAAAAATGTCACTTAACCCCTTCTTCATCTAAACGCTTCAATTATAAGCTCATTCCCAGCTGCTACCCTTCTTGCTGCCATCGGCATTGGCATTGCCACAACAGCCGTCTGTCCGTGCCGTCTTCTCATCCCTAGAACTCATTTTTAATAGAATTAAAGCCGCCAGACCAGTGAGACCGCCATGCCGTCGATTGTTGTGTGTTGTTGATTCCTGAAATCATCATCATCTCCCCCTTTTCTCTCTTTTTTTTTGTCGATTGTGTATACACCCGTATACTTACATACACATATGTGTATTAATGACCTTATCCTAGTCTAGTATATCATTACCCTTATGCCGGCATACCGTGTCGTCGAGTGTATGTTAATTTGGAAAATGTCTAGCGCCGCACCACATCAGGAAACAGCAGTTACAAGATGATTTTCCATCCACACAGGAATGGTGAAAAGGAAAGTTTGTAAGCGGTAAAGGGTTGATAAAGGGGATTCCATCTTTTTAGAAATTTGAGGTAGGTTTTAGATTCATTTTTTTGTTTCGAATTCATCATAATTTTTGTTGCGTATCAGCCCTGTACAATAGTTAAGAGTTTCTTGTGACGTTTTCACTAAGTTTGAGTAGTTCACAAACGAACTATGAAGTTCTAAGACGCGTGAACTAAATGAACTATTGTAGTTCTAAAGAAACCATTATTTTGGCTCATAACGTTCAATTTATTAAAAAACACACTTTTTAATAGGGATTACAAAATCCGAGCGAAATGAATCTCTTTTTGGGGTACTTTAAATCCCCTTAAAATGCCCGTCGGCTACGCCCTTGGTAATTAATACAGAACTTCTATCCACATCCTCGAACAATAGGAGCAGGTGCCAATTTTGCTTTGCCCTGAAGTTTTCTGTGACAGTTTGGTCTGTGTTTAGATGTGAATAATCTCAAGCAGTTGCAACCTTGTTTCCTAAAGATTTTAAGCTAAAAACTAGAAACTTATTGTATGCATACGGCATACCTAAAACCCCAATCGCAACGTCACTTTTAAAAGAGATTTTTTTTTTTAATATTTCTATATAGAAAGTGACAATAAAGTTCTAACAAAATGTGTAGACAACTACTCATTCTACATGTCCATACAATTTAATATGTCACGCCCACTTTTTGTGGGCGTTTTCTTAATATAAAAACATCTCACTTTTTCAATGCTTTTAGAAAAGGGTTTCAAATTTTCGTAATGATTTTCTTAGAAACTGAAAAAAAACAAAATTAAGTAAAATGTTTAGGCAACGGGCTCGGTCTACATTTGGTTCATTTAAGGTTTTATGCCACGCCCACGTTTTAGAGGCGTTTTCTTAAACCAATGACAAGATGTACAGCTTTTAAGACGCAATTTTCTCAATAAATGTTTAAGAAACTCAATAAAATTTATATAACAAAATGTGCAGGCAACAAAATTGTCTACATTTCGTCCATACAATAATGTGTGCCACGCCCTATTTGTGCAGCCGTTTTCTCAAACCAATGACAAGTTCTACAACTTTTAAGAGGCAATTTTCTCACTCATTTCGTAAAAGACTTACAGCCCTATTATGGCTATCAAATATCAATTATTTGGTACTTGATAAGATCTATCAATTCATTGATCATTTGGTATTATGAATATCAATTGATAAATTTTACCCCATTGTGAATACTTATCAAAATATCATTGAGAATGGGTTCTGTTTTGACGTTTGACGTTTCTGATTTGTAGTTGGTTTTTGTTTTATGGCTGAAGACTCGTTTTCGTTGAATAATGTTAGTTGTTTTTATTAAACAAAAGTCGTTTTTTTCGCAAATCAAAAGAACGACCAACACTGTTGATTGTGCAATGCCAATATTGAAGTTATTCCCAACGGTCAGTTGATAGTTTCCTTTTTGCAAATAATTTTAAAATCGCCGCTACTCGTAGTTTAAGTACATTTGGGATGTCTACCGCTGACCTTTCGCTCTAAAGTCGTTATTTTACATTAAAAACGAGGATACACATTTTTTAATTTGATGCGCCCGAATATTTGATACATATCAACGAGAAATTTGTGGTTGATAGAAAATTTTATGAATATCAAATTTTTTGATAGCCGTAATACCAAATTTATCGATAAAACTATTCACAATAGATCTTAAATCTAATACAATTCACAATTCATCAAAAATGTTGATAGGTTGATAACCATAATACCGATTCATTCATTTTGTTGATACGTATCAATTATTATCAAATATCGTGTTGATATTTGATAGCCATAATAGGGCTGTTAAAATTTATTTTACTAAATGTGCATGCAACAAAATTCTCTACTTTTCTTCCATACAATGTAGTATGTCACGCCCATTTTTTGGAGGCGTTTTCTCAAACCAATGACAAGATGTACAGCTTTTAAGACGCAATTTTCTCAATAAATTTTTAAGAAACTCAATAAAATTTATATAACAAAATGTGCAGGCAACAAAATTGTCTACAGTTCATCCATACATTATTGTGTGCCACGCCCATTTTTTGGAGGCGTTTTCTCAAATCTAAAAACATATTTCACTTTTTTTTTTACTGTAAATTTATTATGCAAAATAAATAACACCCTTAAATAATATTGTTTTTGCAATTTCAGCGTCCATTAGCTGTTTCGAGGACAATTTCCATTTAAATATTGACAAATTCAATCCGTTTTTCTAAAGACTAAATCTGGATGTCATTCGAAATTCATTTCACCCAACAATCGTCATTATTATGACCCAACAAATAGTGACAGCCACTTACATAAATATAGGGCCCCACTCTGTAAATATTTCGACACTCTGTGTGCGGTATCATTCGCGGCTCACAAAAAACTCACCCCTCCCCCCCTTTCAATGTATAGTACCGCAAAACTTATATTACCCCAGTCAGTTGCAACGAAATCAAAACCAAAAAGTTTGTCCGCAGCAATAATTTCCCAACGAAGCTGACCACATTGCCATAGCTAGCATTCCATCATCCAGCCACGGTAAAACCATCCGACATTCATCTGCATCTGCATCTACATCTATACAGTATACACCCTGGCGCGCTCGCCCACCACTAATAATTTAGTTTCGTAAATTAACAAAAACATTGGAACTCTCAACTCTTGGTCACACTCAGTCAGTGCCACCACTGACTGCATATCCAGCTATCAAATCATCAGCACATCTATATGGGTAGCCTCCCAATCCCAACTCCTGTCCCGCATATTCAGAGAGCTGTGATTTTCTACACACAATTCTAAGAAAGTACAAAAAAAAAAGAAGAACAAGAGTCCTATTCATCCGGCAACCATATAGAAGAGAACACGAACACACTCACTATCCTATCACACCAGCTCTAGCTCCATTAAACACTTCCAACTGGTCACCCCTCGTCCCCCGAACTGAAACGCTTCGACTGAACGAACAACCTGCGGTTTACAGTGCTTTCCCTCCATGCATACCTACCTTGGTCGTCCGTCGTTCCATGGTCGGGCATCATCATGCTCCCTCGTCGTCGTAGTCTTCTTGTTCTTTTATGCACTTCTGGGAGATTTATAATTTTCCATAAGGCTACCAGAGACGACATGCTCCATTGCTAACGATATAGAAGGACGAGGAAACCCAACAGGGGGGCGAATCGTCGTCGTCGTCGGTAGTTATGTTCTGTGGGTTGGGAGCGTACACTGGCAGATGAAGATGATGATGAAATGGCGCTGCACACCCCACCTACCTACCTACCAATCTACCTACCTCTGTTGGGCAACTTGAATAAAATTGTAAAAGCTTCCTCTATTATTTTGGTTAGCCGCAAACAACCTTCGAGCCGTATATGGCTGACTGACTGCCAGGCCAGTCGGTTGCTTGGTTGGTTGGTTCCTCCCTGGCTGGGGCTGGTTAGATTTGAACTATCGTTGCGGTAGACGAGGGGGGTTCTCGGGTCGGTCGGTCGGTAGGTCTGTCGGTCTGGTTGAGTTGGGTACGGATCACTTTGGTGCTACTCTGGTGGTTTGGGTTTGAGGGTGTGCGGCGGGTTTGGTTGGCCAATTTTTAAGCCCTTCATTCGAAGTTGTATACAACAACCAGAAGAGTTCTGCTCTAAGCTGAACTGAGGGTATAGTGTGGTTATTGGCGGGGGGCCATTTGTACGAGAGAGAATAACCCCTGTGCCGTCACCACAGTCGACCTTAACTTTTATCTATGGGGCTTCTATGGATATGTGTGCTTGCAGTGCTTCGGGCGGAGGGTAGCGCACATGTCAGCATTGTTTTCTTCTCTGACACTGTAAATGCTTTTACCCTTAAGCAGGCAGCAACCATTACAATTTTTGTTCTCCATCTCCTCCTCCCCATAAAAATAGATTCAGGGGGTTGCTTTGAGGCAGTGCGGTGCACTGTTGCTGTTAGTTTTAGTGCATATACCCTCTGCCAGTGTGCACCGAGTTTATTTGCACATTTGCACAAATCCCAATTGGCAAACTTCGTGTGTGCACAGTGATTCTTTTGAAGAACATGTTAGAGGATGGTGGTTACGGTGAATGGTATAACAGCAGCACCGCATAGAAAGCACGGAGCTGGGTCGGGGGATTAGGAAGGGATTTTCTAAGGATTGTGTTTCCATTTCATTTTATTTTTGTGTGCGCACTCTTGGTTTGGCTCTCTATATGTACGACGCGCCACCCTTGAACAATTTTCAAAATGCACTTTCGTTTGGTTGTTGTCGTGTTTTTCTTGCCTTTTGTTCGAGGGTCTTACCAGTGAAAGCCCTATGCAAAATGATGTAGAACGGTGGGTGTGTACATTCAACCATTGGCAATCTTGACGGATTCTATATGGTAAGGCTGCGCTCTTGTTGGAACGTTGGTTTTAGTCAGCCAAATTGATTTTGTGGTAGGTTATGTAGCTACTCAGAAATTGTGACAGGAGGGGTTGTTATTTGCCAATAAAAACGTCAGTCTCTCACTTAACAGCATTTCACGACGAACAATGGAGGCAAACTTACCTGACTTTAAAGAATTCGCAGGACATTTAATTGAGGCAACACAAGTCCTTTGACTGTGCGCACCGAGTTCTTTGACAATTGTCGAAATTTGATAAATTGGATGTAGAAAGCTGATAGCCCCTGATCATTTTTTTACCGGCACTAACAAGTCCAAGACGAAATGTACTCCATAAATCCTAGAATCCACTTTTGTGTTTACTGCTCTCCTAATCAGTTCTTCAACAAAGTTTCCGCCTAAATTCAGATCAGAAATTTACAATTTGTTTGTTCATTCCAGGTTCATTGTTCTCTCGATATGTTCATTCACTATTTAGTAGCAAAATGTTAATTTATCAATTCATCGGCTGCTGCAATTCATCCCAAAATTAAATCAATTCTCACTGACCTCTGTTTTGTTTTTGGTTCAAGTGAATTCATTATTTGGTCACTAGATAAAAAACTGATTTATTCAAAGTGTTCTTTTGTTCATTCAGTATTTACGCACATGTCTTCATTATTTTGTCTCCAGATGAAAAATGTATCTTTGTTTGCTAAAATTCATATCAAAAATGAACAATGAACTGTTCTCTCAACGTGAGTTCATTTTCACATCAGAAATTTACAATTCTCTTGGTTATTCTTTCAGTATTCACTATTCACCAAGTGTTAGTTTATTCCAAAAAAATTGTTTATCTTTGTTTGCTAAAATTTGTATCAGAAAGGAACATTTTTTTGGACAATCACTATTCTCTCAAAGTGAATTATCTTTTTTTTGATAAAATTCATCTCAGCAATGAACAATGTTTTGCTCGATCACAGTTTTCTCAAAGTGAGTTCATTATCATTTATTTATTCTCTTCTGTTGCAATTTATTTTACACATTTACAATTCATTAATTGTTTTATGACTCACCATTCACTGTTCATTATTTACTCGATTAATGTAGAATTCATCTATTCATTCACTTTCTTCTAAAATTCATCTCACAATTTGCGCTGACTTAACCGAATTCCTATTTAAATGGCAAATTAAAAGTTCACTGCTCTCTCTATCTCTCTCTATCTCTCTCTCTCTCTCCCTCTCTCTCTCTCTCTCTCTCTCTCTCTCTCTCTCTCTCTAGATCGTTTAGCATGAATGAACAGCTAAAAAAATTGACATTTTAGCTTACTTAGTTTCGCACATTTGTACTTGTACCACAATTGTCACACGATTTAACAACACCTGGAAATGAACCAATTGTGAAGAAAAAATTCATTCAATATGGCGGCTCAATGGAAAGAATTCAATTTGTTCTCTAATTCACTAAGGGGCCACTTGCTTCATTGGAGAATTGAGTTGATTATTTAATTTATGTTTCAAAAATTCGCTAGAAAGTTATGCATCACAGTATAGTTCATCAGGGCATTAACTGTATTGTTGTGCTGGTGGTGAACTCTTTTAAATAAACATTACCTTAGCAAAGTTATAATAATTTTTTGTCAAAACTGTCCACTTATTGTCGTTGACATCTTGCAGTCCGCAGTTCATCTTTATTTTGACTCTTGTAGCATTAAAAACTGTACTTTTTCTGTATTAATAATTCATTCATTGATTCATTTATTAATTTTGTAAGATTTTCCATTTCTCTTGCATTCATTACCACTGTTCATCGTCTGTTATAAAATGTAGTCGTACAAAATATGTACTACAAAAAATGTTATGATTTTTGATGAATCACGTATTTGAAATTAATTCACTGGTCATCGGTCTCAGTCTCAAATCTTTTTGAAAGTTCACTGTTCATTCGTTACAAAATGTTTGTTGGTAGAAAAATGTTCATAATGCAAGTTACTTCTGTTCATTCATGCTACTGCTCCGCTCCATTTTCATTACAATTTCAAAATGAATTTGCAATTCACTCGGTTTTTAAGAAATTCACTGTTTCAAAATGAACAATATAGATAGATAGAATTTTTTTACGAAATCACTGTTCCTCTGTTCATTTATCATTTGTATTTAATTCATCACTCATTACGGTTTTTCGAACTCTCATGGATGAATTTATTATTCCCCAAGTAAATATAAGGTTCATTGTTCACTGACTCTGATGCCAGCTTATACATTTTCCACTTCGGTTACTCCAGAAAAAAAAAAAACAATTTCGCATCAGAAAATCACATTCTTCCGCACATATAATCCTCACAGGAGTCGAATTAATCGGTGACACTGTCATGGATTATCATACTCCCAATCCCAACGCAGAGACTGAAAAAGAAAGAGAAAACCATCTCCAAAAACCATCCTCTCCTCAACATCAATATTTATCCTCGTAGCAAGAGACAACCGAGTTTCCTTCCTATTTTCCCATTGTTATTCTCTAAAAGGCTAGAAAAGTCAATCTTTCTACCGAATATGTTTTCCATGTTTATCCTGTGAACCCGTCGCAGCGCCTTACCTCTACACCTCCTCCCGTTTCGTATTCGTAGACCAAAAACGAATAAGTGCTCAAACAGCAGTATAACTGAGAATATTTGCTCTCGATGTGTGTTTTTAGCATGCAACGCTCGTGGCTCGTCTCGTGTAGTGTATAGTCCTACACGAGCTACGACATGGAGAACATATCACACACAAAACATAACAAAACACACACGAAGAGAGTATTGCGCCCAGCAGAAGCAGCAGCTTCTCCATCATCATCCACATCCGCAGTAGTGTTTCTGGCAAAAAAAAACTTTTTAACTCTATTAAAATGCAACTGAGCAGAGATCTTTTCTCAAGCGGCAGGCGGTCGGGGTGGCTCTATAGGACCAAGAGAAGGAGGTACCGGTGGTTGATGTGGTTGGTGCAAAATAAACTCGAGAAGATTCAATCTCGTCTTCTCATATATATACCTTCAGGCCACCACCATGAACCGCTGCTGCTGCTGCTGCTTGCTGTATCTGTATCTGGAGAAGCAGGAGAGGATGTGAAACTTGTGTTTTTATGCACATGCACATCGGCAAACACTTAAAAACAGTGTTGTGCTCGGCTGTGTCTACCCATCCTCTTTTTGCACAAGTTGGTCAACACAAAACGGAACACACAAGACATAACACAACACAACACAAAATCTCTTTCCGCTTTGCGCGCCCACTCTTGGGAAATTCACTCGTTTTTCTTTTATTGTTGTTGTTGCCTACTCGTATAGTCGTATCTCTGGTATGGCAATGGCAACCATAGAAGCATTCGCCGCACACGTACTCCTTGGATGCATTTATGATGCCGACAATTTTCGAGCACCATGAGCGCCGCACATGTACGATGTACGATGTACGAGCACGAGGACGAAGGCGAGGAGTTGAGCAACGAGTAAAGGATGGGTAGGGTGGAGAAAAAGGTTGCGGGAGAGATGCTCTTCAACCAGATTAACTGCTCTTGCTATCAGAAAGCAAATAGTACAGATGCAGGCATCATCATCATCCTTCTCCGCCACTCAAAGGCGTCTAAGGCTAAATAAAGAGGACGAGAGACGACAGACGATAGGTGGGGGTGAATGTGTGGTGATGCGGTGCCTGGTTCACGTCGAAAGAAAACCGCATCATCACAAAACGACCACTTTATAAAATCCTCAAACTCGTTTCGATACCCTCAAGCTGGCTTTGGTTGCCTCACGCTCCCTTTTCTTTATCCTGGGCTGGCACCCACTCGCTACTCACACACGACATCAGTGTTCGAGTACATATGGTTGTCATGTTGGCCTGAGCTTTAGTACCTTATACCTATTACCACTCCCTTCTCGTTATCTCTATATGTACTCTTAGCCATCCCAACCAGAGCTGTTCTATAGCACTTGGAAGAGTCTGTGCGAACGCTAGAGGAAGTGGGCGTGTGTGTGTATGTTTGAATAGCAGAGAGCAGCACCTCTACAAAGCATAGCACGAGCAGCATTAGATTGTATCTCATCATTGTGTATCCTTCCTTTTCGTTTATGAATGAGATGGGATTGAATTTTTTTTTTTCTTTTTGTGCTGGTGAAGTTGGTTACAGTGGGGCTTATGGATGGAGGAGACACTTTGACGCCCTGAGGTCATCATCAAGTGACATAGTGAAGGCATAGTGAAGAAAATGTTTTCCATTAAACGTTATTTGACCAGAAGGTCCATGCTAAAGGGTTGCCAACCATTTGGGTGGGAATTTTTACAACTTTGTCCGATAGATGGCATTTCAAATTTTTTTGGTTTTAAACACGCCTTGTGGACATTAAATACTGTGCCTTTCAGCATGACTTTTATTTGAGCGGATTACTTTAACGGTCTTTAAAAATATGTATACCAAATTTAGACGGCCCTCTGGTGTCCTAAGTATGAATCATTTTTATCTAAAGAGGGTTCATGTCTGGGCTTTGAATCTGGTTTGCAACCTCGAAGTCGATTTTGAGGCGAGTTCTTCATAACAAAATGTTGCGCTCATTAAATAGGGAAGAAGTTAAGCAGTGGACAGAATTTCTCTCATTATTTTCTCAGACTAGAACCTCAATTTTAGCCAATGCACCAACCATTAACGAGGGTTAAACTTGTGGCAACAGATGAGGCTAACAAATTATGCAGTAACATCTTTTTTGATGATTTTAAGTCGCCTGGTACTAATGAAGTTTATGCAGATTTGTTGCCAATCTTCATTGCGTGCCTTTTATACAAAAAATTCGAAAAGAAGACTACGCCCTCGCTAAGAGTTTCTGGCCTATAAGTCTGTCTTCATTCTTGCTGAAAAGCTTGGCAGGTCTAAACTGTTATCTGAGATGCAACATGCATTTCAACACCAAAAATCCTGTAAGACTGGGCTTAAAAATCTAGAAAAGAATACGCCATGGGCACTTTCATTGACATAGACACTTTCATTCTGCGCTTTCGTCAATGGGGCTTTTGACTGCATATACGTTTCAGCTGGATAACACGGGATAGATGAATGATGAATAGAACTTTGGCTGGTGGTACGGACTGTGGTCTCCTTCTGCTCTGTCTATTATGGAGCATGTTAGTTGAGTCTTTGCTGCATACTTTTAATAGTTGAAACGTCTACGTTCAGGGATTCGTTGAAGATGTTGCCATACTTTCTGTGCCAGACAGTCAGTCTGTCTGTGATAGCCTTAGACATAAATGGTGAATGGTGCAGTAGGAATGGGCTTTCGGGCAATCGTCTGAATACAGAGGTTCTTCCCTTTACAGGCGGAGGATTGTGGCTGGACTGACAGAGCTACTGCTAAAAGGCGTCACCATCTATGTTTCCGATGAAGCGATATATCAGAAACTGATCCTAGATAAAAGCAAAGTATTTGAAGTTGAAGACATCCAAGGGGTTGTCCGTTTTTCTTACATTGAAAGGGTGCAACTTTCCTTGCGTTCAGAACCGGCTTCAGCCAGAGTCTAAGCTTAGAATGGAATGTAGATGAATCCTCACGGATGGTTCCAAAACTTCACTACTGGTGTCTTCGTAAAACTGACAACAACAGACTTCAAGAAGCATGCCTCTGTTTTTTTTTTAGCGTAGATATAAAGTATTTTAATGGCTGCCGAATAATAAGGCTGCCCTTAAACCCTTCCTCAACTCTGTAGCCCGTTTCAAAATTGAAAGGGAATGCAAGAACTCTTTGAAATTTGTCGCCAGGCTGAACTCTTTGACTCCTGTTTGAGATCTTTGATGAGATTGCTAAGCAAGGTTCAGAGGATGATTTCTCGGAACCTAAATCTTGCGTTTGGTCTTTCTGCGTCTACGGTCTAACGAACACAATTGTATGTGGCACGGGTGTCTATGTGGGCAGACGTCGCCTGTAAGCAAGCTATGGCATTTTTTATACCTCTCAGCAGAGAAGACTGTAGACAAATTTTTAGCTTCTTACTGTAGGTACTTTCTGTGACGCTTATGAAGAAGGCGATGATACTTCGGATCATTTCCTTTGTTATTGTCCTGCTTTTGCTCGCATGAATATGTATAGTTAAGCGACAGATAGTTATCAGTCACTTGCACCAATTAGTCTTCTGCGAAGATCAGCATATTTTGTCGACAGTAGTTTGGCCCTCAACGAACTGGGATTTCCTTCAAATATGCCACTGATAAAATATCAAAGATATTCTAAATTTCTTAATTAGAACTTATCCAATAGATAACTTTTGTGATCCTATAAAACTGACAAGTGGTCCATCAATCAGTATAGGTATCATCAGAAACAAGTCTTTTTTGAGGGCATAACTTGTCAAACCTAACTTAGCAAATTGCCTACAGCCAGATATATGAATCTTAAGAACTCACAGCGACAGTTAACATCACGAACTGATCTTAATTCGATTGGAATTCCTAAAACACCTGTCACTGTCAGTCATGAAAGTGCAACCAAATGTACCAACACACCCCGTCAGTTGCTTTAAATTGCCTAACAGACTCTTTTCTCGTTGTCTTGTTCCGTTATTAGTTCTCCCTTCATTCCAATAATAACCAAGAACAATCTCTCAACCATTCAAAAAACCACACCAGTACCGCCACCACTCTACCAACTACCACTAGATCCCAGCAACCAGCACTGCCATCCAAACCATCTAACAAATTAAATGGCTCCATCTCTGTGCTCAAATTACCCTCCCTCAATTAACATGACTCCATGGATAAACTTTTGAATTATCTTCTTCCTCGTCCCCAAAATTGCTGAATATACAGTCGAGAGAGACACGACGACGAGACACACACAGCACAAATATAGCTAGCAAAATGTAGGATGTAAAGAAGAATGAAGCAGCAGAAGAAAAAAAAAAGGACCAGCAACAACCCTCACAGCTGAAACCATAAAATGAACAAAATATAATGAAACGACTATACCCATAGAAATTCATTTAAAACCCACCTAGGGTTAGCACGGGATCACGAAACCTCTGTTATCCACCGCTCGCCCGGCGGCGGCCCCCACATTCTTTCTGCACCCACTCAACCATGATCTGTCAATGGTCGAAGAGGGGGGGGGGGGGCGACGACAATGGGGAGAGAGAGTCGGAAGGAGATGGAAATGGAGAACAGTAGCAAAAGTGTAATCAACAATTAAATTCAATTTAGTTACACACAAAACTGGAAACCCCAGACATAAAAGAGGCAGGGACCAGGGGCGGCGCAGCGCTCTAAGGGCGGTGGCGGCGGCGGTAGTTGTGACAAAAGGGAACGAGAAACTGGCAGACAAGTTGAGCAGCAGTAGCAGCATCAGCAGCGATGTTGTGTCATCGTTGTTTTTGTTGTTGTGCCACTGTGCGGTTATGGCATGTTCAAGGATATGTATTGCCACGGAATGGCGTTGGTTTCAAGAGTGGATGGCGGAGAACAGGAACAGGAGATAGAAAATGCTTATTGTCACTTGTTCCAGCATCAGGCAAATTGTGGTTTGTTTAAAAGACAGAGAGGGAGAGAGATAGAGCGGAAAGCGAATTGGGGATGTGAAACTGGAAACTGCTCCACCAAAGTCAAATGGAATGCTTTATTGTTATTTAGCCAAAGTTACGGCATGGTTACGCTTTTTCCTGCTCGTTCGAGGGTGTTTTTTTGACAAATCAGAAACTGACGACGGTGGCAGGCGGGGGCTTCGCCTCGACAGAGAGTCGCGAACGCGTGTATACCACAAACACCGCAGCCGACATCGTGGTGTGGAAACTTGAATTAGACATAGAACATGAGAGGCGGCGCGCACACACAGCAGCTGGATGAAATGGTTGCTGTGATGGGTATATGTTGCGCCGACCATTGCCAATTCTGATGGTCGTTAGCTTGACACCGCCATTGTCTTTGACGTTCAACTTTGCACTTTGCTGCTGCTGCTGTGAGCACTCGTTACTGAACATGAACACACGCCATATGGGTATATAGACGACCGACGTATAAAGGGGATGCGATTAAATTGCTCAAGGGCTGGTAAGGTGGATGCCGTGTTCTCTCTTGGCGGTTTTATTAGAAATTTTCTGTCGCTGATTGGAGAGGAGGCAGGTACAGGTAGGTGGTGTATTTAAAATGCAAACAAGCTTTGATGATAAAAGGTATGGCACCAAGTTGATGAATGAATTCTCTTGGCTCAACCGCCGCCCATCAGTGTGTAATGGAGTTTTAGAGTCGAGAGATTGCAACCATTTTCTGGTATACACGGGTGGTAGTCACAATTGACTGAATTTTTTTCTTTTGCCAAAAATCATCTCAAAAATTTACATCAGAAAGATGAATGTAAGCTTAAAATACTCGAAAAAGTATTTCCTAAAAACCCTTTTTGTGTGTGTGCGCAGTAGCGCAGTGGTTAGTGTGCTGGACTACTGTGCGGGGGATCTGACTATCCAAGGTTCGATCCCCGGAAAAACCCAAATTACATCTTAAGGTTTTTTTCTACTGCGCCACCTCTCGCGAACGTCTGACAAACATCCGAGAGTATAACTGTCATGAAAAAGCTTCTCAATTCAGCCGTTCGGACTCGGCATAAAATTGTAGGTCCCTTCCATTCGTCCCAAAAATAGAAACTCACACAAAACGAATGGTTGCGAGAAGCTAGGCCTAGGGTGTCTACCGCCTGTTGCGCCACCTATTTATTTATTTATTTAAAAACCCTTTTAATTGTCCTAGATTTAGATAAAAGCAAGTTAAATTTAGTAAAATCGAAATAAAAAAGTTTCCTTCCCTTTTTCAACCATTGTAGGACTAATTTTGAAAAACGGCGAAACCCGCTTTTAACAATATTTATTTCTCTATCAACGTACTCAGATTCAAGTTAATACGACTAATCGTTCGTGTGCTATGAAAAAGCCCCCCTTAAAGGGGTAAGGGGGGTCATATCTAAAAATCCCATCTGAAAAACATTTCACTTATTTTTGTTGGCTATAAATAATGACGACACTTTAAAAGACTCACAGTTTTATTAGTTAACTGAAATAAGCTCGACAAACACCTGCTCCACAGTCGCCATTTTGTTTTAAAACAAATTCAATTGTTTTTCGATACCTACTTTTGTGAAAACCGTTCCTGGGAAGGATTCATCTAATTTCTCTAACAAAATGCTTGCCTCTTGGAGTTGGGCTGCAAAATTCCGAATTCCTTAGCCGCCATTTTGCTTCAAGATGGTGTCGATGACATTTTCAATTTATAAATGTAGATATACACAAACATCCTTCTAAAGTCTGATAAATTGTTTGCATTTTTAAAACCACCTGTTTCATTCTTGCCCAAATGTCAAAGGCTGTATTTACTGTCATATGTTACGACGAGGATGACAATTTTCCTAGTCTACTGGGGTTTATTGTTTTATAATGCAACCTACGTAACGTTTGCGATGTAAAAATTTTGCTCTCATATTTGTTCTGTTAATATTTGCTCATAAGGAAGTTTGACATTTGAAGGTTATATTTGGAAAATTTGTATCGGATTTGTCATATATTTAGGTATGCAAGTTCGCATTTATTAAATTTTTGATTTGTGGATCAACGATTGCGAGGTTTCTATAAGCTGACGAAACGACTTCAAAATTAATGAAAAATAGAATACCTACTACCTGTCATGTCCTTCGAAGACGCGATTTTCGAAACACGTACACTTGAGAATTTTTCTACAGAAAGTAATTAAAAAACGCACCGATTCGTTATAAATTCTTTGATTTATTGAGGTTAAAATTTCCCGCCAAAAGTTGGCTTACATGATTGACATTATGTACTTAGCAAGCCTAACCTAACCTATGCTGTCAAAATATAATTTCAAACAGATTTGTTTAGAAAAGTACTAGATCAATTATTAGTACAAAATTAAGAAATCATTTTTCTGAATACACCGTTACATCTTAACAGAATATCTACCGTTATTTGTGTTAAAGTAGAGTCTGGAAATTTCATTTATTCACAAATTGTTAAACAAATCAGTTACGTTGCATTACAAAGTCGGGTGAAAGCAACAACTGTCACTTTGTTGGCGTACAGTCCTAAATTTCCGTGCCCCTATTTTTTTATGACACCGTCAATTGTGATGTAAGTTTGAATCAAATTCTTTGTCGATCTTTGCACAAATAGTTGCTATATTTGGCCGTTGTTCGGAACACGATTACGTAACGAAATGTCAAAGTTTATATCGCGTCAAGTTGGGGTATTTGGCTCGATTCGCTCGCGGCAAACACTTTAAACTCGAGTATAATCATTTTCGGACAATATGCTGTACTTTTATGACTCAACTTTTATCTTTATAAACAGATTTTTTACTGAAAATATGATAACGTTACGTTGATTACGTAGCCGTGTCCCGAACATCGGTAAACTTCACTCAGTACAAAATTAACGGCCAAATAGACACTTTGTTAGTAAAATCAATAAAACATTTGACATACAAAATTGGAATTATCAAAGTCGTCATTTTATTTCAAGATGGCGACGACATGCCTCACTTTTGAGGTTAATGTTGTTAACCAATTGCGTGTTTGTTGGACTTTTTTTTTACTTTTATTTCTCTCAATTGACAGTAATAATGTCAGCCATTTGCCTTTTAAGATTTGAACAGAAAACCATATAGCAAAACCAAACAGAAATCATTCCGAAAATTGCGTAAATATCCTTTCAGCCATTTTAGTGTGATATCTACGACAACAAACATGCAATTCAAATATCCAATTTGGCTATGATGCGGCGGGCGGCATTCTATTGCTAAACTCACGATTGTTGCACAACACAAGAGCCAGACTGCCAGAGAACGACGATACCACTGACGCCCGCCCCCCTGCTATTCAATTAATAAATTCATAGGAATTATGCGGCAATTGTGGTATACAGAACGATAGAAATATGGAACAGAAAAAGACACACCATTTTGAAATTTGCAAAATTCGTATATAGATTCAACATCCTATACTCCCAACTCCAGTGCCAGTCTTGTTGTTCGTCGTCCTGCTCCTCTCTGATGGTGCTTCTGCTACCATGAACAATAAAATGGTAGTCAGTAGTTAGCAGTCGGATTACCGGTGCATGATGATGATGGCATACTCTGTTCTTCTCCCCCAAAAATGTTCCGACAACATTCGATGTTTTGTGCCTGAGCCTGTGTGCCGACGCCTAGGCCTTGTATTTAACAAGAGAAGATGAATGCCCATAGTGGTGGCATGGGGGTTGGGTGGATATTTTGCAGCCCCCCTCTCCGAAAAGCGAAAAAGCATTTCGAACATGGAGTCGACACCACAAACATACAAACATACACAAAGGCACACACACGAGATATCCACTGGGAGGAGGCAAAATCGAATTTTTAATCGAGGGCGTGACAGGGATATCGGTTTGTGCACGACGCTGGCTGGGTCTCCAAAACCTAACCAACCGTCAAGCTAACGATGTTGTCAGATGTGACTGGGGCTATAGTGTATGTGAATGACTAAGGGTTTTCCTAAAGGATCCCACATAGTGGTGCTGCAGTTTAGTATCCTTCTGCATGGTAGAAATTAATTTGTTTTACTTTGGACTGGTCAACCGAATGGGGTTAGATACGAAATAGAAATAGGACTCTGAATGGAATACATATATATTTTTTATTTGCTCGACATTTTTACGAATTTAATTAACCAACACGTTTCCTTTTTTTTCTTACTTTCTCTTTACAGTACTATGAAATGTCCTATGGCCTTAATGTAGAAATGCACAAGCAGGTAAGTTTGAAAAAAAATCCCATTTCTCACTATCCTTCCCTTTTCCGGTATTCCTCTCAATTTAATTAATCAAATGACCTTAATTTCTTCGCAAAAAAAAAAATAAAACATAAAAACTAAAGCAAAAAAAAAGAAAAGAAAATATCGTCGGCATCGTTGGCACAAGCACAACTACTATACCCTATGGTGCCACACAGTCACCCTTCATAATTATTTTTTGTATTTCCTCTTTCGGTGCTGTTTGTTAATAGGTACCCTGTTCCTGTTGATGTAATTAGTCCTGCACAACGTTAAACTGGAATTATTTCTCACTCCAACCTAAAAAAAAAACAGACGGACGAAGGAAATAAAACGAAAGGAAAATTACATGTGACAGGGAATTTTTTTCTTTGAGAAGCGAGAATAATGCATTAAAGGGTGGGCAATCATAAAACTTCAGTAATCATAAAAATGGCAGAAAAGAAGTCGGTACCAAGTTCGTTGGGGGAAAAAAAATGTCCTTCACTCGTTGGAGATAAATTATCCGCTGACATTTGGACTTACATATTTTTTCCTGGACTCTGATTCACCGCAGGTGGTGGTTAATTTGAGGAAAATTCAAGGTTTCGCTACGTAAAACACAAACATTACATTTTTAGGACTAATTTGCCAAAAGAATTACTTTCAGGTGGCACTTGGAAAATAAATGGCCGGGAAATCATTTTTCCTTTTCGTTTACTATGTAATTTCGAAAAATGTGCAAACATTTGTTGTTAAAAAACCGTCTCGAAAGGTCCGACAGCTGATTTTTCGCATAATTGTTAAACAAATAAAATACTTTACGTTACACAGTCGAGCGAAAGCAACTGTCACTATTTGGGATACAGTCCTAAATTCTTAGTGTCAATTGTGATGTAAGTTTGAAATCGAATTATCTTTCGATCTTTTCGCCCATAATAGTAAAACATGACACAAATTGTGTCATTTATGCCAACGTCACTATATGAGTTCCTTGTGTGATCGCCTGTGATGCAGCTTGTCACAATTGACAGGACTTGAATTGTCGCGGCCCAAATGATTTATTTTAATGAATATGATTGCCTTGAAAATGTTGTTGGGACTGAATTGCCGATTTTTTTTTAAAGAGTGTCAAAGATCGACAACGTCGCCCGCGTAACACTCACGATTTCGTACAGTGTCACGGTTGACACGTTTTCTCCCTATGGTTGCTGGTGTCGAAAGTCGAGATGTTGGAAAGCGAAAGGCCTAAGACTACCTGCGATCAAATTTAGGCACTTCATCCGCAATACCTTTAAGGTGCAATTGCATCAATCGTATCACGATGTCACGCTGTGTAATCGCTGTCAATATGGCGGCCACTTACTCCTCACTCAGTTCTGTCACAGCATAACAAGGATCTGGCACAGTACGAAAAAGCGAGCATTTCATGAATTTTGGCACACAACCACAGAACTTCAGAACCGTGTCACGCTTTTAATGCGCGCGCCGGCCACTCGCCTCTGTCACTGAACGCTGGCACAGTACTACAAAGCGAGCATGTCATGAATTTAAATGCGGCCACTTGCTCCTCACTCAGTTCTGTCACAGCATAACATGGTGCGCATCTCATGCATTTTGGCACACAACCGCTGTACGTCACCTGCAGTACCTATACACATAAAGTGAAATGATGTTAATCGCGTCACGCTGTTAATGGGCCATAACTCGATTATGTCACAGCATGACAAAGCGAGCATTTCATGGATTTTGGCACAAAACCACAGAACGTCAAAACTGTGTCACGCTGTTAATGCGCCGGGCCCTCACCTCTGTCACTTAGTTCAGTCACAGCATAACAAGGTTCTGTCACAGTAGGACAAAGCGAGCATGTCATGAAATTTCGCACATAACCGCAGAACTTCAGAATCGTGTCACGCTGTTAATGCGCCGAGCACTCACCTCTATCACTTAGCTCAGTCACAGCATATTCTAACAAGGCTCTGTCACAGTAAGACAAAGAGAGCATTTCATGGATTTTGGCACAGAACTGCAGACCCCTGTCACGTGTAATGTGCCGGTCACTTGCTTTTTTCACAGCATAACAAGGCGAGCATCACAGTATGACAAAGCGAGCATGTCATGGATTTTGGCACACAACCGCAGTACGTCACCTGCAGTATCCACATAAAGTGAAATGGTTTCAATCGCGTCACTCAGCTCTGTCACAGCATGACAAAGCGAGAATGTCATGGATTTTGCCACAATCCACAAAACATATGACCCAACCATTGACACTGTGTCATCGTACGTTGATACTCTCAGGAACGGCAACGTACATGACGAGTCAATCTTTGTGACATCAGCACAGCGCCCACATGATTGCATGGGAGTAATCCAGCTTAAGCCAATAAGCGACTACTTTCGAATTGTATATCGTGATCCGACCACTAATATTTCTGATCGGTAGAAATTGTTTACCATCTGTCACACCAATTATAAAAATATCTAAATTTTTAGCACCATCGACTTCAAATATATCTACTCTTATTCCTCTTTAGTTTTTTTTAAGGCCAACTCGAACACCGTTACATTTTCCAATCTGTCAAGCCAAGCACATCTTGCGGTTGAACTTTTGGCATTTCCCAAAAAACTGCACCAGTCTGTTATTAAATTTTCATGAACATAATACCTTTTGATGTTGGATATAGGTCCACCTGACATACGAGTATAGGTATCCCTCTTACACTTGTATATAGTATGTATGTACGGCCATTCGATTCGACAGTGCACATTGCGCTTAACAAACAAGTAAACCGCACCATGTAACCGAAAATGCCATTGATTTTCCATTACAAAAGTGCCTACGACGATGACGACCGACGCTGAAGATGGTATGGTACCTCTGCATCCTGTGCATGCTTTGCATATTTATTGGGCGTGCAAAATACATATACACATACACATGAAATGAGAACGACAACGTCGTCGGTCGTCCCTATCAAGTGTATACCACCATCCGTATGGTTCATATAGCCCTGGTGCACCAACCGGCATATGCAGTGCAGTAAATTAAACGCGTATACCCTTCCAATGGGGATGTGAAAATGTAAACTGAAATTGGTTTTGCTGGACAGGACTTACCTATGTCCTATATGGTATAGTTTCTGTCTAAGGAGGCTGGTAACATCAACTTGAAGCTCATTACCCAGAGCAATTATCGCTTCAAAGTTCCTTTAGACTTTATTTTGTTTTATAAAACTTTTCGAGCTATCAGAAAATTTGTTGATTGTCTTGGTCGTTTAAATATGGGAAGGCAAATGTATTTCAAAATCCGGGAGTAAGTACGTTGGAGTACTCTCACCTGAGTAAGCTGGGAACGTATTGGAATAAAAATTGCGATTTCATTTACGAAGTCCTTCATTGGGCGCCACTTTTGAGAAGATGCATAGTTCTGTTCCAGATATTACTCCGTTAAGGGTCGCCAGATAAAAAAAGAGCTGCCAATCTGACAAAACTGGTGCACAGCTCATTGTCACACAAATTGTCAATTAATGACCAACTAACTGATCCCCTCGTTGGGCGCCACTTCCAAAAAGTACTACTTATTGAATAAAATGTTCTGTAAGCATTCCAACTGTCCGTCGCTGCGATAATCGGACTAACTACATCACTGAAAATATTGCTAAAGGGTTAGACATATTTTCGAGGGACTGCAGATGTTGGGAGTGACGAGTGACCTAACCCACCGTAGAGTTCCTCAAACAATACTTTTTTTCCCAATAGCCAACCTCAATTCGATTTTAATATGCTTTTCGGTACATTACGAGTGACTACCTAAAGCTTGTCCGAACCAACGCCCAAGTGAGAAACTCCCTTGTTGGGCGCTATTTTTCAAATTAAATCCCTGATCGAAATTTGATGTTTTGAAAATAATAACGATTAACTTCCATTTGAGATCCCAGCTAGTTATTTTGCCAAATAGTTGCTGCGCAAACAAGCAACTTCTGCATAAGAGTTGTCCAACGTTGGGCGCCATTTAAAAAAAAAAATACGAAAAACTGTTCAACAAAATTTAATGCACGTCCAACTTGCGTAAAACTTTACGCCTCTTGCACACACCGTCCATTGACACAAACGACGACATTTGGCAACGTAAAATTCCACACGACCAAGCCTTAAGCAAATTACAAACTACAGTCACTGTCACGCAGTTACACATATACCGGGTCACCGATTCGATTCGGTCGGTACGCCGACAACGTCGATGATGACGACGACACGACATACGAAAAGAGTCCACCCTGCAAACCAACGCAACGTCCTGTGCTTACTGTAATTGCGTAAACCGGTTTTACATATCGACACACACCCAGAGCTCTGGAGTTCTCATGGGCAAGCATTAGATTGTCAATAGATGAGTGTGTGCGACTGTAACGCATCGAATGATGTTAATTTCCTTTCTACCATTTAGACTCCGAAATGCAACCGTTTCTCACCCCCCACGCTATACCATATGCTGGCAGAAATAACCCCCCCACACCGCAAAAGCCTAACTGACATCCAAAATTCACTTTTGGCATTGCGCTTCCGTTGGTGCACGTCACCGCAATCGACAGGGGAGAAGACGAGAGGAAACTCGAGTTGCAAATATAAGTAACCCAACTGGCCAATCATTCCCAATCTAACCGAATTCACATTTAGTGAATCCTTTCTGATGTGCGAAAGGAGTGAGCGGGGCTAGCTGGAAGAGGATGGAGGAATTGGACAATTGATTGGCCTCGACCCAAAATGATTTCCACCAGTTCGAGCAAAGCAACCTCCCTCTGCAGATTGATGGGTATAGGCGTAATAGCGCCACATCAAGACTCAAAACAAAAGGCATAGTTTTAGTTTTTAATTTGAAAGTCCTGCTTGTGTGTGTGGTGGGTGTGCGCCAACGCCAACATTTCTCTAGGATCAGGTATGGAAATTACAGAAACATCATTGTCATCTACCGCAAACCTAATTTCCAATGCACTTTCCACATACGAGTACTGAAGCTGGGAGCGGACTACGACGACGATAACGAAGGCAAAAAACTATACCTTGTCCCATGTCTCGTTATTTGTGGCGAGGATATTCGACCGAAAGACAGAGCGACTAACGAAGCGACGCGACGGTGGAGTGGTACCCAGATCGATCAACACACAGTCAACCGAATGTCATGGATGCTGCTTTAGCTAAAAACTTCTGGCTAGAGATGTAGATTTCTATGTTGTGTGGCTGCGCACCAAGTGTGGGTATATGAAACCAAATTGCTTTTGTGTCAATATTTCAGAGGACAGATGCGCTACCATCGTCATCATCAACGTCGTTGTCAGAAATTTTGAAATTTCCGCTCAGTGAGGTGGCAAATGGGAAGAGAGTTCTATGGAACAATGACACCACCTTTCGCCATTGTAATCATTAGAAGTAGGCACACACACACACACTTTGGTTTCATTTTGGTTTATTGCAAAATTGAAGGATGACAGATGAAGGAGACCGAAGTAATTAGAAAGGATAGCCACAACGATGGAGTAATTTTTCATCGAATGCATTTTGACAGTTCTAAGTCACCTATCAATACACATTTTATCTATGTTGACAATGGCGAGATGAAGTTTGTACCATCATTATTGTCGTTGTGGTAGTTATTCTCTCAACAAATGACGTTTACTTATACGATACTGACAGTTAAGATTGAAATTTAAAGGTACGATTTCATCGCTCCTTATGGTGGTATTATTAACAATGCCCACTCTACGAATGAAATTTTATCATTGACACTTGACGTTTATGTGACACTCGACACTTATCTGGCACTTTGCATTTATATGCTGCTTTTAGAATATCAAGTGACAGTTTAGGATGAAATTTTGCATGAAACTTAAATTCGAGTTGAATCGACTTTGGAATAAGAGGAAGGAGTTTTTTGACATCTACATGGGATATTTCTTTCATATGCAGACCTTCAAAAACGGCAATGTCAATGGAACGGTGTGATATAAATGCGTGAAGTTGGATTTTCAGTTTTATTTTAAAAAAATATCAGGTCATTTTGACGTTTCAGAAAGTGTCAGTTTTAAAATTGGATATTCACTTCATTTTGTGAAGTAAAGTAAGAAATTATAAGTTGGGTACACATTTACTCCTATTTAAATTCGTTGAATTTAGTGACAAACGTAAACAAATCTACATAACAGCTGGCCACGCGGTTGAAAACGTTTGCGCTGCGTTTATTAAAGTGGGAGTTAGTATTGTTTTTTTAAATTCTGATGTTACACAAAATAAAAATAATACAAAAGGAAGCATTTGTGCATTAGTTTCGAGGTAAATAGTGTGGACACAAATATGTGTATCAAAATGGCGCCTTCCATTGTCTGCTGCATGACTAGCGGCAGGTCTTAAGGACCATTCACATGAGAGCGAACTAAAGAATTGCTGAAATGCGAACAAACCAACTTTGATATGCATTTATGAACAGAAAAATGCATATCCATCAAAATGTATTAAAGGATCATTCACATGAGAGCGACCAAGTTTTGACAGTCCGTCCACATTAACACTGTTCTTGATCGCGGCAACTCGCGAATTTGTCATCAGTTTCCCATTTGAGGTTAAGTTCAAACGAATTTTTTATTCGTTAGTTTGTGGAACTAAAATTAAATGATGTGGATTGCGAATAAATGTTGACAATTCACGCAAAGGGTGTTTTCGTTCGCGCAAAAAGTTTAAAATTCGAAATTTCGTTATTTAAACTGTTTATTAACTTGTTTTCTTAAGCAGCATTCACATGGGAAGACATCTATAAAACGAAAGGGGTTAAAAACAAACAATTCTTTCCCGACAAATTTAAATAAATTCGCCAATATGTAATCGAAAAGAAATCGTGTAGGAAATTGCTTTCTTTAGTCCAGAAACTCGAATATTATTCGTTATTATTCTCCTTAGCCGGGACTCAAACCTACGCCGTTCGGGTCACAAGCAAACACTGTAACTACTACAACATGGGCACTGCTAACAATGCGAACTGAATTTGAATAATCAACATGAAAATATTTACCAAACGATCCGTCCGTACCTCCCCTTAAATGTTTACATACATACATGATACACCACAAAATTTTGTTAAACATAATTTTTATTTTTTTTTAATTCTATCTAATTACAGACAGAAATCGCGAAACGTTTAAATACCCTAATCAGTCAGCTTTTACCATTTCTACAAGCTGATCATCAGCAACAAGTTTTACAGGCTGTCGAACGGGCCAAACAAGTTACAATGCCTGAATTAAATTTAATAATCGGGGTAAGTTTCAATAAATCCATTACACTTTAATAAAAACAATATATAAGTAAAATAAAAACAAAAAAAAATTAAAAATATTATTCTTTTTTGTTTTGCAATTTGTGCAAAAGATATATTTTCTTTATAATATAATTTGTTTGTTTTTATTTTTTGTTGTTAAAAAAGAAAATTTACACCAAAACATTTTTAATCAAGTAGAATTTTTAGAAACAAAATTGCATTGGTATTTAATTTGATTTTTATATATTTTGTTTAGTTAAAAAATTGAATTCAAAGTTGATTTGTTAAGTTTCACTAAAACAATTGGAATGTTCTTGTTTTTATTTGAATTTATTTATTATTATTATTATTTCTTTTATTTTTATTTTTATTTTTATTATGTTATGTTAAAAGCACATACCGTTTGGTTTTATATTTTTTATTTTTATTTATTTTTCTAGTCAAGAGGAAATGTATTAATGGGTCAAAGGTCTAGTTTTCTAATTTATTCAAAGCACATTCCCTCGACAAAATATTGTTGGTTATTATAGAATTTGCAATTGAAAATGAATTTGTAATGTCTTTCGCTAGTTTTGACTTTTTTTTTTTGTACACGAGGTAAACAATATTATGTACATTAACTTTGTTTTTGTAGGAGAGTCGAAATATATATCTTATTTTAAAATATGTACATATAATATGATTTGGTACATTTTTTTTCGCCGTGTTTTAAAAAGTCATTTAAATCCTCTCTCTATTTATGTTGTTTTATTTTTCTACATTTATTCTTCTATGTTTTTTTAATATTACATACTTAAATTGATTTTAGGTTATGTATGTACTTTCGTTTCTTAGTTCTGTTTCGGACGCTGTTCTCAGGTGTTCAGAAGAAGACCAATGGTATCAGCTTTTTAGTTATAGTGAGGTTGTATCTGGAAATTGGAGACTGCCACATTTAACGTTGTTCAAGTGATCAGTTTGAAACATTTTATTTATTTTTAATCCATTGCTTGTCAATTCTCTAAAACAAAAAGTGAGGATGAATATTTAATGATTTTGAGTTGTTTCTACTCAGTATTGTCGTCAAAGTCAGGACAATCTCTGCACTTTTAGAATATATGACATTCAATTCAATTGGTCGGCATTGGAGTTGATGATTGGACCCCGCCCCCTTTTTATAGGCGTTTTTTTTTTTTGCAAATGGTTAATGGTTTATTATTTTTTTTTGTATTCGAGTTATTATGGTCATCATTTTGCATTCCACAATGACTTTTCGAAATTCAGTTTCTGCAGCTTAAAAAATTATTTTTGACTAGGAGATCAAAGTTCCTCGTAAAGGTTGTAATAGATACAAACTACAGTGTGATAGACTACATGTTAAAAAATGTCAATGTTCTAGCGATGTACCTACACCTACACACGGTGATAAAGAATTAACAAAATTGGACAAGTATTTTTGTTTTGTTTTTGATTTTAGCCCCGTTTTGGGAAGAGGGCGGGTGTAAACATTTATATAGAAAAAATCGGATCGGATTTACTTCAAACTTTGTAAAAGTACTCTATAAATCTAATAATGAAAACACGTATCTCAGCATTTTTCAAAATACCACTTCTAAAAGGTTGCAGATCCAACCTTTTCCATTTCTGAGGGCCTTTTCTTAGTTTTGACAAAAACCGTACCGTAAGACATATTGCTTAGAAATTTTACACTGTGGTGGAAAAATCAATATTATATAACAGGTGCGTGGGCATTTTTTTTAAATTTACCCCCTTTTAAAGGTTAGTTCAAACGGGAAGGGACATTGCTTAGATTTATTTCCAGATATACGATGGCAGCATCGGGGGGTTAATAACAAATAACGTGAGCGAAGGCACGAGTGACATCAAACTTGGGTATACAGCTTCAAAGGCAAGACATGACAGGTAGATAGTTAGGTAGAGGTGGGGCTTCGGACATGAACCCAATTAGCACTAAGATGTTAAGGTTGATTGTTAAGGATGTGATCCGGTCGGTACCTATAACCTGTGAAGTTGAGAAAGCGGATAAGCTCCTGTTTCCCTTTGCCCGAGATGTCGCTTAGGTCGTCAAAGAATGGTTAGTTCAGTGCGTGCAGTCTGACTTTTGTTAGTGCCGGGCATTTGCAGAGGAAATGAAAAGAGGGTTTCTTTCTCATTTGTATTTCCGCAACTGCGGCAATACACCTAGGTTGGCCGCATGGTCTCCAATTGGCTAGTGCCCAGTGATTATTGCTCTGATTCTGGCGATACCTGGGCGGGTTCTGTTTAGAAGGTTCTTTGTTATTTCTTGATATCTTCCTTGATATGACGCAGTTTGTCAATCAATCAATGGCTTTCTATAAAAAATATGAGTGTATTTGTCCCTAGCGGAATGTGGACCCTCGTCGCGCGTGAGGCGTGTAGTGCTGACCCCTGCCTTGCCAACTTATCCGCACGCTCATTGCCTGTTTTGTCACTATGCCCTGGAACCCAGAGAAGTGTAACCCTGAAACGTTCGCTGAGACAGGCACTCCTGCAACAGTTTTGGTTGGCTGTCTATAAGGATAGCAATGCATTGTTTATGCCTTGTGTCACGCCCTAGTTGCGTTCAGGCCTATCTGATGGCCAGTAATTCCGCCTGAAAAACGCTGGCAAAATCCGGTAAAAAATTGATATTTTTGGTGATTTAGAGTATAGACACCAGCCCCCACACCACAGCTCATCTTAGATCCGGCCGTTTATATGGCCGTGTCGAAGCCCTTCACTGCATCGTCCCTCTTCCACTGAGCTCTTGCGGGGAATCTAACGTTGAAGCCTTTCGTGAAGTTTAATTAGGCAGTGATGTAGTCGGTTGGAGACGTGACCGTGCCGTTTGGTAACGAATCCAGAATGTTACTGTGAACATACGGCCTTGCAGTCCAGCACCCAGACTCCTGGAGCCTTATAGCACTGCATAATGCGGTATCTTTTGTGTGTTCGTCAAGAGGTAAAAGATGCAAGAGCACAGTAAGGGCATCTGTTGGGGCCGAGTTCATTGCCCCCGTGGTGCCTAACTGGCTGTTCTTTGCAGTCTTCAGTTTCGTAAGGTCGTAGACTTTGCTGATGGCAGACATGACAGGTTGAAACTGCAAATGTTTTTAAAAAAACATTAGGGGAACTATGAGCTTGGTTAGGCAAAACCCAAAATCATCTTAACTTTAATGTGCATAATTGTTACATAGTTTGCTCAAAATAGGAGAAGAAGAGCTTTTATGGCTTTTTAGAGCTTTAGAGCTTTTTTTAATGATATTATATTGTAAAAGAAGACCTTTTTAGGCTAGACATACACTGAGCTGTACTACAGACTAAGGGATCCCCGGAAAAACACAATTTATAACTTACGTTTTTTTCCACTTTGTCACCTCTTGTAAACCCCGGGACAAACATTCGAGAGCATAACTGGCCTGATAATTAAACTTCTCGATTCATTCGAGTATACGTATTCGAAACACCAGAATACGCGAGGAACTCAATGTCGAGCAACTACTTCTCCGAACGAAGCGGTCCATTCTTCGGTGGTTTGGTCATGTTAAACGTATGTCCCCAACTAGGATCCCAATACGTGCTATGGAATCCTTACCACAAGGCAGGCGTCCCAGGATGAGATCAAGTCCATAATCTCTCCTCTACCCGTAAGGGGATTGCCCTTGATTATTTAGAGTCGATGGCGGATAATCGAGAGCTATGGAAGGTCAACTTGAGCAACCTACACCTGCGAACCACTTAATGGATAAGCGGGCCATAGAAAATGAATGAATGAAAAATAGTTTTAAGATATTTAAAGATATTTTGCCAAAATATACGATGGCACTGCCACTCTAAGATTGTTGTCAGAACGGACCGTATATTAAATAAACTTATGCTTAATTTGACATATCGATCGATGGAGTTTAAATATTCAGTTTAAATATAGTTAAGGACGACTTTTATGTGAGAAACAAGGAACTACAACTAGTTGAACTTAATATAGGCGTTTTTCTTTTTTAGATCAGAGCTGAGCTCTCTAAATAGAGCTCCAGCATTTTGAGCGTGCTCTGAACCGAGTGTGCTCAGATCGTTCAGATTTGTTTATGAAACACACTTTAGCACATAGCTGTCATATGGTCATTTATTCATTGTTATTTATTAATTTGGTTTACCTTCAAAGCCAGAACAACAAGACTCGTCCGCCATTTCAACTATTTTTTGTTTATCCTTTTTTTTCTGTCAAATGTGACTGTAAGTGCTTAATCAGCTTTTAACTCAGCCTGGGTCAGTCAATTTATACTGAGCTCATAGAGCGCGCTCTGATCATTCTCTTAACGAAAAAAATAACACAAATTCTGAGCTCTGATGTGTCTGAGCTATAAAAGAAACACCAACTTTTTTTGACAGTTCAGGCTCTTCTCTGAAATAAATATTAAAGACGCCTAAAGAAGTACATTTTAGAACAATGTAGTTCATTTAGTTCACTGATTGGGGGACATTTTTGAACTACACAAGTCAAATGTGGATATGAAAATTGTTGTTCAAAGTATACTGAAATAGGGATCTGCAATTTCTCTATATCTATTCTCTCAATTAATTGGATTTATAAATCCGGTCCTTTTTAGATGGCAAAAAGCTGCAGTCCCCTTATCGGTTGATTGTAAATTATATGGAAAAGTGATCAATGAACCTTCCTCCTATTCGAATCAGTCAAATGTTGTTTACGAATTGTCAAACTTTGTTGTCGAAAACAATTTTATAAGTCAAATATAAAGGAAAACCCTTGGGAAAAAAAGGAAAAAAAAAACGTTTACGTATTTTCAAAGCATTTTCAATAAAACGCGACATTTCGTTAGATTGCTTTTATTTTATTTCTGATTATTATTATTTTTAAAGTCATTTATTTTTTTATTTATTTCTGTGTTTAATTATGATCATTTTTAAGTCCTCTATCTTGATAACAAAAATTCGGGCGAAAACATTGTGAATTTATTATAAAACTTTTGTCATTCAAAGTATGTTACATTTCGTATAAGAATAAGCGCTATATGTATACTGACAATATTCAACAAAATTAAAAGGACATTCTGGCAATCATATCGACACCACACGCAGTAGAAAAAAAAAATTGATTTTACCCTCTCAACCTCTTGACAACTGACCCATTAATCACATTTTCCTCTGTCGTTCTATACTGAATTAAAAAGCATTTTTTTGTTTAATTAATTTGTAAAAAAAAAACATTAAAGAAACAAACAATTTGTAGTTAACTAAATTTAAATTCATTGTAGTCCTTAGAATTGAGTTCCGATTTGAATGTTTGTGGTGTTCTGCAAATAGTGAATAAACAACAACAATATATCAGTATAGAACGTTTAAACTGATTTTTTTCCAAACAAATTTTATACAAAATACTGTCAATTGTTATGACAAATATTTTTGTCAATATAATATTTTTTTTCTCGACATATTGACAGTTGATTGTACTTGTCAAAGATAAATTTAAAAATAATAACTAAAGTACATTGTTTTCTTTAAATGATTATGTTTTTTTTTTCTGTTAATACACTTATTTATTATTTTTATTCTGTTCTTTTTCTTCTCCTTCCCCAATTAATTTTTTTTTTTGTAATAAAAAAAAAACGAAAACAAAAAAAAAACTAAAAAATAAATTTAATTCGTAAAATGCAGAACCACCAACAACAGGGAATTCAACAGCTTTTAGTAAGTTTTGAAGAAACAATCTTTCTCTCTTCTCTTCTATCTCTCTCTCTCTAATTTCTGTTTTTGAAATGAAAGTCCTTACGCTTAATTTAATTGTTTTCATTTCATTTGTTTACTTCTCGTTTGGTTTCCATTTTGAAAATTTTCATTTCGTTTACTTGGTTCATTATTAATTTTTTATTTATTTTTTTATTAATGTCATATACATTGTTTCAGTTGGTAAAATATTAAATATTCTTTTGTATATTTCATTCTCTACGCTTTTGCTGCCAATCATTAAGAAATAATAAATGTGCACATATTTTTTTTGATATCATTTGCTTTGGAACTTATTTATTATATGGTTTCCCATTTTATTGTAATTTTTGTGTCGACCCCACTGTCTAATGCTGGCGCCCACTCCACACAATGCAAACCCTTACATGACAATCAATTGAAATTGGTTCCAAAAAGAGTTTCTAACGCGATAATATTTATTATTCAACCGCCTTTTGTTGGCGCGTGAATGTCAGATGGCTGTTTGCAGTTCGGGAGTACGTCCAGTGGGGCCTTAGGGGTGATGCGATACAATATCGCCATCATCATTGGCTGTTGGTGGGCTAAAAATCATGGTAATTCTGTTAAATCACCATTTGTTTCATAGTATGGCGGGGGATATGTGTTAAATTAATTCGATTTTTGTGCGCAAGCACGGCCACTCATACATAAATAATTGTGTCACCTCTAAAAATTGGTTTCATCATCAACATCATTCACATTTAAATAATTTCTCTCGTGTGGTCCCTAACGGTGTGTGGTTCACTTTTTTTTGTTTTTTACTCTGTGCGTGTCTATCCTGAATGATATTCCCACAAGGGTTGGCTGGTTGGCTAGTTGGCTGGTGGGTGGGGATGACATTGTTGTCATCCTGTGTGTGTTATGGCGCCTCATTGTCCTTTTAATTATGTGGTCAATTGCAGTGATTTTAGTAGACGACAAAATAGTATGGTTTCGCATTCCTGTTTTTTTTATATAGGCATCCATGAATTTGTATGCGAGAGGATACTGAAAATATTGAGTGAGGTTTGGTGCCTCTATAATTTCTATATGATTGGTGTGTGCGGTTTTTGTGGCTGTCATTGGGCAAAAGTGACGGGGGAAAATCGTCGTCCTCTTCACACTGTGCCGTCGGTTATATTGGTTAATAAATGTAGAAGTGCTTCGCTGGAGCTGGATTATTTTTCAATGACCACACACACTGACCATAGGTATCAGGGTCGTCGTCACGGTGTAATGCTGATACTTGGTTTGCGGTTTTGTACAGTAGAGGACGAAATATTGTGTACAGATGAGGTTTTTCTTTTAATTGGATTGTGTCTAGGCTATTTGTTTTAGAATTGTCATACGGGAGGAGGGAATGATTTTAAGCTTTCTTAAGTTAGACCTTTGATAAACTTTGGTAGATATATATAAGATTACGTGGTAGAAAATGCATTTATAACATTCATCGACGACTAGCAAATCGTCTTCTTGGTGCCTTAAAATGTTTGAATTTTCCCCATTCGAACAACTGTGGAATGCAAGTGATAATACCTTCTACAGAACAACCCAGCTTACTGTCTAATTTTGTACTTATTGTGGTCAGTATGTGCTTGCATCCGTTATATACATGCCGCGCACATGTTCGAACTGTCCGATTTTTCCCTACTTTGTGTTTTCGAATTTCGAATTTGAACATCACGTATGGAATGAAAGTGATGATACCGTCCTCAGTGTTCTGTTCAAATTTCTACATATCGTTGAGTAATTTTTCGAATACTAGTTCGTACGTGGGTTCCCGTAGTACCCGTTCGCTGAAAGTGATAAAAGCCAATTCGCCGGGTCCCAATACATACCTACGTTCGGCGGGAACTCATTTGTCCATTTCAGTCATATAATGGGACATCAATTCTGTTTTTTTCCCCTCTTCTACAGTCATTGCTTACACCTACTTAACCCTACCCTTGTTCCTAAGCTAAATGTATTTTCTATATTTTCGATCATTAATACGTATTTGCCTTCGAAATATGTATTTGAAATGTTTTTTATATGTTCGAATTTGAACTGACTGACAGCTGAATCCAGTAGCAAACTATTAGAATATTCTCATATGAAAGTGAATTTCGAACTCTGCCCGAACGAATGTTCGAAAATGCACACGTCCCATCCCAGCTATTCGCGACAATTCGAAATTCAACTGTCAGTTTCTATTTTCAACTTACATTTTAACGTTTAAATTGGAGCAATTTTTTTTTTGTCGCTGGCATGTGAAACTTGTGCGGATTGCGAATAAAAAAACAGTTGACAGTTCGCAGTAGAAGTGTTTTAGTTCAACAAAAAGATTAACTTTTCGAATTAAAAACGTTAACTTAGTTTATTTTGACACAATCTTATTGAATTCCAATATTGGGATTGAATTAAGTATTTAAGTTTTTGTCTTTATCTATATGTACGTTCCACAGATGACTTTAGCGCTTCTTTGTGGATTTTCGAAGAATATTTTCACTTCGAAAACGAGTGGCATGCAAATCTGTTACTGTTCTTTTATCTTTCGATCGACTAATTTTTGCGTTGTCTATGACAAGCAAAAACCAAGACAAAAAATTCGGTTACATTGTGAAAGCCATCGTGGTTTCCACCTGCATTCAAAGTGCGAAAATTCGGACATATTTTCGACTACACTCCCAGTCAAATTTGTATACACACCTTGAATTGAAACAATGTCTTTCACAATGTAACAGAACTTGTTCTCTTGTTTGTTGCTTGTCATGAACATTTATATGTGACCTCAACTCTGCTATCTTTTGGCACATCATGTGACATTTAAGTTCTGTTATGTTCCACTAATGCGTTTTTTTTTTATTCCCTATTACGAGTATTAAGATTGTAACGTCAAATGTTCGAAGTTTGTTTGAAAATTAAAGACTCATTCAAAGGTATCGAAGTTTTGCTTTAAGTTCAAAGTGTCAAAATGTTTTCACACGTGTGGAATACAAGTGATAGGTATTTACTATACCTTTCACAACGATACCCAGATTATTGTCAGCATTTTCATCTTGTCGGTGATTGAATTAAGGACATAAATTTATATAATGTGTCCAAAAATTCCACATTTTGGATATAAAATGGCACACGTTCCACAGAGGACCTTAGCGAAATGTCAGTTCCGTTAGACTTTCACTAATGATTTTGTTTCTCGAATGACTAATATGTGCATTGTTGTGTCTTGAAAATGGGCGAATATTTAAATCAGCGTTTAAAAAAACAAAGAATCTTAAGTTTCCCCTGCTTATGTCAGTGTGATTTCACACCTGTGGAAAACAAGTAATGATATCTTTCGAGATCGTTTTCTGTGTTCTTCGTAGTACTGAAATAGTGTAGTGGAATACAAAATATGAAACCTTTTACAATGCTGGGCCGTATTAGTGGAATGCGAGTTCTCACACATTCAACTAATGTCTACGTTCCACAGATGACCTTAGCAAAATGTGAGTTCTGTTAGACTTTCACTAATGATTTTGTTTCTCGACTGACTAATGTGTGCATTGTTGTGTCTGGAAAATCAGCGAATCTGTGTTTGAAAATAAAAGAATCATAAGTTTTCCCTACTTAGGTATGTCCGTATGATTTCATACCTGTGGAAAACAAGTGATGTTATCTTTCCAGATCGTTTTCTGTGTTCTTCGTACTACTGAAATAGTGTAGTGGAATAAAAAATTTGACACTTTTTACAGTAGCTCGCGTCAGTGAAATGAGAGTTCTCACACATTCCACTACTGTCTATTTGTGTCCGTATGATTTCACACCTGTGGAAAACAGGTAATGATATCTTTCGAGATCGTTTTCTGTGTTCTTCGTAGCAGTGGAGTCGAATATAAAATTAGTCACCTTCTACAGCTGGGTCGCCTTAGTGGAATGCAAGTTCTCACACATTCCATTACTGTCTATTTGGGTTTCACCATTTTGTAGACCTTTCACATCTTTCACATTGGCCCACTAACCAAAAAACAAAAGAATAGAAATAATTATGGCCGACAGTGTACCACCCAAAAAAAAAAATCTATCGTAGTTTTGCATTTCCCTCCCGGCATCCAAGCACAGTCCGCATAGTTCTCTCTGTGGACACTGTGGAGTGTTAATCTGTATTGAAATTTGACCACTTTTTCGTGGTTGCGGTCATCAGACAGCCGGGAGAGGTACCTACCAGATAGACGGAGGCTTGCGGCTATTTTACATTCCACTCGTGTTCTGCTGCTGCTGCAACTACGACATGAGGTATTATATAGTAGTTGGTGCCGGTCGGTGTGGTAGGTATCATTCTTTAATGAAGGTCAACAAGGCTCTGAGCCAGAGCGAACTAATGGAGATAGTTAAGGAATGCGCAGTCACACACACACCCGGGTACACCATCAGAACCTTCAGCTGATTAAAATTATCTTGGTGCAACCGGTTAATTACCGCATTCGCTGTGGTAACAGTGGTGTACTACCCAAAACTGCCATCGAACAAGAACAGGGATGGTTTGCTCGAGGTATTAGGTTTCGTATATATGCACAGTCATCTCTAACTAAATTTTCCGCAGGTTCATCTGGAGGAAACAGGGAGAGGAGGCTGTATAGTACATTAGCAAGCGCAAAACAAAACGCAAAGAGCTGAAATAATCGAATAAAACTGAGCACCAGGAGTCGCTGCTGTGATGGACTGACGCTCTGGTGGTGGTTGCAATGAAGCGAATTCGAAACTGAATCGAATTCCCAATGAGGGCAGATGAGTCGGCCACATCTGTGTCGAGTATAGGACTGCCGACTGCAACGGCTCTCTATCCCTACTCCCGACTATACGTGTTATGGTGGGGGCTTATAATTCTATTATGATTATTTGTCGTTTGCGAAAATTTCCATTTCGGAATCGCGAAACCGTAAAATTTGTATACGCGCGAGAGGGAAAGGGGATGGCCCATCGCTGTCGGTGGAGGTGGTATCTGGTCCCTGTGGCGGGTAGATTGGTTCTGGTTAGTACCATTGATCAATTGGATTTGTGATATTTCACCGCGGCGACGACAACGACGACGACTCACTGTGTTCGGTTAGTCTGTTGTTCTGGTTAGAGTTTCATTCACCACCCATCATTCCGCCCATTTGAATCGGTCTCCATTCGGGTAGAAAATTTATATTAGATTCTGCAGAGAATTTGTCTGATTTCACACACCCGAAAACTGTGAATTGTTTTGCTAAAATTTTACATTTTGTTCTCATAATCTCCATATTGATGTATGTGTAATGTATAGGAGCGCGAATTTTTTTTGTTTACATTTAATTTTATATATTTTTGTTTGCCTTTGCATCTTCGTTTTCTTTATTTTGTATGCTTATGTTTATACGCAACGAAAAAAAAAAAACAACTACCAACAATAATTTGTTTGCAATAAATGTGTACCTATAAAGCTTAAGTACGTTCGATGTTTTTTAATTAATTTAAAATTCTCATTGGAAACTTTTTGCAGCAACAGATTCATGCGCAACAAGTACCCGGTGGACCACCTCAACCGATGCCAAGTCTTGGAGCGTTAGCCGGACCATTTGGAGCACTGGGTGGACCCATGGGATTGCCACATGCGCCACAGAGTTTACTAAAGGCACCGCCAGATCATCATCGGCCAGATATGAAAAGCAATTTAGATGGACCGTCTGCTGAGGAGAGACTGGTGAGTTTTTGTTATAATTTTTTAGATATTTTTTTTTTTAAATTCCTTTAAACATTCATTTCTCAGTTGTTAACGCGGTTTATGTTTGAGAAAGTGGTGAAATAGATTTCTTTAGGGCAGATAATACCATGTACCAATATTATGCAAATGCATAAAAAGCATTTCGTTCAGTTTCGCGCAGTTTACTTTGTATGTATACAAAGCACGGCGAGTCTTTTTCAATTGAGAAGGCATAAGAATGGCAATCATGCAAATGTGTACAAAGTTTGATCATGGAAATAAGCGACGCGACGATTTCGGTCAGTTTCGCGGAGTTTACTTTGCATATCCACGGCGATTCCTTTTCATTTAGCAAGGCATTTGCATGAAAATACCAAGTACCAATCATGAAAATGCATAAAAAACATTTATCTTGGAAGCAACCGAGGATTTCGACCAGTTTCGCGCAGTATTCACGGCGATTCCTTATCAATTGGAAACAAAACATGTATCTTGGTATCTTGAAAGCAAGCGATGATTTCGATCAGTTTCGCGCAGTTTACGTTGCATATACACAGAGCACGGTTAGTCTTTTTCAGTTGGCAAGGCATAGTGGTATGTGGTTGCTTTAGACAAAGTCTCTGTCTTTGGATATGAAGATCTTCTTAGCTGAAGCACATCAGTCAATGAATTCTAAGAGTTTTAGCCGGATGAAGTCGTCGGGTATACGATTTTCGAACCACATCGAGACAGTATCTTCTGGTCTTTTCCCACTCCAACCTAAGTGACCGATATTTGTTGAAGAACAATTTTTTTCAAAACGACTTCAGCTACACACTATCTTACGTAGAAAAATGCATCCTGTCTTCGGAGTTGAGAGTTTTCCCAACGTTTCTAAAGTTCGACCTTCATAGAGACTCGCCGTCAACTTGAACGAGCATAAGTTGAAAATGATAATGACGATGTTTCCTTCGAAACAGCAGCAACAGCAGATTTTGTTCAACTTCGTTTCCCATTCGTATAAGAGGTACCAAGCTTTACCAGAAGCGAGATCAGATCAAGCTTGTAGGCTCGGAAACGAACTTAGGATATAAAGGCAGATGGCTGTCAAATCTTTCAAATGTGATTATAACTGACTATGTATTTACTTTTTGTGTTTGATTTGCAATAAATATGGATGCAACAATGAAAAGAGTGACGTTTAAGAAGAATGCACATTCTGTCAAATTTGTAGTTAAACGCGTTCCCGTACTTTTTGTTTAATTTGCATTCTCGCTCACTGAAAGATTATTACAATCACGTGATTTTTGTCCAGGGAGAACGAGAACATCTTTTAATTGGAATAAGAAGTTTTGACATTTGACTCACTTACAAGTTCGAGTGATTTCTTTATTCGCGGGATCTGGGAATACTTTGCAAATTTGTAGATTATGACAAAATCAAGAGTGGATTTCCGTAAGGTAATTTTTGCCTTAGTTGATGGTCACAATCGGTCAGTTTTTGACAAGTTTTTAGCTATATTACGGTACTCTTACGTAGAAGTAAAAACTATATAACTATTATGCATTTGGCTATCACAAAGCGTCCACTCAAGTATCGGAGTCTCAAAAATTCTTGCACAAATCCACCGGCCCTAAATAGACACTGCTTCTCAAATTAGCCTTAGCAAATCTTTTCCATCCTTCTTTAGCTTGGCCTATCTACTGCATTTCCTGGATACCAGTGATATCTTTTTTTTATAGCAATTCAGGGACCTCCTCTAATTCTTCAACTGTACAGAGTCCGAACGTTCCACTTGCAGATCCGAACGTTTTTGTCCCTCTTTCGTTTTTTTAAATCTGTAGTTGGCAATAAATCCAGGGGTGGGATTCTGTAAAAAACGAAACGAAAACCGCTTTCGTTTTCACTAAACCTCTCTCTATCATATCTATGGCAATAGACAGAGACTGCTATTGTCGAAACGATATCGTTCGATCGTTTTCGTCTTACATAATCCTGCCCCAGCCTTATCCGATGATTTTGTTTGATTTTGACGTGCGGTTCGGTAGTTAATTCCACACACAAAACCAAAACTGGAGGGGCGCAAGCCCTTTCTAAGACACTCCTAAGATGAATTGGGCTGGATATTCAGGTGTTCGTTACTAGCTTCGGAGATATGAGAGCTATTGGTGGTCGCTTTTCCGCCACCGCCACCAACTCTATTTCAACACCACCCTGATTGGTCTACAAAAACCTTTGTGACCTCGACTTCAAATACGTCTGAGTTGTAGGCGTCCTCGTTTTGACCTCATTTTTTGACCAAGTCCTGCCGTATGGAATTACATATGCCATCTAGAAAAGCTTATAAACCTATAAACTATATCGGGCTGATTAAACGGAAAATCACAATGAAATTCCATGAGAGTAATCCAGCTTAAGTCGTGACCATAAATTAATAACCCATTTTAAGCCTTTGACTGAACTTGAATGGATTTTCGTAAAATGTTGACAGTTGTTAAATCCCACGTTGAAGTAGACCTTTGAGTCAATTCGTTTGGCTCGTTTAACAACTGCTTCGGCCGTGGTGGTTTAAAACTCGACTAGACCTGAAATGTCGGTTATATGCACATCAGTTCACTCAAGGTCTATTAGTCACATCTATTATATTACAATAGATCTTAATCATTGACATATTATATATGGACTGCTAGTGAAATGTCAGATGATACAAAGTTTGCCCAGAAAATTACGCCAACATAAACTAGAGCTCGTGGTTCGGAGCGAAAAATAAGTGAAACAAAATGACAACCATCTTGGATTTCTCCATAGAATGCTAGAGACACCTATGGGCGCGAGTGAATTCGTCAAGTAAAACGGTTTAAATTCAAATTGTTGCGTCATTGTCATTATAATAGATGTCACTTAAAAAAAAGTGCGAGTTTGCAATTTATTCCGCTCCGGCTAGTGGTTATGTTGGAACGCTAAGTTGTCTTTTGTCTAGGTACTAGCTGTCCATATTTGTGTAATATGTCAATGATCTTAATCATTTAAAGTCGCGAAGTGGTGATCAGGCCAATAACTTCCACCAGGTCAATAGCGGACTAAAGTGTAGTCTTTGAAAACGTGACAGTTGCAACTTATTCCAAAGTCTCTTTCGAGTCGGTTTTTTTTTCTTCCCCAGCTTTTCCATCTCTTTCTAATGTTACTTTTGTCCGTTACTCTTCTAGTCTCTATAGTTTTTTTTTTTATTTAGCATTCACTCGCTCGCATTAACCTACCTACAATTGTTTCGTGGAACTAATTTTTTTGGAAAAACTCTTTTGTCTACTTTTAGAGAAACTCCGTATCGCCGGCGGAGCGTGAAAAATATCGTACCCGATCACCTCTTGACATTGAGAACGACGCCAAGCGAAGAAAAGACGACAAAATGGCACATGTAAGTAACGTAACGTACTCATCCAAAAAATCATTTGAACTTCTCTTCTTAACGCTCATGTAACTCTTGTACGTCAATAAATTTCATTGTGCACTCATGTTTGCCTTCATAGTTTTTTTTTGTTTACCCATCTCTTTCTATCTCTTTCTCTATCTATATTATGTCTTTCTCTATCTGTTTGTATTTGTGTACGGAAATGTTTGTGTGTTGTGTTTGTTTGAGCGACATCATATGTTTGGTTGGAGGCAAAGTGTGTGTTTTGTGTATGTGTGTTCGTTATAATACTCAACTCAACTCACCATCTCCTTAGTAGGGCCGTAGCTTTTGTCCTTTCGAAAATTCAAACAATTGTCAGGCTAGAAAACTCGAAGCAAACAAAAAACAAAAAAAAAAAAACTGTCCAAAACAATACTCTCCCCCCAATGATCACGAATTTTTTTTTCAAAATTTTTTTTGTTTATTTTTTATATTGCAGGACGATGATGGCGAGAAAAGCGATCAGGATTTAGTCGTAGATGTATCAAATGAAATGGTGAGTTGAGTTTTAACCACACGTAGATATTCATAGAGATTGTATTTGTAGTTGAAGTAGTTGTTGTTGTAGTCGATGTTGTTTGATGAATTTCTGTGAGTGAGTGAGTGGAGTGATCCTCAGTTTCCTCATCCCTTTGATCATCAAAATATGTCTTGTAATAGTGACTAATGGAATTGGATTTTGTTTTGCAGGAATCACCATCCCCACGGCCGAATGGCGATCACATCTCGATAGATTCGCGCGATCGTGATCGTGACAGTATCGGCCTCAACGGAGATAGATCCGACAAACCAGGCGGCAGTAATTCAAAACCGACTAGCGATAGACCACCATCACGATCGGGATCCAGCTCATCACGATCGACGCCCAGCCTTAAAACTAAAGATGTAAGTAGAAGGTTTTTCTGTCAAACACATTTTTATTGACGAATTTGTATTCAATTTTAGCTCGACAAGCCTGGTACTCCAGGTGCTAAGGCCAGAACACCAACACCGAATGTCCCAATGCCGGTAAATCCAAAGCAAGTACTTCCACAGGTTCCGCCAGCGGGTTATCCCAATTCCCCATATCAGAGGCCAGCGGATCCCTATCAACGGCCACCGCCAGATCCCGCGTATGGACGACCCCCGATGGCGTACGATCCACACGCCCATGTACGCGCCAATGGCATCCCACATCCGCCTGGATTGGCCGGTGGAAAACCGTAAGTTATAAATTTCAAGCCATATCGCAAACTCTGTCTCATAACTTTTGTTTATTTCACATTTCTAGAGCCTACTCGTTCCACATGAATGGCGAAGGCAGCCTACAACCGGTGCCCTTTCCGCCGGATGCCCTAGTGGGTGTGGGCATCCCAAGGCATGCACGCCAAATGAGCACACTGTCCCATGGAGAGGTTGTGTGCGCCGTAACGATCTCGAATCCAACGAAATACGTCTACACCGGTGGTAAGGGATGCGTCAAGGTATGGGATATCGCGCGACAAGGCAGCATGACACCAATCAGCCAATTGGATTGTCTGCAACGCGATAATTACATTCGGTCGGTGAAACTCTTGCCCGACGGTAGGACATTGATTGTGGGAGGTGAAGCATCCAACTTGTCAATATGGGATTTGGCTAGTCCGACTCCGAGAATTAAAGCGGAACTAACATCTGCCGCACCAGCCTGCTATGCATTGGCGATCAGTCCCGATTCGAAGGTCTGTTTCTCGTGTTGCAGTGACGGTAATATTGCCGTTTGGGATCTGCACAACGAAACACTGGTGCGACAATTCCAAGGGCATACAGATGGTGCCTCTTGCATTGACATTAGTCCGGATGGTTCACGCTTATGGACCGGTGGACTGGACAACACAGTGAGATCGTGGGACTTGAGAGAAGGCAGACAGCTGCAACAGCATGACTTCAGCTCACAGATCTTCTCATTGGGATACTGTCCAACAGGTTAGTTCTTGGAAATGATTTTATGATTACAGTTGCTTGACGATGTTTTATTTGCAGGAGAATGGTTGGCTGTTGGTATGGAGAATTCACACGTAGAAGTATTGCACGCATCGAAACCGGACAAATATCAGCTGCATTTGCATGAAAGTTGTGTTCTGTCGCTAAGATTCGCGACATGTGGCAAATGGTTTGTGTCAACTGGAAAGGATAATCTACTGAATGCATGGAGGACACCATATGGCGCTAGCATATTCCAAGTAAGTGTTAAATCCTCTCGGCGATAGTCTTTGAACCAAAGATTCGTCTTGAGGTACGATTCACAGTTACTGGTTGATTAAAAAATCATTAGTCGCGGTCAAAATCGAGCACTGATGAGCCCACCCACCACATCGGGGCGAAACGCATTACTGGAGTCGAGGCCACCTCAAATTTAAAAATTTGTGATGGTTAAATTTTTCGTTTACTCTTAGTTATAGGATAACATTCATTTTCGTTCAAATGTAAGCTTTAAAGTACGTATAATTCGATTGAATTGTAAATCCTCCCCAGTTAGGCCGATCTTTGGCCAACTCAATACAGTTGGGCACTTCCTCTGCTTCATTGATCCTTCATAATACAACACCAAATATCCGCTTTCTACATCTGCGAGAGTAATAAAATTACATTCTGTGCTCACAAGAAGTCAACTTCTTCGGACCTCAACATTTTATGGTTTATTAGAGGACAATGATTTCTTCTTCAATTGTAAGATTCTCACAGTTTTCTGTTTCTTATAGATTGGCCACATTTCCCGGGTTATTCCACAGGAGTCGAGCTTGTTCCATCTTTCATTTGTCGCCTGTCTGTCTGAGAGTACAGGGGAAACATTACTGTGGTATCGGCTTGGTTTAGTTCAAGGGAGGACCCTTTTCTTGCCATCTCATCAGCTTTTTCATTTCCAGACACATATCTCTGCCCGGGAACCCAGCATAGTCTTACGTTGGTGATTTCATTATTAAAGTAGGCGACTTATGTGGGAATAGGTGCTCTACTATTGCGCTCAGCATTGTGGGAAGGATATTTGCAAAGACCTATTGCCCTCCATCTTCTTCATTACCATCTAAATAATACATGTATGTCTAGCAAAAAACCCAGTGTAATGTTTGGAGGCCGGATACGCCGGTGCCGGACGGGGTGTTAGAAAAAAAAAATAAATAGGCGGTAGACAACCAAGGCCTAGCTTTTCGCAACCATTCGTTTTTGTGTGAGTTTCTATTTTTTGGAACGAACGGAAGGGACCTACAATTTTATGCCGAGTCCGAACGGCTGAATTGAGAAGCTTTTTCAGGACAGTCATACTCTCGGATGTTTGTCAGACGTTCGCGAGAGGTGGCGCAGTAGAAAAAACCTTAAGATGTAATTTGTGTTTTCCGGGGATCGAACCTGGGATCCCTCGCACAGTAGTCCAGCACACTAACCACTGCGCTATTGCACCCACCGGCCGGGGTGTTAGAGCTGGCCCGTAAAGGGTCACCAGGACGATGTCGATGAACTGTACATAGAATTCGCAGTTAAATCTCCTCCTCCAAAGCCCGTCAAGGCAAATTGGACCGAAAATCACTCGAAGAATTTTACATTCGAAATGACCAAGAAAATCTTCATCCGCCTTTGATAACGTCGCTACTTCTGCGCCAAAGAGCATGACTGGGATGATGACAGTCTAATATAGAGTCTCCTTAGTGTTTCTTCACAAGGCCTTACTAGTCAGTTGCCTTCTTTAGCAAAAAAAAAACTGCGGTTGGCAAGTATAGCTCTTAGTTTGATTTCTGCTGTCTGGTCATTGTCAGAGGTAGACAAAGTCCCTAACCACCTCAAAGTTGTAGCTGTCTATCGTGACGTTCTTTCCGATTCGTAGAGGTTGTGTGTAACCTTCTTATCGACAGCTTGTATTTTGTTTTGCCCTCATTCACCACTAAACCCAATTTTCCTTGGAATCTTTAAAACAATTTGCAATTTATTAAATTCGAAAATATCCACAAATTATTTTGATTGAACTGTCATCTGCAGCATTTGACAGTTTCTCTCATTCTCTCAATATTTCCACGAATGAAAGGGCTAACTTTAGTTGGTTTAACTTTCACGCTGTGTCTAATTTATCCATCGCATCCGGCACGTGCGTTGCATTCTGCCAATGATGTCAATGTCTTCAGCGTATGCAAGTTTTGCACAGACTTTTGGAAAATTCTGATGTTTGCTTGCAAGTTTCGCCCAAGTTTTTCAAATATGATGTTGAAAAAGTCACATAACAGTGCATCGCCTTTTCTAAATCTTCCAAACATTTGAAAAGGCAAAATACTGGCCTCTGAATCAATGTGTGATTCAAATATAAGAAGTAATTTTATTAACTCGTTTTAATTTCTTTTGCTCATCTTTCTCTTTCATCAAATCATCTACTAATACTCTTACTCTTCCATATTCTTCTAGTCCAAAGAAACATCATCAGTGCTTAGCTGCGACATATCAACCGATGACAAATACATCGTAACTGGATCTGGAGACAAAAAAGCCACCGTCTACGAAGTCATATATTAAATAAAACAACAACAGCAACAAAAACACATTAAAACAAACAAAAAAAACCGAAAAGAATAATAATCTGAGTCGGAGAGTGAAGACATCGTGTATTTGTTTTATAAATTGTTCTTTTTTTTTATTTCATAGAAGTTATTGTTTTTATTTTTCTTTCATAATTTTATTTCAGGGATTTATTTTTTGTTTTTTGCGCTAATTTTTATTGTAATAATTTATTCCTTAAAAGCAAAATAAATTAAAGCCAATTTAAGAGAAACAAAGAAAACCACAACATATTTTCTAAAAAAAAAAAAACAGCAAATTTCCAACTCGAAAATGTTTGTGTTACACGCCCCCCTTTAAATTTACAGTTTATTATTTTTTTTATTATTATTTTTAATTTTTACCCTTATCCTAGTTTTAAATTATTTCAAATCGATTCATTTAGGAATTAAATTGTAAATAAAGATTATGCATTAAAGAAAAACAGAGAAAAAAACGAAAAAAAAATTATTACAAACTTCTTGTTTACTATATTATAATATAAACAATTGTTTTTTTTTTACCAATTAATTTTATAATCTTTAAAAAGAAATACTACAAACAAAAAGAAAAAAAAAACACACACACACAAAAGTTAATGTTAATGCATTTCTTTTTGAGACAAAAAAAAATGTAAATCTTAAGTAAATTTTAAAGATGGAGGTAAGAAGAAATGAACGTTATTAAAAGTTTCATAGTAATTAGTTATAAACAAAAAGCAAATAAGAAAAAAAAACAAAATATGTGGATATTATTGCACACACAAGAGATACAGATAACACGACACACACACACATCATGTGATACAAGAAATGAATATTAAAAATACACAATAATGATTTTAAACAAAATGTAACTAAAAGTTGATGTGTAAAGAGAACAAGAAGTATGGATATTTTTGTAATGCGTGTAATCAGAATCAGAAGAAGAGTAATAGAAATAGAAATCCAGAAATCCGTGGACACAAGTGTCAAGTAGTGGTGTATGTTAATTGGAGAAAAGGCCAACTTGAGTTGAGAAACATCTACAACGTATCTACTAAGAGAAAGTTAAGAAGAAATGGTAAATGTAATAGAAAATGTTTGTAAATGATGTGGCTAAAGGATGACATAGGCGAACTTGGAGATGAATTTAATTATATATATTTTTCTAATGTAAAATTGTTTTGTTTGGTATTTTATTGCTCTTTTATGTCTATTGTAACAATTATTCAATTCTATGCAATTCGACTCTCAAGTATTTTATAATATTTCAATGAATAAATATTTCCTTATGCGATAAGTCATATAACTCTTAACAGTTCATATATTATTTGGTTGTAAAATTTGAGGGCGGTTTTCACCCGTTGATCACTGTTTCTAAGAAAGTATAGTGCAAACCTGCGACACAAATATCGCGAACGTCTGACGCACATTCGCGAGAATAATTGTCCTAATTGAGCCGTTCGGATTCGACATAAAATTGCAGGTGCCTTTTATTCGTCGTCGAAATAAAAACTCACACAAAAGTATGGTTGTGAGAGGTTAGGCCTTGCACCAGTTGCGCCAACTAATTATTATCTATTAATTTTTAAGGGGACATCTTGTATCCTTTTTTGGGAAAAAAGTTGAAGGGGTCTCACACGTGATCAACCGACTCTGTCATTTGAGTAGCTCTTTCCAAACGTAGCAGCCAAGTATGTCAGATGACACACACACGACACAAGCCACTACAAGACCACAAGTTTTTCTGTTATGATAAGATCTGCCTTGTACTTGTAACTCTATTTTGCAAAGAAATTACTACACTTATACTACTGTTTGCAAATATGTTGAGTACATACTATGATTGGTGACTGACTTACTTACTTTTATTTAGCGCTACATTGTCTGGATTTGGGGCTCAGACAATACGCCTCTCCAGTTAATGCGGTCTTTGGCTAAGTGACTACGATTGCATACTCGCAAGTTGGTTTAACTTCGGTAATACACATGCTACAGCCCAATAGAACAGGGATCGCATCCGAGGTCAAGCAATTCCAGACGAAACCATGCGGATTTTGCTCGCAAGTGATCATTATAATTACGTTCATATGCAAGAATCGGGTAAGTGGTTCTGTATATAAAGCAATAGGCGTGCATTAGCTCATGAGGGGCTACAACTTAAAGCGACACACCTGGCTGGAAGTAGAACAAACACAGGCAACGTAGTTTTGAAGCATTTGCATTTTACGGCCGTGCTCGATATGTAATTCCTGCATTTTTAACAACTAACCACTACTACCGAACAGCAGTGATAATAGAATACACTCTTGTAGTACCTCTGTCATAAAGTGTTCCAAATATCGATTTACGCTGTTAAAAACATCCCCGAAGTCTACTCGGTGCATTTACACAGCGCTTATGTGGGCTGAGTCTGCATTTACAATACAACATCAGGAACTTAGTAGATTTACATTCAAACTTTACCATAAATTATAAGCTTGATGATGTGCTAAAACTTTTCGAGGTTTGTTGAAAACTTTCATTAGAAAGTGAAATTCTGCCGCTGCAATTAACTCATATTAGCTGAAATCCCCGGCTTGCTGTAAGGTGTAGTACGTGTTAAACAATTCATTTAATGAAATCTTTCGAGCTTCAGTTTATTAGTGACACTGTAAACGGTATCGTATTGTTTTGCTCCTTCTTCTTCATGCGTAGTAATGACGTTGATGTTTGTCTGGTTAACGCCTCATATTGCTCTTTTGCGATTCGAGAATTGCTGCTGTGAATTTAGCTCAGAGCAGGCCCCAACACTAAATTCAATAAAAAAAATCAGACAGTTTTTTTCAATATCTAGAAAGACCGCTTCGACTGACTTCTATCAGTCACAAAGTGACAATGTAAGCCTTAAGGTAATAAAATCAAACAGATAATTGCTATACACTTTGGAGGTTTAAAAACAACAAATGCAATATTCTCGCCAACAAAATTGAATGTGATATGAACGCTGTCCCAGTGAGCCTAGCCATTTTATTACTTCTCTGGCCGAGGTTCAAGCCCATAAATGGGTAATTTCTTTGTTTTTAAATCAATTTGAGGGTCATGTCGAAGAATCATTAACATTAGTTTCTCCATTTATCTGTCAAGCTTTAGAATCCTATGAACTTAACCCTCTTGTTGGGGAAGGAGTTTTAGACTCAACTCTTAAAATCATTCAAAATGTGTAGCATTTTATTTGCTTTATCGGTGGGTCAAATTGCAAGTCAAAGTTGGTGTGTGATCATGTTTAACTTACGTTATATACTCTGTATGGTTTGATCTTGCGAAAAGTAAAATATCTTAAGTTGTCCTGTCTTAGACTAGATTCTATTTACAGGTGGGACTCAGTACTCCTCTCGCTGCGGTCTTAACGAATTCCATTGTATTGTGCTCGTGTTACTCGTATTCTTCACTCATAAAGTCACTTAAATCTTTGGATTAACTCGAATTTTTGTATGTCTGAAAGTCAAATTGGGGTACCTCGGAACCGTTGATACATTCTGATTCGTTACAGTTACACGGGCTTCGCTGTTTCTTCTTTGGCGTTGCACATTCAAATGTACTAATCGGACTGTTCAATATCCGTCTTCAATCTTTCAGAGCTTGAATTTGGTAAAAATTTGTGTATAGTACTGCCAAAAACTTATACAAGACTGTTGACTGTTGACTATATTAAGGTGAAAAATTTGTGTCTCCTACATTATTCAAAATCTATCAACTAACCCTACGCGAAATTCGTATCAACTAGCATTGCAAAGTTTTGCAAAAGTTATGCTAAGCAAACTTTCAAAAATACTGACCGCGGTCCATTGGCGTAAGGCCACCGAAATTTCCAAAAACTAGTCCTCTGTTTAGCCACTCAAAACACAAATTTAGAAACAAACAAAAAAGAAACAACTTAACGCTTTAATTTAACAATACACCACAGTTTAAGAAACAGCAATTTACTTAATCAAAACACGCGATTTTATGTAATAAATTTGTATGTATAAATTTTTTTTTTTAAATGTTTTTAACCTTTCCCCATCACCCCCGCCCCCCACTCAAATCCCAATTCGTGTTTGTAAACAAATACAAAAACTTTCTAAATAAATAAAAATATTTAAAGAAGAAAAAAAATGTTATATCTACTTGTATTATTTCAAATAAAAATAAACATAATAATAATGTAAAACACAACAAAACATGTATATCCATAAAACTCACGCAAAAGAAGAAAATTTATTAAATAAAAACCCAAGCAAGAAAATACACAAAAAACTTATTACTACGTATTTTACATTTTTGTCAACAATTATAGAAAACAAAACAGAATACTTTATTATTATTAATTAATGTAATTAAAAAAAAAGGACAAAAGAAAATATTGATTTTTTAAATTTTAAATTTCACTGTAAGTATAAATGTATGTAATTAAAATAAAGAAATAAAAATGAAAATAAGTAACAAAAAAGCTAACAAATAAACGATGAAGATTAATTTAGAAATAATTAAAAGAAATTAGCATCATAAGATTATATAAGTAAAAGTTAAGTATATATAAAAAATAAATAAATGAAAAAAAAACAAGAAATGCAACAGAAATGAATACACAATAAACAAAACAAGAAAAAAAAAGTACACAACACATTCAAACACACAAACAAGAAAGCTCTGTAAAGAAAATTTTAAATAACAAAATATATAAAGAAAAACAAAAGGAAATATGTTTAACTCTAAGTCTATGTATGAAAAAATAATAAATAAATAATGAAAACAAGAAAAAAGCTATTTAATAAATTGTAAGAGATATAAAAAACAGAACAAAAAAAAACAACAACAACAAACAATGGAAACTAAAATAATAAACGTAAATAAACACGAAAATGTAAATTTTTTGAAAATCTAATTGTGTTTTTCTTTTTGATCAAACGGAGTTGTTCTTTCAGAAATATTTTGCAAGTGGTCTTGCATCGGCGTCAAACACCGAATAGATCGTTTTAAAATGACCAATGCGGGAGTTAAAAACTACCAAACTAAAGACAACGAACTTCGGGTTGCTTTTATGCAGGTCAATAACCCCTTTGGCACAAACTACGAGTTGTCTACAGAATAAGGTGTTATTGTATTTATGCTGGATTCTCACCTAATGTTTTTAACAGTTTGTTATGCATACCGGGTGGCCATTCTTTGCACATATTCACAAATAGAAAATTTTAGTTTTCAAAAGCGGATTTTACTTCAAAATTTGCGCGGAACTACACAACTCATGCAGGAAAAGACTTCACCGGTTAGCTGCGCCCGCATGGTCCATAATATTGTCCTCTGGTGAACGATGCGCACCTATCTCATATTATATAAAACAGTTTGTCCTAAGTCCTGACTTATTGGAGATCAACGCTGACATTTTGAAACAAATTTCCTTTTATGGGTATCGGAAGCGATTTGGGGAAATTCGAACACCAAAAGGTGGACAAATTGAAAAAGGGGGTAGGGGAAAAATTCGTATTTTTCATACGTTTTGTCGAACTCGGTTTGTGTACTCTATATTGCTTGAGGCCCGGATTATAGGCGACGGGAAAATTGCGATTCAGGGGGCTTATTCCCAAATGCGCGGCGGATCGCTTATCATGGCGGATTGGTATTTTTGTATCTCCAAAAGCGATTCGATGAACATTTTTTTGTTTCAGTCTAGCGAGAACGTATCAAAGCACACTAGGTACTTCTGTAACCGCAAGCGAAGCGCCTGATAAATGCTGGTAAAAAAATTAAGCATTTTGTTGCGGGCAGTTTTTCTAGAATGCTTGGGTTATGCTGCTCGTCCACTTAGTGCCCAACGCATCAACCAATTTTATTCAACTTTTCAGTTGAAGAAACTAATTTTTAAGCTCGTACACTAGTGCACAAGTTGTTCACGTTGAGTAACGTAATTCCAATTAAAATTAAAAATGTCTGTGTTGAACGCGGTGCGGGCCCCCGTACACCTAGTTGATTTTGCCAAAATCAGACATGTTGGAGAAAGAAAGAAAAAGAAAAGCGGGTGCCTCGTTAATAATTTAGGTGGTATGTGCAAAGTGCAACCAGATCAAACGCGTTAATTGAATACAGTTGAGGGCATCGTACATTAAAGTTGAATGTGTTGAATTCGAAATTGATGCATTGGGCACTAAGTGGAGGAGCAGCATAAGCGATGCCAGATTTCTGAAGATCCACGTGTGGGCGCCACCTAAGGCTAGGTTTTCCTCTACTGCGTTGTCAACATGGGATGGGAGATCCTTCGGTTGGAGGCATGTTTTTCTTTTGCATGGTTTTCCTTACTTACTTATCGGGCTCCCGACCCTTGAAGAGGAAGCCGTGAAATAAAGTCAAAGGAAATAAGGTCGAATCGACTTTATTTCCAATTTAAATGGAAATAAAGTCGATTCGACCTTATTTCACGGCACCCTTGAAGAGTCACTGCAGCCCTCCATCCTCTACGATCGCGGGCACGCTGCTTCCAATTCTCCAGACCAAGTGCTCTGGGATTCACGATGGGTTGGTCTTTGAAACGGAGTTTCGTCTTCCTTGTCTTCTCGAAACTGGCTGCTGGGATTCGAAGGCCCTGTAGCTGGAGCATTATTGACCATTGGCCGATCCAATGTAGTCGAAGTCGAAACTTTTTGGACTACATCCACATCTTGGTACAGACAGAGTTCGCGGTTGTATCTTCTTCTTCATTCGCCCTCCTCACACAGAGGATCAAAAATCCACCGAAGTATTTTTGATTCATAGGAGCCCAGATCAGCTCTTCCTTTTTGCTTATCGTCTAGCACTCGGCGCCATTAAGCAGAAGTGTCAGGGTTTTGTAGAGCATACATTTCGTTCTTCGAGTTTTGAACCGAATGGTTTTGCCAAACCGAAGTAACAACGGTTTCCTATGGTAATTCTTCGCCGGATCTCCACTAGGGTGTCTGTCATTAGGTAGGTGAACTCCTTAACTACCTCAAAATTGTTGCTATCAATAGTGACGTTTTGTCCTAGGAGGCGGACAGATGCTTGTTTTGTTTGTTGATAGCATGTACTTAGTCTTATCCTCATTTACCTCAAGGCCAACGGATTTCACCTGTTCTTCAATCGCCGTGAACGCTTCTATCTCGGCCTCCTGGGAATGTGTGCACATCGAAGATGTGATGTTGGATGCGTGCTTCGCATCGGTTAGCGCATGGTCGATTTGGTTGAGGGTTCGACCGTCTGGACAGCGCCATGTTGCTGATGTGTGGATCCTTAGCCTTGGTTGGATATACCTAGTGCTACTTATCATGGCGTATTACGAGCTGCTGCAAAATCGATTATTCGGTAGCCGTTATTCGTTTGTCGTTTCGTGGATTCAGTGCTTACCAACTAACCCGCCAAAGACTCTTTCCTCTCCGACTTTTGCATTGAAGTCCCCAAGTATAACTCGAGCTCCGTAGGCTCCATCCAGAAGGTCATAAAGCTCCTCCTTGATGGGATCTTCGTCGGTATGGACGTGCGCACATATTTGGCTTATGTTTTCGAAAGTAGCTTTTATGTGGATATAACCAGGTGATCACTTATTGGCTTGAAGTCAATAACTTTTGTCCTCAGCCGATTTCCCACGACGAATCCGCATTCTAATACATGCAATCTTTTGTTGCAGCTGTAATAAATGTCGCCATTTTTTCTTTTCATCATACCTGGTCCTTTCCATCGTATCTCCTGAATCGCGGTTATATCTGCCTTGTTTTGGTTTTGTCCTCATTGAAAACAAATGCTACTCGTATTTTGGACGCTTTTTGCAAACGCGGCAGTGGCAGCTCGCTGAGCTCTGCCCGACTTATGAAAAATTGTGCATCGGACTAGCGACGCTGAGGCTGAGGTTTCATTCATCTGGCACACTTTCTTATGACCAAATTTTAAAGATGAGTTGGTTTATGCTTCTTCCTAGTCAAATGATGCTGCTACTGCTATCCTCATTTCATTTTTGTCGCGTGGAGAAAACTCATCGGCTTTCATCGTCCATGCTGAATGCTTTGTTCTGCCTAAGAGCGAGGACTACAGCCATCGATACATGTATTCGATTTCTGACATCATTCATGTTTTGAATTGCTGTTTATATATAGCGTACCCGATGTATCGATATAACTTTTGTTTTTGTTGGTTAAAATAACAATAAAAATGCGGTACAACTCAAGTCTTAGTTGATTTTGTATACAGTTATCTCACGAGCAATTATTACAGTTCTCGGAAATAATATATTTGATAAACGAAAATAATATGTACTCCCAAACAAACAACCTCTGATATGGCTACGATCTCTCGGACACTTATTTTAAATTTTACGAAGCCATACAAAAAAGATAAAATTGAAAACCTGCTACACACAATCGACAATATACCCAAAAAATTAATTTCGAATGTCCATCTCAGATAGGTCTTTCAAATGCTGACAATGCCAGATGTTTTGCTTTACCATATTTTCTAATCAATCATGTCCTCTATCGTTTTGTCATTAAATTAATTTACATTTTATCTCAGAAAAAAAACCTCTAACCATGAGATTAACGTCTCTTCCCGAAATGAAATCTAAGGCCATCTCTATTTACAAATGGCTTCCACGCAGTTCACATGTGCACACGATGCATAAGTCCAAAACAAAAATTGGCGCTGTCTACAAATATAGAAAAAAAATAAAAACGCACTTATCAGTCACTTTTGTTATTCCTATTTAAAATGTTCTAATTAATTTTGTAGATATATTGCAAAAACGTGGCGCCAATATGTGCGAGAATAGATACATCTCAAGTCCAGACTATCCCTCAGTCCAACGTGATGATAACACGAACCGTTGCACCATACACCAGACCCTCCTGTGCTATACGTATTGGTCGATGACGCTAATTATGATTTGGAGCTAAATACATATGCTTTCAAACAGAAAGTTCAAAAACTGACCGTTTCCAACCGCACCCCAGGGAGTTGACCATAAAAAAACCCATTCCAATGAAAACAACGAAAAGACCAAAGTGTAACCACTTTGGCCTGACACCGTATGGTACCCATTGGAACACGACACGACACTTTGGATAACATACACAAAGGACCGCACTGATGACAATGCGGTGATCGTGATCGTAGTGATGAGCGGCTGTCCGTCGCCGTATTATTATTTTTTCTTTTTCCATTTTGCGCATTTAACGACTCCCCTGGGAATGATCGGTACCCGTCGCTTAGTTGATCCAGATTTCCAGCAAATAATACGTTTCAACTCATTATCTTATTCAATGGAACGCACACCGCACCGCACCAAGCAGTACAGCATTCAAATCTCTCTCAATTCGATTTGTAATTAATAACTAATTTGGCTGGGAAGAGAGATAGGACTTCTGCGCTCGCATTTAAATACCAATTGTAATGGTCGCGGATTCATCAGTTCAGAAACAACCACTTGCAGTAGTTGAAGTGATGGATTTTTTCTCGAACGGATTTCAACAGCTCTTCAATGATCTGGAGCAAGACCTGGCTTTCAATGGAAACTACCTTGAGGATGCGAACAACAACGACTACAGGACAGCGGATCCCTACCACACCTGTGACTACTACAGCTATCTGGAAAACAGTGAAGGCGAACTCAACGAATTATTACACGACGAGCCAATAAATTCCAAGTTGGGCATCGATCGTGATCTGGAACTGTGTTTGGATTATTTATTGCCCGCAAGCGAGGAGACACACTCCGACCAGTCTCAGTCGGAATGGGAGATCAAATTTCTCGACAACTATGTGGAGATACCAGACCTGGTGCAAATGCTGCCCGAGAAGACCCCACTGTGCAGTGACTCCTGTGATTTATTTCTTAAAGATGCCAGCGAGAATTTGAATCTTTTTCGACCGCCTTCAGCAGATGCCAGTGACTTATCGGAGAAAACATTTCCCTGCACCTACGGCGAGTGTACTAAGATCTACGCGAAACCAGCTCACCTCAAGGCACATATGCGTCGCCATATGGGCGAGAAGCCTTACATATGCACCTGGGCGGATTGTACGTGGAAATTCTCACGATCGGACGAGTTGGCCCGCCATCGGCGATCACATTCTGGCGTTAAACCCTACAAGTGTATCTACTGTGTAAAGTGCTTTGCTCGGTCGGACCATTTGGCGAAGCATAGAAAAGTGCACGAACGCCGACTTATGGCGATCGCCGGTAAGGAACGACTGGGACAGGTCCTGCCTGCTAGTGTATTCAATGTGAGACCAGGACGAAAGCCGAAGAATCAGGGCTTCAGATGATGATGGGCTAGGAGTGAACAGTAGTCGAATTAAGTTTGTGTTTAGTTAAATTTTGTATTTTTAATTTGTTTGTTATATTGTATTGTACGTAAGTGAATAATAATTTTTGTGATAAATATAATAAGTTGTTTGTAGCTTCCTAAATAACGTCGGTTTGGTAGACACTGCGGGGTTTTGGTTTGGGCGGAGTCCTTATTTGGTGATAGGCTTCGGTAAGTTTTTCGCTCTTCGCTCCAGAGAATTTCTCATATCTTTCAATAGCAGCGGCGAGCAGATCTTCGACGAGGTATGTTTTGTTTTTCGCGACGAAATTTGGCTGAAACGATAAGAGATAAATTTGAAAACGAATTAAATTATTGCTGACTCATTGGGAATGGGAATTTTCTATCTTTTAAGCAGGCAAACTTTGCACAGTTCATTGTGATGATGCGTTGCAAAGAAAACGAAACGTGTGTCATAGAGATTCGAGGACTCGTTACTTTCGCACCCTTTTCTACATAAGACATTACACAATGTGGTGTAATGCAAGCTCAGTTTTTAAGAACGTAAAAACGTACGTTTCGGCGCAGTGGAAAAAACCCAAAGGTGTAATTTGCTTTTTTTATGAGGTATAAACTGGAAACCCCTCACTCAGTACTCAGTAGTTCAGCGACAATAGACACAAGTTAAACTACTGTAGAACAGACTAACTAGCCAAGAAAATGGATCCCCGTGTGGAGCTCTCTGTGAAAGGTGAAACAGCAAAATAGCGACCTATCTAAGTCAGCGCAGACCAAAGAGCAAACTAAATGTCCGCAGAACACATATTGGAGTTCTTGTCTGGTTACGTCCGTGGATGATATTCCGCGAGACTTGGCAAATAACTTGCCAAAGTTGCGTTGATCCTCTCGGTTAGAATCGAAGATTATGCGGACTGGAGGGCTGATGTTCATTAGCTCTACATGTTCTCGCTTTAACAAGATGGATGTCGCTGTATAGCTCGTATAGTACGTCGTTGGAGCTTTTCCTTAAAAACTAGTCAATCCAAACGGGACTAAATATCGACGAATGGAAGGAATGGGGTTATTAAGAGTTATTTTTTGTTTGATTTCTAATGAGACGTCGTTTCAGATGTAATATCAGAGCCGAGGTGCAAACAAAGACCCTTGGACTACAAGAATATCCAATTATTCATCTTTAAATTACGAGTGCAGTACTTACATCGACAGTAACATCAGCGGCTGGTTTAACAGCATGCTGCGCCAAGAATAGATCTCTCAGAAGCACCTCCACACTCAGTCGGAGAGTTTCATTCTTCGCTAAAATGCCACAACTCTCTGTGAGGGTCAAAAAGTGACGGCAAAAGTTCACCGTCGATTGAGTTAAATTGACAAACGTATCACCGGTTATTTGTGACCTCATGTTGATGCCAATCTTTTCCATGTCCTGCAGAAATTTCTTGACATTCGGTTTGGTTTGCAAATTATGTGGTTGCCATGTGTCCTCGGTGCGACCAATTGTCTCCAGTAAACGAAAACGTGAATCCTCGATAATCTGATCGAGACTATTGCGCAGCAAGCCCTCCACGTGATACGACAGATCCAAGCCAATTTCTGACAACTGTAAAAAAGACACAAATAAATAGCCAGCACAAATCAAAAAGAGAAAATAAAATTACCATTGAGCAGGGCTCACGAATGCTCTCAACGATTTTCGCAACTGTCTCCAGTAGAACTCCTTTGGTTAAGTAATGTTTGATCAGCTGTCCCGCAAAGTACTGCAGTTCCGCATTGCACCACACAATCAACGCTGGGACAGAAAAAAAAAGTTAATTGTTGCCACATACCGATTCACATGAAATACTCACAACTGACACAAGCAGACTCCTCGCCGAATGCTCGTAGGAATTCCGTCACCACGTGCGCCATATCACGGAAGAAAATCTGGGAAATGTCCTGATTTCCCCGCCGCGTTTCACGCTGGGAAACACGAATAGTGACAGTGCTCACTCGCAGTAGCGTGGCACAGGCTTGCCTCTCGCGTTTCATCTCAACGAGCAATTTTAGTGGTCGACGCGACAATCCCAATGCCAATGGCAACGATCGATTTTGACAATTGGACAGATCCTGCAGTAAGACGTTTACTAAATTTGTTTTCAGGGCTTTAATTTTCCCAGATATCTCGGCTGCATTCCAAAATGTTGCGTCCTTCTTGATATAGTCTTCAGATTTTTGGACAAGAACCAGTGCGTCTTCAAAGTGTCGTTGAACAACGAATGCTTCAATTTCGTCGGGGGCAGATGACAACCAATCTGGGCCCCAATTTTCAGCTGGCGCGCCACTTTCCTCTGTTGGGCTGAGCTCGCTTCCAATCGATTTCGTATCCAGCGATGAGATTTGCTTCTGAAGCTTTGGCGGCTGAGGTGCTGGTCCTTTTTTGTGCTGCTTAGCTGCGGTTTGATTGAACTTAAATGCCACTTCGAACTTTTCTATCCATTCGTTCTGTGGAAAGATGAAGGAATGCGAATTTATGACAAAATTGAAACCTAGCCGAACTTACCTTCCCAGCAGGAGTTACGCACTGTAAAATTTTCGAGCCATCGGGTGTTATTATGTTGATGGCATTCTTAACGCCCTCCAAGTCTTTGATGTTGATAACAGCGGTTTTTCGTGGATCGTACTGTGTGACAAATTCTAGTCTCCTGTAAGGAAGAAAATCGGTTTTGTTAGTTCCTAACCAATATGTAAAAAAAGGTGTCGTTATTAATTTGTTCTGCCATTAGGTACTTCCACTACTTATACCTAATGGAATAATAACCCATCATCAAATGCCTCGCCGCCTCGGAGATTCTACCTTTCAAAAAGCACATACTACATAGGCTTTTCTGATAGTAAACTTGTTAAAATGTCCCTTCCCTCCTAAGTATATCTTGCTTAACAACCATCTAAATACGGACAACCATCCTACTTACTTGTCATGCTTCACTTTGCACACAATAAGTGTATCGTTGAACAAAAAGAAGAACACTCTTTGAATCGGCCTGTAGTCGTTCGAATCCAATTCAATTAATGCACCCTCGTGCAGGAATGTCTTTCCCTCCAGATTGCCTTTATAGCCTTGTACCATCTCTTTAACCGCTTTGATTGCATGCTGACTTTGCAGATCTTCAGCTCCATCGGTTACACTTGTGTTCTCACTTTCACTGGATGTGGCCTTTGTGCCCTCCGCCAAAGATGACAATATATTTCTCTGCTCGATGAGTATGTGGGACAATTGATACATTTCCGATTCAAGATCTAATCACAAGAAATTGATCATCGTTTCGATTTTACTGGTAGTATGTATAAAAAACTTACGTGAAATCTCTTTAGCAGTTTCTATAAACTCCATATAATTGGCGTAGACATGTTTTTTAAGGGAGGATGATGTTTGGTCACTGTAAGCTTGAATTTTTGTCTTTCTCTGTTGGAGTTCCGATGCTCCAACACACTCCTGAACCAACTGATTGACATCTAGAGAAAGGAATCACTTTTATAAATAACTAAATTAGAATAAATAACGAGTTAAATTACATTTATCAACGTTAAAATCCTTTTTATCGAATTCCTTTAAACTTGATTCCGTCATATTTGTTGTTATGATCGAAATTTTATGTCAACATGACAGTACGAAGAAATTTGTCGGTGACATCTCGCCGACGTAACGTTAGCGCAGTATACATTTGAAGTGTTGCCATTCAAAGCAAAGTCGGTTAGTACGGTAGGTACTGAATGGATTAAAATGTATGTCCGTATTCTGAGAACGAATTTTGAGAGCTCCTCGGAACCAAAAGTGAGTATAACAGTTTTGCATGTAAAACCAAAAGTGAGTACATATACCAAAACCAAAAATGAGTATACCAGTTTTGCATGTAAAAGTAAAAGTGGGCTAGCTATAGATTCCCAAAGAAATACGCCTACTGTCATAAAAAATATCTTAGAGGTTCGTGGCGATGGTTTTCGAAACAAACATACCCATTTTTTGGCGATGGTTTTCGAAACAAACATACCCATTTTTTGTGTTCGAGCGAGAAGGAGAGAAGGCGAACGAGATCATCGACGAAACCCAAGCCGCCACGGAGAAAAGGAAAAAAACCAATGAATAAACCTCTAAAAAACGACTAAGATTAAATAAAGCGTAAAACTAAAATTTTTGAGTCTATTTTTTTGTTGTTAAATTCAATTAAATCGGTTTCGTCGACATTTTTATTCATTGCGAAAGTAACATTTTTATTCTTGGCAAAAGCCATATTTCTGTTCTCTGCTAAGTCAGCCATTATCGCTTTGCCTACGATCGCAGTATTTTCCACAGTCGCCAGCGTGTGTTTTGAGGAAAACACGAGAAGATTATACTGCAATTGAGCATCCAGCGAGCCGCAGCATTTTATCGTCGCAGTCCAGAAATACATTTGAAGAAAGAGCCAAGTCAAGCCGAGTTTGCCAGCAATCTAATTTGCAGCTGTTGTCTATGCCGAATTATTCACAGGAAAAGGTCATCCTGATGTCCAATCAAGAAGAACGAGACAATTCCGACACGGGTGATAGTGACCTCGACATGACCCAAGTAGAAATTTGTGTCTTTGATTCCCATTTATTTTGAATTATAGTCACCGTATGGTATATTTGACTTTGTTTTGAGTAGATAAAGGCCTTACTATGAATATGGAAACAGTTTGACAATTTTGTAACCAGTACGTGCCTTAAAGAGACAAATGTCGTTTAACGTAACATTTTGGTAAATTTTGTGCCTATTAAACTACTGAATAGCGACAGAACTAAAGTCACAAAAACTGATGAGTTGCTATTTAATGTTACCACTACACAACTACACGAATAGACTACGCACAGTCTGAATTGTGACCATGGAATGTCACCATAGAGTGCATTAGTCGCTGTTTTAATTTGCACACAATCTCCAAACATATTGTCTAAATAACTACTAGACAATTTTACGCATTAGTATCTACACAAAGAACTACTTGACTTGTGAATGTCATTTCCACCATTACTATATTGTACCAGGTATTGTATCAACACAAAGTACGATCTGAGGAGGATTTTTACGCACGTATTATGCAATTTGTGTATGGTTAATGTATCTTCACATGACATTATGGTATTGTTCATTACATAATATTATATAAGATTTAGACCTTAGGCGTAGAGTCAAAAGGGGGTACAGAATAAAAGAAAAATATCGTACATCGTTAAGTTAAAGAAACCGATTAAAATACGGAAATTATCTCATATTATGGTACTGTCAATTCTTTTATTGACTCTATCTTCGTATAGCTACGAAATTATGGTTTCCAATAAACTATGAATTATGGTTTTAAAAATTCAATTGAAAAAATATATGATCCCAATACCTGTACAAGTTAATTGTCGCTGTAGCACAAGTTAAATCAATTTCTATTGTACTTTTATTATTTCCAAAGCGCTTCTTTGCAAGGAAGAATGAAGTATGTTTTCATTAAATAAAATTTTATTTTTCATAATGTTAAAATAAATATACGAGTTTTGTTTTTATTCTTAATAAAGACAATCATGTATCAATAAAGCTGCTCTATTATAAAGTAACCAACCCTGTCAGTTAAAAAAAAAGCGAGAGAAATTACATATTTTTAAGATTTTATATTCTTATTTTAATAAAACTATTATTCCTTTCCTATTCCTTTCTTTTCCTACCTATTAAATATTAATTAATTGATTCAAATAAATATTGTCTAAGTGGAATTTAATAAACGCAAAAAACAACTTCATCAATATATTGGGTAACACATACACTCTTTGCCCCTACCAAATGAAACGCACAGGCACAAATACGCAAGCTAAGCTAATCGCCATTTTCGATCTGAAAAATTGGGCATCCATTTCCAAAAAAATAATTTCACAATTGGAATTCGATTTATTTCTTATAACTACATATACATAATAACCTTGAAATATATCTGATAATTCCTTAAACTCATTTTGAAAGCTATTGCGATGATTTTCGATGTCCCTGGAAAAAATAGAATTTATAAAAATAAAATGGAATATCTAATTATTCAATATTTCTGGAGCGCGTGAGTTTTTACCACTACAACTTATTAATATTCGTGGTAAAACTGTCCTTCGTTCTAAAATTCGCGCTACGGATACGAAGAAATGCAATTTCTATTCATTTAATATCGCATTACCATATTCCCATTATGTTTGTTTAGTGCCAATTCATTCCATGTGTATACATTTTATTTGTACCTGTTGTATTTGTATACGCGGTTTAATATATTTTATTTGTGTGATTGAACTTACAAATACATAAAGACAGATTTGACAGTTCACTTTGTGTGTTACATGCAACACTTTGTGACCGTAATGTGTGGTTGCTGTACTGTAAATATTTTCCAAGTTGTGACCGACTAAGCACTGCAAAAATCGGTTATGTTCCGGTTGCAAATCATAGCCGATTATACCATAATGTGTATTTCACAGAATAGTCATATAAGTAAGTCAAACTAATTCCCCACTTGATCACGGTTCCCTCCTATACGAGACACGGTTTGCACCTTTGATAAATTAAACACACTTTGACCATAATGGAAAACTTTCTGAATTGTGGTAACAGCGCTAGAACTTTAACCAACCATTTCTACTTGGGGAATGCCACCATGAGGGAAAACATCAGCCAGCCAGATAACCCGTCGATGTTGATAGCTATAGAGGAGCTACAGAAGCAGATGGAGAAACTTCGTGTGCAATTAGGAGCAGCCGTAGCCAACGCTGCTTCCGAAAAAGCGGAACGCCTCCGCATTGAGCAACTGCTCATTAGCCATCAGCCAGCCAGCACAAGCCATTTCTCCAATAACGCCGCCTCGTGTACCACCACTTCTACAGCAAGTCAAGATATAGCACCAGCAACAACAACCATGTGCATAAGTGCTGGAACAGCCCAGTACGCACTGCCTACATCTTCATCACTTCATCAGCCACTATTTATGCCGCCAGCCACAACAACAATGATGTATACCAGTGCTGGAACAGCTCAGTACGCACCTATGTCATGGCGACCGCCGTCGCAACCATCGCAGCCAGCCACAATTGCTCCTATAGATAATGGGGCCAGACAACTGCCACAGTCTTTGCCATCCCAGCCTTTGCCGCCACATTTTTCATCAGTTTCAGTGCCAAGAGTAGCAACATTCTTGCCACATGTAAGCACCTTTCAACCTACCAGCCAAGCCTCGCAAAACTTTACGTCGCCGATGTTTGTGGCTAACCAACCATTAACGCAAACAAGTCAACATGGTAATGGACGAAAACTCCACGACCTGCCCGCCTTTACCGGTCGTCCTGAGGAATGGCCGATGTTTTGCACCGCCTATTTGGAATCCTCTGCTATGTTCGGGTACTCTGACGTGGAAAACCTATTCCGTCTGCAGAAGAGTATCAAAGGCGATGCAAAATTGGTCGTAGAAGCTCTCCTTATCCATCCAGAGAATGTGGACCGAGTAATGGCAGCTCTGGAATTCCGTTTTGGTCGCCCGGAGTGCTTGTTACAAAGCCAACTAGCAAAAGTTAGAGAGATCGTTCCAATTTCAGAAGGTAGGTTGGAAATGCTTATTCCATTTGCCACCAGGGTGCAAAATTTGTCCACATTTCTTGAGTCTAGTGGAATGCATCAGCACCTAGCCAATCCCACCTTAATCGACGAACTTGTTAGCAAGCTTCCTATGAGTAAGCGTTTGGAATGGGCTCAAAGAAGCGTCTACATCATGCCATATCCTACAGTAAAGCATTTCGACGAATGGTTGAGCGAAATCGCTCGTCTCGTGTGCCTCGTCACTACATTGTCGCTGCAACCACCGGCCAAAGGTGACAATAGGATGAAGCCTAAAAATCTGCTGTTAGCTTCCGAGACTACTGGAAATCGATGTCAATGCAAGAATGACCAACCGGCATCAAAGGTCCTGCACGCTGCCGAACCGTCTTCATCAGCCGCCGCCAAGAAGGATGTATGCCGCCACTGTAAGGGCAAGTCACATCCCTTAGATAGCTGCAGAAGCTTCGTCAACTTGGAGATCGCAGCGAAATGGAACTTCGTCAAGAAAAATAGGCTGTGCTTCTCCTGTTTGAAGTACGGACACGGTGTCAGTGCATGTAGACAACGAAAAGCCTGTGGAATCGATGATTGCTCGAAAGTCCATAATCCGTTACTTCATGAGCCGAATGGGAAGCAGACGCCACCGCCACCATCAGATGAGATCGAGAAAGCTGACGGAACATTGCTCAGCTGCAATACAAACGCGACTTCAGCAATATTCTTCCGTGTGCTACCAGTTAGGCTCTACAATGATGACATCATGCTAAGAACTTTTGCGCTTTTGGACGAAGGCTCATCCGTGACAATTATGGATTCCGATTTAGCGGCACAACTTCGATTAAATGGAAAAAAGAGGTCTCTAAATCTGCAATGGTTCGGTCAGGAGACATCAACCAAGGAATCCGTAGCTGTTGATCTTCAAATCAGTGCGGACGATGATAACGCCAGGAAGTTTTCGTTGAACGGAGTCCAAACTGTTAGTGGATTGAATCTACCAACTCAATCGCTTTCTGCCGCCGATGTACAACGGTTCCTTCAGCACTCAATTGTGATGACACTTGCCGAGTACGACAACGCCAAGCCCCAACTGCTAATTGGACTCGATCACAGCCATTTGGGAGCTCCAATACGCATCGTTGAATCCACAGATGACCAGCCACTTATCACGGAAACAAAATTGGGATGGGTCGTTTACGGCAAGACGTCTGGAGAAAGGGTAGGGGACTCCAATGGTGAATATGTTCTTCACAGCAGAGCAGCCAAAGATATCGAGCAGGAATGTTTGGACAAGACGGTGAATGAGTTCATCGAGTTGGATAATTTTGGTATCCAAAGGCCACTCGAACAGTCTGTTCCAGTAGTTGAAAGGAGGGCGCTACAGATCCTCTCCGAAACAACAAGGAGAGTTGGAGTTCGATATGAGACGGGACTTTTGTGGAAGGATGAAAAGTTTACAGTTCCGTCAAGCTTCGAAATGGCGAAGCAAAGATTTCGAAGCCTTGAATCAAAGATGGCAAGGAATTCAGAGTTTGCGGCAGCTTATCAAGAAATAGTGAGGAACTACATTCAAAGCGGATACGCGAGGAAGCTGTCAACTGTAGAGGCGGGTACAAGCACTCCAAGGACCTGGTACCTTCCTCATTTCGGCGTCCAGAATCCGAACAAGCCAGGAAAGGTTCGACTGGTCTTCGACGCGGCGGCCAAGGTGAGTGACACGTCATTAAATGATTTTTTACTCAAGGGTCCTGACGATCTCAAGCCATTGGTGGCTATACTCTTCAATTTTCGTATGCGGCCAGTTGCAGTCACCGGAGACATCAAGGAGATGTTTCTTCAAATTTTAATCCGAAAAGAGGACCAGGACTCGCAACGCTTTCTGTGGAGGGATCAACGGGATCAGCCAATCGACGTTTACGTCATGCAGTCCATGACATTTGGTGCCAGCTGCTCTCCATGTTCGGCAAATTTCGTAAAAAACTTCAACGCCATGAGATTCATCAAGCAGCATCCGAGGGCCGTTAAGGCGATCATCGACCACCACTACGTCGATGACTACGTCGACAGTTTTGACAGCGAAGCGGAAGCATCAGAAGTAACCAAGGCCGTCATCTCAATCCACAAAAGCGGTGGGTTCGAACTACGAAATTTCAACTCAAGTTCAAAAAGGGTATTGAGAGATATTACCGGTGTGAGCGAAGAGGCTGATCGGGAACGAGAGGTTGACATGAACATTGATGCTGCAGTAGAAAAAGTATTGGGGATGTGCTGGGTGCCTACAGAAGACATCTTCACATTTAAAATCAAATTCGCCAGAGTGAGCGAAGATATCATCATTGGAGAGAGGTGCCCAACTAAACGTGAATTCCTAAGTGTGGCGATGTCAATATTTGATCCTGTCGGAATGATCGCCAACTTTGTCATCCACCTCAAGTTGCTTCTTCGAACAATATGGATCCGAGGTGTTGCTTGGGATGAGCGGATCCCCATCGATGTGTTCAACAAATGGACATCGTGGAAGGCAGAGCTTCCAAAACTGACCAGCTGCAGGATTCCCAGGTGCTATAGTCCATATATTTCGTCAGCGCATCGCACAATGCTTCACATCTTTGTCGATGCCAGTGAAGATGCCTTTAGTGCGGTTGCGTACCTACGTGTTGAAAGCAGTGAAGGGATTGAGGTGTCGTTCGTATGTGGCAAGACGAAGACAGCTCCAAAGAAGCTCATATCCATCCCGCGTTTAGAGCTGTCAGCCGCCGTATTGGGTATACGACTCTGCAATATGATATGCGAGCATCACAAGTTGTCGCTGGATGGCCGGGTGTTTTGGACTGATTCGAGGACGGTTCAAAGTTGGTTCCGATCAGACCCTCGCCACCACAAGCCATTTGTCGCATTCCGTATTGCGGAGGTATTGGAAAGCAGCCAGTGCAACGAATGGCGCTGGGTACCAACGAAACTTAACCCAGCAGATGATGCGACCCGTGCACGCTACCCGCCCAGATGCAAGACAGACAACAAGTGGTTATGCGGACCTTCATTCCTACAACTGCCGGAAGATGCTTGGCCAGCCCAATCGAATGATGACACGAGCTATGTTTGTGAGGAGGAGCTCCGTCCCAAATACCTTTTGCATACCAACCTGGTGAGTAGCCCTGTAATTGACTTTTTACGATTCTCAAGGTACTCAAAGCTGCAAAGGACCATGGCCTGGGTCATACGATTTATCAAGGCATGCCAGCGCAAGTGCAGAGATTGGGGAGAGCTTTCTGCAACCGAGCTCGACGACGCCGAACGAGTACTCTGCTCAGAAGCTCAACATGAAATCTACGCCGATGAAATCGCCCAACTTAGCCGCCAACAACAAGTCGAAAAAACTAGTAGCATCTACAAGCTCACTCCGTACCTTGACGAGTTTGGTCTTCTACGTGTTTATGGACGCATAGATGCCGCCACCACCTTACCTGTTGCAGCCAGACGTCCCATCATACTGCCGAAAGCCCACAAGCTAACAAAGTTGATAGTAGATCACTATCACCGCCGCCTCCATCACCAGAATGATGAAACGATAGCCAACGAAGTCAGACAGAAGTTTTGGGTGCCCAGCCTTCGCACCATAGTACGCCAAACAAAAAACGATTGTCAATTTTGCCGAATTCGCTCCGCTTTACCGTTGCCGCCGCTAATGGGTCAACTTCCCGATGACCGCCTTACGCCATTTGTGAGGCCCTTTACTTACACGGGGTTGGATTACTTCGGTCCAGTCTTGATCACAAACGGACGTCATAGGGAAAAACGCTGGATCGCCCTCTTTACGTGCCTTACCGTTAGAGCCTTGCACCTAGAAGTCGCAGCCGATCTATCAACAGATGCCTTTATCTTATGCCTTCGCAATTTTGTTAACAGGCGAGGGGTTCCAGTACGCATCAGAAGCGACAACGGTACCAATTTTCTTGGTGCTAAAAGTGAGCTGTTGAACAATACCATCTTCGATAACGAGGCTGTAAAGGCGGAACTCTCAGGAAAGGGCATCGAATGGGTGTTCAACTGCCCATCGAATCCACACGCCGGCGGATGTTGGGAAAGGCTTGTCAGGTCAGTAAAGAGAGTACTGGCTTACACTCTACACGAGCTAGCGCCAAAAATGGAAACCTTAATAAGCGCTCTCATCGAAGCGGAAAATGTTATAAACAGCAGACCACTAAAACACTTGCCAGTGACGGTTCAAGATGAGGAACCATTGACGCCGAACCACTTCCTGTTAGGAGCACCGAATTCGACTCAAACCCCGGGACCGATTGATGACAGAGCTCTATGTGTCCGCAAACAGTGGCGTGTTAGCCAGCAGATCAAGAACCGCTTCTGGAGGAGATGGATGCAGGAGTACTTGCCTGTACTTACGAGACGCTGCAAGTGGTTTCAGCAAGTCCCACCCATTGCAGTAGGTGACCTGGTGCTTGTGTGTGACGTCGATTTGCCAAGAAGCCAATGGAAGCGAGGAAGAATCATCAGGGTGTTCCCGGGTCAAGATAATCAAGTACGCTCAGCCGAGATCAAAACCGCTTCGGGAGTCATCAAGAGACCAGCAGTAAAGCTCGCAGTGTTGAATGTTGATGAGGCTTCCGTGGGACCAGGGCGCCTCATGGGGGGTGGGATGTCATAAAAAATATCTTAGAGGTTCGTGGCGATGGTTTTCGAAACAAACATACCCATTTTTTGGCGATGGTTTTCGAAACAAACATACCCATTTTTTGTGTTCGAGCGAGAAGGAGAGAAGGCGAACGAGATCATCGACGAAACCCAAGCCGCCACGGAGAAAAGGAAAAAAACCAATGAATAAACCTCTAAAAAACGACTAAGATTAAATAAAGCGTAAAACTAAAATTTTTGAGTCTATTTTTTTGTTGTTAAATTCAATTAAATCGGTTTCGTCGACACCTACCATTAAATGAGAGGGTCAGGTTGTTGAAATTAGAGCCGAGATATACTTGCAATCTCCTTGCCACCGGTCCCCTCAGTTTATGTCGAAATTCGCATTATAGTTTTCTGTCAACTTTCATTTCCGTTTATGTGAATTCAAATTATTCATGAAGGAATGACTGTATATTTCCATGTATTCATGGAAGGTGGACATGTACTTATTCTTGAGATGTGAATTTTCTTGTCTTCTTTTTATTTCTCTTCATCTAATGTCTGAGGCCGTGTGTCATTGGGTTAAATAATTATTCTCCGATAATTCTCGGACACTTATAAAAATGTTGAAAGAGAAGTTCACCAAAATCCAATCAAAAACAGAGATTTATCGAATTTCAAGCTATTAATTAATTGATATTCCCTCTTCAAAATTCTTGCAAGACTCAAGCAAAAGAAAACGTCAAAAATTAGCATATAGGATAATATATTCGGCCCTAGCGAAGTATCCGTCGGAACGGAGAATTCTCCGCGACTCATACTCTGTCGGAGACTCAAATTACATTCGTGGTATCCGCATTCGAAAAGAATAATTAAAATGCGACAACGCATTGACTTGACGTTGACATGATGTTGTTTCGTGGTACATCGAGATTTTCCTATTTAGTGCTTGTTTTTGCCCTGGAACACACAATTTGAAGCAACGAATACAACCAATTACTTTGCTAAAATGTTTTTTTCTTTATTGCTTTCATTTATCAACACCTTACTGCAAATCGTAAAAAAATTCCGCAACCAATTCCTGTCGGAGCATTTCGGAAGAAAATTCATATGAAGCTGTCAAAAATATCAGTAAAAACGCACTTGATCGCATTGAAACGCAAAACGCCAGTGTGCGTTACATATTTTTCGGATCAAAGTTCCGTAAAGCTGTTCCGAAGTATACCTCGCAGCAAAAATCCTCCGATTCGCATGAAATCGGAGAATTCCCTGTCAAAATGAATTCTGCGCTCAAATGACGTAGGTGCGCAGAACGAAAAAAACATCACCATTGCGCTATCTGTAGTATTTCGGCTGAGTTCTATCTTGTCCAATAAACCATTTTTGGCTAAATTGAGTTAGGTATGCAGTCTTATTAATTTGGGGACACTCTTTCGTTTGGTGAAATCCGTTTTGTTCTATTCCTTCAGTTTTCAAGTTATAGAGATCTATTGTGTTCAATAATATAATACATAAAACCAAAAAGTAAACAAATGAACTCTAAAACAAAAAAAGACATCAAGGAAAATATTAACCCGGCGTCTCTTTCGCTCCAAGTGGACAGCGTATCTGACCGAAAAGAAGGAGCAGTTACCATCAACTGCAGAGGAGAAGAAACAGTGAAAAAAATAGAGAGCGAAATGAAAAAGAAACTTGGTGAAAAATATGATGTGAGAGTGTTTAGCAACAGACGACCGCAAATAATGATTACCGACATGAATGAAAAATGGAGTAAAGAGGAACTTGAAATAGCTGTGAAGAAACAAAACAATATCGTAGGCACGATAAAATGTGTAAGAGATTTTAAAAACAAAAATAAAGAGTTATTCTACGCTGTGATTGAAGTTGACCAAAGTGATCATAAGAGTATGCTGGAAAATCAGAAAATAAACATTGGATGGGAGAAATGTAGAGTTTTTGAATATTTCAATGTGAATAGATGCTTTAACTGCAACGGGTATCACCACATAGCGAAAAACTGCAAAAATACGATGAAATGCGCCAAGTGTAGTAAAGATCACGACACACGAGAGTGTAGTTCCAATGAAGTGAAATGCATTAATTGCATACGGTATAATGAAAAGTTCAGACTTGAATTAGACACTAACCACGATAGTCGAGACAAAGAATGCACAGTTTATAAACGGCTTTTGCAAGCTGAAAAAAATAGGTTCGAAATATAGCAAAGACAAAAAATCAGGGGTGCCTACTGCAATATTCAAGGACTCACAGGAAATTTAAATGAGGCTGAACAGTGTTTTGTAAATACGAAATATGACTTTATTATTATGTCTGAAACGCACATCACTAAGGACTTCGAAGACAACGAGATTGAAATAGAAGGTTACCAGATAGCACGATGCAACAGCGAATCACGACATACAGGCGGTTTATGTATATACGTAAAAGAACATTTCGAAGTAGAAATTATCACCCAAGAAAAAATCGTCCCTGAACACATCTACTGGCTAGTCATAAAAATAACAGAAAATAACCAATCCATGTACCTAGCTTCAGTCTACCGGTCACCTAGTTCATCCTGTAGAATATTTTGTGATAAGTTTAAGTTTTGGATAGAAGATCTTGTGGATCTCAACCGGCGGTTTATAATAGCAGGAGATTTTAATATTGACTGGATGGATACATCAAATACGTATACAAAGGAGATTAAAAAAACAGTAGAAATTGTAAATATGTGTCAACAAATTGTGCAAGAACCGACCAGAATCACAAACACAACAAGTACATTAATTGATTATGTTATCACTGATCATAACCCGGCCACAGCCACAACCGACGCAGAACTAAAAATTGGAGATCATGAAACTATATGCATAGAATATGAATTTAAACAAAAAATTAAAAAAACGCATAACGAAAATAAAATCAAAGTTCTGCAATATAACAAAACGTCATTTATAACCCAACTGAGAAGAAGCGAAATGGTTTTTAGCAACTGCGATCCACAGGAGGGTAGTAAAATACTAAGTGATGAGTTGATCAAAGTCACAAACAGCATGATAGTTTACAAAGATGTTTCCAAAAGCAATAATGGATGGTTTAATATCACTCTAATGCGGTTAAAACGTGAAAAAATTCGGAGTTACCAAGAGTTTGTACAGAACAACAACAATGAAACCTGGAACAGATACCGAGAGTGCAGGAACATATACAAAGCTGAAATAGTTAAATCTAAAAATTCAAGTATCAAACAAAAAATTGCGAATGCAACTGACCAGAAAGCAATGTGGAGAGTCATTAAGTCTCATGTCCTAAATGAAAAAAGACAGAATATAAAACAAGTCTACTTTAACAATGTAAGCATAACAAAGAATGAAGAGATAGCTGACAAATTTAATGAATATTTTGTCAGGAGTGTTTCTGAAATAAACGAGTCCATACCCTATGCCCAGTTCATCCATCGAAATAATTTTACTAATGCACAGTTTAAATTTAAATACGTCGTAATAACCGAAATAAAAGGTATTTTAAAGTCCCTGAACAATAAAAGAGACTTTAATTTTTTAAATGCGAAAATGCTGATGGATGCAATTAACATAACTGGTCCAATGTTCGTGAAAGTCATTAACCACTCAATGCTGACAGGACGATTTCCTGATACATGGAAAGAAACAATTGTCACTCCGATCGAAAAAATAAAAGGAACTAACAAATGTGAGAACTTTCGACCAATCAACGCTCTTCCTGTTTATGAAAAAGTTATTGAAAAAATTGTTCACTCACAACTCGAAGATTACTTTGAAGTTAACAAATTGTTCATTGAGAACCAATCAGGATTCCGAAAAAAACATTCCTGCGAGTCAGCACTAAATAATGTATTAATAAGCTGGAAAGAGGAGATAGCAGAAAAAAAGTTCGTGTTCGCAGTATTTCTTGATTTTAAAAGAGCCTTTGAGACAATAGACCGAAGAATACTTGTGAAAAAGCTCTGCGGTTATGGTGTAAGAGGAAAGGAACAAGAATGGCTTGCATCCTATCTATCGAAGAGAACACAAAAAACAGCAGTGAATGGCATACTGTCCAATAGCATCGAAACAATATACGGAGTTCCTCAGGGATCGATACTGGGCGCGCTGTTATTTATAATTTATATAAATGACATTAAAGAAGTTCTTCAACATTCCCAAATTGTGCTTTTTGCCGATGATGCACTCATTTTTATATCTGGAAAGAACGCAGACGAATGTGTTAAATTATTACAAGAAGACCTCAACAGTGTTAACGAGTGGCTAAAAGGGAACAAACTAAAACTGAACGTAACTAAATCGAAATGTATGTCCCTTAAACATAGCGTCAGCCTCGACCTGGAGATCGACAACGAAAAGGTAGAGCAAGTGAATGTAATTAAGTATCTAGGCATAGTTATAGACGACAAACTAAAATTTGATATTCATATTGATTATTTAGTCAAAAAAATTGCAAAAAAGAATGGATTCTTTAACAGAATAAGAAACAAGTTATCTGTAATGTGCGCCATTAATGTCTATAATGTTATGATAAAACCTCATTTCGAGTATTGTTCGTCAATTTTGTACCTTTGTTCCGATACTGTTTTGTTAAAATTACAACGCCTACAAAATAAATCTATGCGTATTATACTTAAAAGTAATCGTCTTACACCTATAAAAACAATGCTAAATATGCTCCAATGGTTAAGTGTAAAGCAAAGAATTTTTGTTAATGTACTATGTTTTGTTTTCAAAATTAAGTATAATCTGTTACCTAAATACTTAAGTAAATATTTGAGATATGTGGGGGAATCCCAGCCATATAATCTAAGAAATAGAGAAGATTTTAGACTACCTAACTACATTGGAAATGTTACCCAAAATAGTATTTTGTATAAAGGATGTAGGTTATTTAACACACTCCCGGATAGAGCAAAAAATGAAACAAATTTAAAAGCATTCAAAAGATATGTAAATGAAATCATAAAATGTAAATATCCGCATACAAACTAATAGAGTTAAAACAAAGAAAATGTATATACTTTTTTAAGTTTAAAAATATTGTAAAAAACCGAATTTAAATAGCAGAGTTCTGCTAAATAAACAAATTGAATTGAAAATAAGCACTAAACTAAGAAGACTTTTTGTTCAATATTACTATTAGTTACATTGTTTTCATAGTTTTCTTTATTTCTATCTTGTTCAATATAACTTTTTTTTTTGTTCAATTTCATACATTGGGTCGTACGAATAAAACGTAGCAATTGCTTTTACTCAGATTAAATGTCAAAATCGAAGCAATTGCTAAGCTTCGTATGAATAAAAACTGATTTGAGTTAACTCCAACTTTTGACATCTTCGAAAAGCGGCGCCACCGACCTTTTACTCAGATTGGTATGAATAAAACGTGGAAGACAAAGCAATTGCTACGAAAATTCCGAGTCTGCTATTTTGTTGACTCTGAGCATTTGCTAAATATTTTGCGCGCACATTTTTTTGCAAAAACAGTCTAGCCTTGTGAGTTGCAGTGTTTTTTTTTTATAAATACATAGTTAAAATAATTTTTGCATGTGAAAGAAACAAAAATGGATGCGATTAGTTGGCACATTTTACCTGATTTACCTACTGGTGCTAACGCTCGTGAATAAAAAACAGTATAAGCTAAGAAGAATTGGTTACGATAACAACTTTTAGCAACTGGAGACGCGGGGTGGTGCTCCTTCAAATAACCAGAAAATTAAATCTTTCCTACTGCTTCTGACGTTTGCACGAATACCACTATTTGATCACTATTGGAGATAGAAGTAGATGGAAATTCCTCATCGTCAGCTGCAGAGCAATTAATTTGTAATCGAATATAGGTTATGCACTTTTGCGTACCAGTAAGCTCTTCCAAATACTCTTCTTCATCATTCACCTCTCAGGCCATAGATTTAACTTTTTTTTTTGTATTTATGTGAATTTTTTTTTTATTAAATTACTTTATCATTTGTTTATTTTTCCTCAAAAATTGTTTTCTAATTCTAAAATTCAAATTCAAATTCAAATTTTGACAGAAACTGCAAGGGAAGGACACATGCAGTGAAGTAAATGCTTTGTTCGAATTTTCGAACTTACTTTAGCAAAGTAAGTTTTTATTTGTAGTAAGTATATTTTTGTTTTAATTCACTTATATTTATTATAATTTAAAAAATACAAAAATGTCTGCCAATATTGGCGTGTACACGTTCAGCGATCAGAATAAAGAGAGCGAGATAGAAGACTAGCAAAGTGACAGATCTAAAAAAATGAGTTACCAACATGGCGGACCTACATATTGGTACAGTAACAAGTAAAATTTTATATTTTTACTACATCTCGGTCAATCTGACATCTAGATCGACCTCGATTTACTCAACTAAAATATCTAAAATGTTAATCAAACGACAATTATATAAAAGTTAAACAATACATTGATAAGCGCTTCTTATAACAGCTTTCAAACCAACTGATCAGTATCTTTTTTCCAAAGGCGAATGTTCTTAGCTTCCACAACGCCATTATACGGCAACTGTGTTATCTGGCAATTCTCTATATCCCTAATGACGTATCTGTCATGAGGTAGTACTTTGTGGACACAATACGGACCCTTATACTTAGGTATTAATTTTTTATTTACGCCAACCGTATTATCAATATTCCTGATAACTACATAGTCCCCTCTTAAGTACGTAGGTGCGGGGCGATGGTGTTCTTCGAATTTTCGTGCGTTGTACTGCTGAACCCTTGCTATTGATTCGGAAGCTCGCTTTCTATCCTCAGTCAAATTCCTAACTGCAGAGCTTAAACCTTTCTCTTGTAAGAATTCAGAGAGTTTGTCCACCTTAGGGCCCTTCTGATCAACACCAAACAATAGTCTGCTAGGGGTAGTACCCACAGATCTTTGCACGGTATTATTTAATGCATATTCTACTAACGACAGTTTCTGGACCCAATCATCATGCTGCACCGATTCAGAAAGTTTTCCAAGCATGCCCGTCAGCACTCGGTTCACTCTCTCCACTTGACCGTTTGCCTGTGGCGACTGAACCGCTACCTTAACATGACTTATATTCCTATCTAACAGAAAAGAACTGAATTCCAAGGAAGTGAAGCATGTACCCCTATCCGTAATTACCCTAGACGGTCTACTGTAGTAATCGAAATATTTGTTCAGCGAAGCACACACTTCCTTCGTACTCGTCGATATGACCGGGTAGAGTTTAACAAATTTCGTAAAGGCATCAATTACTAGGAGGATATGCTTTCTTTTTGACCGAATCGAAGGCAGAGGTCCAAAATGGTCCAAATGAAGTGTGTGAAAAGGGACTGGCTCCTTAGGAATACTAAAAAGGTTCCGTTCAACTGTGTTAACAGGCGAAGAATACATTATACACTTGATGCAATTCTTAATAAATTGCTCAATCTTTTTCTGCATGCCGGAAAACCAAAAGTTCGTTTTCATTTGTTCGTAACACTTAGTGACCCCTAAATGACCTATCTTTTCATGAACATGCCTGATCAAGTTGTCTTCCATACCAGCAGGAACATAGAACAAAAGTTTTCCAACCCGGTCCCTTCGAAACAATATCCCATCCTGAAGAACAAGTGACTTAGAATTTTCCTTTTCTAATTTGTCTTTTAATGCAGAAACTATTGGATCTTGACTTTGAGCAGCTCTTAACTGGAAATCAATATCTTCGGAACTAACAACCGATACCATGAAACATCTGCTTAACGCATCTGCATGACCCATATTGACTCCACTACGATGAACGACTTTATAATTATAGTTTTCCAATTCAAGTGCCCACCTTGCGATTCGGGGATTTACTGTCTTCTTATTAAGCGTAAGCGTAAGCGAGCTGCAATCAGTGACTATTGTGAACGGAATTCCTTCCAAATAAACACGGAAACGTCTCAAAGCATAAATGATCGCAAGAGTCTCAAGCTCAAAACTATGATATCTTGACTCTTGCGGAGTTGTACTCTTTGAAAAATAAGCCACTGGGTGAAATTTCTTATCGTCTTGCCTTTGCAGAAGGACGGCACCAAAGCCAAGGGAACTAGCATCGCAATGTAGTTCGGTCTCTCTCTTTGGATTATAAATCGATAACACAGGTGACGAAACTAAGGAATCTTTCAAGTAACGAAAAGCCTCTAAGCACTCTGAGGAGAATTCATAACGGACATCCTTTTTCAGAAGATTATATAATGGTCTAGCTATTCGTGAGAAGGAACAAACGAACCGCCTGAAATATGAACTCAAGCCAAGGAAGGAATGCAGCTCCTTGCTGTTTTTAGGTATAGGATAATTAAGTATGGCCCTCAAATGTGAGTCACTAGGCTGAATGCCGTGTTCTGTTACCTTATAACCAAGATATTCTATAGTAGAATATCCGAAATGACACTTTGACAACTTAAGCTCCAAGCCATGTCCTGCTAAACACTGAAGGACGGCACCTAGCAACAGAAGGTGATCACTTAAGTTAACACTTGCGATAATTATATCATCCATATATACCATAATTGAGCCTGCCTCAACAAACTGCCGCAGAACTTTAGAAATGAATCTTTGAAATACACTAGGTGCATTTTTTAACCCAAAGGGCATTTTAAGGAACTCATACTGTCCATCCGGAGTAACAAATGCAGTAAAATGAGTTGAGTCAGAAGAAACCTTAACCTGGTGAAACCCACTCCTTAAATCCAGCAAAGTAAACAATTTCTTTCCTTCGAGATACTCCAAACAGTCTTCGATAAGCAAAAGTGGGTAGTTATCCCGAACCGTGAACTTATTAAGCGCCCGATAATCGACACACAGTCTTGTTTCCCCAGTTTTCTTTTTAACTAGAACAATGGGCGATGCATACGGCGATTCGCTAGGTTTAATGATCTTCCGATCTAAGAGGTCCTTAACAATACTATTTACTTCGCGCTTTTCAGCGAATGATAGTCGCCGCGGAGAACAGAAGAAGGGGGTATCATTCGTAAGTCGAATACGCATCTCAAAATCTAATGGCTTCACATTTGACCTGTCAAAATCGATATACTCTTCTATCACCAGAGACCGAATTCTATTCGCCGACGTGAGGTCGAGATTTGGTCCAATATTTAACTCCTCATCAACTAACATAGGCTCTATTGCACAAATCTCACGAAACCAATCATCATCCAAAAGAACAGAGTCGCCCCCAACCAAATCATTACTGCTTAAACTTATTTTTCCAAAGGGGTTGGCTTTAACTTTAACAGAACTTAAATCACTACACTGATCAATTAGCTTAGTAGGCTGTGTCGGAACGTAAGTGCACGAATACATATACTTCAAATAATCTTTATTAAAATCAGAAATACAAAGTTGCTCTGAAGATGTTCTCCCTTTGTTAATTTGCAAAGTAATGTTAAATATCTGAAGTGCATCGCGGCCCATCAACAAAGGCACTGGCATAACTTCATCTGGAACGACCAAGAACGAAATTTTCTTTTTACAACCAGAAAGAATAACAAAACTTGAAATCATACCGTAAGTATATAGTTTGGTATTTCTTAATCCTTTATAACTTGAATATGTCAATTTTCCGAGGGGTACATCTTGAGGCAACATCGATTTCTGAGCAAAGCTAACCGGACTGCCGGTATCCAAAAGAGAATTACAATTAAAAAAAGGAGTGCACTTATTTCCTGATAAAATGAAAGAAACGCTTACCATTTGCACGGCTTTCAAAGATTGAATTACATCTTCGTCTTCATCGCTACTAGTATCGTTGGCCTTAAGGGCATTGTTGTCCGAGTTTACAGCGCCAACTTGTGTCATCTTCTTCGGTGCTTTTGTGCAATTCTTATAAGTGTGCCCCATCTCGAAGCAACGGAAGCACGAACCTGGTGGTCGTTTCGTCTCCGGGCAATTAGCTGCAAAATGCCCATAATTGGAGCAGTTGTAACACCTGTCCTGTCCTTTTACATAAGTTGTGGGTTGGCTTCTCTTACTGGAATGTGTTGACACATTAGATGTGGGTAACGGAACACTTCTTGCTGCCGACGACGATGATAATTTACACAGCCTCCGTTTCTCATATCTGGGCAAGAGGCTCTTCAATTCGACGATGGACTTAGCAGCATACAAAATTGATATGTTCGACGATGAATCTCCAAAGCCTTCGATGATGAACTCAACTAGTTCAGATTCGCATATATCCGCATGTGAGGCAATCTCCTGCATTGTCAAAACATAATGTAACAAAGATTCGTCTTTGCGAGGTGATTGCCGACTAAGCTTCTGGTATACTTCACGCCTACTCATCTGCCTGTCGAATTCTTGCAGCAACAATTTCTTCAGAGAGACCCAGCTGTCAACACGCACTGTTCGTAGAAGCATTTTGGCAGTCCCCTTTAGCAGCCGGCGAGCACTAAGATATTTAGTGCGTTCATCACAAGCCAACGATTGTACAACGTCTTCATAGTCGGCAATCCACTTTTTTACACCATATTCGTCGTCACCAGAAAATGGAGAAACAGCATTCTCGATGTCGGAAAAATCCACTCGTCTCCCAGGCGTTGCAACCGGTTGTGGTTCCATCTCTCGTAGTTCTCTTTGTAGTTCCAGAATACGTTTTTTTCTTTCCAACCGTGCTAGCTCTCGTTCATCTTCTTCGTCAGATACAGAGCCTTCGAAAGATGGCACATTTGCTGGAGCTAATCTAGCGATGTGCGTAGCTAACGTCAATGGTCTCACAGAAGCACGTGTGCCTGAAGACGGTGCTGTGTCGCAATTTGCTGAACGAACAGAAGCGGAAACCGGATCGGAAGTCGGCACAGAAGCAGAATCAGCAGAAGTTTTTGCTTCCCCAGAAGCAGAAGTAGACTTATTAATCTCAGAAGCGGAAGGGTTATACGGCATCACACAAATGGCCGCTTCAGTCACCACAGAAGGCACGTCTTCAGGAAATACGAATTCCGCAACACCAAACGTGTCCTCGTGCAAGGACCGTAGTTGTGCTATGGTAGCAGTAGTCGGAACTTCTATGTTTGCGTTGGTTAGTTCTTCGACAATTTGGGCTTTGGTTAACCTTTCCGGCATTTTGTTTTTCTGATCTGCCAATAGCTTTTCAATCGCACAAGTTTTTACTTAAATTCTTTAAACTTTTTATTGGGAACCCCACATCTGAGGTTGTAGTAAGTATATTTTTGTTTTAATTCACTTATATTTATTATAATTTAAAAAATACAAAAATGTCTGCCAATATTGGCGTGTACACGTTCAGCGATCAGAATAAAGAGAGCGAGATAGAAGACTAGCAAAGTGACAGATCTAAAAAAATGAGTTACCAACATGGCGGACCTACATATTGGTACAGTAACAAGTAAAATTTTATATTTTTACTACATATTCATACCAATTCAAAGCAATTGCTAAGTGCTTTTACTTTGCTACCACCTTTTACTCAAAGCAAATGCTAGTTTTTATTCATACGACCCATTAGGCGTATTTTTTTTGGGAAGTGAGTATAACAAAACCAAAAGTGAGTATAACAGTTTTGCATGCAAAACCAAAAGTGAGTATAACAAAAGCAAAAGTGAGTATACCAGTTTTGCATATAAAAGTAAAAGTGAGCTAGCTATAGATTCTCAAAAAAATACGCCTATTATGTGATCTAACTTTTACTCATCTCATACATCATTGTCCAATATCCAAAACGACTTAATGGTACATTTTGATTTTTATTTTAATTCGCAGTACAAAAATATAACATTCATTAATGAAATATACTGAGCTTTCATAAAAAAAATTGCTTTAGGACAAAAATCAGGGTTAATGAATAAAAACTTTGAACCTGAACTTTAAAAATCGATTTCCCAACAACTTAAAAAATGGACATTGGACAAGATAGAACTCAGCCGACGATTTGTATCATGGGTGGTACCTTTTTGTGTATTCTCAGGTCTGTTTTTTTCCTCATTGATCTCAGTGAAGTAAAGTAAAGTAGGATTTTCAGCACGCAATTACAACAACTGCACCCAATTTGACACCACTGAGATTCACACAAGCTATTCATTTCCAGCAAGACCAACTTTGGAGCATTCTTCAATTCTGAACACCAGGGGAACACATTTGATGTTGCCATTTGGATGTGTTCACAGAGTGCCTCCATTTATGTTACATAATATGTGTCGGCTGTGGTGGGTGTAAAATGCATAAAGTGCATATATTTTAAACAAATTTCAAAGTAGCAACTGAATATTACGGAAATTAATAAAATACTAAATGTTTTCTGTTTTTATTTAAGTTGCACTTTGTTAGCAAAATATATAGTTATATATTATATACACCTAGGCTTATAATAATTGAAAATAAGTATGTTATCTTTGATGTTATGTCATTATGGGATACATTTTTTGTAATAGCACATCCTCCCATTTTGTATTCCCTGTTGATTTTTTAACTGAAGTAGATATGTAATGAAGGAATTATTTACATACTCTTTTTTTAAAGGAAAATCATTCGATTTCAGCCATCTGACTTTCGAACTTTTTATTTCGATGGTGATTCCTTTTTTGTTAATTTCTCTGCACATTCTCATTTTCGATTGCATTCAGTTAAATGTTATGTGTTTTTTCGACTGAAAATTTGTGGTCTAAATCTTTATTTAAAAAATGTTTACAGTAAAATTTACATGAAACATATAAAATTGGAAGAACATTTGTTCGTTTTATGGACAAAAAATTTCAAATGTAAATAATCGCATTTCGCAATCAAAATGAACAAATCAAGGACAATTTAAAATGCTCATTTATTTAATTTTTATTGCATTTTTCTGTTCAATTTGATTGTTTCTTCCTCCAAGAATATATATTTAAGGCCATCTTTTCTCAAATTAAAGTCAAAACCAACTGGCAGTCTGACAGTTAAAATATTTATACAGCCGATTTCGAAATAAAAATCATACAATGAAATCATTTGGTAATGAACTTCTTTCCCCCAAAATTTAGATTGTGAGAACTTCATTAGAGTGAAAGTTTTAAATTCGAGGAATACTCGATTCGATCGAATCTCAGAATTTGCGTGAATACTCTTTTGGACTCACTTAATAAACACACCCGCGTGTGTTTTTGCTTTTTTTTTCTTTGGCAATAATTCGCGATTTTATTTTGACCATACAAGAGAAAAAAAGTAAGCAGAAAAATAAATATTCTGTAGAAATTGATAATCATTATTTTTTTTGCGCTAAAAGGTTAATTATTCAGTTTTCTAGAAGGAATTTGATTTTGAAATTGAATTTTTCATTGATGGCCATTTTGACAGCAATGCCAGCTGTTTACTTTTCATGGGTAAAACCGTCTGTTCAGAAAAGTGGTTGGGGACCAGTTGGGGACTGTTTTTTTGCACATTTTCTTACTTTACTTTACTTCACTGAGATAGGTGAGGAAAAAAACAGACCTCTCTTTAAATTGTCTGAATTAAAAGAAAAGTGTCAGCGCTGGCTTTCATATGTTTCGGGAAATTTCCAATATTATTGGAATGTTTTGATTTTTTGACATTTTATGAAAGCATGCCGAAGTAAAATAACATCGTGTAGAAGTATAGCAACCAAAAGTTCTCAATTTCGAAATAAAAATGTTGGACAAACTACTATTAAACAATCAGGAAAGTATATTTTTTGACTTAAAACTAACTGAGTATATGATTTGAGAGTATGCTTTGTTTTTATTCATTAGATTATAACCAACAAAAAGAAAATACAAAAGGCTCGAACCCAAACCATCAACAAATTGGTACAAAAAATTCGCAATCTAAAAAGGTTAAACGAAAAAAAGCCGAATAATGCTAAGATTATGGAAAATCTGGATAAGACAGCGAAAATAATGGCTTGTGTTAAGGTGAGTACGTATATTCAGATTCGGTAGCGATACGTTATCCCCCACTAACTTCAACTGCAACTTTTGGGGCAGTTGAGATCCTGGTTCTCAGACATCTGCATATTCTTTAGTTATAGTGACGTCGACTCCGCCTTAATAGTTGTGCGATACATTTTCTCGGGCGACATATTTACTCTGTCTCATTGTACAAAAAGATGTCTTCGCAAATCTTGTCCAACTGCCATCCAAATGAATTTATTTTTTCCATTGACCAAAGATAAAATGTTTCCCTTTTTTATTTGCAGAAAATAACAATTTTGGACATCATTCGTAAGGTTCTCACGCTCAGTCGAAAGCCCGCAGCTATCCTCACAAATGGTCAGGCAGCCCCGGAGGACATAGCAGTTGCACTTCTTGCCAATAACAAAATACTAGTCGACATTGTGGCAACATTGATGACACTCCTGCATTTAGATGACAACAATCCGAAGTGGAAAGAAGAAATCATGGAGCTCAGCAAACGAAAGAAGAAACTCCTGCAAAGTGGTGGAAAGAAAACCAGCCGAAAGGGAGACAAATCACACAAGAAGCCACAAGCAAAGAAAAATCCTTGGAAAGAAGAAAATCTACCCACTGACGATTCAAATAAATCAAATGACAGCAGTGATGTTCCGCCATTAAGTGGATGGAAGGTTGAGCCTATAAGTGATGCAGCGGAAGCGCCGCCATCAATTCAACCTAAGCAACTCGTTAAGAAGAAAGTGGAAAAGCGGGCCGTGTCTAAGGTAATTCTTTCCGAAAAACCCAACGAATCAGTTGAAGAGACTGATATACCCCAGAAAACAAATCAAAAACCTGTAACAACGGTTGATTCGTTCTTCTTTACCGAAACTGGAGACAATTACTTGTCAACAGTTGTTATCGATCGTGTTCAACTCGATGCACCGGATGATGGTCTCGTGCGCCGAGAGAGACGTGACAATGCCATCAGACCTTATCAACGGAATAGTAATTACAATAGAAAACAACCAACACAGAATGGAAGGGTGAACAAGAGGAAGACATTTGCGCCATCATCTGATGTAAAACCACAAGTAACTGATGAGAAACTCCATCCATCGTGGGCTGCTAAACAGAAATTGAAGCCAATTATTACGCAATTCAAGGGACAGAAGATTACGTTCGGAGATGATGGCAACACAGTCAAATCAACAGGCAAGAGCTCAAATAAATCAAGTTTTCCGGCTAAAACTACCGCGAAAGTACAGAGCTCTGAGGAGAATTTACATCCGTCGTGGGCAGCCAAGCAGCGACTAAAGCCCGCGATTACAGAGTTCAAAGGGAAGAAAATTACATTTGATGATTAGAATAGAAAAATTATGTGTTCCATTGAGTTTGTATTAAAGCGTAGAAAATATTTTTAACTGAACGCATTTCACATTTCGTTGAGGGGTCTTTATTGCTTAGCAGCATTGCAAGGACACTAAGCCTAAGAGATGTTCCCAAGGTAAATAGAGGATAGTTTTTACTTTACCGGACTACAGCGGCACCAAAAGTTAGGGCTTGAACTTACGCCGATCGGGTCCAAAGCAAAATGTCATGGCCACAGTTGATAGAAACCTTCAGAAATGTAATTGATCGAACTTTTATCTCTTTAAAAATTAAGTTTATTGCTAAGCTTCGTTGTTGGTACATTAAACTCAACTAAACATCAACTTTTGGTACATAATGTCCTCGAATCTTATCCTGTTTGATTAGTTTGTCGACATCGACCTCGGGGTATTTATCTTTAAGCAGACCCACACTCAAATTTGGATTTCTTCGAAGCAACATCATCACATGGTTGCGTGAACGACTAAAAAAGAAGAAAAGTAATTAGATTTAGAATTTTACATGTCAAGGTAAGACTCCTTACTTCTTAGACTTCCTCTTCTCGTTGTAGAGTTTCTCTCTGTACATCAACAAGAATTTACGGACAGCTCTACCCCCATAGCCGATTGGTTGTTTTCTAATCCACTTAAGGTTCATATGTGGTGGCAAAGCATGCTCTTTGGCCCTAAAATAACAACATGTAAGTATTTATCCTTTTTTCATTTGCAAATGTTACTTGTAATAGTATTTAATGCCAAGTGGATTAGCTACCAAACGGCCGGGACGTTCACCCGTTTCACCAGTTTCTAATAGATGATAGGCCTTATTCCGTTCACGCACAACTGTTTCTAGATTTCCCATTGAAATTTCAACCTAAAATATGGATACACACACTAAACACATCCATCTAATGTGTTTGCAGACAACAACATACCTTATCCAATCGTTCTGGACTGGGAAACAGCTGCATTTTGTCATTGCATTCATGTTCCATTGTTAGCAGCATATTCCTTTCTTTTAGTAGAATGTACCACAATTTATGTAGATCTGTGTTTGACTTTATACGCAGTTCTTCCAGCCTCCATTCTCGACCGTGTTTGACGGTATTTTCACCAAAGTGTTCCTTCTTATCGAAAAATTCCATAAGATCGCGTCTCACCGAGGTTGTATGTAAGAAGCTAGCCAGTGGAAGCAGTTGCTGTTGGTTTCTAGAAAGTATAGTAGAATTATTTCAGGAATCTAGTGATAAAATGCTTTCATAACACGAACTTCAGTAGTTGTGGTGATGCCGATTCCACATTGATGGTTATTAGAGAAAATCGATTGCACAGCACTCCGATTCCTCGGGATAGGCTGAAGACTCTTGTGAGCGATGCCATTTGGTTGTGTAAAGTGTTGTCCTCTTATATTTTATACAATTTTATTTCGTAAAATACTTCTATAGTTCCCTAATTTTCTGGAGGCACACTTTATTTTATCACTTTTTTCTGACAGCTGACAGATGGAATGACAGTTGACAGCAGACTGAGCATTGGTTTACACAACGAGGTCATAAATATTGAGGGCAAGCCTACATTTGGAGGAATTTTTTTGTTAAAAAATTTCTGCAAAACAGAAATACGACAAAGACCGTCAGATATGCACCTAGGATTTTTTGGACTTGAATTGAGCGCTTGCAACCAAACAATTGGACAAGTTCGTAGAATATTATAAATGGAATGGAATGGAATGGTCAGTTGTCAATGGTCAGTAGGCCTCAGTTATCGAACAATTTGAATTTTGTACTGAAATAATGCTAAAGTCTAAAAAAGCGTCTAGGAAACGTCAAGTTCTTAATAACTTTGCAAAATTGAGACGCTTTGCTATACCCGCGCACACTCTGTGCTGCAGCAATCCTTTTGGTCGACCAAGTTTTTTGTTGATGTACTGGGAACTAGCTCGATCAGCCACTAAACCAATCTCGAATTTCTTCATAATTCGACAAATAATGCTCTCGGAAGGACGCTATTGCAACCGTAAATCGTATGTAACGGCGGAACGATACGTGTACAGAACTCAAATTTCGAACGATTTTACTATTTCAACGCGTTGTTGAATCTTGTTGTGCTCCATTGGTAACTACAATGGCCGCGTTCCATTGACCGCTAGATGACTAGCGGCATGCCAAACTCCATATAAAAAAAACTGACATTTTACCATTTGCGCTAGAGCTCTAGCACATTTTGTGAAATATCCTTTTCTGGGAAATTTTTCAATCTAGCGCAAAATGAACTGCTAGATTGATTCCAATTTGGTGTAAAATGGAAATTCCAACTTCTATGTAATTAATATATATTGCATTTATTTATTTATATCCTATTTTACCCTCATGAAGATAAAATAATACGAACTCAAATTGGTTCTAATGTCACTTTGCCGCTGCCGCTAGATCTCTAGCATCAGCGTTCCTTAATCAGGGATATTATGTGCTAGACGACTAGCGGTCATTGGAACGTGGCCAATGAATCGCGATTGAATTTTGATATCTGACAAGGTCCACCATTTCCACCTGATTTCCTGGGGGATACCATGGCTGCGTAGAGCTAAATACAGGGTCCATCAGAAAGGTCGGACGTTTTTGAAATGACTAGAAATGACACCCTATTGGGATGACAGCTGTGCGGCAGGCACTGCTAGGTTTGCGAGGTCTTACCAGTTGAAGCCATGTCTACGACAATTTCGTCCGAAATAATATACTCACCCCTATTCCCGTTGTCGTTTGTAGTAAACGACTCGTTTTTGACTTCGATTTTTAGTCCGTGTTTTTAATTTTTTTAAGACAAATGAATTGAACTGATAGTTAAAAAAAAATCTGAACATCGTTTTACAACAACACGAAACATGAATCGTATACGACAAACGTCAACGGGAATAAGGGTGACTGTGTCGCCGTGTCGGCCACTTCAACATCCTCAGAAATCGAGGGAAGCGATTGCCGTGGAAGCCGTCCAAATCCGCCGACGAATGAAGAGCTAATGCCAATTTCAAAAAACGAACCCAGACCAGACCAGAAGTGCATTGCTGATGGTCACCACCACATGTCATTTTATCAAATGTTATGGCAAACCAGAATCTGCCAATAATTTTTGTGGAAAAATTTACGATTTCATGATTTTTTAAAAACCTTTCTGGGGGACCTTTTACATACAGCTAAGACATCAACGCCCCGGCTTAAAGAGTCTTCGATTCCAACCTGTAGGGACAAAATTATAGAGGAAGACCTCGCCTTAGGTGGTTCGCGCAAGTAGAAGGGACTTTAAATTACAGTGCTGACTGGAGATGGAGACAGTTATAAAGGGTGTCCCATAATTCACGCAAAATGTAATTATGATAGAAAATAGAGATTTTTTTTAATTAGAAAGCTTAAATTTTTTATTGATTCATAGAGTATACAACACAAACCAGTAAGAATAGACCGTCGACTCCTCCCACATAACGGACTTTGCCTACATGCTGCCGGCGGGCCCAGGATTTTGCATGTATTGGTGCTGTATAAAATCAAAGGAGCGCCATTAACGCACGCATACTTGAAAAATCCTAGGCCCATGGTACCTATAGCATGGAAAATCATTGCCGCCATTAATTTTGACATTTACACGTATTCACAGACAGGTTAATTTTTTCCGAGGGGAATCGGGTCGCAAGCAGTAATTGAATTGTTTCTCTGGCTGTATGGCATGTGACACCGTCTTGTTGAAACCACATGTGTGTTACAAATGCGACAATTTTGACGATTAACGAAGCCATCAAGATAAAAATGAGCTGCATCAGTTTGTTCGAAAATTACGGACTGTAGCTGACAAACCTTCATTATTTTTGAAATATTGCTCAACAATTGAAAATGCGTTGTTCTTTCGTATAGTGCTCAATTTTTATTAAACCCCGAACTGTCAGCTGTCACATTGTTATGTTTTTTTCCGTTGGCATCACTGTACTACATATTAAATGGGGCAAAATTCAAATTTTACGTTAATTATGGGACACCCTTTAGTATACCTGCGCGTAGGTTCGCTGCGGCTGAAACAAAATTAGCTAACAAAACACATTTTTAGTTATATGTACCATACATTTTTCATTTTTTTTGTTTATTTATAATATTACATTAATTTTAAGTTTATTTTATCTTTTCTGTGTTGTTTTTTTTAGAATTCACATAATATGCTGAAAAGTCGCATAAATCAGATTAATTAAATTTTTTTTTATTTTTTACTATACATATTTAGTAAATGTTCATGCATAAATGGTAAACAAAACAAGAATACTTAAAATCTTCTTTTACTTATACTTTTATTACGTACAAAAAAAAAAATATGAATCAGAATAAGGATAAAAAGGAGCACAGAGTTTTTGTTTAAAGCAAAAAATGAACAAACAGGAAAGAACTTCAAAAGCTGTATCATGCGGAGTATATGCGTCACATTTGTGTATGTAGATAGGTACATAAATAAAAGGTTAAAATATTTTTTTTTATTTTTATTCTAAATACATTAATAAATATGTACTTTATCATGCATTATGAGCTATTAAAAGGAAATCAATTGAAACAAAATGAGAAAAAGGATTTTTGTTTTCTTATTTTTAATTATGGCGTAATTATATTTTTTTTTAATATTATTGAATAGCAAAAAACGTTAAAAAGCTAATTTTATTATATAGTTACCTATACATACGTATATTTAAAATATATTGTATTATATTTAAAAAATAAAATAAAAAAGATTACATAAAAATACATTTATAGTTGTTGCGATTATTATTTATTTTATATTTTTTTAATGCAAAGCACAATTGATATTTTTTGTTTTGTTTTTTCTTTTGTTGCACCATAGAAAAATAGAACAAAATAATATTTATATAAAAGAAAAACAATAATTGTACTATTAATACTATTTTGCGCGCAGTTAATTGTGTGAAGATTACAAGATATAGAGATAACATTTTTTATCAGTTTAGTTTTTTCGATGTTTTTATTTTTTTTTATTTTTTAAATATTTAATGGAATTATTTTAGAGAATTAAGACTTAAACAAAAAATAGGTAGAGTAGTTACAAACAAAATACAGAATGGTGTTTCCTTTCGTTCACATCGTGTTGTACAGATGAGAGTGGATGGCTAAACAGACTGGAGATTTCATGCTGTGCTTATTGGTTGAAAAGAATTCACTCTGGGGCTTATAACACAACGCGACATATTGACAAGCTTTACAAGTGCCTGTTTAATTTGTCCACACGTGATCATAAGATCAGCATTGAACTTGTCACTTTGTGTTACAGAAACGTGTTTGTAGGAATTTACTTGTTCTACAAGTACTTGTCGCGTTGTGTTATAGGCCACTGGTATCTAGCGAGCTTGAATTTGCTGAAATTTACTCTTTATTGACGCAATTTTTAATCGTCTCAATAAATTGTTGAAAAACATGTTCCGTACTGTTTCAATTGGTAAAATATTAGATTCTTGGGAATGGGAAAATTACTAAAAAGTTCCAGAACAAACATTTGCAGTTTGTTTGTGACAAACGTCTGCAATAGGCTCCGAAATTTATATATTTGGTTGTATAAATGAGTTGATATGAGCCCCCCCTAGAAAAAAGCAAATGAACTCACTGGATTGAATGCACGGTGTCATTATGAAAGAGGTATCTTTTAACATGAGTTAAATAACTAAATAAATAGTCGGCGAAATTGGTTCGTGGTCCTAGGCCTGCTTCTCCGTTTGTTTGAGGTTTTATTTTTGGCAATGGAAGGGACCTACAATTTTATGCCGAGTCCGAACGTCTGAATTGAGAAACTTATTCAAGACAGTTATACTCTCTCGGACGTTCGCGAGAGGTGGCGCGGGGATAAAAACGTCAAGATGTAGTTTGGGTTTTTTTCGGTAATCGAATCTTAGACCCCTCACACACAGTAGTCCGGCACACTAACCACTGCGCCCACACCTCACGTGAGTTACTCTGATATATTTAGATCATAGTTCAGAGAGTATTTTTCAGTCAGGGTGGTGAAAAAGAGATGGTGGCAGATGAAACCAAAAGCAACGGTCACATCTCCATCCAAAGTTGGTTATTGACATCGGAATATACGGCCTTTTCTACTAGTTCAAGCAAGTAACTGATCAAACCAATAAAAACAAAGAAAGCTTCTAATGATGCATTTAGTGCAACGGAAAAAAGACAACGACATTTAAATCTGCACGTGGAATGCTCGAATCCTGAACAGGCCGCGTGTAGCCAAACAATTAGCGGAGGAGCTCGACTGCAAACAAAGCAATCATAACTGCTGTTACCAGATTGGTTTTAGTCCACAGCCAAATACATTTTCACACTACGACAGATCCAGGAGAAGTCCCAAGAAATCCCCACCATTTGTTTATCGATTTTAAGGCAGAATATGATAGCATTTATAAATGTGAGTTGTAGAGTCATGGCTATTTTTGTCATCTCTGCCACTGTCGTCCGATTATGCAGAACACTCACTGCTCCATTAATGTAGGAAACAACTTCATCGAGACCTTTTAGAAAATGATTTGAACAATGGGATGCACTGTCATGTAAGTTCTTTCAGTCGTCAAAAATAGTTAGGCCATGTTGAGGACACTACCGCTGTGGAGTAGGAGGTTCACATCAGGTAAATAAACAAACATTTATCTTCCATAGCAGACAGAAAAGTTACATTAAACGAAATGAAGACAAGCTGACCAGTCAGATTCTGGGGCAAGTGTCTGTAACAAGTGACTATTGACGAGGACAAAATAGCTTTCCCGGACCTTAAGGACCTGAAGTGCCCAACTGATATGAATGCAAAAAATAAGTAAACATGACGAAATTAATTACAGACCTAAACCTAAAGTTGGTCTTTGTGACGCACGTGTTAAAGTCAATCGGCCTCAAGAACCAACAAAACCCGTTTCAGAGCCAAACGACCTCTGAAAAGAGTACATTCAGATGCCGTGCTCTATTGACCCTGTTGCTTGGAATGGATGGAGAGTATCAAACTCTTGCCACTACTATATTTTGGTACGGCAATTTCGACTCACAGTAGACCAGCGAGGAGAGGAACAATTTTGTTACTGCATAAAGGTATACAAAATGGATTGATTGATAGGTTCAACAGAACTCTCATAGAAGAAGTTAAAATTTAGCTCAAATCATCGCGAATCGGGATCGACTTTCACGCAGGAAACTGTGGGTAATATTGCCATCGCCAGGTATTCCTTTCCTGCTCCCGCTTTCGCGTTGCTTTGAGCAGACCTTTATGCTAATCGAATCTTAAAAAGATGTAAAAACGAGCTGCATTCACTGGCGGTTGCATAACCAACCACAGTCCTAGCAGTTCTTTAGAAAACACAGTAATACCAACAAAATTGTGGTTTGGAATTAAGCCCAACTTACACACGCTTCGAGTGACTTGTTCTAAGGCACTTGCTTGTCTCTGTTCACAATAGGCAGGATAATGTTCACCCTTTTTTATATTCTCCACCGGAAGGTATATTCACATTGTCATTACATTTGTAACCCCAAGAAGGACTCTCCAGATATCCCATAAAGGCATGAAGTATATATATTCTGAATCAGTATCAAATTCTGCATCAATTTAGCTATGTCCGTCTGTCTGTCTTTTGAAAACACAATATCGTCCAAACGAATCGACTCAGGCGAATGCAATTTTTTGAGAAGACTTTTTACCGTCAGGTTGGAATTGAAAATGAGTAGTTCTGGTAAAAAAACCTTTCAAATTGCATGGCTTGTATGGAGAGTATCAAAGAATCTGCCAGGATGATAGTTGTTTTAAAATGTCACCCACATGCAAATTCGTTGTCTATTTTGGCCTGATCAACACACTTAAAAATGCTCGCCCTCTCTCTTTCACGACTGATTCCATCGGATTGTGCCTATGGATGCCACAGGTCTGTAACCAAGCTCCTTCCATTCTGTTTAATATCTCTTTAACAATTTTAGTTTTGAAAATTTTAACTTTTCTCTTATTAGTTCTTCGGTTAATCGAATTCGTTTCTTTTTTTTACAATTTGTGTTTTTCTAAATAAAATAATGTTTACATTTTTGTAAAAAATAGTTATATGCTTTTTTTAGTCATAAATTTGTTTATTTAAAAAAAAAAATTGTTTTGTCCTCATTTAGTATCAATCATATCTATGAATATTATATATACTTTTTTTTAATTTTTCTTTTAATCGTAAAAAAATTATTTATGCCTAACATTAGTGATTTTATGTTTTTTTTTCTTTGAATTATTTCGAAAAAAAAAAATATATATTTTATATTTATGTTATAACAAAATACAGTTTGAAAATTTTTAACTAAGAACACGAGAAAATATTTAAATATAAGTATATGCGTCTATATCTGTGCGACTTTGTTTTGTTTTTCTTTTTTTTTTACAGAAATTAGTTTAATTTTTTTTTGTTGTATTGTTTACTATTTTGTTTTAAAAAAATATTTCAAAAACTTGTTTGCTTATAGTTATACTTGTTGTAAATTATATATTTCGTTTGCTTTTTAACGTTTTGAGAAAATAAAGGCTAAGCGAAACTGAGAATAGAGAACAAATTGTAATTTATGCAACAAACTTTGTATTAAATGTTTATTTAAAAAAAAAAAATATTAAATTAAAAAAAGAATAGTTCTTCTTCTGTTTTGTTTAATTATGTTTTTTTTTTTTTGTTTTCTGTTCTCTTAGTTAATGTTTGATTTTTGCATTGAATTGTGTGCAAGTGTTGTTTTTCTTTTCTGTGTCTGTTTTTTTTTTTTCTTATATTTTGTTTGTTAGTTTTTAGAGAAGTTCGCATCTTAATTTACGATGAGGCAGTTTGTGATTCTTGCGATGTTTTTTCCCCCGATGTTCCTTGTCTTTGCGGATCTCACGCACGAGCGTGTAAAATGCATCGTCAACCCCCATACGGGTTTTGGCAGATGTTTCAACAAAGGGAATACCATATTGTTTAGCGACCTGAAAGTCAAACAAAAAACGTTCAGAGTGAATAAGTTTTTAAAATAAGATAAGAAATAATGTACCTCTCGGGCTTGATTCATATCAACAGCCCAGGCTTGCAAATCGCATTTGTTGCCAACGAGCACCATTGGGACCTCTTCGGCGTCTTTGACACGCTTAATTTGTTCGCGGTATGTTCCTGTAAAAGAAAGATAAATTTTAATACATGTTTATAAAGAGGCACAGTACACGAAACAAGTGCAGTCTACAGGACGGTCTATAGCGTGATATTGCCGGATGTTGTCGCCAAAAAGTCGAGGCACGGTCATCTGAAAGACTCTTTACACTACTAATAAAAAGATAAAATAAATAGTTGGTGCATAAGGTCCATATAGGACCCCAGGACTATCTTCTCACAACCATTTGAGGAATGGGATTTCCTCCCGAGATACTTAAACTTCTCCACACCTGTTTGGGGACTGCGCTAACATGCAAAGTACAATTAACAGGAGGCGTTCTGGAGAAGACCATCACTTCAGATTTGTTCACGTTTACCTTCATCTCAGCTGCAAACCGTTCGAGTGCGAGTTGAAGTTCAGTCCGAAAGGACATAAGGATGACCAAGTCATCAGCGAAGAGCAAATAACTTATCCTCAGATCTCCCAATTCGAAATTCGATCTCCCATATAAGTAATACAAAGGACAGGGGACAGAACGCGCCCCTGGCGAAATCCAACGCCCACGGTGAAAGGTATTTACTTAACGCAGTTTACCCGAACACAGCTTTTACAGTTTGTATAAAGAGATTGATTGAGAGATTGGGCGCAGTAGCGCAGTGGTTAGTGTGCTGGACTACTGTGCGAGGGATCCCAGGTTCGATCCCCGGAAAAACACAAATTACATCTTAAGGTTTTTTCTACTGCGCCACCTCTCGCGAACGTCTGACAAACATCCGAGAGTATGACTGTCCTGAAAAAGCTTCTTAATTAAGCCGTTCGGGCTCGGCAGAAAATTGTAGGTCCCTTCCATTCGTTCCAAAAATAGAAACTCACACAAAACGAATGGTTGCGAGAAGCTAGGCCTTGGGTGTCTACCGCCTGTTGCGCCGCCTATTTATTTATTTATTTTTTATAAAGAGATTGATGAGTCTCAAGAGAGAACCTTCAATTACATACTCCTGTAATACACTCTACGGTTTACCTCGTGGGACTCGGTCGTATGGATGCGACCTATGAAGCATGCGTAAACAGGTGTAACATACTCCCAATCAATCTCAAGTACCATTCTGAGAGTGAATAGCTGGTAGGTTGTGCTACTGCCCGAAGAAAACCGCACTACTCATCTCCTAATCGTGACCCGACCACAGCTCTGCAACGCGTTTCCAGCGTAAAGACTTTTCCGGGAGACTTAAAAGTGATATACCCTTGTAATTGGAGCAATCCCTTTTATCACATTTCTAGAAAACTGGCACATTCACCCGAAACTGCCAATCGCTGGGAGTTTCGTCGCATTCCTGCCCGGCGAAACCAACTACATTAACCCCAATAATGCTATGGACCCACCCAACTGAAGTGGCACAATTCCTAGGACTTGAAACTGAGATGAATTGACGAATGACGAATGACGAATGAAGCTGCTACTACAACAACAACAACCACTTAAATGACACGAAAGCGCCATTTGAATCCTTCTTAACCTAAGGCCTTGAGCTTTTCTGGCTGGATTTCATCCGCTCTGGCAGATTTGCCAGCTTTTAGCGATTTGATCGCAAAAGTGACTTCCTCTATGATGACTCGGTCGCTATTTATCGTTCATTATTGGCTCTGAGCTCCTCAAACGTCGACGGCTTGTTGGCATAGACCAATGATTTAATGTTGCCCCATAAAAAAAATCTAGAAGCGTTAAAACACACGATCTCGGCGGCCAATAGACGTTCTCGTTTCCGTTTCTCGTTCACGTTCACCGAACTGAGACTTCAATAACACGTTTCTTGCACCCGCTGTGTGGCTTGTGGCATCGTCTTGTTGAAACCACATATCACTGATATCCAATTCATGCAATTCAAAGAAGAAGAAATAACGTTCCAACATGTCTCTGTAGCGGATACCATTTACTGTAACTTGACGGTCATTTTCATCGGCATGAAAACAGCACCAAACAGTGACTTTTTGTGGATGAAGTGCTGTTTCATTAGGGTTCTCACCTGTCCAGTAACGCATATTTTGCTTATTGACGAAGCCCTTTAACGAAAAATGCGCTTCATCGCTTACGGCCGAAAATTGGCGTTAACGCTCTTAAAGTTGTGAATTTCGGTAGTGAATTTTAATTATTTGTAAAAGTTTTTCCTTCGATTTTACTGAATATTTTAACATTGACAGTTCGGTAATCGGTTTAAGACTGCGTTCACACTGAAAGTTTGAAGTTGTCAAGTCGCAAATGAAAGACCTTTTATGTACTTGCCGAAGACCGTTCGGCAACATACATGGGGATTCAATTCGTATGTAGTACACTGGCTGCTTACAGAGAATCCCAGCAGTTTCTTGTTTGCGAACGTGAAAAGAAAACCTTTCTGTCTGGTATCGGGACTATTATACGATACGAATCAACCGAGGTTCCATGTGTTAAGATGAGGCAGCTGATGGATAGGTAAAAATTGTGTCTTTATTGTAGGCTGTGATGGTAACGCACACCATTAGCAAGAGGTGAGTTGCGGATTGCCACCCTAACCTTGTACTAATTTCCACTTATTTAAGAAATCTAGGGTTTTATGGCACCACAAGTAGATTCGTTTTCAACAGAGTTTCCAAAATAGGCCTGCCTCTAATAGTATTCTGTCAGCCATGCTGCAAAAGGCTTATACAAGATCAGAGAAATTTGTATACACTCTATAAAGTTAGGCTACGTACCTATGGCATGAAGGGAAGTGCGAGTAAATCAGGTAAACTAGGCTATTCCTCAGTGAAAGACACTTGAGAGCTTCTCGGCATTCATTTAAGAAGGAATTGTTGCAACAACGTATTACTTTCGGTGCCGTTTTTTCCTTCTACATTATGTTCCCATTTTTCTATGAGGATTTGATCTGGTTTTCTTCTCTCTTCTTGGTTTTGAGCAGAGTTTCGATGAAGGATGATACTCAATTCCAACCGTGATCACTCTCCATCATCTTTCCTATGATATTTTCAGGCGAAATGTAACCTACCTCCGATTGCAGGTGTTGTCTGTCCGCAGTGCACCTGTTGCACGTGAAGAAAGTATGAAAAGCGTCGTCTACCAATAGGTCACCGTGCTGGCATGTCGCATGGTCTACTTTGCGCAACCTGTGTAAGTTAGTATGCATTAAAATATCCGTGTCCGATTAGAACCTGTGTGGTGTAATAATTTATCTCTCCGTGTTTTCGCGCTGTCCATTCAGCAACGTCTTTGATCAGCCTGGTGGTCTATCTACCTGTTGTTTCAGTGTTCCACCTTAGCTGCCATTAATTTTTGGTCGGCAATGCAGTGTTTAGCGTCACTGCTTATGCAAATTATCTGGCATGCGTCAGATGGCAAATTTACAGTAGATGGGTTTGGGTTCGTTATGGTGCCTAGTCTTTTTTGATTAAATCGTCTACCTAATAAAACCTAACCTTGAGTAGGACATGAAATTATTACAAAAGGCGACAGTTCAATGTACAATGAATGACAAAGACATCTCAAACAAGGTAACGTAAGGCAACATGTTAATTTCACAGGTTTGCAGCTGTAAACGGAAACGGGAACTTAAACGTGCATGTTCAGACCATTTCTAAAAATAATAATCGATCTTAAAACGTTTGAACTTCCCTTTATATCAAACTTGTAAGATCTATTTCGTCTGCAGTCTATATTTCATTTGCTATTTCCGTTTTCGTTACCATTTTTTGCATACGAGTACCTACGTAATAGTAACACCCGTGTGTGTCTGTGTACAAACTGTGATCACATTCTTCTTACGCAAAAAGACTTAATTTAACTTAGATTAGGTGTTCAGTCGACTCATCTGACGCGGGATAACTTTGAGGCGAGAAAGTTCAACGAACTATTTTTGCTGACTAACGATCGCTGCTTAGTTACTACTGACAAAACGCTTAAGCTTTCGCTTTTATACATTTTCGCTTGCTTTAGATCAGCAGTGCATCTCTCTAAATGGGAACATCAATCATTAAGTAATAACCTGCCGTTAAACTGACAAGTCAATAGATCAGCACAAATACACAACAGCAAGTTTCCCCCCTACATCCGCGATAAAATTTTCAAAGCCTATTCAAACAGCACATGCACTTGAACGCACACAGCAAATTTATTACAGACAAACTTGTCAGATAGGTACCCACTGATAAAAACCAAACAAATATAAGACAGACAAATATGTTATTAGATAGAGTACAAGTTCTCACCTATATCTTCAAAAGATTTGGCACTATTCACTGCGAACACTAAAAGAAATCCTTCACCCGTTCGCATATACTGATCTCGCATTGCTGAGTATTCCTCTTGGCCAGCGGTGTCCAAGATATCCAGTAGACATGTTTCTCCATCTGCAAATAAACACAAAAATCACAAATCATGCACGAGTTATTTGGAATTCAAATCAAAACAAAAATCGGTCGGCAACAATAATACATGAGAGTAGGTGAAGCAAACGCTCTTGTTTCTATTGCGAACAGCACGAAATAGCACGAAAATATACATACGATAGCGTAAATTATTGTATACCTAGTCTTTGCATCTACATATCTACGTATCTATCTCTAACCGGCGCGTTGATAAGATTAATTAATTAAAGATAAATTAATTTCGCTTATTGTTCGTCTGTTTCTGTGACTGTGGGGGCACACACTTTTATCGAGAGCGAGAACAATATTGCAATTGGTTTGTAAATGTTTTCTTAATAAACGCCAGAGAATGAATATTAGATGAGTAATATGGAAAACATTCATGATGTAGGCTGAGCAATAGCTCTTCTTTACCGCGGTAACGGCCAACAGCAGTAGCAGATCTCTTGCCTTTAATTAATTCCAATAAAATTTGAATGAATAAAAAGAAAGGAAAATAGGATGAGAAACACACAGAGGACAGAGCACAGAGCAAAAAACTGCACACACTTACAATCTTCATCGTCATCATCATTATTATCATTGCACGACAGAACAAAGGGAAGAGTGATCTTGAGCCATGGGCGGAGAGTTGAATTTATTTTAATTAGTGAATTCAGATCAAAGGGATATGACCCAATTGATTATATTTAAAATGTACATCAGTACACATCATTACTGTCCACGAATATTGCCTGGGGTTGTTGGCTGGCAACCATATTTACATTTACTTGATGCGGTTAAGAAAATTGGATCAGCATCATGTGAATTTTGGTGTGCGAATTCAAAGGTGACTACATATCGTGTCTTCTATTTTATAAAGCTCTCGGAAATGAGTAGTTCGTCTAATGAGATCTTGTTAACAGCCTTTTTTTTCGAACGCATACCGAAACGTGATTGAAGTCGGAGAAATGACTAAAAACCTCATGCATATGTTTCGCTTCCTGAGCAATTTTTCAAATTCCTCATTAGTCATCTTTAGGTTGGAGAATCCTCAAAGTAGGAACAGCGTAAGGTAAACCAAAAACTCTGAGATCTCTTAAGGAAACTTGACCGAATCTACTCAACTACAACTACACAAATAATGACATGGAGTCCGCCTGCAAATTTTATTAGGTACGAAGGACAAAATTGAAGATTATTTTGATCTATTTGATCTTCTGCTCTTCAAGTCACCGGGAATAGCGGAATTATTCCTTTCATGCTTCAGAAAGTTGCCAATACTTGTAATTTTCCGAAAAAAAGATACATACCACAGATTGTCGCACCTTTAGAGTCATTGACAGCACAAAATACCTGACAAATCAAAAAAGCCATAGTAACCCTTAACTCTTTCCGTAAATCAAGCTCTAGACTGTTTTACACTTTTATACCAGTGTTTGGTCTAAAACACATCAGGAATGGGTAGGTGACAGACTTATTCCTCCAACGGGCATCACAATTGGTCAGTATTGACCTGAGTGTAGCACAAAGTACTCTTTATAGCAATGCAATGTATGTTGTTGTTGTTGTTGAAGCAATTTTACTCGTCGTTCGTCGTCGTCTCTCAGTTCGTCTGAGGTTCTCAAGCCGAAGAACTGTGCCACCTCCTTTGGGTGGGTCCACAGCCAGCACAAAGTAGTCTAACTTAATGCAAGCACTGTCAGTTGTTGTTCTTGAAGCAAATTTACTCGTCGTCCGTGGTCGTCTCTCAGTTCGTCTGTGGTTCTCAAGCGGAGGAACTGAGCCACCTCCTTTGGGTGGGTCCACAGCCAGTTTCGCATCAAATAGACTGAGCAGTTGACCAAGATCATGATCGGCTATGGTCAACATTAGTGTCGACATTAGTGAACTCAAGATATCAAGATAACCGCATATTTTCAGGTAGCCAAGCAGCTATTAAGTCGTTGGAGGCATTCTCGAATAACTCAAAGGTAGGTCGTCTCTCCTAGAGATAGGAGGGCAGTTAAATGTTCACCTGTTTTTGGGTGTCGGTACATAGAGATATTCCAGTAAACTCCCCAGATTTGGAACAAGTATAACTATGTTACTAGATAAAGTTACGCAAGATATACCAATCCATGTTTTCGAAATCTTAGATGGACAAGCGGCAGCGACAAAAAAGAGTCTGTTCTTTTTAAATATACGGTAGGTATATTAGCACTATAATAGGTGTCATTACTGCAGACTGTCTGAATGTCTGATAGGAAAACAAGCAACTAGGTTAGTGTCCTCAAACAATGTTTTAAGCTGGTGAGATTACCCTCTACCTCTAAAACATGGTTTTATTGCTCTGCTCAGAAAAGTAAACATCATTTGGGGACTTTTTACTGTACAATAAGAACATGTTTCTATCATCGACAAGATAGAAGTTTATTAAAAAAAAAAAACAAAAAAAAACAAATAGTTGCACATTGCACTGCTTGTGGACGATCTGCTAGAGTTGTGAAAATGGATTGATATGCACTCAATAAATTCTTTCAGTCTCATTGTGGAACATTACTGAGAAAAGTCATCTTCATTCTAAATTTTGTTCTCTAAATTCATTCGCATTTAAATTTGTACTTTCTGTTACCACTTCCGTGCCTAGTTGCATACGGAAACGAACCCATAGCGTCTTTGTTGATTGTGTTTCGTGTTCTTTTTGGACTCGCATTTAACTGCTATACAAAACAATAGTAGTGCACCAGCTCTATATTGCATCTGATTCACAAAGTGATTCTATGATTCTGAGAAATCTCCTTCATAAACATGAGCAATGCAAAAAATAATTTACAAACGGTTTTTGTGAAATACTAAAAATATGACTTGAGTAGGTAGCTAGACTTTTTATCAGTTAAAATTATAATTTATAATAAAATTGAATACAAACCTATGACAACTTGCTTCCGATAGGAGTCTTCAATCGTTGGATCATATTCGTCTACAAAGTGATTTTGTATTAATTGAATGGTGAGTGCAGATTTGCCCACACCACCGGCACCAACAACAACCAATTTATATTCGGTCATTATGTGAACTATGCTGTATTGTCGGCGGCGGCGTTGGTTGCGTTTCCTTTGAACTTTTTTTTTTTAGATCAATTTATTTTAAACAGAGTACACTTCTGATTGTGTACAGGCGCGTCACTAATCAATTTCAGTTAAAAAAAAGTTAAGAACACACAAATGAGCCTGCGAGCCCCTGACCCAACACAAATATTGCACTCAACAGTTTTTCACAGAGTGGGTAGACTTGGATTTCTTGTTCGGTGTCTTCGTCGTCGTTGTCGTCGTCAAAAATTCACTAGATTTCACACATGCAGTACCAGCAGTAAAAACATCCTTTGGTTTGATTGATTCTCTTAGAGTTGTGACTCATTTGCACACATCAATTGAAATAAAATAGTTTTCTTGCTTTTTAAAAAATTAATTACATGAATGTGTATGCTGTGTCGGATTATGCGAAATTCTTTTTTTCTTTTTTGTTTGCTTTGTTAGCGCCCAGAAGAGCACTTTTTTTATATTTTTTAGTGAAGCACAAAACACCACAATGCTCCCGTGAGCGTTCACGAATTATTTTATTCCTTGATTCTTCTTTACGTTTTTTTTTTCAAGAGTTCTTTGTTTTTTGTGTCGGATGAGTCTGGCTGGGATCTGTTGGGCTAGTCCGTTTTTTTTTTTTTTTCGTTTTCTGTCGTTCCTCTAGCGCACTTGTTTAAGAGGAAAAGTTTGGCTTTGGGCGGTTCCACGAGTTTTACGTACGTTTAATCGACGGGTGTGAGGGAATTGAGGGTGCGTATGGTTGCACGGGATTTTCTTATTTTAATTAAAAAGTTAAAAAATAACAAAATCACGAACAAGTGAGACTTCGAGAATTTGTCGCCCTTCTTTTTTTTATCAGCAGAAGCAAATCGCCTTCGCCATAGGTGTAAAAAAAATTATTTTTTCGATGTCGAATTTGAGATGAATGCGAGGAATTCACCACTGCCGGAAATAAGAAAGAGAAGAATGGTTTTTGGTTCGGACTGATTGTTTCTGGTTAACAAGTAATCGCAGCTGAGAACTACTGTAGGGGAAGCGAGATAAAGCTGTCTTTGTTGACAGGGGTGTATTTTTGCGACGAGCGGGGGTGTTCAGAAGCACTTGGTTTTTGGGGAAGTGTTAACAAGGTATAGAAAACTATTTTTGGATCTAAAAATAAATGCAAAAACTTGCCGATTGATAGGTGAATAATTATAAGGCGTATTTTTATGGGAAGTGAGTATAACAAAACCTAAAGTGAGTATAACAGTTTTGCATGTAAAACCAAAAGTGAGTATACCAAAACCAAAAGTGAGTATACCAGTTTTGCATGCAAAAGTAAAAGTGAGCTAGCTATAGATTCCCAAAAAAATACGCCTATAATAAGTCTTTTCGCGTACTTTTCCGAGCAAGGCAGTAGAAATCTGTCAATTTCCAAAATTTGAGCGCAATCCTCTCAGAGAGCGGAAAATGTACCCAAAAGTACGTATTTACACTTCGAGCCATTTCCAGCTAAACACCAATTTGCATAAAACAAAACTATTTCAAACTGCAGCGAAAATTCACAATTTTAATTAAATCGATATAATTTTGTATTCTATCAATATCTATAGGCGTATTTTTTTGGGAAGTGAGTATAACAAAACCAAAAGTGAGTATAACAGTTTTGCATGTAAAACCAAAAGTGAGTATAACAAAACCAAAAGTGAGTATACCAGTTTTGCATGTAAAAGTAAAAGTGAGCTAGCTATAGATTCCCAAAAAAATACGCCTTATATAACTTATAACCGAGCAACCGTTGGAAAATATTTTTTGTTTATTTCGTCTATCTGTCAACTTTTTGCTTTTGACAATTTTATCAGTACTAGCTTGCCCGTAGAAATTCCCTGAGCTGTTTCGAGCCAGGAGGGGAAATGTTGATTACTCATTAGGTTCGTTCGGGTACTTTTTTTGCAAACGTAAAATTATTAAAAATTTGCTAAGAAACTGTGCGAATGCGACCACGTACTGAGTAAATTGAAAAAAATGAGAGAGAAATCCATTTCCCCTCTTTTCATTTTTTCGTAATTTTCTACCGAATTTCGACTTACTGAAAAATGAAAACTGTCATCTAAGTGACAGCTCAAAAGTTTGACAATTAAAACTCTATTTGGTGAGCAAGCGCGAAGCTATCCAATATGACAGAGCGCATTTCAAGTGTGTGTGTGAAGTGTGGACTGGTAGAGATTGGGGGTGTCAAACATAAATGGGATTCAGATAGAGTCGCACTCAATAGTAATTTGAACGCGCGCTATACCATTGTTTGTATTAGGCTTTTATTTCACATAACATACTCAGGCTAGGATGTACTTTAACAAGGCATAAATAATTTCAAACCTAGTCTTTACAAGGTGTATTCATGAATACTAAAATTTAATTTTAAAATAATAAAACAAGCTACTTTTGACAAGCGTGTACCTCGTGTAAAAAAAATTATGATAAAAAAGAAACGAATTTATTATGGTTACATCCCTTTGTCAATTTTCGTCTTACAAAAGTCGATACATATATTTTATACGTACATATTTCAATAGTTCAATAGTTGATCGATGCCTTTGGAATATACCTACTTTGGCAGGGTAACTTCGGTCAAATTCGGTTCTTCGAAAATAAACCGACAAAATACGCAGAGATGACGGCGACATCGGTATCATTTATGTAAAGTTATAAATAAAACTAACGAAACGAAAAGTTCCGAAATGGAAAATCAAGAAGCGATCTTAATCTATTTATTTTCCATTCTCTGGAAATCGTATGTACCTATACCTACCTAGAATTTTTCGGGTTACTGTGAAAATAAGTCAAAATTCCTAAAAGGTGATCCCAATTACAAAAGTTAGGAATTATAAATTTCGTTATTTAAACTTTTTAAAAAATGCGTATTTTTTTTAGAATCTATAGCTAGCTCACTTTTACTTTTCCATGCAAAAACTTTATATGCATTGTTAGCCGATAGCCTTGGTAGCTAGTGCTATTAGTTTTTGTATTATTATTGTAATTAACTTACATAATAATAAAAATATAATAATAATAAATTATATGCATTGACTTACATTTGGAACCCGACCTCTACTATCGCACTAAACCTTGAGTGCATTCCAAATTCGGCAGTAGTTAACTATTTTAACTACAGCGTTGACAAACTGTGACAGTTCGAAGGAGGGGAAGTTAACTAAATTAACAAGAGGCAAAAGTGTGGTTCATTTCACTCATACTAACAAAGCAACTGTCATGGATTCACGTATTCATTTTTTTTTTAAATCAAACATGGATTCCAACAACAACTACTCACTACCACATGAAAAGTGAAATGTCAACATGAAATTAGTAACAATAGCTGTCCCAGATTCCAAAAAGTAACTAAATAAACAATCGTTGTTAATTTAGTTAAAATAGTCAAACCTGGAATGCAGCCCTTATCTCTTTGGTTTATAAAACGAACATACTTCTTGTCATTGCATAGAACTGTCAATTTCTTCTTACCCACAAAAGTAGTTTTTTTTTCTATTCTCCAATTTTACTACGAAACTTATAGTAAAACTAATTTAACTAGCTTAACATACGACAAGAAGGAAACAAGGTATAAAATGAACTTAATGGTAAGTATCCTGTCCATATTAAACACTCAACAAAAAACCAACAAATGACTCACCTATCTCAAAATTTGCAATTTCTTTCATGCAAAATAAAACAAAAAACCTAATCGCAATCACTGAAGACCCTCACAAAAGATGTCGTTTAATATTTCCAATTACATGGATGGAGTTCCCGTGAAAATCTCTGAAAAATACAAACCACCCCCTAAAGTAACCATTCCACAGGCAGTTGTAAATCGTCTCAACACCATCACCAATGACCACTATGAATCTTCCCAGTATACATATAGTTTCCAGTTGGAAAAACAAGTGATAAAGAAGCTTGCCGAATGGCAGAAAGTTCGAGAGACAGAACGTGAGAATCGCCGTGAACGAATACGCAAGTACGAGCTACAAAAATGTCGAGACATAGAGGAGAAACAAAAGCAGCTACTCACAGCCGTATCGTATCCCAGCGCAGAAGACCTTTCCTCAGAAGACGGTGAGGACGATCAGAAGGAGGTACTAAAGCAAGAAATAATTCCGTCAAAAGTCGAGCTGTGTAATCATCACCCCCAGCAGAGTTTCGACACCATTCTGCAGCCGATACTAGCAAACTCATTTAGCTCATACTCGACGCACTCACCCTCCACAGTATTCAATCCTAGTAAAATCAATTATTCCGATTTCGAGAGTGACACCTCTTCACCCTTTGACAATATCGAACTGAAGACAATTAACGATTTAGATATTCTGGCGCAGGTGTTGAACGATACTCAGAGACATTCCGTTGAAAAAAGTTCAGAAGTCGGTGCGGCAGAAATGGAGAACGAGGTAGAAACTGCAAATAGTCATAGTGAATTAGTCCCCGAACAACCGCAACAAATTGTAAATAGACCTGCTGCGGTTGGCCAGCCAGCAAAAGAGGTTGAAGTTCCAGTTACAACCGATATGCGAAATCAAACTTCAAATTTCTACTACACAACAAATGTGATCCCAAACGACTATCAGATGATGGTACAACAGACACACGCGCTACACCTACAACAGCAGCAGCAACATCAGCAGAACCAACAATTTATGCTGAACTATGCGAACATGAATCATCACAGCATGAAACCGTCTACGGCCAATGTGTACTTTAACTATAATGGCTTGCCACCAGCGAATAACCACAATTACTTGTACAGTGACTACTCACAACAGTCGGAGGTGGTGGCCGGAGCGGTCAGTCACAGTCCAAAGTATGACTATTCGAATGGAACGTATGTTAACAATTACTGTGATTCACAATATGGTATGCATTCAGTTGATGTGGTAGCCGCTGGCACGCGATTGGTGCCGGAAGTAATCCCGAAGAGTAAATCCAAAAGTGTTCCAGACATTCTCAAGGAATTGAAAGAAGAGATCAGGGACTCGGAGATTCGAAGGACAAGGAATCACAGCCAGACACTAGATGATCAAGCGAAGAGTAAGTAGATCATATATTTTTTTGTAATTGTTTTTAGATGAACACTCGTGACATCAACTCGAGTTGCTAGCGTCTGCTTAGTTCCTCGTGAGAGGGCTTTCCTACTCAATTGTGTCCTTCCCATCTGTTACATACTTCCATTTCTTCTTTAAGGAAACTCTGCAGATTCAGCCCAATCGTTGTCTAGTCCTCCACCCACTTCACGATCTTCCTCGTCCTCCTCGACCAGCTTTATGAAACTCTCACCATCTTCTCAGACATTGGCGAAGAATATCAGCTCGATGGGATTCCCTCTCGAACGTGTATCGAAGATTGCCGAACTCTACGGCAATGATGATAAAAAAGTAACGACTATACACCCCTTTGTTCATTTTACTTATCACAACTTTCGCTTCCAGATTGTCGAACATCTAATACCGCTGAGTGAGCTGTTGGATCTTGGATTTGATGAATCGAAAATATCGGAAGCCCTCGTCAAGTTCGACAACAACAAGGACAAGGCATTGGACTTTCTCATTTCATAGTATCAACAGCGCTTCGTACTCCCCCAAAACAATATATATTGTATACACTCGTACACACGCAATTATGTATATCTCGCCTATAAAATGTGGAATATAACGGAACACTTTTGATGAAACATGTATTTATTAATTTATTATTGATTTACTGAAATAAATATTAAGCAACATTCTATGCGTACATGTTATTAGCTGTAACAAGGATGTCGTTAACGCAAGTCCTGTGTGCCCATGATTAGATTGACGGCATTCTCTACACTGCCGTTGGTTATTGTGAGGAAGCTGATATTCTCGGTGTAGTTTGTGAAGCCCATTTGGCTCATCAAGCGCAACTGTTCGGCATATTGATGTTCGCGATACCTTGCTGGCAAGAGACTGCCATCGTCACTGGGGGAATTCAGATCGGATGGGTCGGATGTATCCATCCACTGCAAGGCGTCGTTGTTGAATGCAGGCACGTCTGTGCTGCTGGCATTGGGGTTGTTAGCCCCGAGAGCACCGAGTGCTCTAGCCAATGCGCTGCTAAAAGCCGATGGTAAAATCCGTCCCGTAGACGCTTGTGGTGTTTGAGGATTCGTTACTGAGCCAGAGTCGTTTCCTGCCGAATTTCGCTGTGCAATGTCCGACAGTGAATTCATTGATGTGGTACCTGCTTGCTGCAAAGCGGCGGCCAACTGGTGACGACTAATGCGACGAATGCGCGCCTGCTCTGATTGACTTGCAGATGTACCCGAGTTCTCTTCCTCGGACGATGTGGTTGTGTCCGACACTATTTCAGCGACTATTGTGAAAGTACATTCGATTATAAGATACCTAAGAAAACTACACCTTATACTCACCATAGTTTGAGTTGCGTGCTAATTCTTTCTTAACCGTCTCAACGATATAAGCAGCTGCTTCACAAATGATGGGATACTTTTCTGCGATATTTTGCACCACCTCCGGCTGATGGAGCGTATTGAACAGCACCGAATCCCTAATAAGAGCTTGTGCCCCAAGATTTCTACGAAATTCGGGATATTCGGCGAGAATCTTTTGTAGAATATTCACCCTGGAGTTGACATTAATTTGAATGTTCGATATGACATTGAAGAGAAACTGAACTTCTCGCTCCAAGTCATTGGGCAGCTTGGGTACATATGGTTCATATTTCTTTGTTTTCTTAAAGACGTGTACTGTTGAATTGGGATCGATTGTCGACAGTGCTGTGTCGTCTTTTAGCGCTAGACCTTGATACACGATTTCTACGATACCGAGACAGTGACCTGAGTTATTTGGGGGGGAAATTTACAACAAAGAAGACTCACCTATTGTCTCTGCAGGAAAGTCAATTTTCTCGCCAATTTCAGTCTTCAGATCGAAGACTGTTTTTTCGAAATCAACATTTTCCAGGGGAATATATTCATTGGGCTTATCGGCAATATGAATTCCAGCGAATAATTTATTCATAGTTTTGTTACAAATAAAATTACGCGTTAAATGTAAGACAAAGAGATTTGTTTATAAAAATAAATTGTTGCTGAGACAGATGAGAAGTGAAACTTTTCTTGGGAAAATTCGTTTTGTGCGTTTGTGATTTTGACAGTTAGACTTTGTTTAGGACTGTTGAATTTGTTGAAATAGATTGAGTCAAATCAGATTTGTTTGTTTTGTTTACGAAAATTGCTTCAGGTGTCGACAACATTTATAAACGTTACGTAAAATTTCATCTTGACAGTATACTTCACATTAATACTTCTTAGGTAGATGGTTCATGATAATGCTAGTAAAAAGTTTTCAGTGCCATTCGTTTTTCAGCAAGCAGGTACTAGGAGAATGTTCAATCAAAAAATATTAATTTGAGGAATGGAAGGGGATTCAAATTTGCCTACTCTTCGAACATTTTTTAGAACTTGAGAACAAGTGAAGCAGCGAAGAAAAACCTGCGCGTAATTTGTATTTTTTGTGTTGAACCTGAAAAAAATGTGATTGACCATGTGCAGAATGTTATGTAGGGAAATGCTTTGAACGTCATTTTGTCATTTAGTGGTTATTATTATAACAGATATTAATATACGTTGTTGTTGTGGAACGAAAAATCCCATACAAAAGTGCTTTCCGTTTTGCAGTACGCTGCTGCTGATGTCAAAAAGTGGGTAATTAAAGTAGATTGCTTGGTACAACTCTCCACTATCTTTTCGCACACAATTTTTTGTCCGGGACATTAATTGCTAGCGAAAATTTGACATTTAATTTTTTTTCGGTTTTTTTTTTCTGTAATCTCACGAAGTTGAATTTTTATATTCGGAAGATTCGTAGCAGCAATATCAGGAAGGTGACCCACCACAATTAGCACAGTACCATCAGTGCAGCAAAAGCGAAGAATCAAAAAAAAAATATCCGATTTCACATCAGTAGAATTAAGAAATGCGGATGCGGAAGATATTACTGTTGTTAAAATGTAATGTTCTGTAGAGCTGATGCTACTCTCCACAAATTATTTTCCGCTGTCTTTTCGCAGACGTTTCGCAATTGGAGACCACCGGAAAATTTCGTTTCACAACAGCAGCGTTGTAGGCTTAACACCAGATTACTGACGTATTGTTTTTCAATTCGTATAAGATTCGGCTCTACATGATTTTGTTTGTTCTTTCGCGTGTGTATTGGCGAATCTTCCATCGTCATTTGAAGTTACGGGAATTATTTAAAACGATATTAGGCGTATTTTTTTGGGAATCTATAGCTAGCTCACTTTTACTTTTACATGCAAAACTGGTATACTCACTTTTGGTTTTGTTATACTAGGCGTATTTTTTTGAGAATCTCTAGCTCACTTTTACTTTTACATGCAAAACTGGTATACCCACTTTTGGTTTTGTTATATTCACTTTTGGTTTTACATGCAAAACGGTTATACTCACTTTTGGTTTTGTTATACTCACTTCCCAAAAAAATACGCCTACTCACTTTTGGTTTTACATGTAAAACTGTTATACTCACTTTTGGTTTTGTTATACTCACTTCCCAAAAAAATACGCCTATTATGTATTGCCAGAAATTCGAATATAAAATCGCCAGAGAACGAAAACTTTTTCCTATGAGCTCGAAGCCCGAAGCAAATGAAATGCGTCGCTTTAGAGTAATTATAAGTAAAAAAAAAATAAAAATATGTACATATTGTAAAAAATTTACTTAAATGGCAAACTGTGCCAAATAAATATTAAACTTAAACTTAAACTTAAGTATACTTCCTCGTGTGAGTCTCGGAAGTGTCAAGCAGCATTTAGTTGTAAAGATTATACTTTACTTTGCTGAGATGTTCAATAGAACACGCCTATACTTCTGGGAGTTCGGATAGTCTTGCATATTATGATTTTATGCATTCCCATATTCTTCTCAAATGTTTTGAATCTGGTTTTCGGGTTTTAAATACGTCAACCCATTGCACGGATTGTAAATAAAAAACATCGAAAACTCGATAAAACAAATTCCAATAATTTTGTTCACTGAAAGCGCCCCTTCAATGGTAATCTTTTATAGCACCCTGTACTACCGCTGAATGCACCCTTTTTTGCCTGATATCTTTCATCTTTCTACAACAACAAATTAGAAGCTCATGTCAAAATTTTCTTCTATTGCTATTTCATGTTCTTCCTCGGGAAAAACTTAAATTTTATATGCATTCGTATTTGCATAGGAATTTAAATAAAAGAACCAATAAGCATACAAATTATCGCTTGTATAATAAGTTAAAATATTCCTAAAATGTAAGTAATATTCCAAATAAAAATATAACTCCAATATACATGTATCTATTCCATCGTTTATGTAATTCGTCCTACCCTTTCTGAAAAAAAAAAAAAAAAAATCTTTTTCTCCACAGATGTCTCGGCAGCACTTTAGCCGCGTCGATCGATTCGCGCAAATGTCTAAGCAGGAGGAGGTCATAGCAAAAAAACGCCTAGAAATTCTCGAAAAGCAAAAAACTGCCGAATTGGCCAAGCAAGTAGCTGCTGCCCAAAGCATCGCTTCAAAATTAAACGCCGAGTCGTCGTGAGTTATGGTCAATGAAAACCAACAAATACAAGTTTTCCTATACAATTTTCCTCATACAGGGCATCTGATGAAGTAGAATCAATCGATCCAGCACCAGTAATTCCTGGTTTAAATCAATCCAAATTAAAGAATACCTTTTGCAATGATGGTTCGTTTTTGGCACACTTCAAAAAAATCTTAGAAAAGCACAAGTATGTTTTTTTTTTTTTTAAGATCAATATCACTCAAGATATAAATTTTTTTTAGGCCTGAACCACCACCACCCCAACCAGATACAGAACAACAGCCTGAACCAGAACTGGTGGAAGGTCAAGTACAGTGCCTACCTGAAGGAGAGCTCACTCTACCACCACAAATGATCGTTGAACAACAACAGCAACAACAGCAGCATCTAGTTCCACCGCCAATAGCACCATTACCGCCACCTGAGCTAACACAGCCAACCATGACACAAAGTTCATACTTCAATCCTAATATTCCGCCGCCAATCATGAGTATGCAAGTGACTGTTCCACCACCGCCTCCACCACCACCACCGCCACCAGTGCCATTACAACAGTGCATTCCACCATTGTACATGATACCACCGCCAGAACCGTTGCAGTTAAACACAATTCCTCCGCCCAAGGAACTAGATTTGAATGCCATTCCCAAGCCAGAGTTGAATTTGGACGCCATCCAGGTGCCATCCGAAATGGACAAAGGTGGGTAAACAAAAGCGATAATGTTGAGTGGATTCCGTGTAGTAGCCTTCCCCTCCACCGATCGATATAATTTCTTGCAAAATTGTATTTTGTTCTTATTCCTCTCCAAATTATTTCCTTTGTCTCGAATGTGGTATATTTTATATCCTTTTTGCATTGGTTGCTCCCAAAAGACAATAGAAAGCTATACCACAACCACAAACTACACCACACTAGTCCACCTCCACTGCTATTAATTTTTAATTTGTTAACTTGTTTTGGTAAACGAGATTTTATGTAGTTTTTTCAGACAACTCAAATGACTCTATTACCTTACCGACATCATTAGAAACGTTAATCGAATTGGTTGCCGATTTTGGTGATGGTTATGAAGATACAATACGTTCGCATAAAAACGCTATACACCCATTGTTGTGGTAATGATAATATTATTTGTTTTTTTTTTTCCAATTTACTTTTGTTTGCTTCGCCGTTTAGTGATAAAAATATTAATTGTTTTGGTTTGCATGCTTGCGTTGTAAATATCGACGCAAATTGATTGACGCCTCTGTGCGATGAGAGGCCGTATATAACTGAACTGCTCAAGTGTTTCCTTTAGAAATGTAGTCGTTTCATGAATCTTTCATAGATCAATCAACATTTGCTTTCCGTATTTATTAGGTCATCTAATAAACACTACTCAATTTGCATGCCATGTCCAAGAGATACAATTTCTTGTCGAGAATGTATCATTTTAAATGTCTTCCTGCTCTTTCGAATATTTTGACTTTTTCCTCAGACATTCCCTGTTCCTTCATTCGCTTTATAGATTTTAAGGACAGACAGCTAATTTCTAGAGCAGAAAAACTGGTCTGAATATTTAAAAAAAGTGCTTTTTCTTGCCAAATGGAAATCGACATCACACGTAGGTTTTTTACTGATGACGTTACCTGATTACTTTCTCATTAAGCATGACATGGTCCTTAGACCAATGAATTTTCATAGATCATAATTAAGTTTTGCGATTGACAAACTTTTCCTGAAAAGTGTCGGTTGCGATTTTGTTGACGACTCCCGATTTGGACCGATTTCCTTTTTATTTTGATTACAGGTGTAAAGCTATAAAGTCGCTTATCTGATTTTTACAGGCTTTGTAATTAAAATGCAAGATGTGTATGAGTCCTCAGGGAATTGACCACCCCTATCGTGGAATCCGCCGGGGCGAATTATTCACGGAAAAGAATATTTTGGTATCGTCAAAATCGCAAAGTGAACAGTTCCCCGTGTGGGCAATGTGAATGAGTTTTACTGTATCGTTAAAAACGTTCAAATCGAATTTTTCCCGAACGGGGAACTGTTCACTTTGCGATTTTGACGCTACCAAAATATTCTTTTCCGTGAATAATTCCCCCCGGCGGATTCCACGATAGGGGTGGACATAATTATATAATGGACTGAGAGTATGACAATGACAACTATTGTAAACACTGGCGCAAAATTTGAAAATTTGAATTTTAACCGTTTTCTTTGGCAAACACTCACGTCCAATAGGTGTCTCTGGAATTCTATGGAGAAATCTTGGATGGCTGTCGCACTCGCAATTTTTCGAAGTAACATCTATTTTAAACAATGACACAACAATTTGAATTTCAACCGTTTTCCTTGGCAAATTCATTCGACAACTTTGTTGATCGCTTTTCTAGTTATGCACCGCATTATATTGGTTAGACGCACTATTTGTTCGATTTTCACCGAAACTATAATGATTTTTCAATCAACAAGTGACTGTGAAATTTCTCGGCGATAGTCTTTGAACCAAAGATTCGTCTTGAGGTATGATTCACAGCCACTTGTTGATTGAAAAATCATTATAGTCTCAGTGAAAATCGAGCAAACAGTGCGTCAAGATCAGATGTGGTGGTCGTCTACTGATGAGCCCACCCACCACATCGGGGCGAAACGCATTACTGGAGTCAAGGCAAATACATACATATTGTGAACCTCAGTCTTTGTTCCTAACAGACAGGATTGAATCTCAAGGTCGACTTTTCCTGGATCCGATCGGAACTTAAACCGTGGAGAAGGTGCAACCCAGTTTTCACGGACAGCTAAAGAACTGGAACAGATATCTTGTGTGGGGTCTTCGTGTAAACACAAGACTTCATTTCTCGCTAGGGAGCATCGGCCCAATGAAACTGAATAGATAGTTTAAAAATGGTTTGGGTTCCAAATTGCACTGGCATCCAGGGGAATTAATTCGCCAATGAACTTGCACCACATAAAAACCTGCCAACAACAAAATCCCTTGACGAGTGGGTTTCTAGTGAAAACAGATCTTTCGTATACTACACAAATCAATAATTAAGTTTTTTTTAAAGAACATTCTGTAGTACACAATGAAGAGCATCTTTCCACCTTAGTCTTCAAATATTGCCCCTTAACCATATGGGTCATTAAAAAATCTAGATTTCACGCAAGCTCATTGCATGTTAGAGCAAAAATCATTCTCACTACATGTCGAGCAGTTCAATTAATATACGCGAGCTTCAAAAAATATTTTTTTATTTACGTTTAAATCTTAAATTAAGTTATCAGTTAAAAAAAGAATTGTAAACGTTACCATAATGGGTCGTAAAGTCCGCGATCAAATACAAGAGGACCGCATCGGATTGGATTTGATTTGATTGAGTGATGTCAACACATGGTCGCGTGCACTATTGATGGTGGAAACATTGGAAAAGTGTTTGTATTCGCGTCTACTACACCACCACCACCACCAGCACCGATAAACAGACAAACAAAATTGAGTCAACCGTTATTGTTATTGCAAATTTAACATTACGTCTGCGATAGCCTAATTAAACAAATTAATTTCATTTCATTTTAATTCTTCAGGTTTCTATTTGAGAAGGATTCAGAGCAATATATTAGTTATCGTCAGGAAGTTGAGACACTGCGCGAGCACCAAAAACTGCAGGAGCAGGATCAAGAGCAAGATGATATGCACTTTAAATTGGAGAAGTCTGAGAATACATTTGACGATAAGTATGATCCCGAGTGTGTGATGGATCGCGACGAAGACTCTGACGATGAGTACATGCGTGGTATGATGGATCGCAATCGGGACAATCTGAAACGACGCATCGAGTGTCGCAACGAGCTGATGGAAGAAGAACGCCAACGCGAGGAAAAGAAACGACAACGCAAGAGTCGTTGGGGAGAGAAGTCTGATGAGATACCAGCTGAGGTGGCCGCAGCAATTGCTACATTTGGCAATAACCAAAACAAACCCGTTTTGTCGGTGGTTCAACGCACCGATCCGGCATTGTTGGCGTATGCGCGACAAAACTACGGCACAATCGAGCTAGACGCGGACGAGTGGAAAAAATGCGAAGAGCACTACAAGGTGAATTTGTTGTATCAGGACATGTTGAGAAAACGGCAGGAGATTGATCGCCTAGCTCGATGTGGCAAATTCAAATACGAGTATGACTCGGACGAAGATGTCACCGGCGGAACGTGGGAGCATAAGTTGAGAAATGCTGAAATGGAAGCCACCGAAGCATGGGCGTCAGCACTGACAAAACAGTGTGAGGGCAAGCATCACATTGGCGATTTCCTACCACCGGAAGAATTGAAGAAATTCATGGAGCAGTACGAGGCAAAGAAGAGCAACCGACAGCCAGACTTGAGTGATTACAAAGAGTACAAGTTGCGCGAGGACAATATCGGTTTTCAGATGCTGCAAAAGCTGGGCTGGAAGGAGGGACAGGGCCTTGGATCGTCTGGCACTGGAATAGTCGATCCTGTTAATAAGTAATAATACACCTGCATTGGAGACTCTTTTTAAAATAAATCTTCCCTAGGGCACCACAACGGGATGGTAATCAGGGTTTAGGAGTTACAAGCGCTGCCGCACCTGAAGACTGCGACAATGAGTACGACGCCTATCGGAAGAGAATGATGCTGGCCTATCGATTTAGACCGAATCCTTTGGTAAATACAATCGTGTTTGTTGTCTATGATTTGTTATTTTATATACTGTTCAATTTCAGAACAATCCCCGTCGTGCATATTACTAACTATTTAGCCGCTTACCATTAGAATATGACCTTACGTCCTTATACTTATGTTACTTGTAACTATTTTGAAATGTTTAATAAACATAATTTTAAATCTACTGGGAGTGTTTTTTTTTATTTTGTTTATTTGCGTTGTACATTCGACTCAGCACGACTCTAGACGCGAAGTTGCGGTGGAAAATTCTTGTCAAGAAAAAAGATGATGAACTAAATATACGACATAACAGAGTGTATTTATTGGCTCAGAGGAAGGTATTCATGTCTCTCAACAAACTGCTCCTCTATAAGGTAGTCCTAAAACTAATATGGACATATGGTCTTCAGCTTTGGGGCTGCAAGCATTTAATGCATTAAAAACAAAATACTAAGCAATATTGTTAATGCGCCATGGTACGTAAAGCTGATCTTTGCGATTTTGACGATACCAAAATATTCTTTTCCGTGAATAATTCCCCCCGGCGGATTACACGATAGGGGTGAATAACAAATATTTAGTTCTTCTTCTTCTTAGGGTTCCGCTCCGTTCCGGAGGTTGGAAATCATCGATGCTAATGTTTGTTTATTTGTCACTCCTCTGAAGATTTCTGTCGTAGAAAGATTAAGCCATTCTCTCAAGTTTGTGAGCCAAGTCAGCCTCTGCCCTCCGACGCTTCTTCTTCCTTCGATCCTTCCTTGCAGCATTAGTTGGAGGAGTTGGTATTTTCTGTTTCTCATTATGTGACCGAGATATTGGAGTTTTCTTTCTTTGATGGTAATGAGTATTTCTCGTTTTTTCCTTACGCGTCTTAACACTTCTTCATTCGTGATCCTGTCAACCCAGGAAATTCGGAGAATTCTTCTGTAGATCCACATTTCAAATGCTTCTACCTTCCTCGTTGAAGCGCTATTTAGAGTCCATGTTTCTGCTCCATAAAGAAGAACCGACCAGACGTAACATTTTACCAATCGCACTTTGAGATGTAAGTTAATCTCTCTGCTCATAAGAGTTTTCTTTATCTTGCAGAACGCTGCTCTCGCTTGTTCGATCCTGCATTGTATTTCTTTGGAAGGGTTTGCTTTTGTGTTGATTACTGTTCCCAGATATTTAATGGTGTCGACTCTTTCCACAACGGAGTTGTTTATTTTAAGCACATAGTTTTGTGTTACTTGGGTCTTTTCAAACACTATGAATTTTGTTTTGTTTGCATTAATTTTTAACCCGTATTTGTTACTTTCCGTATTGAGATTGTTCATTGTGATGTTAAGTTCATTGATGTTATTTGCCAATATAACTGCGTCGTCTGCATATCTTATGTTGTTGACTGGAAAACCGTTAATTTTTATTCCGCGACTTGGGTCTACTGGTAGGTTTTTGAAGATTTCTTCTGAATACATATTAAAAAGGAGCGGAGATAAGATACACCCCTGTCTGACTCCTCTCCGAATTTCAATCTCTTCTGATTCTTCGCCATCTATAACTACTTTGGCTTTTTGATTCCAGTACAGATTTTCTATAATTTTGACATCATTCGTGTCTATATTTTTGTTCCTTAGTATTTCTATCATTTTAGCATGTTGCACTTTATCAAAAGCCTTTTCATAATCTACAAAACATACAAACACCGCTTTGTTCATCTCCAAACTGCGCTGAATCAATGTGTTAAATGCAAATAAAGCTTCACGAGTTCCAAATCCATTTCTGAAACCAAATTGAGTGTCGCTTATATCTTCTTCGAGTTTATTGTATATTCTTTTGTGGACGATTTTAAGAAAAAGTTTTAGTGTATGACACATTAGACTGATAGATCTATAGTCAGAGCAGTTTGTAGGTTTATTCTTCTTTGGCAGTGTGACGAAAGTTGACTTCAACCATTCATCGGGAATTTTACCATGTCTATAGATAGCATTGAACAGTTTTACCAATATCTGCACATTTTCTTCTTCGAGTAGTTGGAGTAGCTCATTTGGAATTTCATCGGGGCCTGTCGCTTTTCGGGGTTTTGCTTCTTTCAGTGTTTTTTCGACTTCTTCTTTCATTATTACGGGACTTTCTGAGTTATTGTAGGGTTCCAAAAGAATCTTCTCGTCCCAGAAAAGTTCTTCAATGTAGTCCTTCCAGTGTTCTAATTTTTCCTTCGTATTCAACAAAAGTTTCCCCTGATTGTTTTTCAAGTTATTGGGCTCTGTTTTGCGCTTTATACCAGAGATTTCTTTTATTTTTTTGTGTAAATTAAAACTATCGTGGTTTCTGTCGTGTCGTTCCAGTTCTTCGCATTCTTGATGCAGATAGCGGTTCTTGGCTTCTCTGATTTTGATTTTGATCAATCTGTTTATTTCTTTGTACATATGTTGGTTTCTCTTGTTTTCTCTTCTCTGTTCCATTAGGTTAAGAATTTCATTTGTCATCCAGTCTTTTTTCGGTTGTTGGTTTCTGCTACGTAAATGTGTTTTACTGGTTTCGATTATGATTTCTTTTATCTCTTGCCATGTTGAGTTTATATTTTCTTCATCAATTTGAGTTGAGTTTAAATGTGTGATGTTTTCGTTCAATTCTCTCTTGAGGTTATTTCGTGTTTCTTGATTTTTGAGTAGGCTTATGTTTATTCTTTTCTGTTTGAAGCTTCTTTTGACCTTTTTCAGTTTTATATTAAATTTTGCTACCACTGGGTTGTGATCTGAGCCTACATCAGCACCTGGATAGGTTTTCGCTGATTTCACAATGTTCCTGAATCTTTTGTTGATGATGATGTAGTCAATTTGATTTCTGACAATCGACTGAGAGGTGTGTCTTGGTGAAGTCCATGTGTATAATCTCCTTGGCGGAAGTTTGAACCAGGTATTCGTTATTGTAAAATCGTGTAGATGGCAGAATTCTATTAGCCTTTGCCCCCTCTCGTTTTTTACACCTAACCCATGTTCTCCTACTATATCTTCAACCTTTCCTCTACCCACTTTAGCGTTTAGGTCGCCCAACATAAACACAATTTCTTTTTTCTTGGTTAGTTTTACTGCTTCATCTACGTGATTATAAAACTCTTCAATGACTAGATCATCACAATCACTTGTGGGTGCATACACTTGAATTATGTTCACTACTGTTTTTTCAGCTTTTAGTTTCACGAGCATTACTCTTTCGGACACATTTATGACCCCAGTTACTGACTTCTGTATCTTTTCTGAGATGAGCAAACCTACACCATATCTATTCCGATTCGTATCTGCGCATGAATAGTAAAGCTTGTATCCATCTTTACTCACTGTCACTCCATTTCCTTTCAATTGTACGTCTGCAACTCCCATAATGTCTATTTTTAGTCTTTTTACTTCTTTTATTACATTTTCTAATTTTCCTGCCTGTAATAGGCTACGAACATTCCATGTTCCAATTTTGAGATACCCACCGGGGATTCTTAGCACCCTCTGACCATTTAAGGTCTGCCGGGGACTGAGGGCCATTTGTAATGTTTGATTTTGCATGATGATTTTACTAGGGAAGATTGTATTTTTATTATCTGAAAGAGGTGGTTTCCCGTTGCCTTCCTCTCGTTCTTGTTTACTATTCAGTTCATTCTTATTTAAATCAAATCAAAATTCAGTTTAATTTAAATTTATTTTTAATTATTTATAACTAATAATTAACTTAAAACTTTTATCTTTGACTTTGGTTTCTTCTTAGTTACCTGTAGGTACTATACTGTTTATTTCTTTTTTTTTTTTAAATTCATTTGTATTGTTTATCTTTAAGTTTCATATTTTGTAGTGTTCGTGTCGTTGTCTTTTGTAGTAGAATGCTTATTTAGATGGCGGCATTTACTCACCACGTTACAATAGTGTCGTTGGATTTGTGACCATTTCTTGGAGTGCCCATTATTAAATGTTAACCCATCACATCCTGGTACTATTGCCAATTATGTACTTATGTCAGAGTCTGATTTGTGTTTTGTGTGTTCGTCTTGTCTTGTCTGTACTATTGTATTTTCCTTTAGTTAATATAATATATCTCTTACCTTAGAATATCCAATCTGTTACCTTTTTTCATAGCCCTGTATACATCGTGTTGCCTTTAACATATTTAATTGTTAAGCTATCTTATTGACTTGGATGGAGATTTGAACTTTCCTTCATTCCTCTCTGTTGCTTTTTCTTTATTATTTACTCTTTTTTGACTTTCTTTATTAATTGTTTCCTCCACAGGTTTAGCTTTTATCTTTTTTCCATCTTTTTGTATTTCTTCAGGTGATCTATTTCTTTTAGTATTGCTGTTATCAACTAGGAATTTGTTGGATGCATCTGTTAGGTCAATCTCTTCATTATTCGCGATCAATTTGTTTCTCCTTATAGCTACTTCAACACCTTTTTCTCTTAGCTTTTGAGCCATAGAGAACATTTCTTTTCTCTTGTTTCGCTCTTGAGTTGAATGATCGTTTTTGATATATATGTTTGTACCTTTCAATTTCGATTTGTTTTTCATGACTTCTTCTTTTTTAAGTAAAGTCATCAGTCCAATTAAGATGGGTCTTGACTTATTTTCACTAGGTTTGCCAATTCTCTTAATGAAATTTATGTCTGATTCCAATATATTGACATCTAGTTTAGTTTTCATTAAGTTCTTAACCAGACTCATTCGCTTTTCATTATCTTCATTGACTTCTTTGATATTCATAATGAGTATGTTATTTTTTCGAAGCAGTCTTTCATAGTTTTCATTTTGATTTATAATAACTTCATTTAGAGTTTTTATTTCATTTTCTAGGAATTCTGTCTTTCCCTTGAGCTGTTCTTTTAAACTATTCATGCCTAGATTTACTTCCGCATGTTTTTGATGAATTTCTTTTTTTATGTCATCTTTCATGGCCGTTAGAGTAACATCTAGTTGGACTTTAAAATCGTTTTTTATTTCAGTTTTTAATTCTTCTTTAAAATTATTTAGAATTTTTATCATCTCCTGACTATCCATTGTGAATTGATATTTTTCTTTAGTCACACAGTAATATATAATGACTCTATTAACTACTAGATGGGGCCTAAAACTTTAGTTGGCATCTAAGGTTATGTATATCTAAATGCTTTTTTTTTTTTTTCACTGAACACTGGTCACTGGATAATTATTCTTTATCAGAATTGCTAAACACTTTTTCTATATTTCTTCTTTTTTCTGGCAAAATCATTCTTCGTTTCGTTAACTTTTTATTTACTTTTTTTGACTGAGAATGTGTTATAGACTGATTTTTTTTTTTCTTTTTAGGTTATGTATTCTTTCCGCCGAAAATCACTGAACTTTTATTTAAGTTTTAGCAAGAATTCTTAACTATTTCATTAAAACTTTTATTTTCGATTGATTAAATTAACCTGTTTTGCAACTTCCACACTTATTTCTCTGCACTTTTCACATTAAACCATTTCTTTTTCGCAAAAACTCCGCAGCCGATTAAGACACGTTCACCACGTTCACCACGTTTACTCTCCGTCCATAGAAGAATACGAAGAGTAAAACGATTGTCAGACGTTTGCGAAAAGTGGAGCAATGAGAACCCTTGCTCGGTCCAGCACACTAACCACTAGAGCCTATAAAAGTTATACTAACTCTTATGACATTCCGTCGGATTTATCGTTGTTGTACTTCTCTTAACTGGTACACACAAAAACGGTATCGGTGAAATTTTTTCCGAATTTATAGGAGCAACGAGTGCCCTCCATCGTCATTCTGTACAACCAAACGAGTTAGTCAGTAACGTATGGCGTATACGTACTATTTTTACCTAAATTTACAGAAGCGTTTCGATACTTATCTAACCTACAGTACTTAATAATTATTACAACAAAAAGATAGCATGTTCCATAGAAGTGTATAAATAACTCTTTTCATTGCAATTAAGAGTAAAATGTCAGCACTGGTGTCTGATTGCCACGCGCCAATATAATCGGACAGTTTATATCACTCGTCAGCATTTCCAGCCAAGACATATAGAGCGGCGGTGAGATGACTTCCTGTAAAATACAAAATCAGCACTAAGCATACAAATCACACAATCCGTAACTTACCCTCCTTGGCATTGGCAACTACATCAAAACCAACGCCGCTTCGGAAGAGTGATCCACGAGCAGTTCATGGAGAGGTTTTCTCTTCCAAACCAATAATTTCCTCCTCAGCGCACAAAACCATCCAATAGGTTCCTATGTCGTTCAATGGTGTCTAATCGTGGCCTGTGACGAGTAGTTCATGCGAAGCTACTTCAGAAGATTAGACCTGTATGCTTTGACACCTCAGAAGCCATCTATCACGTTTTAGAAGGCTTTCATCTTTCGGGCATTCAGGTACTTTAACTTGACTTGATTTTTTCAGTTCTTGTAACCAATTTTCTTTATTAAAAGTAAAACTTGTAACTGAGTTCTTTAACTTACCGGAATAACCTTTCCGACCATCATGAGGGAATTGTTTTTGCTAATCAAATTGCCAAGATCGGTTAGTGGTGGAAGAACCTTGGAGTCGCCGGAAAGAACCAGCACTTGTTGATGGTAGTGTTTGTGGTCAGAAAGTGTGCTTGATTTTTTGGTGGCAGTTGAGCCTTACATAGTTGGATTGCTGCAATTGCGATCTTCAATATAGAAAGTATTTCAAGGAGGTACTGGTTGCACCACCCATTGTTCCAGAAAAAAAATCAGACGAAAGATATTAAGTTGAAAAACGAATCTTATTCTTTTCTGATGATTTGTACAGCTTATGTTTAAAGTTATGTAAATAAATGGACAGTTTAATAATGCAAATGAAAGTTCAGCAATTGCTTGAAATGAGTTAACTTGTTGAGCTTAACTAGGCGTATAAAAATAAGTTTTGTACATAAATTGCAAGGTCTTCTGAGTAAGGTAATTATGTTAAAATTGTAAGAGATTCTCTTTAGAGGTTTATGGAGTAAATCAAATGTTTATTGCTGCCGCGAACAGAAAGTTATAACCCATCTCAATGATGATCCGAGTGGGTATGCATACCACGCTTCCTGCAGACCATAATTAGATATAGGCCAAAAATGATGGCAACCGTTATTAAAGCTGATAGCCAACCGATAAGGAACATCATAGCCACACACACGAAGAAGCCAACTGAACTGAGCCAGGCGTTGTAAAGCTGTAAGCAGAAAATCGTTTAGTTAGACGTGAGTTGGGTAAGAATTATTGTAAAATTAATTAAATATTAAGAATTTTGAACTTTTAAGAATAAATGTTAGAACGCAAGAATGCAACCATTTTATTTAAAAAAGAAGAACACAAAAAATTAGGTGAGTTGCCAATACTGTTTCATATTACATTAGTTTGACATATTCTTAATCCGCGGTACTAATAAAATAATAATTATTTTTAGTGACCAGGCTAACTTTTACGAAGTCACAATGGCGAAAATTTCCATATAAAATAATCCATTGTGACCGTCAAAATATTTAAGTTGAAGACTAAAAATGATTATTGGTAAGGCCCAATGTCATTGCCAGAATGCAGTTTTATATTCAAAATGATCTTCAACAAGAATAAATGTAAAATTTGTTTAATAGTTTATGAAATCTACTGTCGTTATAGGTAATACGTTTTATTCATATACCAATTACCTATAGGTATAGGTAATTGGTATATGCAATTGCTTTTACTCAGACTAAATGTCAAAATCGAAGCAATTGCTAAGATTCGTATGAATAAAAACTGATTTGAGTTAACTCCAACTTTTGACATCTTCGAAAAGCGGCGCCACCGACCTTTTACTCAGATTGGTATGAATAAAACATGGAAGACAAAGCAATTGCTACGAAAATTCTGAGTCTGCTATTTTGTTGACTCAGAGCATTTGCTAAATATTTTGCGCGCACAGTTTTCTACAAAAACAGTCTAGCCTTGTGAGTTTTCGGTGTTATTTTTTTATAAATAGTTAAATTAATTTTTGTTTGTGAAAAAAACAAAAAAATGGATGCAATAAGTTGGCACATTATACCTGTTTTACCTACTGTTGTTAACGTTCGTGAAAAAAAACTGTATAAGTTAAGAAGAATTGGTTACGATAACAACTTTAACAACTTTAAGCAACTTTAAGCATCAAGCGATTTGGCAAACACAATTCATGTTTCCAGCTGCAATTGGAGCTATAGATTGCACTCATATTGCAATAAAAAAACCATCTATACATGGCGATGAATATATTAATCGTAAGAATGTTGCTTCCAAGCTCTTCCAAATACTCTTCTTCATCATTCAGTTCCCAGGCCATAGTTTGAACTCTTTTTTTTGTATTTATGTGAATCTCTTTTTATTAAATTACTTTAGCTTTTGTTAATTTTTACTCAAAAATCGTTTTAATAATTCTAAATTCAAATTCAAAATAAAAAAAATTCAAAAAATAAACCACATGAAAGTTGTCACTCGCAAATTTTGACAGAAACTGCAAGGCTAGGACACATGCAGTGAAGTAAATGCTTTGTTCGAATTTTCGAACTTACTTTAGCAAAGTATGTTTTTATTCATACCGATTTAAAGCATTTGCTAAGTGCTTTTACTTTGCTACCACCTTTTACTCAAAGCAAATGCTAGTTTTTATTCATACGACCCATTGTCTTTGAGCTGTTTGTCGTTGGAACGGTTTCTACCACTCCCGGAAGTGAAGGACTTCACGGAACTACTTTCTGTCACCCAAGAACGATGCTAGGTCATATCGTAAACGGAACCACGCTGTCGTTCTTACGGATAGCTCCAGGACCAGTCAGGGTTCCAGTGTCTTTTGTGGAGAAAGGCAATGTCTACGCACAATATTGTGAGAGAGCCAGTGGAGAAGGCGAAGTATTTATGACTGTAGTGAAAGTCAAGCTGCGCTTAATTTAGAATTACCCTCTAAATTAGTGTGACCTCAATAACTACGAAGGGTCTACCCCGATATCTCGAAAAAAAAAATCTCGAAAGCAAAAATCTCGAATGTAAAAATCTCGAAAAAAAAATCTCGAATTTAAAAAATCTAGAAAGCATAATCTCGAATGACAAAAATCTCGAAAAAAAAATCTCGATGCGTATGGGGGGCATGCTGCAACCCCCCTGCTTGGGTTTACTGTCTGGCTATGGGATGGGTGCAAAGAAAAAATCTCGAATTTACTTTTTGTTTTCGAGATAGAGTCTTTCGAGATTTTTGTACTTTCTAGATTTTGACTTATTCGAGATTTTTGCATTCGAGATTTATCAAATTCATTTTCGAGATGTTGACCATTCTAGATTTTAGTCGTTCTAGTTAACGTCATGATCCATTCATTCGATCAATTCTACGAATTCTGATAGAAACCTGAGTCGAATCGTAAACGAAAAATATGTGACGAAACAAACATAGTTCCAGCAACTTATATCTAACTCAGGAATGCGGCGATTCAACAAAAGGTCACACTGGAATTATGGAGAAAAAGATACAGCAAATGATACCGAGAAATTTATATCACATGCAGCCAGATCTTTGATACAATACGATGATTCAGAAAGCGATGGATCAACTTCAAAAATAACTGAATGCTTATTTTTTCCTTCAATATCTCAGACTAATGAACCTGCAAAAAAGCGCAAGTATGTATCTTCATGGGGTCGAATCTACGTGCGCCTCCATGAATGAAGGTTTTGGAGTAATGAGAACTATATCATTCGACAACTGTATGTACTTCCCATTGCCATTGCCAACTCACTCAGTTTTCGGCAGTGGTGAGCAGAAAATCAAACTCAAATTTTTCTTAACCTATACATATATATATATATATTAGGGTGGTCCTTTTTTTCGACTTTTGAATTATCCCCGGGGCACTTTCTCATTTGATTATATACCTCTAAATATGAAATAAGTTTTTTTTGTTTTTTTTTTGTTAAGATTTAGAGGTCGCTACCAGCTGTCAACATTTTTACAAAAAGTGTTGAAGGACAGCTTAAATGATGGTTTAATTAATGTTTCATTTAGGTGTTTATATAACATTTTACATGCAGGTGAAACTCGCATAGACAATCGGTTCTTATCCCTTCCGACCCTCTCTTCTGTACCGACGCGTCGAGATTTATATCGTTCACACAATCAAAAACATAAGCATAGGAAAAAGTAACCTAATACTAACAAACAAGTCAACCCTTCTATCTTAGAAATAAATGATTCAAATATCTACATAATCACCCTTATTCCGAGTGGCGTTTACGACGATTTGTGAAACGCCAATTTGAATTTGGAATTACGAGTGGCGTTTTTGAGTCGTTGAACGCCATTTGTCACTGAACGGCATGTGGAACCTATTGGCGTACGACGAACGTCATGTGAGGAACTTCACTGCCATTCTGTAAGGCGTTGAACGCCACAAAACGACAAGAAAAACGACGGTATTTGTCGTTTACAAGATACTGATCGACAAGTAGTGAACGGCGGCTGAAAATGTAAGTATTCATAAATTAGTAATTTATTTAAATGACTAGACTAAATTAGATTAATTTCTAGGGTAAAAATAACCAACCAGAAACAGTTTAAGACTTTGGTCGAATTGATGGAAAAAAACCCTTCGCTGGCAAAGGGATTTCAAAGGGGAGTCTTAAATGTTGATACCAAAGTTGAATGGGATTCTATTGCTTTAACCCTTAATAGCTTAGGACCACCATCAAGAGATGGAAAAGAGTGGCAAAAAGTGAGTCTATAACTTAACACTATATAAATTTAGTAGCTAAATGCACATATGTACTTCACAGGTTTGGTCTGATATTAAATTCAAAGTAAAAAAAAAACTTCTTCACAACAAAAAGGAGTGTGAAGTAACTGGAGGAGGCACATTCAAACAAAAGTATTTGTCAGATTTGGAAGAAGTTGTTTCAAATCTTCTTAGCTACGAAAAAATGATAAGTCCGAAAGGAAAAGTCTTGGGTGGTGCACAAACTGGTTCAACTCCGAAGTCATCGACATCAGCGAAAAATCATCCTTGTACATCCACATCAACTTCAGCTTCATTCATCCGTCCATCCACACCTAACCCAGCAACATCCAGTTCAAATCAAAGCATTCTTACGTTTTCACAGACATCAACTCCATTGGCACCATCTAGAATTATAGACATCAACGATGCCTTTTGTGTTGATTACACTGATTTCTCTAATGATCAACCTGCCACTGAAGAAATTCAAAACATACAACTCATCACTGAAATTGAACATCAATCTGAAGTATCGACGCAAGGCGATCAAAATCGTCGAAAATTATCAAAGCTAACTGACAAAAACAGTTTGCTTCAGAAGCAAACAAACGTGCAGGAGAAGTTGTACGAAGAAGTGAAAGAATACCTGAAACGTATAGATAACCATTTAAAGGAAAATACTAGATATGAAAGAAAGCGGTTTTATTTGGAAGAGGAGAAGCTTAAACTATATAGAATGCAATTAGAACGCGAAGAAACACGAGCAATAGAAGAAAACAAAATAAAAATGCTGGATTTAGAAATAAGGAAAAGGAAATTAGACATCGAAGAACAAAAAATGCATCTTGAGTCTTCTAAAGAAAACAAACCCTGAATTGACTTTTATATTTTAAGTTTTTATTATTTCTTTAACTAACTATAGTGAACACAAACAGACTGAATTAAATAATTTAAATGTTGATACGATTTTTTGTTTATTAGTTTTTAAATAACATTCAGCAGTTGGTTTCGTATCTGTGCAGCTACTTGATCATCGGCGGTCGCAATATTTTCATTCGGTATGTTGAACTCCGATTCATTTGCTAAATCAGTTATATTTGGATCTACTTCAAGATCTGATTTATAATGCAGGCAAATGTTGTGCAGAGCCGCGCATACATTAACAATTTGTGTCGATTTTTCGGGTGTGTAGTGCAACTGCCGTGCACCGAGGAGACAGCGGAATCTGTTCTTTAGAACACCAATTGTTCTTTCGATTATATTTCTCGTCTGTGAATGCTTTTTATTAAAGGTGCTCTCAGTGCTACCTTCGGCTGCTGATCGAAACGGTGTTATAAGGAATGGCTCAAGAGGCTAACCGGCATCGCCTAATAAATTTAAATATATATCAATTCAGTATGGATTTAATTAGATTGAATACGAACCTAACAACCAGGTGTTTCTTTCCCCTCCGTCATAATTCCTTTTCAGTATTCCCCGAAGCTCACTTGAGTTCCAAATAAATGAATCATGGCTAGCCCCAGGATGTCTGGCATCTGCATACCTTGTGTACATGCGGTGATCAGAAACCTAAAATTGATTTCGTATAGCCAGCCGTACGTACTGAAGCATATATTTAGTGTTCAATTTATTTAATACTCACAATCATAGCGTTTATGCTATAATAGCCTTTCCTGTTATAGTACATATGTTGTTCTGCCTGGTGTGGTGCGACAATTTTTATGTGTGTTCCGTCAACACAGCCAATAACACCAGGAATTCCTGCTCGTTGAAAAAAATACAATTTCGCTTCATCTTTTTCCTGTTCTGTATACTCTAATTTCACCCATTGCGGGCAAATGTGGGTTTCAATTACTGCCAACATCTCTTTGAGTATTTTGCTGAACGTGGGTTGTGCTAATCCTAAGTTAAAGTCGTTTCCTACGCTCTTCTGGTAGCTACCATCAGCCAAGAAACGTAATGTTGCAGCAAATTTCAATGTCGCCGGCACTGACGTTGTCCGAGTAGCTTCTGGGAGCTTGTCTTTTATCTCGCCAAGTAAATATATGAAGGCTTCCTTCGACATTCTAAAAAACATTTTGAATCTGAAAATACATGATTAAATTGATTTTCTTAAATGAATTTTTGTTCTTGTGCTAACTTTGTATCCGGTAGATCCAATGGATTGGATTTTGTCCTTATCTGTTTCCGGATGCGAATGAGCTCAGTTTTTCTGATGTCTTCGTCGTCGTCACTACTCCAAAACATTGCTACACTATTCATTTTTAGGATACAACTTATAACAATTTCTTTCAAAAATATAAATACCATAAACTGATACCGCCATTTATCTGTCATTGGCGCAGATCAGCTGGTGTGGATCGTATGTGGAATGTGAACTACTTACCGACGACGTTTTACCCTGTCGTGGAAGATAGGGAATAAGACTTCTAAAATGAAACGCCTCTAAAAACGACAAACGTCGTAAAAGTAAAACGCCACTCGGAATAAGGGTGAATATCTTAATTCATAACAACAACCATAATTTTGTAATATTTTTTATGTACTGGATATAAAAATAAAAGTATCTAACATAATACAGATTTTGAATTTTTATTTAAAATTAAAACCTTGGTAGCGTCCTCTAAATGTCACTTAAAAAATTCGAAAAAAATACTGAAATACTTCCTTATGGTATATAATCAAATTTTCTTAGGAATTAGGACCACCCTAATATATATATTCCTCCCTTAATTGTTAAAAAGTTTTTAAATGTTAGAAACACGGACATAACAAAAAATTAGTTGAAAAACTGGTTTTCCTACTTTTCCTCAAATTGATGCTTGATCAAAATACCCAAAAATATTGCAGATTATGAATACTTGTAAATGTATATCTTACCTTATATGTAGGCCTCCAGCCAAGCGGCTTATTAAAACCTGCCTGGAATGTGCAGACGTTAATCAATGCATACGAAGCCAAGTAGAAGTTTGAAGCAATTGTAGCCATATCATTCAACCCATATAATGGATGGGTAGTGAACAGGAATCCAAATGAAATTATGAATGTCAGCACATATCCCCAATAAGGTTTGGCGTGCGTGCCGTGGGGTTTCGGACAAAAAACATTACAGAGAGCTTGAATCAATTGTGGCACTGACAAAAGATTTGTCAACGCTGTACCTAATGTTGCCGCAAAGCATCCAGCAAAGAATAATGGTTTCCAAACGGACATAAAATGCATCATTAAGTAAAGATTCGCCGAACCATACGGGCAAAACTGAAATTTAAAATTATTCAGCATTGCAATAAAAAAATTATCAAGACCTTCATACATTATCAACTGCACATGGCACATTTACACCGACAAGGGTTCCATTCACCAGATCTTCAACATGACCGGATGCATCACGTACTGCTGCGCTTCCAAAAAATACCACAAAAAGTGCATTCGATATCATTGAAATGACCAAGGCCACCATGGTTCCCTTTGAAATAGATTTGCCAGCGTCTTTTCGGTCCCCAGAGATGTAAGCTACGGCTTGAATACACGTAACACTTGGGAAGAAGATGGCGAAAACACTGAAGAAATCTTGATTCACATCTTCGGAGAATCTATAACTAGGTCCTAAGTTGGCTTTGAAAGTATCCACTAGAGGAAGCAAAATTATTTGAATATACCCAACCCATTCTTATGAGTGACTTTCTATTAAAAACATACATGAGAATCCCACGAATCCTTGAGCAATCTTCTCCACATCTCCTTGAGGGCCAATAACAGCTCCAATTAAAAAGTTGAAAATCGCCAAGACAATGGGAACAATTAAGAAGCTCTGCACCCATTTCACCCCGCAGCAGGAGATCAGCATTAGGACTAAGATTGCGAAGACCGCGACTATGATATCGTCACCGATTCCACCATCATATATTGCTATGAAATTGTTACCTGCATATTGAAAAGGATTAAAAATTTTACGAATTTCCAATACGTATATATTATACTTACGCAAGATTGAATTATTTAATACGCCGTAGAAACCCCTTATATTCATGGACGCTGCTGCGGCATTCGCAAGTACAAACATCACGCCAACAGGCACTCCAATTTCGGGTCTCAGCGACCGAGAGATGATAAAGCATACACCGCCACCTTTCGCCTCACCATTTGTACTAATAGCAGACAAGGACAACGTTGTTATGACACACACAACAGATGACAGAGCAATGATGATCAGCGTTTGTATGATACCAGACTGTGCTACAATCCAACTGAGACACAGGAAGAGTACAACACCCCAAACGTTCAGGAGACATGGTACAACAATACATCCCAGATTAATTGCGCTATTGGAATGGGAACCCTGCAAAAGAAAAAATATATATTAAAAAGCTGATTAGAGTGGGCGCAGTAGCGCAGTGGTTAGTGTGCTGGACTACTGCGCGAGGGATCCCAGGTTCGATCCCCGGAAAAACACAAATTACATCTTAAGGTTTTTTCTACTGCGCCACCTCTCGCGAACGTCTGGCAAACATCCGAGAGTATGACTGTCCTGAAAAAGCTTCTCAATTCAGCCGTTCGGACTCGGCATAAAATTGTAGGTCCCTTCCATTCGTTCCAAAAATATAAACTCACACAAAACGAATGGTTGCGAGAAGCTAGGCCTAGGGTGTCTACCGCCTTTTGCGCCGCCTATTTATTTATTTTAAAAAGCTGACGACGCAATCATAAGTGAAAAAAATAGTAATAGTTTAAAAAACTAAAGAAACGCTTTTATAAGTAGTGCACTAAAAAGCAAACAAATTAAAATTAAAAAATCTATTTTTAAGGTTTATACTGGAAGGGGCTTAGTGTAAGCCAAGTGTGTATAGTCTACACTCAAATAATATAATACATAACTACAAACATGGCTCACGCTAAGCCCCTTCCAGGATAAACATTAAAAATAGATTTTTTAGAACGCAAAGAAAACTTCCCTTCCTAAGCACAACTACTGCAAGTTGTTCCTCGGTTACTAATGATTCAGCATGGACGGCTCTAATATTTAAATTACCGTTATTAATAGATTCCATCGTCGCCGACGTATTCATTGGATCAAATTTTACAAACTTGGTAAATTAAGTTATCACTGCCGAAACTTCTGAAACTAAAGGACCTGATCCGAATCGTCTCTATTTTTTCTGAATATTAACATCAAGGTTTGCCATATCATCAACATGAGCCATTATTGAAAACTAATCAGTTTAGACTTTCCACTGCTGATTGATTGGTTTGGTTGAAAGTAGCTGCCAGTTAGGAAACGCCAACGCACACAGCCCAGAAAAGGTCCATTGTGATGCCAATAAGAACGGATCATGTGAGATCTCCCTACTAGTTGAACCATTTTGAGCTCTATATAAAGTGTAAGAGGCTTCTGATGTCTGTGTTTGTCAGATCATCTAAGTCTTTGTAATGGAGGGCTCCTATGTGAAGCTTCCTTCTAATGGAGAGAGCTGGGCAGGGACAAAGAATAGTTTCCTCCTCCTCTTCATCTATACAGCTTCTGCAAAAATCGTTCGCGTACTGATTATAGCCAGTAGTTCCCAATAGAGGCACATTTCACATGTTAAATAAAACAAAATGCTGGCTTCAACTCTTGATTTTCTCCCCTGCTGCTGGCTGGCAGCTGGCTAGCAATTCACGAACAGGTGGCGCAGAAAGCAACAAGTGGCTTAGTAAGTAGGTGGCACTGCGAAATTTTACTGACACCTGCACAATGGGGAACAACGCATAAAGTGCATGGACACACTGTCATGGGCATGACTTTCATTCCCATGAACGACTTGGAAAACAAACGAATTGTTATATGGCGGGGGATAGGTTCTAACTAGTTTATTGGGCGACATTCGAAATACAAATTGAAAACATTACAGAATTGAAATTTAATGTTGGTTAAAAGTGCAAAACTGTTTTGATTCCTCAAATAACACTCATTCTAACGTCATTTAAATAAGCTTCATCGAGCTGCTCATTTATGTCATAAAAAACTCAACTGCACTGCCATTTTTTCATTTAAAGCAAAAGTTTTATTACATTCCAATTTCTTTTTAATCTTCAATAACAATTGGGGGGGGGCAGCTTTTCTTAAAAGAGACGTACATCAACTTCGATAACACAAACACATCACGTCCCAACAGAAAGGAGACTAAAATTTCATTCATTCTGAAAGTGTATCAAGCGTATTTTATTTTGCTACTTGTTCAGTCTTTGGTTTCCCGTTCCCAACCCCGAAATAATGTTGACTTTTTACCGTCGCACACAAATGGAACTAAAGATTTTCTTTATAAAACTATATAGACTCCCAGAATCAAAAGTGTAACAACAGGTCTTTCTTTAGTGCACTTGTCCCGATTATCTGCAAAGGCAACACTTACCATTTGAAATGTTGTCACCTTGTTGGCGCCTTCGTTGTTGACTTCTTCGTATTGGACGCCTTCGGCAGGCTGGCCATTATCTATTCTTGGTTGGTCATGAAGTACTAGCAATTCGGGCGCGGTTGCTTCGATTGTACATCGGCTCTGTGCATAAGCCATTTTATACTTAATATTTCACTTTGAAATTGAGTAAATTAGAATCCGGATTCGACTTCTGAATTGTAGTACTAATTAAAATAGATGTCATTAATTTTTATTGATTTTATTTCACTGTTTCCAAAACACGCTCTTATTCGCGACGCTTTACAATTGGAATGGCACATTTCAACCGAAAAAGAAAAGAATTCGCGAGATTCACTTGCCTCTTTCTATTATTCTTGACTAGGTGCTGTCACTTTTACCACAATATGGTAGATCTACCACAATTTCTTAATCTAGCACATCTGCGACTTTCTGTCAGTGGACTGGCAAACAGTTAAATATAACTTCATAGCTCAATAAGAAAATTACACTTTAAATGGATTTTTTTGAAGTTATTCGTTGTCGTCAATCGTTTTCTTTACTCAGCTTCTCAATCTAGCAAAACAGACAATTCCCTTTTCGTTCGCTGTCAGTTTCCATTCGCCGCCGCTGGCCGATGACATCATCTGCTGACGTCGCGTTGGTCGGGCGAACAAAAAAGACGAAAATATGAACTGTATAGAGAGCCCACACTGACACACACGACTTCACTTTATGTTTGTTCTATCAAAACTACTTCACATAAAACTTACCAACCAAACCAAACCTTATGCATGTGTATTATAGTATTTTACTGTACTATAGCGGGTACTGTTCAAGAGGAAATAAAACACTTAATTTGAATTAATTAATAGCGTAAAATTGTTAGCTCTCCTATTGCGGGCGCCACCTAAGCTTCGGTCTTCCTCCGCTTGTTTGGCCCCCAGAGATTCACTTAAAAACTCGTTGGGTGCGTTGTTGTCGCCATATTTGCTACATATGATCTGGCCACCTCAGTCGTTGTATTTTTGACCAGAAGCCTGTTTCACATATCCTACAACACACATATTTTGTACAGGCGACCTGACCCGACGGCATCCCAAACAAGGCAGTAAAAGCGGCTATAAAAAATAGACCAGACGATGCAGAAGTGCCTCGAAGAAGGAACGTTTCCCGAAAAGTGGAAAATCCAACATTTGATCCTGCTACCAAAAGGAAAGAAGCCTCCAGGAGAACCATCATCCTATCGCCCAATATGCCTATTGGACACCATAAGAAAGATCCTGGAGAAGATAATCTGCAATAGATTACTCGCAGTAGCAGATGAAAAAGGTGCCCTTTCAGACTACCAATTTAGTTTTCGGAAAATGAGATCCACTGTTGATGCCATAAAAGCAGTAGTTGATATTGCAAAAGGCGCCATCGAAGGGGAAAGATGGCTCTATGGGACAAAGGAGTACTGTGCAGTAGTAACTTTGGACGTTAAAAATGCTTTTAACTCAGCGAAGTTCATTAGAAGATCCCTCGCTAGAATCGATACACCGTACTACTTGCTACGTATAGTGACGAGCTACTTCAACAACAGAAAGCTGAGATATAATACAGATGTAGGTGAAAAATACTACAACGTCACTGCCGGAGTTCCACAGGAATCGGACTTAGGGCCGTTATTGTGGAACATCATGTACGACGGAGTCTTACGATTGGCGCTGCCTGAGGGAGTGACGATAATTGGATTCGCCGATGACATTGCCGTTGTGACAGTAGGCATTCTCGTCGACATTCTTGCAGACGAAATGTTAAGGATATATAACAAAAGAGTCTTAAACCAATACGATGCCAGTGAAATCGAGAGGATTAAAACTGAAGAAAAGGCTGCGTCAATAGCTATGTGGCAAGCTCGCTGGGAATAGCACAACGAAAGGCAGATGGACATACAAACTTATACCGTCAATCCAGGAATGGATCGAACGTAACCATGGAGACTGTAACTACAACCTTACACAGTTCCTGTCAGGCCACGGTGGCTATCGGAAGTATCTGCACCGTTTTGGGCACGACATCTCACCATCTTGCCCCGAATGCGTAAATGAAGATGAAGACACGGAGCATGCAGTATTTTATTGCCCACGCTTCATGGCATGGAGAAATACTTTGCCTAGCCCGTCACTAATCATCGACCACATGTTGCAGTCTGAAGAGAATTGGGCGGAATTATTATAACCATCGTACAAAACGAGCTGCGGAGAATAGAAAGGCTAAGAAAAGCCACAGGAGAAGCCTCAGAGGCCACAGAAACACCAGAAGCAGGTGACACAAGACGAATAGCTTGAATGCTAACCAACCCCGCGAAGTAATACCTAACGGCAGTCCCGCGGGGAGAGTGGTTGAAGTGTGTGGGGTGTGGATTAGTACGTTTAGGCGCACTCCCGGCATCGATTATTCGGGTTTGCGAATCGTGCATGTTGGTAGCACGGGCTAAAAAAAAAAACATATTTTGTACGATTTGGAAAGTTCTGATGTATGGTTTCTGTTTCACAGAATTGGTGTATGATCTGCTGTCATACTGTCATCTTTGACTATGGAGAATTGACTTTAAGTATTTCAATGTTGCATGATAGCTCGGATCTAAATAGTCTGTCAAGGCGACCTTGAAGTCGTTTTCTCTAAGATTTGCGGGATGGCGATGGTTAGTTAAACTTCCTGACCTAAAACCGTACTGATATGGACCGATCAGGTTACTAGATTTTAGGCTTTCATACAGTATAGCCTACAGCATCTTATAAGCGCTTGTTTCTCCAATGTTGAACATTAAGATTATGTCCAAAAACCGATTGAAATTGGAAGACAATTTATTCGGTTGCGTTTCCAAAATAACTCGACATTTCCACAAATTACTCAATCAAAAACAGGCACAGCTTTGACTGACACTCTTTTCAGAATCTTTACGAGTGTACAAGGAATAGTTTTTCAAAACTGAATTGTTGCTTCAGAGATTAGAATATGACAGATTAAAAGTTAGGTTTGGTTTATGCGAATAAATATTGAATATGCCTTTCAAATAAAATAAAAAATTGTTGATTTTTATTTCTTCAAAAATATAAATTGGAAACGGGTACATAACAACTAACGAACATAATAGCGTATGGCGTATACGTACTATTTACAGAAGCCTTTTGAAAACTGAATACGTAGAAACTGCTACATGTGCTCTTCGAAAACGATGTAGAAGGAACCTTAAACCGAATGTATGTATGTATGCCCAGCCCATCTCAAGTAAATAAATTTAGTCAATATTGAACTACTTCATAAAATAATTTTAATTTATCAATTTTTCGACAGAGATTTTAAAGTAATAATACTTTCGGTCTTAAAATGTATACTTATCTAACCTAAAGTACTTAATAATTATTACAACAAAAAGATAGCATGTTCCAGAGAAGTGTATAAATAATTCTTTCCATTGCAATTAAGAGTAAAATGTCAGCACTGGTGTCTGATTGCCACGCGCCAATATAATGGGACAGTTTATATCACTCGTCAGCATTTCCAGCCAAGACATATAGAGTGGCGGTGAGATGGCTTCCTGTAAAATACAAAGTCAGTATTTTCAGCATAATTCATACAATCTGAAACTTACCCTCCTTGGCATTGGCAAGGACATCACAACCAACGCCGCTTCGGAAGAATGATCCACGAGCAGTTCATGGATACGCAATTGGCGATAGGTTTTCTCTTCTAAACTAAGAATTTCCTCCTCAGTAACAGACCCAGACTGTTGGTTAGGGATTCCCACAAAACCATCCAATAGGTTTCTATGTCGTTCAATGGTGTCCAATCGTGGCCTGTCGAATACCCCCTTCAACATAACCAATGACGAGTAGTTGATGCGAAGCTTCTTCAGAAGATTAGACATACTGGAAAAGAAAGACAGGTAAATAAATTGTGGAACATATTTTGTCAAAAGGTGTAAAGTACCTCTTTTCCTCTTCTTCCAAGTTCAAGCGACGATTGGTCATAGCAAACACTCGCAGTTTGCAATGTGCCCAATTTGAGCGCATTGAAATTATGTAAGGCAGCAACATTGTAAGACCTCCATCATCATACATCCACCAAATGTCAATGGTGCCCTTGGGTTGTTTTCTAGAGAACACTGTCACAGCATCCAACAGATCCTTTGGCACCTCAGAGCCACCTTTCGTTGAGTAGATAATATTGTCATTCGAGCTCGATTGGTATTTATTTGCCGTGTTGCTCATGTTTGGCATGGGTGGAGGCTGTGGAACAGTCAAAGTACTTGTCGAGCTTTCCATGCCGGCCAAATTCAAATTCGAATCCACATGCAAGATGTCCGAAGTCGCTTGCATGTGCGGTATTGTCAAATTGGCGGCACCCTGCGAGCCATCAACCTTCGTGTGACCATTGAGCACTACAGCTGGCGGTGTTCGAATTTCATGATTCAATTCGGAAAAGTCAAGACCGTGCGGTACATGCAGGATAGCTACACCCATTCGCAGAGAGAAGCAGTTACTAAAATAAGAAAAAAGTCAGTTAAATCCTGCCTATAGTGGAGTTGTGCTTGTACTTACTGCAAAATTTCGAAATACGATGCAACCTCCTCTCGGCGACACATTCTCCAGTCGTTCTTGTAGCCCATCAGCACTATATTCGGCGTGAGTTTGCCAAACCCACTGGCCTTGATGAGCGCCGATGTACCTTCTTCCATTGTGAAACCATCCATCACATTGTAGAAGGCTTTAATCTTTCGGGCATCCAGGTACTTTTGGCCCTCTTTGATTTGATTCTTTCGGTTCTTGTAACCAATTTTCATCTGCATCAAAGATTTTCATTACTAAAAGTGAACTTTTTGTCAGACTTCTCTAACTTACCGGAATAACCTTTCCGACCATCATGAGGGAATTGTTTTTGGTAATCAAATTGCCAAGATCGATGAGTGGTGGACGAACCTTTGGATCACCGGAAAGAACCAACACTTGTGGATGGTAGTTCTTGACGTGGTCAGAAATTGTGCTTAATTTTTGGGTGGCAGTCAGAGCTGCTTTGTACGTTTGAGCCTGAGTTGAATCGCCCCAATTGACATCTACAATATTGAAAGTTAAACGCGATTTCAATGGTGATCAGAATTCCTCCGCTTACCTGGCTTCCTGTAGACCACAACTAGATATAGAGCAAAAATGATGATAAACGTTATCAAGGATGATTTCCACTCGATAAGGAACATGATGGCCACACATGTGAAGAAGCCAAATAAACTGAGCCAGGCGTTGTAATACTGTAAGTAGAAAATTGTTTTGTTAGACATGAGTTGGGTAAGAGCAGAAAAATTTCAATGGAAACATAGTCTGTCGCTGGACCACTTTCTACCACTCACAAAGTGTAGAGCTTCACGGAACCACGCTTTCCGCTTTCTGTCACTCATGGAACCATTCTACGCTGTAGAGTATAATATGGTTCCAGTAATAAAAACATATGTCTCGGACATTTTTGAAATTAATGTTTGACCAACATATCCTAGAATATTGTAAATTAATAGCATTTCTTACCTTAAATGTAGGCCTCCAGCCGAGCGGCTTAACAAAGCCTGCATGGAATGTGCAGAAGTTAATCAATGCATACGAAGCCAAGTAAAAATTCGAAATCATTGGAGCAATCACGTTCAATTCACCGATCAACAGGAATCCAGACGAAATTAGGAATGTCAGCACGTAGCCACGATAAGGTTCACCATGCTTGCCGTAGGGTTTCGAAAAGAAAATCAAACCAGGATATATCTGATCAGTACCAAGAGCTTGAACCAAACGCGGCACCGACAACAAATTTGTCAATGCCGTACTTAATGTTGCCGCAAAGCATCCGGCGTAGATCAATGGTCCCCAAACGGACATAAGTTGCATTATTGAGTAAGAATTCGCCAGACCATATTCACAAGTCTAAAATATAAATTTTTTCAGTTATCATAAATATAAAAAAATATAAACGAATCCTTCATACATTATTGAGTGCACATGGTACATTGACACCGACAAGGGTTCCATTGACCAGATCTGCAACATCACCGGACGCATCACGTACTGCTGCGCTTCCAGCAAATACCACAAAGAGTGCATACGATATCATTGAAATGAGCAAGGCCAACATGGTTCCCTTTGGAATAGATTTGCCAGCGTCTTTTAGATCTCCAGAGATGTTAGCTCCGGCCTGGATACCTGTCACACTCGGGAAGAAGATGGCGAAAACACTGAAGAAATCCTGATTCACACCTTCAGAGAATCTATAACTAGGTCCTAAGTTGTTGTTGATATTATCCACTAGAAGGAGCAAAATGATTTCCATATCCCCATTCTAATAAGTGACTGTAAAAACATACATGAGAATCCCACGAATCCTTTAGCAATCTTCTGCTCATCGCCTTGAGGACCAATACCAGCTCCAATTAAAAAGTTAAAAATCGCCAAGACAATGGTAACAATTAGGAAATTCTGCGCCTTCGATTCCCATTCCATTCCGATACAGCAGATCAGAATAAGGACTAGAATTGTGACGACACCGACTATGCGAACATCGTTGATTCCTCCATCAATAATTTTCAAGCCTTGGCTACCTACAAATTGAAGAGGATCAAAAATTGTACAAAATTCCAGTCCCTATATAATATTTACGCAATAATTCATTTAACGAATCGCAGAAACCGATTGTATTCATGGACGCTGCTACGGCATTCGCAAATGCAAAAACCACGCCAACAGACGCTCCAAATTCGGGCCCCAGCGACCGAGAAATGATAAAGTATACACCACCGCCTTTCACCTCACCATTTGTACTAATGGCGGACAAGGATAATGTTGTTATGACACAGACAACAGATGACACAGCAATGATGATCAGCGATTGTACGATACCAGACTGTGCTACAACCCAACTGAGACGCAGGAAGAGCATAACACCCCAAATGTTCAGGAGACATGGTATAACCACTCCGACAATCCATCCCAGCTTAATTTGATGTTGGCTAGTGGCTTTACCGTCTTCGGCAACATGGGGGTCCTGTAAAATAAAAAAATTAAATAAAAACCTTTATACATTAAAAAGTTGAGCGCAAAATTTAAATTTTACAAATAAATTTCATATGTGAAAAAACGTTAATCCAAATCTAACATGAATTAGCTTTCAGTGATCATTGCGTAACTAAATGTCCCCAGTAAACCTGTTACCTTTCTAAAGGGAGGCCTATAAGCTAACTTAAGTTAATGTCTGATTACATTCAAACGATATTATATATTAACTTAAGTGGAACTCCCAGAAAGGGACATTGTACGACCGCTTGGCATTAAGTCTAATCTTATCTGTATAATGTCAAAAAGTCATAAATGCTTTTTCATTTAGACCATGGAATTTACAATTCTTGACAGGTAATACAAGAAGTCAGAGATATCTTCTATTATCGAGTCAATTATGCTTTAAGTGGCCGTACAGTCTGAGGTCTTATTCTTTAGTTCGGTCTTTGGCTAATTGCCTCCATTTTCGCACCCAAAGTTAGTTAGACGTACACTTGGTTACAGTCGCGTTACACCTTACACTACTGATGCGCAGATGGTCTATTACACGAGATATCGTTGCTACAAGTATCCCCCTCTAAAGATCGTCAACACAACCGGGTCCAATAATCACTATAAGGGTTTTTGCGAGCAAGGATATCTTCATCTGCATTTTCCAATTTCCATATGCTTTTGCACAATAAGGCAGGAGTGGGATTATGAGGGTCTTAAAAAATTCCTAGTAAGTGTTTCTTGATAAAAGTCTTAATTGCCTTCTTAAGGACAAAAGGAACTCTTTGCTTAATTTCTGATGTGACATTGACGCCTCGCATCAATTGTTTGGACTGATGGTTAAACGCCTGTCCCGCAACGCAATTTTAATACGAGCAAACTGACGTTGCCCAGATGGTAATTCAGAACCGTCCGGAAGCAATCCGGATTGGCACTCAACGGACAGTTCTTCTACTGAAAAGAAGAGAAATTTGCTTCTGAATTTGAATTCAGAATCGCGAAGAGTTCTTCCGGACGGTTCTGGACGACCAACCGAAACCTTAGATAGTTTGACGTATATTATGGAGTCGTACGTTCAGTTATCAATTGGTATCACCCATGCAGATATGGCGAACATAATATTATGGAGAAGCGTCATGTCAGTAGGCAATATGAGCGTTCGACGACGTTACGCGCCTTTCTCTATCACTCAATCGCGCAGCATAACGATGGCATAAAAGTAAACACATCATATTTGTCAACTTCGAATTGACAATTGACATTAAGTGTTGCTATTCGGCCGTTCTTCGGGAATCGAATATGTAACGAAATGTCAAAGTTTATATTGCGTCAAGTTGGGGTATGTGTCGCTCGCGGCAAAGACTTTAATCATTTTCGAGTGCCTTGAACCTGCACCAGCCACATTAGCCCACCACAATGGAATAGTTTTCATAATTTTTTACACATTTATTACAATTTATTACAGTTAGCCCCAATTTTATTACACTTGCCGATCCCGCGTTATAGCATGGTGGTGTAGGTTTTATTTGAACCTACACCACCACTCTATAACTTTTGATGCAATTGAGATATCTAGTTGAAACCTGAACCAGAATTTTTTACAAATTTATTACAGGTGCACCAATAAAATTTACATCCAAAAAAATAGCAAATTGTAACTAATATTACAGTTATTCACTTTTGTGAAACATAGGACATATATCAAATTTCCCTGTAACATAGAACAATTTATTACACCACACCGCCTCATGTAATATAGTTCATTACAGCCAAAATGCCTTCAGGAGGTTCCAATAGAGGACCCTTCACAACATGAATGTGCACTTTTGACCCTTTATCGAAATACGACCGCTAGAAAATGGCCTTGAAAAATCAAAAAAATCTACTTTTCCTGTAACATAGAATAATTTATTACACCAAAAGCGCCTCTTGTAATAGAATTCATTATAGCATAGATGTCTTCAGAAGGTTCCAATAGACCAGCCTTCACTATATGAATGTGCACTTTTGGCCCATTATCGAATTACAAGCGTTAGAAAATGGCCTTGAAAAATAAAAAAAGTTGAATTTTCCTGTAACATAGAATAATTTATTACACCAAAAGCGCCTCTTGTAATAAAATTCATTATAGCATAGATGTCTTCAGAAGGTTCCAATAGACCAGCCTTCACTATATGAATGTGCACTTTTGGCCCATTATCGAATTAGAAGCGTTAGAAAATGGCCTTGAAAAATAAAAAAAGTTGAATTTTCCTGTAACATAGAATAATTTATTACAGCAAAAGCGCCTCTTGTAATAAAATGCATTATAGCATAGATGTCTTCAGAAGGTTCCAATAGACCAGCCTTCACTATATTAATGTGCACTTTTGGCCCATTATCGAATTAGAAGCGTTAGAAAATGGCCTTGAAAAATAAAAAAAGTTGAATTTTCCTGTAACATTGAATAATTTATTACACCAAAAGCGCCTCTTGTAATAAAAGTCATTATAGCATAGATGTCTTCAGAACGTTCCAATAGACCAGCCTTCACTATATGAATGTGCACTTTTGGCCCATTATCGAATTAGAAGCGTTAGAAAATGGCCTTGAAAAATAAAAAAAGTTGAATTTTCCTGTAACATAGAATAATTTATTACAGCAAAAGCGCCTCTTGTAATAAAATTCATTATAGCATAGATGGCTTCAGAAGGTTCCAATAGACCAGCCTTCACTATATTAATGTGCACTTTTGGCCCATTATCGAATTAGAAGCGTTAGAAAATGGCCTTGAAAAATAAAAAAAGTTGAATTTTCCTGTAACATTGAATAATTTATTACACCAAAAGCGCCTCTTGTAATAAAAGTCATTATAGCATAGATGTCTTCAGAACGTTCCAATAGACCAGCCTTCACTATATGAATGTGCACTTTTGGCCCATTATCGAATTAGAAGCGTTAGAAAATGGCCTTGAAAAATAAAAAAAGTTGAATTTTCCTGTAACATAGAATAATTTATTACAGCAAAAGCGCCTCTTGTAATAAAATTCATTATAGCATAGATGGCTTCAGAAGGTTCCAATAGACCAGCCTTCACTATATTAATGTGCACTTTTGGCCCATTATCGAATTAGAAGCGTTAGAAAATGGCCTTGAAAAATAAAAAAAGTTGAATTTTCCTGTAACATTGAATAATTTATTACACCAAAAGCGCCTCTTGTAATAAAAGTCATTATAGCATAGATGTCTTCAGAACGTTCCAATAGACCAGCCTTCACTATATGAATGTGCACTTTTGGCCCATTATCGAATTAGAAGCGTTAGAAAATGGCCTTGAAAAATAAAAAAAGTTGAATTTTCCTGTAACATAGAATAATTTATTACAGCAAAAGCGCCTCTTGTAATAAAATTCATTATAGCATAGATGGCTTCAGAAGGTTCCAATAGACCAGCCTTCACTATATTAATGTGCACTTTTGGCTCTTTACCGAAATATGAGTGTTAGAAAATTGAGCGGGGAAGCGAGGAGTAACAACGATTCTCGCTTGTTTGGGATTGACCCTGACAATTTCTGTTGGGAAATTATGTCGAATTTCAGTCTCTGAATTATTGTTTGAGGGAATTACATTGTTTGATGAATTAGTGGTGTAGTTCGAAATAGCTATCATTCCTACCAAAGTTACTGTGTCTACGAGTTGTTGTTAATGTAATTCTCTCAAACAATAATTCAGAGACTGAAATTCGACATAATTTCCCAACAGAAATTGTCAGGGTCAATCCCAAACAAGCGAGAATCGTTGTTACTCCTCGCTTCCCCGCTCAATTTTCTAACACTCATATTTCGGTAAAGAGCCAAAAGTGCACATTGATATAGTGAAGGCTGGTCTATTGGAACCTCCTGAAGACATCTATGCTATAATGAATTTTATTACAAGAGGCGCAATTTAACTTTTTTGATTGATTTTCAAGGCCATTTTCTAACGCTTCTAATTCGATAATGGGCCAAAAGTGCACATTAATATAGTGAAGGCTGGTCTATTGGAACCTTCTGAAGACATCTATGCTATAATGAATTTTATTACAAGAGGCGCTTTTGGTGTAATAAATTATTCAATGTTACAGGAAAATTCAACTTTTTTTATTTTTCAAGGCCATTTTTTAACGCTTCTAATTCGATAATGGGCCAAAAGTGCACATTAATATAGTGAAGGCTGGTCTATTGGAACCTTCTGAAGACATCTATGCTATAATGAATTTTATTACAAGAGGCGCTTTTGGTGTAATAAATTATTCTATGTTACAGGAAAATTCAACTTTTTTTATTTTTCAAGGCCATTTTCTAACGCTTCTAATTCGATAATGGGCCAAAAGTGCACATTAATATAGTGAAGGCTGGTCTATTGGAACCTTCTGAAGACATCTATGCTATAATGAATTTTATTACAAGAGGCGCTTTTGGTGTAATAAATTATTCTATGTTACAGGAAAATTAGATTTTTTTATTTTTCAAGGCCATTTTCTAACGCTTCTATTTCGATAAAGGGGCAAAAGTGCACATCCATGTTGTGATGGATACTTTATTGCGACCTTCTGAAGGCATATTGACTATAATAAGTCATATTGCCTTAGGCGGTGTGGTGTAATAAATTATTCTATGTTATAGGAAAATTTGATATTTGGCCTATGTTTCACAAAAAGTGAATAACTGTAATATTAGTTACAATTTGCTGTTTTTTTGGATGTACATTTTATTGGTGCACCTGTAATAAATTTGTAAAAAATTCTGGTTCAGGTTTCAACCAGATATCTCCATTGCATCAAAAGTTATAGAGTGGTGGTGTAGGTTCAAATAAAACCTACACCACCACGCTATAACTCAGGATTGGCAAGTGTAATAAAATTGGGGCTAACTGTAATAAATTGTAATAAATGTGTAAAAAATTATGAAAACTATTCCATTGTGGTGGGCTAATGTGGCTGGTGCAGGTTCAAGGCACTTCATTTTCGGACATTAGGCTGTACGTTTAGGACCAAACTTTTAATGAAAATATAGGTCTGTTCCTTTACTTTTAAATCTTACGAATTTTTACTAATTCTTAGGAATTTTTACGCATTTTTACTTTATGTCGTTCCCTAACTTGAAAAATTCGTAAAAGAGAGCGGCATCGAGACAGCAAGATATTACCCCTCTTACTAGTTTTTACTCAACAAATTTCTTTGAGTAAGAATTGAAACAACTGTCATCGCCTGAAAATTGACAGATGATTTGAAATTTGATATAAAATGCGTGCAACGACTATTTGCATTTGTCCTTTGATTTCCTGCGATATGAGAAACAAATTGGTGTAAAAATGGTATCAGAAGGTGGGAAAATTATGTAGCTTTTATCTCTTCTCGAACGATTTTAGTTCAATCACTTCAAACTCTTCCACATACTTGTATTCATACTCACATGCAATTTATGGGAAAACAAAATGCATCTGTCATTTTTCATGATTACTACAAAAGCGTCAAGTTTTTCTCTTTGAGAGAAAATTTATCCCCACCATAGCCATTTTGACAGTCTTTTCCATTTTTACTACAAAAGTAAAGGAACAGACCTTATGATTATACGTTACGTTGATTACGTAGCCGTGTCTCGAACTTCGGTAAATGTCAGTGAGTACAAAATCAAAGGCCGAATAGACACTTCGTTGACATTGGTTTTGTTTTGTTGAATGCTGTGTAAAGAGCCACTTGTTCCGAATCAGCCTAAAGGCCTGCAAGCATTTTTGATTGACTGTCACATTTGACACTACTTAATGTTTGCTTAAGTGCTTGGCCACACATGCCTTCCCATGAAAGTCGCGTCGGGCGAAACGGATCGATTTTAGGTTAGTTGAGAAAAGAATGGTACATTACAACGAAAATCCCTTCTCTTTTCTACTTCACTTAAAATCGGCCTGTCTCGCCCGACACGACTTTTATAGGAAGGCATGTTTGGCCTAGACCTAACTTTATAACACCATTTCTGCCATTTAAATAAATTCTTTTATGAAGTAGCAGTTGAACTTTAGGCCAACTCTTATTTCGGACATTTATCCACCATAATTTTCAGAGTGTGTGCGGGACTATTGCTTCGCTTTAAACTATTGTTTATAATTTTCAGACATCATTCTGTAATGAAACGAATAAAAAGAAGAGAAAACAGATATGTTCCTACCCAGAGCAGTATATCAGCCATTTCTGATGGAGAAATGCCAACATAAACGTCTGCAATTTGCTCAATCATGCCACAGGCCAATATAGATAGCACATCTAGCAATTTTTGCACGTGAACTGAAATATAGATAGAAATAATGGAATACCGAAGGACAAGAAATGAACGAAGCATTACGGACATACCGACGCAGAACGTCCACAATACAGTTGCAGACCTTGACGTGCAGCCATTAAAACGCTTCCTTTTGGAGCCGGAAGTATTGACGGGAGTTGACGTCGTCGAATTTATTGACATATCTTCTTCCGACGATGAGGATGAAAATGACATCCTAATTTCTTCAATTTCAAGTAAAAAATCTTTCACTAAATACGTGACGAGTCAGTGAGTAAAATAGAATAGACGCACACAATCAAATAAAAAATATAAATACCTTAAATGCAACAATTTGCACTTGAAGTGCGGAGTTAAAAATTTGTTGAAAGTCAGGCTCAGAAAATGTATTTTTAAGACGTTCTAACCGAGTAAGAAATTAAAACAAATTTAAGCCACCATCGTATAAATTAAACCACTTTATGAATTATGCCCCCGGCCGTTGGTAGTTTCCTAACCGTCTTCAATAATTTACCGACTGATAGTCGTATCGTACTGAACAACTGTCCAAAATAATTATCTAGCTGTTCAAAGTTTAATTATTTAGTTCCATTAATTTATTTAATCTTAATCGAAGGAAATGGAGAACATCCTGATTAGAAAAGACAAATTAGCGAAACCGATTCTAAAGAAAAAACAAATTTTCCCACGCGCCGCCCGTATCTAATGGCCCGTTTGAATAAAAAAAATATCTTGGCGAAATTTGAATGATATTTTTAAGATTAGGTACTTGGAGATTTCTTAAGGTATCAGGAGTGGATTTTAGGGTAAGTGCCGCCTTTCTATTTCTAGTAGAAAAGGTCAGAAATTAGAAATCATCAGAAAATCTAAATTGTTTGTGTAGACTTAAAAACTATTCGACCCATTGACTATTATATGTATATGGTATGGTATGGACTGCTTGAAAAATGTTGCCCAGAAAACAACGTCAACATATAAACTAGCGCTCTTAGTTCGGAGCAAAAAAATAAGTGCAACAAAATGACAACCATCTTTGATTTCTCGATAGAATGCTAGAGACACCTATTGCGCGTGAGTGAATTTCCCATCTAATGCGGTTGAAATTCAAAATGTTGCGTCATTCTTAACAATAGATGCACATCAGTGCGAGTTTCCAATTTATTCCGCTCCGAACCTAAGACTTGACCGATTTCGATGCCAATTTCACAGTATTTACAGAGTAGTTTGATTAAAATTTGATAGGTGCCGAGTGTACATATACCTTTTAGCACCAGTAGTGTTGGGCAATTTTCCCTGTACGACTGCACTAATCTAGAGAATCACTAAACGGATTTGGTTACGGTTTTCACTCTTATGATATGATGGGCTCTTCGTTCTTGGTTTAACCAATATTGACCTTTTGAAAACTATTTGAAAGGACCCAAACCATTCGAGAATGAAGCAACGAAATCTAGCTTTCTCTTACTCGAGAAGGTAATGTGTATAAGCATGTCACAGACTTCTGTAATGACAAAACATACTCCCGCAGTGAGCTTTTTAACATCAAGGTAAGACAAATTTCAAGAATATAAGTTTAGAATAGAATTTTTAATTGATTTGCCATTCTCAAAACTGAAGTGCACTGGAATGAAAAACGTTTTTCTTAAAAACGATACTCAGAACAGTATAAGAACAGATATTGGCATATACATAATTGCTAACATCCTCTGACATTACAATTTCGTCTTGGAGGCAAGGCCACAGCTCAAATTCTGAAAACAACGTCATTGAAATATTAATTTCATAACTGGATGGTTTCTCCGGGAGTATGGCATGTGCCTATTGCAACCGAATGTCAAACAAGCCATGTTCACGTGCTTTTGGAAGCGGGAGACTTTTCTATGTTCTTAAGTTTCGAAGATGATGCCGCCAGCCCATAAACCCTATGTGTACCAAACGGTGCATTATTATAACTTATAACCATCTATTGAAATGAATAGCTTCGCAGAGATTTACAAAGGTGTAACCAACAAAAGTTTTTGTAAGTTTTCGATAACTTCCAGGGAAATGTTATACCTAAATGAAAATGACATTTGACATTTTGACTGACTGAAATTAAAAAAATAATAAACAACACAAAACAAATGAAAAAAATGTCTCAACAAACTTTTTTTTTTAATTTGCATTAAAGTATTTATCTGCGATTCGTTAAAATACTTCTAATGTCAATTTTTCGTTTTCGTTCTTCGATGTAGGCTTTTTTTGGCAAACCTTGATATAAGAACGCTGAAACGCAGCTTATAAAAGCCATAGGCACATAAGTGAGCATCATCTTTGGTCAAAATTTTCCGGTAAAAAAGTGGATCGACTTCCATTCCAACTGTTCGCTTTATCTCTATCACTGAACTGACGACGATTTTGGTCGGTTAACGGCATTTAACCAAGGAAATTCTGGAATTTTGTTTGTTCAAACCTTGACATAGCAGTCAAAAACAAAACAAATTTCTTTCAAAAATAAAAATTAATTGAATTAATAATAAACGCAAAATAGTGTGTGGCTTCCTATCTGCTATGTCGACGCATTTTCAACAACTGGCAGATGAATACAATGCAAGACAGTGTGGAAAAAATTGCATGCATTACTGAGGCTGTGACAATTTTAACCATAGATTAAATCTAACAACTGAATTGACAAATAAACTGGAAAACTAGAACGATTTGTCGCAAATCTATGGTTTGGTGACCAAAGTTAAAAATAAGTGAACAAACGCTTTTTGGTTACCACAGATATATAATCATGAGTTAAACTAAATCTCTTGTAACCTAACCACAGATTTAAGCAGCTCTGACTGAACTGGCCTCCACGATCCTGTGATTCACGATTGCGCTTCATTCGAACTAGCTATGGCGCGCATGCCCAAAATCATTTTTAAACAGTAATGGCATAAAATGATCTATTAAATAAAGCTAATATCATAGACATTAAGTTCAAGTGTTTTATTTCATATTGAATTATATATTATGTACCTCTAAAAAACACCCTTTATGTATTATGTCTATTTGAAATTAGGATCTTGTATTAGTAGAACCGCTTATCTCATGTATGCTGTCAAGTAGGTTAAGTGAATTTTTGAGCCGAGTTCCGTATTACATACTATATGGGAGCAATATTTGAGGTCCGGTTTAATATGGGTTTTATAAAGAAAGAGCAGTTGTTTTGGGCTGAAGTTCGTCTTTGCTCTAAATAGGTAACTTCACTTTTTGGACATGTTATTCCCGAATTGACAGTGATTCTAAGAAGGCGCATGGATTCCTTGGGATTCATGACTTGATCGTAGATTACATCACTCTCAGACTCATCCCTTTTCGGATATAATACATCATCCAAAATTTAATTTTGCTTTTGTATGCCCCTACTTAAAAAAAAAACACATTTATTTTTCTCTCCCTATTTGTCGCGCACTCCAGAATTTCTACCTGGGTTTCTAGAACATTTTCACTGCTTTTGGCGAAGGTTACGTAATTTCTTTTAAGGTAACAAGGAACACTAGCAGTAGAACCCCTCTAATCTTGAAGCTTCATCAGTTTCTGCAATAGATTCGCAGAACTTTTCCATGAATTATTTCTAAAGAATGCATTTCTAAAAATTGCATTATTTTATTACACATTCTGATAAAAAGTAAATTATTTGAATTAAAAAAGAAACGTGATTGAAAGTCGAAAATGAAAGAAAAACGTAATCCCAAACAAATCAATCCATTTCTGATTGGACACTTGAGATTAAAATAATGACATATTCTAAAGTGTCCCATCCATTATAATATTCATGTATTTGACATGTTTGTCAAATTTTGAAATGTCGCTACCAAGTTGATTGTATTGTAAGATAACTCACGTTTGTTAATTGTGCTTGATAAAATCCAGTTTAACTTGTCCATCATTAAACCAGGAAGTATCGAAACTTACCAAATTGAAGAAAACTAAAAATTACGTCTAATCATTGATTATAGCGTATAAACGGAATATAAATATTTCAAACCTAAACTTTAGAAAAATGGAAATGGACCAATATTAACTGTCATACTACAATGACCAATGAAAGATAAATGATAAATGACACAATGTACACACAACTCAATCTGATGGAAAATGCATACGTAATGAGCCAATAATTCTTTTCCATAGATAGTACCTATTCCCGCAAGATTTATTATCTATTTCAAGTAAGCGTAATTAAATTGGAATCAGATTATAATTTAAACGTCCTCCTAGGTCGCACTGTGAATCATGAATGACCACACAGTCTGGCTGAAACAATCGCAGTTTCTCTATAACATGCCTGGCTGGCTATGAAGTTTCAATTAAAAAAAGCTTTGATCGAAATAACTCGGTTTGGTTTTAACTAGATATAAGCAACTAAAGCAGTGTTATCCACGATAACATGCTTAGAAGCGAAGCAATGGAAATAACAAACAAATGAAAATAAATTTCAATTTTTGATTCAAAAGAATAAAATGACTCAAAGTAGATTTGCTTAAAAACGCGTTGTTAAGCTGTTTGTTAACACAAGATAACAAAAAGCCAGAAAGAACTAACTTGTTCAAAGAATTAAATTCAGATAATTTGTCAAAATCGATTGTCAAAACATATCAAGTTAAAATCGAGGCAGTTAACATTTTACAGAATTTAACTAGTTTATAAAAATTTGGCAAGATTAACAATTGAGTTGTCAATCACTGTCACGTTTTAGATTATACACTACTTTCATATAGAAGTGTATCGATTATCGAATGACAGTTTTATGAAAGCCGTTTAGATTATGCGATAGGTAATAAATTTAATGACGTATAGTATACAGATATAATAAACTTGTCATTCTTGTCAAATTTTTGGCAACCTAAATATGTTGTGCGAAATTTACAGTTCCACCAAGTGGAATTTTCCATAAATTCGTGAATTTTGAAAGTAGGTTCCTTTTGTTTATATCGACAGGAGTAAAGATATGATTGAATTCAGGATATAAAGAGGAGCCTAGTTGAGGTTCGAAGAGTAACCGAAGCTGTCAACTCATTTTCTCCTTCATTCATTCATAATTCATTCATTCATTTTCGATGGCCTGCTTATCAATTAAGTGGGTCAGGGGTGTAGGTTGCTCAAATGGACCCTCCATAGCTCTCGAGGGTCAATCCGCCATCGACTCTAAATCATCAAGGGCAATACCCATAGAGGTAGAGGAGAGATTATGAACTTGATCTAACCATCTCATCCTGGGTCTACCTAGAGGACAATGATAGCACGTCATGGGATCCTGGTCGAGGACATGCCTTTAACATGACTAAACCACCGAAACATGGACCGTTCCGTCCGGAGAAATAGCTACTCGACTTTGAGTTCCTTACGTATTCTGGGTCCCATTTTCTCATAAAAATACAATTTAGGGGTTCTCATTCTCACCTCCGATTAACGGATTGTCTTCGGAAAGACGAAAGGTAACCGAAACTGTCAGGTCCCCGTCTATTACCTCTGACAGCCCGTCTTTTGGAAAGGAAACTGGTGCCGAGGAGAGACAGGTGGTCGAAGCAATCTTTTGCTTACACTGAAACTTGATGGGATGTACTGAGCAGTCGTTTATTGGGACGCTGCGTGTTGATGTTCAATGAAACTAGTTAGACTTTGGAACAAATGTGCTGATGCAGTAAACGTCAATTTAAGACAGTTCGCTTAGGTCTTCAAAGATAGTAATTTCCTAAGGTAGCTTTGAGTAAAGTGGCAAGAGTTAGATATATGTAAACGAGGTGAACAATGGTTTCTTCTTCCTCATCGTCCACAGCTTTTTAAGAAATCATTCTACAGTGCTTTCATTCTATGAGTGCCTACCTATTAAACATTGCTCCGTTTGTCCTCATAATGGAGCTGATTTTGTTCCCATATAAATGGGAGAACATTTAGTTCTTTCCTCGTCTAATTTTGGCCAAATTTGTCTGGATTTTGTGCAGGTTGTTAATACTATTCCACCTATTGCTTGAGTCTTTTAAAGCTCCTTTAAAAAGGAAACATTTAATTAATTGTACGATCACAGATGTCAGTTATGTGTAGGCCGCTGCCTTATCTGACCAGTTCATCAGTTTTACCAGTCACAGTGACCTGGAACAGAACACATAGAGAGTGAACATCTATTAGCAAACTCGTTAAGAGATTCCCACCATTGCTTTACCAGCTTTGATGTGGTCCAAGGCTATGATAGCTGCCTCTGACTGAGTATGTTAAAGATGATAGCTTTCCTGTCTATGTTAAGTACAAGGCAAGTCTACAAGGTGCCTCGCGTATAACCTCTGATAACTTCTGTCATTTTCTTGCTGACAACTATACTCACCGTTCATTTGCTTCCGAGAAAATTAACAATCAGTATTATTTGGAATAGGTGATTAATGCGGTTTGTCATAGAAAAACTTTTGACACTTACGCACATTAATAACGCTGCCATTTCCCCAAAACATAATGAAGTAAGGTAACCCCTAAATGACTTGCAATGATGACTCCCGCTAAAACGAAGAACGCAACCAGAACTTGTGGTCATTATAATATAGCTCATCGAATCTACCTCCTAATAAAAAAGTGTTAATTAAAAAAACCACATTTATACAAGGAATTCAAAAATATAATTATTATTGTTATTTTGGTGACGACAACCTTGACTGAGTAGTCCAGTTTAAACTGAAATCCACTTAACACCTCTTACCGAGCGCGCTAGTAATTTTTAATGTCATCATTATAAGGTTTTTGTTAACGTCAGTTAGCTTTCTTAACAGCTTGCTGTTAATTAATTGTCAAATAAGAAACTTGTGAGCTCTAATCAGCCACTTTTATTATTATGGTTTTCCACAATATGTTTTTCTCTTGTTGCGTAAGAGTGTAACATCAAAACACTCAAGTCAGGATTAACTGAACAGAGTTACAGCACGCTTTGTTCTAAGTACTTTTTGTCTAATGACAGTGCAAATGATACTCTCTAATGAGCACTTGTGCTCAGAATAATAAGATTATTACTCTAATGGTGTCACTACACAAATTGAATAATTTTCATTAAAATCAGGAATAGCACTCGCATGACCACAGTTATGACAAGTGATATGAATCAATTGTTCAGGCTGACGTTATAATTTGTATTTGACATATACAAACTTACCCGAGGCTCCTGTGTCTCTTCGCCATGGAGCTCACCAATGGAGGGCCGTTTAAGGTTCCTCTTCGATGTTCTGTAGTTGTCAAGTCGTGGGAGAGTCTCTCTGAAAGTAAAAAAAAAAGGTAATTTTGGGTCATTTAATTTGAAAAAAAAAGATGAACGAGAGAAATGTTAGCCAGCTTTAACTGGTTAAACGTAGTAAACTCGTCAAAACCAACTCGAACCAGTTCATGACCGAAGAGGTAAACAAAAACACACGTATAAACAATGGCAATAGTGTTGTCGTTGTGTTGAGCGTTAAGGGTTTTTTTGCATTTTTTTTTTGTTTTATTTTTTGATGGCAGTTTTTGTATGACTGATGTCATTTAAGTGACAATTAATTGCAAATTTTGTACAGCTGTATGTATAGGCGTAATGATTTATTGTTAAGATAATAAGGAGTTAGTTAATTCATTAGGCCGTCAGAAGTTAGTTTTGGTTGGAAAACGCGAGAATTATACTAATAAGGCTTAGAATGAGTTTGCTTTGACGTATAGTGACATTGCCTAGGAGAGTAATTGATTATGTACGAGCTGATATTGACATTATGATCTCTATGATTAACTATGAGAGTAAATTATACAACGTAAGCCCTGGAAAATTATGTACTTCTATTCGCTTTTTAAACCATTCTCTTTCGACGAAATTTCAGTATTTGTCAACACCATTGAACAAAATCGCGGTTAAAGCGAAACTTCCCAGCAAGCCACTTGGCGAACGCGTCCCCCTATACATAAATGTATCGCGAAAAAATTGTACGAGTGAAATCTTTGACAGCATTACCATAAAAATTGGTAACAAAGTCTTAAGAAAAAACAAATACATAGCTGAGGCCAATATTTCGCATATTCTTCTTCCGTAAACTGTTATATAATCCAGTCCGTAAATTTCCATATTCTGTATGCATTTATTCTGCATAGGTTTTCTCTAGATAATGCCAGTTTATTCCTTCGCGAGGGTTTTGGCTTCCATCGGCGGGCATTCGTCGCCACTTCAACCATTTCACACGATGCATGTTTTGTCTGGGAACAAAATGGCGAACAAAATCTTTTTCCGGGGAATACTCAAAGCGAAGGAAATGTGAATCGCATGGGGAAAAGAGGAGAAGGGATTCCAATATGTATTTCGAAAAAAAATATTTATGATCGGTAGAAATTAAGTTCGAAACTTCTCAATTGCAATTAATTCATTAAGAAAAAGCTTCCATCGTTTAACCAACGTATACCGCTTTATCTATGTAGCCATTTTAAATACTTTCTTTGAAGACCACTTCAAAATGTTAAGAAAATGTTAAAGGAAAGAATAGCGAGAGACATTTCTTTGTTATTCGTATGTAATACGTCAAACTTCCGTAACTCGAACTTCTTTAAGTAGAATTTTTCTCTATTACTCGAAGTTTTATTGAGAACTCTTTCAACTTTTTCAAATTTGGCCTCCATAACTCGATGATTCTGGAACTCGAATTTATTTTCTTTCATTTTGAGATTTCGACTTATGAAAGTTTCACTTGTCTACTTCTCTGCGATGATTTTAATCGAACAATCTTTTGGCACTTCCATTTTTGATATACTAGCAATTCCCGCGGCTCTTTTTTCTTTTAAATAAAATTAAAATTTACTTAAGTTATTATAGGTACGTACATTACGTTTGTTTACATTATTTCCTCTTTAAGCTGTATTTTATCGAAATGCATTTTTGTAAACTATATATTACTAATTGTTTTTTAGTGGGCACAAGTACAAACAAATTACGACTGCAGCTCACACGCGAACATTCAGCATATAGTTGTCCATGTGAAAAACATGGCTGCCGAGTAGTCCCCCATTCCCCTTAGCCATCCTCTCACTAAGTAACCTACACTGATCCGAAAGAATTTTTAAAATCAGCTGAATATTCCAGAGATACATCAACCCTCCCTTATCCCTCCTTAACCTGTACAGACCCGGACGGTGTCATCATGACAATGGTGAAAGAATTTTAATAATCGGCCGTGTAGTTGCAGAGATACCCCCTTCCTCACCCCTTTAACGATCCCCCTCTATCACCACTCTAAAACCTAAATGGATAAATCAGAAAAAAAATCATGAAAACCGGATAAATAGTTCCATAAACCACCCCCTACTCTCCTGTCCCCCTTTACCCTTCTCCACTTATCCACTACCCTATGGCCTAAATGGGCAAGAAATCTATAAATCAGAAAAAAATTCATGAAAATCGGACGAATGGTTCTCGTGTTATGGATGGACAAAGAGACGTACGTTGCTTTTATATAGTGGTATAGATGAGAACTTCGATTCCCTTCATAGTTATGCCTTTGAATGTTGCCAAGTTCTCTGTCTACTGTTACAAAAGGTCAACAAGAGCTGATAGAATTCGTCTAGTAGGACTTATTAGATAGGTAAGGTGGCTATCTAAATCCGCAGACTCACTTACACCATAGAACTAAGCCAGGCCGACACCACAGTAATGATTCTCCTCTGTAATCTCAGACAGACGATTGGGAACAAAATACTAATGGCGACAAATGAAAGATGGAGCACGCTTGATTCCTAGGAAACTGTGGCCAATCGATAACAAGCAGAAAACTGAGAAAATCTTACAACTGAATAAGAAATCATTGCCCTCTATTGTGAGTATTATCACCGGACACAATTATGCTGATGTATCATACTAAAAAATGGGAATCATTAAAGATGACCTGTCCGACAGGTCCATAAATGACCTACTTAAATTTGTAAATACCTCGGGATGGTTTACCAATCCGTATAGGTTTTTCATAGGTTTCCAGAGTGTGGAAGTCATAAACCCCTAGGGCATCACAACGGATCTACATTGATTTAAGTGTGACACGACGGCGACCTATGGGTTTTTCCTCTCTTGCCAACCCACTAACTTAACCTACCCTAGACCATAGATTGGCTTGTGATATCTTTGTGATAAGCCAGTCTGCTTTGCGCTGGCTGACAAACTGTTCCAAATGGCTAATGAGCTATTATCGTAGATTTATTTAAATATTTTCTTTGGGAACTTAAAATACCGCTATACAAATTTATGGTATAAATAAAAAATGGTAAATAAAAAACATGTTAATATGAATGCGTCGTAAATAAATTAAGCCATTGAGGAGACACATCAATTTAAGCTTATTCCATGTTTTGAACTGACTAATATAAGGTCAGTTGAAAACTATTTTTAGGTACAACCAGTTCTTTGACTGAAAATTTCTTAGAAATTGTATAGCTCCTACCTATACATTCTTTGCTTCATAAAGCCAAGATAAGACAAACTAATTGCTTTGTTGTTAGCCTGATGAGCACCATGTTTCGATAGATAACTAAATACTAGAAATTGAACTTGAAACATAATGTAGGTTTATAATAAGTGTTACAAATAAGCAATTGCTATTTGAGTCAAGTAAATGTCAATGTAAATTTATGTATGTGATTGAAATTCGAAACCATTTTATATATTCTTAATATTTCACGTAACATAGAACATTTGACAGCACACGTCACTAAACAAAATTGACGTAACTACTGTGTAACCAACCAGTTGACGGTTGAAGAAGATATGTCACTTTTTAAGCAGCATTTATTAATGAGCTTAAACAGAATTAACTGTTGCATTTAAGCACTTCTTATATAATTAAGCGTTAAGCATTAAGCGCAGGTCTTTTTCTATCGAAGACTATACACAGTTAAATATTTAAAATAGTACCGACTTGTCAATCAACAGAAATCAGTCTAATGATGTAAATGTATATTTGGTTATCAAATTCTATTTACAAGTTTATTTTAGAAGACAGATAGATGTAAATATTTATATCGAAGCTAATATGTCGTAGTAAATTTCAAAGGGAAGGTGTAAAAGGGGTGACTCAATTACGTACAAGTACTGAGTAGTTACTCCAAGTAGGAGTTACGATTACATTCTTCTAAACAAGTTAGTATAAATCATGAAGCCAATGACCAATTAACGATAATGTATGTACGAGATATAGATTGGGACTCATTATGTAATTAGATTATTATATTGTTTGTAAATATAGTTCGATGACAGCAGATGACAATAAATACCTACAATAAACTCAATAAATTGACACATTGAGGTTCCATGTGTCGCTACTCTTTCTGCGGAAAGTTAAGTTGACTGTCATAAACGTTCATTGATCGCATATTATGTAGACAAAAGATGCGAATTCCATTTTTACGATCATTCAAATTCCTCTTATATTACAGGCTCTATAGAGTCTTTATTATTGCGAGTCTGTTCGATGACCCACTCCTGTAGTATTATCCGATGAGTAATAATAATCATTGAACACCTGAAAAATACTCAAAACCTTCTAAGTGATTGCTAACAATATCAATTTGCCTTAAATTAAACGAAGTTTTAAGGAAATTTTATGGTAAGCAGTTGCGTTAAATACATGTGTAAATATTTACATTAATGAACTCATGACGAAATCAGCATTTTCAGAGCTATTTGATCAGACGTTGACGCCTTGTGTTCGTATACAATAAATGTGACCACAACGTATCACAGTTTTTTTTTTTTCTGAACCGCATTTTTCAGGCTAACGACTTTTGTGAAGTTTATTAAACAGATGTGAATACATTCGTTCACATAAGAATGACGAAAAGGTTGAAACCTTGGAAATACTTCCCTAATTGTAATTTAGTAATGTGCAAAAAGTAATTATTCGGTATTTAGTATTCGATACTTGAAATGAGTATCGATACCGAATACTACTCAAAATAAGTATTCGATACTGATACTCATTTGCTTACTACTAACATGCAGCACTAACTCCATATAAACAATCAGTATCAGTATTTAAAATACACATACATAATGTTACCTGCAAATACAAAGCAACATACACAACACACCCAACAAACCTCGTCTCCCTCGTTCATTATGTCTCGCAGTCACATACTCATATGATCTTCCATTCTCTTACAATGTACTTGATACTCATACAGTTCCAATTTGATTACTTTTCTCCACACATATTTTAAACCATATTTCCCTAGGAATCAGTACTCAGTAGTCAAGTAATCAAAGTATGTACCTACCTACCTATTGATTACTGAGTCTGCATCAAATACCAGAATATGTGTGGAGAAAAGTAATCAAATTGGAACTGGATGAGTATAAGTATCATGTACCATTGTAAGAGAATGGAAGATAGTGAGTGAGTATGTGACTGCGAGACATAATGAACGAGGGAGACGAGGTTTGTTGGGTGTGTTGTGTATGCAGTTCCAATTTCATGCAGTTTCAATTTGATTACTTTTCTCCACACATATTTTATACCACATTATCACAGGAATCAGTAGTCAAGTAATCAAAAAGTACCTTGTACCTAATCAGAGTATTGATTACTGAGTCTTATACGAATACCAGGACTCGTTGTATGCAAGCATTCAAGTACCTAATTATGTATATTAACTGATCTTGAATACTTTTAAGAAACAAGATTCAACGAATTTACTGATTACTGAGTTTACTTTTTTGGAGGTGAGTAGATTTAAGTACATTTCATTTGTGAATATGTAGGTACAAACAAACATTTAATTAATAGGCTTAACAATCGCTGATAGATGCGAATGTGTATAAAAGAAAAAGATGTAGCACTTGGTTTCATTTTACGGTGGAAGGATAAGGGAAAGCTAAGTGTGATATTTGTAAAAGTACGTACATATATAGCCCTACATGTATACCTATAGCCTATATACATTTGACTGCGAGACAAAGTACTAGGTATCGAATACCAAATACCGAATACTGAACTTGAAGTAATCAGTACTCATTCGTTACTCAAAAGTAATCAAATTGCACACCACTATATGTAATTGTGAATAAATGTAGCTTATTTTAATGAAAATATAATTATATAATAGGGCATTTTTAAATTACCCACCTATACTATGTATATTAACAGAATAGAAATATTTTTTGTAAAAATACTGTCAGATTAGAGATACAGATGAGTGTTTTTTTGTGTATCTTTAATTTAAGCTTTTGGCACTATTGAATTATAATATAATTGTTGTCAAACTTGGCAGCACTTTTAAGTGACAGTCCTATTTATTAAGGCACCAAGTGAAAAAGAACGGAAACAGATGTCGTTTTCGATTGGTAATCCATAATCGTCCGGAAGCAATCCGAACGCTTCTGAAAGCGTTCGATTGGCACTCAATAACAGTTCTTCTCCTGAAGGTTTGTAATTCAATTTTATCGTCTTCAGCATCTTCCTCATCAAGTAGTGATGATCATGATGCAATTGTGCTTGAATTTAACAAATACAACGATACATCGACGCAAACGCAAATAAGATCTATTTGCTTGTTCGATTGGCATCCCGAATCGGAGAGTTCTTCCGGACGGTTCTGGACGACCAACCGAAAACGACAAGAATCTCAAACATTTGCAACAGAAACGGAATTAGGAATAAAATTTCCACAGAATTTAGCGACAGAAAATTGCTGGATATGTTTGCAGATGTCTTCGCATGCTTATAGAAACTTCCCAAACTAGCGAAAGAAGCAAGGAATTGCCCTAATACCAATGGGAGGGAACTAACACCCCTATCTCCAAGAATTTCAATGCGTGATTGAAGCGTTCTACTTTCAAAAAAATCCTAGAGCAAATTAATGTGAAGACTGGATACTGTGATTGATAAATCAGGAGGGCTCGTAGATCAGCAATAACAATATCATTCAAAGAGGAGCAGTACATTCGATGCCATCGATAAACGCATTAGTACAACAATAAAAGAATATTCAAGGAGGGCGTTGGAAGCTCAGGACTTCAGGAGTAAATAAATACTGCCCCATAATAACGTCAGACGTTAAAAGCGTGTTTTTCACCGTGAACTTAGCTAAACTCTTGCAGGCATTAATTTGTCAAAAGAGTGCTGTAAGTATTACGTACTACCTGATATCTTGTGGAGTATTTTAGAACAGGTTACTTTCGCACTAGGGCTGGATGTACAATAACGTCCTTAGACTGAGGGATCGCAAAATCATCGAACATAATTGGTTTTGCTGATGATATAAAGTCGCAGTCGGTGCGGAGGACATGGAAAACCCTAAACTGCGCTAACTATAGAGGCATCAGTCTCCTCAATATCATCCCAGTCCTGCTCTATGGTGCAGAAGCATGGACAATAACAAAGGCGCGTTGACAGGCTTTGGAGGAGGAGATTTAATAGCAAACTTTACGTGCTGTACCTCGACATCGATCTGTCGATATATCGAACGAATGGACACCAATCTTCCGGCCCCAAGAGTCGTCGATTCCAATCCTGAGTATAGCCCAAGTTTACGAATGTATGTATGCAAAAAAAACATAATAGAGATGAAGTATCTTCATTTCGAATTTTATACAAAACGCTTAACAATGACAGAAAGCTAGATACGAATTCTTTTTAAAATGAATCTGTGAGTTTAGTCTTCACTTATGTACTACTTTGACAGTGTTTTCTCTTTCTAAGCGCGGGTGCTTGTGTTTAGAGCCTAATTAGTCCGAAGATAATTCGCATGCGATTGGTTATCAATTGGCTTCACTTGCCGTTACTGATTCATGGCAGTATATGCAATACTTCTGGAAATAAGAAAAATATACCTGCTTCTATAATGGTCTTACCAACTGTCATGACCATGAGGTTTGGGCAATGACCGAAAGAATAAGATCGGGGATGCAAGCTGCCGAAATGAGACTTCTCCGTTGTATTGCTGGTGTGACCCGTAGAAATCGCATTAGAAATACCAGAATACCTGAGGAACTTAATGTCGAGCAGCTACTTCTCCGGACGGAGCGGTCCATGCTTCGTTGATTTGGTCATGTTAAACGCATGTCCCTGACCAGAATCATAGGACGTGCTATGGAATCCGAACGATCAGGTAGGCGTCCTCTAGGTAGACCCAGGATGAGATGGTTAGATCAAGTTCATAATCTCTACTCTACCCGTATGGGGATTGCCCTTGATGATTTGGAGTCGATGGCGGAGGATCGAGAGCTATGGAGGGTCCACTTGTGCAACCTACACCCACGATCCACTTAATGGACAAGCGGGCCATTGAAAATTAATGAATGAACACCTATTTTTCCAAGCGTTTCCTAACACCTGAAAAAAACCAAGCTTAACAGTTCACTTTGTATTTAAAACGTACCCAGTCTTACCACAGGTTATAGATCAAACAGGCGGAATAGCATTATCGAGTTCACGGAATTTCCTAAATTTTACATACGAAACAAAAATAAATTCCCTAATGTATTGCTCGTTCACGGATAATGCGATTCTGCGCCCGATTTATTCCTTTCTTTGTCACGTCAAAAAGTCGTGCTCGAAGCAATCATGCTTCAACATCCTAGGACCGGACCAGAGTTCAGTAATATCTTGAAATCTCACCAGCACGTTGCTTCTTATATTTCACCGTAAACTACGTATACATAGGATAGATAAATAAGTGCTATCAACAAGGACATCTCAACTTCAATTTCCTTTGACAGAACGTCAAAAAGGAAACCAAGCGAATTTCCTTATATTTTCCCCAAATGATCGATCACAATCAGTTCTTTGTTTTTGGAAAATAATTCCATTTCTGCAGTGACAAGACCATTACGTATTTCCTTTGTGCGCAATTGCAGTCATATACACATCATATAATTTTCACTGTAGGTATGTATATTGGTAAAAATATGAATAATAGCTAAATTTAAAAAAGTTATATCAATTTACTTAATAATTTAAAATTGTGTAAACAGAATGTCATATTTAAAGCTCTTGAACTAAATCAATCAATCAAAAATCAATAGATTCATAAAATATTTCCCAGGGGGGATGGGTATTAGCAGGGCTAATATTCGCGGAAGCATTCAGACAAAATATGCAATGCTCTTTTTTTGTTTACATCTTTTTTTTATTTTTAAATTTATTTTTAGAATACGATCAAGAACATTTTTTGGAAATTCAGAAACACTTTGGAGTAAGGAACAGAAATCAATGAATTCACCCATTGAGTGGTCAATCAACTGTACGCTTTCAATTAAAAATAATTCTGACATGATAAAAAAAATGTTAAAAGTTTTTAGCAATGCTCCATTAAGTCATTTCTAACTGTGTTATTTATAGATATTTACAATAATTTTCAATTACATTCTCATATAAGTTCAAAATAGACTGGAATTGTGTATTCCATTTGATTTTATACATATATATATATGAATGCGGGAATTTATCTAGCTAGATGGAATCGTTGCAAAAAAAATCATTATTCAATTTTCAAAATCATACATAACTCGCTGTCTGTCTCTATGTGTATCAAAAGGCTACGAAATATCGATGATCAAAAGTCGCATAGAAATTTGGTGACACCCTGTTGTGCAAATTGATTGACCGCTGAGATTTTTTTATTGTTTCTTATGGCTGATCGAAGACATTAAGTTGTCGTAATTTGTTCCACAAACTAACACGAACTGGCAAAACTGGGTTGACAGTGAACGCGTCAAAGAGCCAGGTCGTCAAGATGTCAGTCAACTCTAAAACTGCTTTTCGGCAGTCTCTGTATAGAATGATGCAGGCGCCAATAGCGATCAATGCAGCGAACCAAATTTAGATCGCTGGAGTTAAGCATCCGATATTTGAATGAGAGCCTTTTTGGGCATCCCGGAAACGGCTTGGGTTTTCACTTGGATTTAGAAATGTCAACTTATTTTACTTTGCATAACAAAACAGGGTTATCGATGGCACATTTTTCTCTGCAGCTCTATTCTAAACAAACTTATATAAGAAGGTTCAGTTATTTCTTTTAAGTGTATAGAAAGATTTCATCATTTATTCAAATGTTTTGTGGAATGCAAACAAACATTTCAATCATAAAAATCTTTGCGCTAAATTTTAGTACATGGATTAAATAATGAACTAAAAAATATACCTAATTATTTTATTTAAGAACAATAAAAATATTATTACCTGTATCTATCCATGAACTTGGGCAATTTAAAATACTATTCACAGAAAGCACAACAGATATACACTTAAATTTAAAAAAAGCAAAAAAAAAAAAAGTTAAACAATTTTCCACTTCACTTAATTCTTTGCATCTGTGTTAAGCATGACAAGACTAGACAACAACAAAAGGAATAGTATACGATTGCAGAAATTCTTTAAACTAAAGGAACTGGTGGAACACATCTTCCACCATAGGTAAGGGTAGCAAGACAATGTGAAAGTGTTGACTTTTTGCAAAAGGAATTGCAGTTCAAAAATGTGAGACTGTTCATGTGTTCGTATTCCAGCTGTTCCATTATTTCACTTTTAAATCAGATAAATGCTGCCAAGCTATAGAAAATGTTTGTACTCTGATTGAATACCTTGTGAACTTTTATTTCAAAAATTATTGTGCAAATATTTCATTTCTAAAAATATATTACATTGTAAGCGAATTGAATGGATATGAATAAAATCTATATAATGTGCGTTAAGATCAATGGAGTGGATCGTTCAATGTTGCCTGACATTTAAAAGTACGAAAAAAGTTGGTTAAGTCCAGGTTTTTTCTAAAGTGAATTCCATTTTAGCTCTATTACAACATGTTAAATTTCCCTACAGAAACTACTGGCTATAGATTAAGAAAAGGAAAAAGAAAACGAACGATCGAATTAAGAAAAAGAAAAGAAAAACGAACGAACCTAAATGTGGTTTGTATTTAACTGGCCTGGCGCTAAACCTCTAACGGGCGCCCATCCATCTGCAACATTATTATGTGCTAAACCTAAACGTCTAGCGGTTAATGGAACGCGCCTATTTGCTGTAAATATTTAATATTTTCTGATAAAAGACGTTCAAAGATAAAAAGCTGCACTTGCAGGTTAATAAATAAAAGGGTTTTCCTAAATAGTGCTTTTTAAAGCCTAAATGGAGTAAAGCGTGAAAACAGTTCATTCTGTAGTTTAAGTTAAACGACAGTATTCTGCCGTTTAAGCCTCAGATAACCTGACACAATGACATTTCAATTTGAAAGTATATATAAGAAAGTATATATTGTCAAAAACACAAATATTTGACGTTGTTTTGCGCGTTCTTTGAAAGAAAAGACAAGGAACGATTTTGGAAAAGTAGTATAAAAGATAAGTACGTACTGTAAAATACTGCCAAATTCTATTCATTAAATTTAGTTAAACTCCGTTCAATTGAACTGAAGTTCAGATTACATTTTGAAACAGGACGAAGTGAACTTCAAATTTAAAGTCAAGATTAGGTTTAGCTGAGCTTTAGTTTAAGCTTCCACTGTGAAAATGGAAGAGAAGATCCTGCCAAAGTTTCCCTCTATATAGCTAGAAACTGATGGAACGGAGATCGAATCTAATTAAAAATGACTTCAGTTGCTACAAGAAACAAGACACGTATTTTCCAAGGAATACTAGGTAAAGACTTAGGATACACACTTGACTCCCAAACATGGTCAATACAGTGATAAGATTTTCAACTGTGTACAACCACACACGGTTCTGTGTATGATTGGAAAGTCATCAAGGTTGAGCTATCATTTTAGATGCAGATAATCGAAGACAGCGTGGACAGGATCGAGAAAACTAACAGACTTCGCTTTGTCATTAGACATGTAAAGGTGAAAATCTTAAAAAGAAAAACATCTACATCAGCATTATTGTTCAAGAACGTTGAGTGAATGGCTCCATAAGGGCCTGAATGACAGCTAGATAAACCTATTTGACTACCGGGTAATAACAGCAATCGTGGTAAACCTAGAACCAGCATTTTAGCTAACAAACATATTAAAGCCTGTATTATATCCTAGTTTTAGTTTGTCTGATTTAACAGTTGTTAAATTAGAGAATGCGGGAGGCACGGACCTGCTAATTGTATCCGTCTTATTTAGCATACCCAACTAACATTTCAGCTTCAGTTAGGTCAAAATATTTGAAAATTGAAGGCTTTGGCTTCTATAAGTTGTTGATAAAGCTTCCAGAAGAAACACATACTCTATCGAAGTCTTGACTTCTGTAACTGCTTCATTTAGATCGATCGAAAATACGAGTAGGTAATGAACTGTCAGTTTTCCATAAATTGCCGTAAGTATACAACCGACGAGTATCACCAGACGAAGTTCATGAGATTGTAACCAAAGCAATAAGTCCAATCTGCTGACAGGCTGTGGTACCAGACCAGCTAGAGACGTGCTATATCTATGTACCTCTGCGGCAAAGTTCTAGAACTATTCGACGAGGAATTCGGGATCATGATGTAATCTCGAATGACAAAAATCTCGAAAAGTTTTTCTTTTAATAAAATGTAAATTCGAGATTTTTTTTTGCATCCACCCCATATCCAAACAGTAAACCCAAGCAGGGGGGCAACATGCCCCCCCATATGTATCTCATTTTTTAACACCATTTTTAATATTAATTCGAGATTTTTGTTATTCGAGATTATGCTTTCTAGATTTTCATTTTCGAGATTTTTTAAATTCGAGATTTTAACATTCGAGATTTTTGCTTTCGAGATATCGTGGTAGACCCGAGGAATTCAATTAAACTGTCATTGATTTATCTTCATCAATGGTTGGTGCAACATTTCAAATATTTTAACTGCCAAAATCTGAATTCTAAACAGCGGAACTAGTTTATAGAGAGCATGACATTCAAATTTGAAAATTGAAAAATTGCCCTTACTGAAATGATAAATCAATTAATTGGCAACAAGTTGTAGCAATAATAAAAAACAACGAGTTTGAAGCGAAGTTCAAAATTTTGGACAAAGACCTCATTTGTAGAATTAATTATGTAGTTTCGAAAACTCATGATACGCACTGGTCCCATCATTTTAGGATTTGCGATTTGCGCAGAGTATTTCAAGAAAGTAGTGGAGGCAGCCAACAGAAACATAAATTAAATGTTATGTCCTTTTTGTAGGCAAATTGTTGTTAAGTTATGTTTATTTATACATTATATCCACAAACTATAGCCTCAAATGTTGTTAAATGATTGTCTCTGTTGAAGCACAAGGCTTTTCGCACACGATGCAACACAAAAGGCACAAAACACGTTGCAAACATTTGTCGTACACATGTCTACGACAAGGACTGCGCAGCGCAGTGACACAGAAATTGAGAAACATCTGTCACAAACAGAGGCTCTAGGTTTATTTGACGTAGGACTCTAGGACGCAGGTTAGCCTTAACGCGTTAGAATATAGCAATGAGTTCACACTGATAATGACAGCCCGTGTTCGAGGTGAAAACTGAGGCGCTCTAGTTCAGCACTGAGTTGACCCTAGGTATTTAGTCAGGGCAAGAGTTCAGTGCTGGATTTTACTGTCATTTGTAGCTGTCTTTAGGGTGAGCTCTTATTTTTGTGAATTATTGATTTGTGCTGTGGGAGCAGTAGCGCCACAGACTACTGTGCGAGGGATCCCAGGTTCGATCCCCGGAAAAACACAAATTACATCTTAAGGTTTTTTTCTACTTCGTCCCAAAAATAAAACTCACATAAACGAATGGTTGCGAGAAGCTAAGCGTAGGGTGTCCAACTGCCGGTTGCGCCACCTATTTATTTTTGTTTATTGATTTGTGCTGCACACTTAAGCTAGTGTTAGACGATTATGTTGAATCAGCATACGTATGCTGAAAATTGTGTTTCAATCACAACATATCGTGTAAAAAAAAATTTCTGTCATCAAAGTATGCACGATATGTTGTGATTGGAACACAATTTTCAGCATACGTATGATGATTCAACATATCGTCTAATACTAGCTTTAAATGTATATATTTTTTAATATTTAAATTGTTTATTAAATCAGTTTGTTGTTATTGCAAGTGATTAATCTCACAAAATTTCTGGGGTTTCCTTGGGTTTTTGGCAGCCACAAAAATCCACTGACATTTCTCAGTGTGCACTAGGGCTGACCAGTGACCACGTCAATTAAACCTACTTTTGAGATGTGTTGTGTATCCCTTGTATTTTCTACAAGACCGACCGATTTCGAAATATTTGCTCTACCAACTTGTATGTGTAAAATTATGCCACAAGAAAATGTGATTTCGAAAGTAAATTTGAATTTAATTTGCTCATTAGTTTGTCGTCAGTTTTGTAGGATATTTTTCCCTAACTTGATCGAAAAAACAACAGTCAAACTAGCAAGTAGGTAGAAAATTCAGATTTAAAAATTGTTTTCATTTCACACGTTTCTTAACCACAGTAGATGCATACAGTTTATTGTTGTCACTTTTGCTGCCTCACTGCACTTATTACCTAAGCTAAATGGGAAGCATTTACTTCTAATATCGACTTAATTCCGCGCGATTTTTAGCTCCGCATTACAATTAATTCTATAACCTACCTCGTCAACTGTGCCAAACTGAATTTCCTTGAAGTAGTGTCGTCATTATCGCTGCTGCGCGATGTCTTTCGATGCAACAGGTTAAATCCTTTCAGTGTAATTCCGATGCCACCTTTCTTATTCTCCGACGTAAGATCACCGACAGCATCACCGTTTTCGCCATTCGGCAGGACTTCACCACCGTTCACATTCACTTTAGTCACATGAAACCGATCTGCCATATTTTTGCACACAAATATACAGATACAGATACAAATTTATCCCGACAACAATTCGTAACACACTTTTCGATCTCCTTTCCGAAATCCGAAATTTATTCAAAACTCCACTGGCTCCACTTGTAAGTAGGATTTAACACTTGCACCACCGATTCACTTTGCCGAGCAGAACGCTCTTATCACACCAAACGCCAGTAGAACTTCAATCCGCACAAACAACATCTACGCCAAACGAACGATAGGTCGCGATTAAACAGTTGCTTTCATGGCACAGGTACTTTTATCGGGCTGTCAGAGTATCTCTTGAGTTGAGATTGAGAGTGAGTCTGTATAGGGCATCTTATCGGCATGCGAGCGTTCTTTGCGCAAAAGCTTTACTCTCTCTTATAGAGCGTCAAGTCAAGAGTCTTATCGAACTTCGATTGGCGATGATAAAATGTGTTAATCAGATCAGCAATGCTCTGATTGGCCTACAGGCGATCGGCTAAAGCTCTAGCCATGATCATGATTCGGAAACGGAAAGCTTCGCCGATATCCTATTCCTATATCTGATTTGATCGTTGTGGTTCCGGGGTGCTAATACTGGTTTTGTTTCTCTTTAACTGTCGCAAGTGTTGAATTAATTTAAAAAATATCGCTATCGGAGTGTGACAGCGTTATGTACGATTAGATAAGACGTTTGTATAGATGGGGGTAGGGGTTTGTTGATGTGATTAACGGATTCATGTGAAATCGAGAACTGCGACAAAAATTATTCACACGATGGAATGCGAATTTCTATTTGCATATATCATCGCAAACCGAGTAAATATTGGATATATTTAGGTAAGGACAGTCTGTGTAAGAAAATGATTATCCCGGGTAGCCAGTAATTAGCAGATTTAATTATAAGTTAAGTTGATGGCTGAGCATTAGTTACTCATTTCCATGAGAGAATCAGTATAACAGACAAGTTTTGTGTAATCTATGAGAACATACGCTTGCTTATTGTGTACGGTCACGAAAGCGCGCATTCTATGAGATATTTTAGCGATGTATCTAATATCGATTAAATTCTAATTTGGAGAAAAAAAAAAAAAATGACAGCTGAGAGGAACTTTTTGAACAAATTCCATTAGGTATACGAAAATCAATCGAGTTAAAATGTGTAATAGCGGAAATGTGGGTTTTTTTGTTCATTTAGGCCGTGTGTCAATTCCGCTAAATAGTTATCCCCGGCTAATTTTCTGACACTTACTCCCAATTTCACGGTGGAAATTTGAAATACACTTTTAATTAGGTTCCACATTTTCGTTTAAACCTTTAGAGTTCATTCTGTAGTTTCAGTTAAACGACAGTATTCTGCCGTTTAAATTTCAGATCACTTGACACAGTGACATTTCAATTTCAAAGCTGTTGATTGTCAAAAACACAAATATTTGACCTTGTTTTGCGTGTTGTTTGAAAGAAAAGACAAGGAACGATTTTGGAAAAGTACTCTACAATGCTGCCAAATACTATTCATTAAATTTAGTTAAACTGAGTTTAATTGAACTGAAGTTCAGATTACATTGTGAAACCGGACGAGTTTAACTTCAAATTTAAACTCAGTTAAAAGTTTAACTTTAGTTTAAACTTCCACTGTGAAACTGGGGGATAAAGTTGAAAAGAGCAGTTCACCACACACCAATCTTAAAACAGAGATTAATGCAATTTAAATTTTAATAAATTTAAATTCAACATTATTGCAAAAGTCAAGCAGAAGAAAACGTCAACAAATTGCCCAACGGATAATTTATAGATAACACATTTATGAACACTTATCACGAATAGGAGTTTTCTAAAAAAAATATTTATAAGCAAACTAAGCCTCAAAATATGACCATAATGACCACATACAAAAGTGACTTTATCATAAAACAAACGCGTTTTGAGAGTTGCTTAATATTTGTGGTCTCTTGTCGGTTCATTTCTGGACTTCTTGTCGGTTCACGTTTGATTGTAAACGATTTTTTAAGGCAATTTTATTGCGAGACGACATTATCCACATTTCTCGATTTGATATCTTTAAGATTTTAGATTTTGTAAAACACCTAGAAGTTGAAGAAGTTGTAAATACTAACGTATGGTAGTCTATTCTGGTGACAAGCGCTGTCCAAGACCACCAATCTTAGAAAATTTCGATCAATGGCCTGTTTAGCACCACAGGGGCAATGAGAACTAGCCCCACCTTGATGCTAGAGGATATACTTAATCTTAAACTAAACTTTTATTTACAGGAATCTGCGGTAAACAGCGCCCTCGGTTAAGCCAGACCAAAAGCTGGAAACGCTGATCATGGAGAAAACCTTAACAAATGCAGGGTATACTGTATACACTACTCCCTGATGTCTTCATTTCAAAGACCATTTATCACGTGTTTCCCCAGTAGGGACGAAATGGTACGAAATGAATCGATATAAATTGGATCAGCAATTACTTCTGGATGGTTTACAAATGCGTAGGTTTTTCATATTTTCCAGAGTGTGGAAGTCTTAAACATCTAGAACATTATACAATAGATCTACAGTGATCTAAGCGTGGCGCCTACTTCTCCTGTCTTGCCAGCCCACTTACCTAACCTAACCTATAGACTTGCGACAGATTTGAAAGTTATCAAAATCAGCTTTTTTTGTTGTAAATGGTCAAATGGGACAGTTGGAACTGCACCTAAGCGAGTTGGTGGTGGGTGCTGCTTAATAAAACGCAGAGAGCCTAGGTAAACAAAGCTTTTAACAACTTCGACGTTTTGCCGGAGTCGCTGATTTTGAGAGTCCTTTTTCAATGACATGACAGCATATAAAGGGTGTTTTTTTGCTGTTTTGTTTTTCAGCCTGATTTTTTTGACACTTCATGCATGATTCGTGACAGTCAAAAAAAAAAAAAAAAAATGCTCAGTTAGCGTTGCCATTTCACCATGGATATAGACTTACGCCCGAACAACGTTTGCAAATTATTGAATTTTATTACCAAAAATCGTGCTCAGTAAAAAATGTGTCTCGAATCCACATGGACATCGGACATGCACATATTGCGAGACGAATTTGATGAGCAATTGTGAATTGGCCGCCTAGATCTTGCGATTTGAAGCCCCTGGACTATTTTTTGTGGGGATATGTGAAGTCTCTCGTCTATATGGATAAGCCAGCAACTTTTGCCACCTTTGGAAGACAACATAACTCGTATAATTGGTGAGATACCAGTCAATATTTTGGAAAAAGTATGCCAAAATTGGACATTTCGGATGTACCTCTTGAAGCCTCTTGAAGTCGCGCGGTTTATACACGAAATAATATTTAAAAAGTAAATGGCCGCGTTCCTTTGACCGCTAGTCATATAGCACATAATATCCCTGATGGAGGAACGCTGGCGCTAGAGATCTAGCGGCAGCGGCAAAGTGACATGAGAACCAATTTGAATTCGTATGATTTCATCCTCATGAGAGTCAAAAATGTATTTTGTGCCATCATGCCGCATATTTATTAGTACACAATAATTTAAATAAGCAAATACAATGTATATTAGTTACATAGAAGTTTGAATTTCCATTTTACACCAAATTGGAAATATTTGACTTCTGCACTTTCACTTTTATTTTGACAGTTCGTTATTTTTTTCAATCTAGCAGTTCATTTTGCGCTAGATTGAAAAATTTCCCAGAAAAGGATATTTCACAAAATGTGCTAGAGATCTAGCGCAAATGCTGAAATGTCAGTTTTTTTTATATGGAGTTTGGCATGCCGCTAGTCATCTAGCGGTCAATGGAACGCGGCCAATGGCAAGAATTGATTGATCGACTCTAATAAAAATTTCACTAAATTTTGCAAATTTTCGTTGTTTAATTTTTTTTTTTTTTTTCTTAATTTTAAAATACTTTCAAACGCTCAAAAAGTCATCCATTACATTGGCTTTCTTTTTGTCCTCGAAACCCAGACCCTTCTTTTCAATACTTCTTGCATAGCTGCAAACGCGTAACTGTTCGATGGACTTCTTTCCGACTTTGACGGAGCAGCAAGGTTTCTCCATAGTCAATCTGTGAGCTCAAAGGTTGTTTGTATCGATCTGTCCTAAAACCGTGCTGACCGATCAGATTAATGGCGTAATCAGGTTTTGGGCTTTCAGAGAGTATAGCCGACAGGATCTTATACGGAGCGGGCGACTTATTCCTCTGTAGTGGGCGCAGTTCAGAATAGGTATATCCTTTCATGTTGAAGGGGCACACGTTACGGCCATACCTTAAAGCGGCCAAATTTTCCAAATGAGTTATGGTGCGTGACTTTGAAGTCACGGAAGTATTTTCGCCGTAAGTTCGCCGAGTGAAACGCAGAAACCCAGCGCATCAGTGGCATCACTGTTCCTCTGCACTTAATGCTGGATGGTGTGCCTGCTAGTAGGTTAAGGAAGACGCGATCGGCAAAAGTTCTGTCTCTTGCAATAGTACACTTGTAACATCAAATCTTCTTACAGTATCCGCTGAGTGTTCTGAAGTGATAGATACTGTCATCTGTACTTTGGCTGCTACCAATCAGTGGACCGAGTCTTTGTTGGCCGTTCAGAACGATTGGACACTTAAAACACTGAAGACTCTTCGGGCCAGAGCGTTGGTGTCCTTCGCTCTACATGCCATCTTAGTCGACTGATACATACTTTTCTGACCTGGTCGATTTCGCTGTACAGCTTGTAGAGTTCGCTGTTAAATCTTCTCCTCCAAAACCCGTCAACGCAAACGGGACCGAAAATCAGTCGAAGAATTGCCTTCGAAACGACCATGAAGATCTGCATCCACCTTTGTAGACGTTAATCTTAATGCTTCTGCGATGTAGAGCAGGACTGGGATGACGAGGGTCTTATATAGAGTCTCCTTACAGTTTTTTGACAAGCCGTTACTAGTCAGTTGCCTTCGTAGGCCAAAGAAACAGCGGTTGGAAAGTGTAAGTCTTCGTTTGATTTTTGCTGTGGTGTCATTTTGTCAAAGTTTATAGCTGAACCGAGGTAGACAAAGTCCCTAACCACCTTAAAGTTACTTCCTTAATGGCTGTAATAATGTTTAAAGTCCAGAAATTTCACGTGCAGATCCGAAGTTTCGTTGTTGCCCTTTTTTGATGACGGGGTCAATCTTCAATATCCAATTTCCGAAGCAATGCATTTTCTGGGTAACTAATCACATTGCCGCTATACAAAGCTACGTGCTTGAAGTTGGCCGAAGGTCATTGAAGCAGTCAATCAAACAAGCGATTGTTTATAGCGAAACGATAAGATTCGTATATCTATACTGAAACATAAGTTAAGGAACGGATAAGAAATCCCAATTACCAGCCGTCGCTGGTTACACTCGCTGCAAATGAGAATGATAAAGAGTTTCTAGCATTCGGGACATTTTCATGCACCAAGGCTTCCTTCAATTCACAGAATTAATCCCCCAACTGCGCGGCTGAATTTTCTAATCAAATCATCAATTGAAAGCATGCGATTGACAGCATGATGCCACAGCGTTACCAAACAATTAAAAGCTTGACCTATGTCACATGTTTGTCATAACACAATGAAGTTCGCTAATTTTCATTTTATTTCCGCGATAATTCCGTTCCAAACAAATAGATACAAAGTATTACTTAAACTATTCAGAGAGTTGAGAATTTTCCACCATGAATTAGTACGACTCTATTCCTGAGATGAGTTTCGTCGGCCGACCAAACTGGACTAAACTAGACCTAGATCTCGTCTTAATGACAAAAAAGCGATTGTTGATTATCTAAGGAAAATTCAAATTAATGTCTTTTACAACTTCCACTATCCTTATTGGCTCTCTTTATCTGGCTTTGTATGGATACAGATATAGAAATAAACTGTACTAGCAAGTAGGTAGTAGGTTAGGTACCTAATCGCTTTTGCGTTTCTTACTGTAGGTATTTAAAAATTTGTTGAAGTTAGGCATTCAAAAGGTAATTACTTCATTATCTGTGATAGTGAACGCTTACAGTCAGGCGATAGTTAAATTAATTGTTGCTGGTAAAACTGCATTTGCTAATCAAACAAGCGAACGAACTGTTGTTATAGCGAAACAATGTTCTCCAACAATGCTATATCTATTTGTGTATTTTAAAGTAGTAAATCACGCTTTTGACAAGTAGCTACCTACCGCTAAAATCAATATTTTCTTATTGACAGCGATGCTAACAAGAGAATAGTTGTTAACTACTATTCAGTAATATAAAAGTTTATTGTTTTCCACTGGCTTTGTGCAACTTTTTGTATAAACAAAAAATACTTCGTGAGATAAATTTTTTTCAATTATTAGTGCCAAAAAAATTGTATCAGTGACCTTTGATCAGAGTCTGTCAAATCAATCATAACAACATCATCAATGAACTAAATTCAATCAATTCAATTATAGAAAGTGTGTTTTATTTTAGCCATCATAACACATAATTTACCAGTTGCTATACAATTTGCTGTCAGCTACAAGAGATCTATTGAAAACAATTTAAGCGCTATATTTAGTAGGAGTTGAATTTATTCTTTCAGACCTTTCCATTTGATCGCTTTTATCTATGATGTAGCATATTGTGCGCTAGTTCCATGAACAATTTTCAAATTTCAAGACAAGACACATTCTTTGTTGTAATCCTGTGGAAATATGTCCCAATGAAGCGAGAAGTTGGTTGGCCATTGTGCTCAAGGATGACCCAAATGTTGACGCCCATACATTTTTCGGATCTGTCAACCATTGACATTGACATAAGTCGACGTGTTTTGGCTTTTTGGACTACATCCACATCTTGGTACAGCTCATAGAGTTCGCGGTTGTATCTTCTCCTCCATTTGCCCTGCTCGCACACAGAACCAAAAATCAGCCCAATATCATACCATAAAGCAGAACTGGCTAACTAAGGGTTTTGTAGACCACACGTTTCGTCCTTCGAGTTAGGGGTTTTGAACCCAGTTGTTAATATCGTCCGCATAGCCCAGCTTCCGTGTTGACACCTGCCCTGATGCGCACTATCTGCTCCAGTACGTGATTGAAGAAGTCGCATGATAGCGCGTCTCCTTGCCGAAATCCGATGCAAGTTTGAAATAAATCGGAGGAGCTGCTTCCAAACTGCACGTTGTAGCGCGTGTTTTCCAGCGTCACGTGACACAGCTGAATAAGTTTTTCCGGTATTCCGAATTCGCCATCGCCATATAGAGCTGCTGACGATGCATGCTATCATACGCGGCTTTGAAGTCGATGAATAGGTGGTGAATTTCGACTTGAAATTCGTTGGTCTTTTCCTGGATTTGCTTCAGTGTGAAAATTTGGTCTAAAGATCGATTTTGATGAAGTCAATGACTTTTGTCCTAGCATCTTCTGTGCGTCAGCGATTGTAAATTCGATGTAAGCGTAAATGCTACTCTCATAAGAAGGGTAGGAGAATGTTCTGGCTTCTGGGATATATGCGAAACCAATATTGGAGCCCTGGTCTAAAATCTGCTTTATAGACAATATGGGGAGCTGCGGCTAACCCTCTTGAAGGGCATCATAATGTTTCCACAAGGATCTATATCAACTCGTTAACCTATAACCTACCTAATGACGTTTTTATTTCGACTTTTGCGCTAAAATCGGAGAAAATGGCATTTTTAGTTTTACTATCGGTAGGTAAGCAGTTGTGGGACAGTGGCTCAGTGGTTAGTGTGCTGGACCCCCGGAAAAACACAAATTACATTTTAAGGTTTTTTTTCCACTGCGCCACGTCTCGCGAACGTCTGACAAACATCCGAGAGTATAATATAACTGTCCTGAAAAAAGTTCTCAATTCAGCCGTTCGGACTCGGCATAAAATTGTAGGTCTCTTCCATTCGTCCCACAAAACTCACACAAAATGAATGGTTGTGAGAAGCTAGGCCTAGGGTATCTACACGCCTGTTGCGCCAACTACTTACTTTATTTTTTTTTATCGGTAAGCAGACCCTACACGACAACGAACTTTTCGACTTTAAGACCAGAAATACTTGCTGTTTCCAAATTAATTACGTTGCGATCGACGCCATTAGGCATGCCCCAAGTGTCTTGTATGTCCGAACTTTCCGAGCGGCCAACTTATAGAATCGGATTTCCACAATGCAGCAACACACAATAGAGGCTTCAACAATATTTGACGTCGCAAGGCAAGTAAACATCGGCAACTCGGCAACATTACAACATTGATATATATGCTACATTTTCGAATCCGTTAAAGTCTTCGTTCATCAGGGCTCTACAAATACCTCGGCGCAGAGATCAAGCGACGAATCACTTTTGCCAATCGCTGTTTCTTTAAGCTATGATGGCATCTATCAAAAGTAAAGATTCTCTCTTCGAACCAATGAGACCAGACGAAAATCATCCTAGTTCTTCTATATGGTTCAAAAACATGGACTGTGTCGAAAGCGGATGAAAACTTCTTGCGACTGTTTGAAAGAGGGGCTCTTCAATTGACATTTGCTCCAGTTTGTATCGATGGAGGAGAAGAGCCAACAACAAACTTAACGTTAGCCTTGGCATCAAAAGGCATGCAATAAAACGGGTGAGGTCGCTAGGGTATGGCCAACAACGCATAGTCCCGACAAGTCTGTGAATCCATCCCTTAGGGACAATGCAGAAGGGGAAAGCCAGAGTTTAGGTGGCGCGTAGAATTGGAGAGCGACCTCAAAGAAGTTGTTGTTCTTGACCAAACTGGGTAATGGGTATTGTTGGTTGAGGCTGTAATCTACCCCGGATTCTAATCAAAATTGAAAGCATTTTTTTATATTCTCAACTGTCATACGATTTTATTTTTTACGTCTTTATTTGAGTGCGCAGTAGCGCAGTGGTTAGTGTGGTGGACTGCTGTGCGAGGGATCCCAGGTTCGATCCCCGGAAAAACACAAATTACATCTTAGTGTTTTTTTCTACTGCGCCACCTCTCGCGAACGTCTGACAAACATCCGAGAGTATAACTGTCCTGAAAAAGCTTCTCAATTCAACCGTTCGGAATCAGCATAAAATTGTAGGTCCCTTCCATTCGTTCCAAAAATAGAAACTCACACAAAACGAATGGTTGCGAGAAGCTAGGCCTAGGGTGTCTACCGCCTGTTGCGCCACCTATTTATTTATTTATTTGAGTGCGATCATCGACAAGTTAAAAAATGAAGTGTCAGCCATTTAAAAAATGGCCGCCAACCTTGTATTTTCTTAATACATAGTGAAGTTAGTTTACATTCATTAAATGGTTGCATTCAGGTGCAATAGGGAAAAATGAGTCAAAAAAGAATAGGTCGATAAATTGCGCTGTTAAATATCTTATACAGCTTTAGAGCCTCAAACAACATGTCTGTCCCGAACTGCATTCTAATTAAGTAAGTTAACAAAGCCCTTGTTGGGCTATTTATTAGTTTTCCCCATTTATAACGTTAAACAATTGACCGACAGATCGCAACTTCATAGATTTAGATATGAAATAGTGCCAAAAGATGATAATGTGCCCCTTAAGTACCGAACGTTAGTTGACGTTTCAGTCATTAGAATCAAACCAACTGTAGTTTTACCAACTTCCACAGCACAGCAAATTGAGCACACGATCTAATTTTAAAACGAATGCACATTTGATCCAATTAAACCAAAAGATCGTACTCTGTACGAGCTCAATATTCTCTTTGGCCAATAAGTAAGAGAAACTTCTCCCAAAGGAATGCAAATGATTACCCTCCTTTCGAGTAAAATAACATCCCAATAGAAGTAGAAGGTAAACAGAAATAGACTGTATCCAACTTCACTAAAGAGTCACTTGAGTGCAACGGCCACTTTGCAGCTACCAATCCGCTGTAAGCCAGATTAAACCATTCAGCCTAGGAGGTTACCAGTTGCACCCAACAAATCTTACGCGTAAAAGCTCTATGTGTGTAATAAGCCGGCACTGGGCACACACCTAAACACAGCAAGAGGCATCAATTGCAATGTATATTAATGTTCGTGCGGAGTAGGTACACATAGGAAGATACGCAGTCTCGTTTGAGTCCGTTTCCGGATTTGTCCAGTATTGTCCGTGCAAAAGAAGAAGATGAGTGAAAACACTCATCCAAGACTCTCATTCTTTGTGGGCATTTTTTCAACAGACTATAGATACAATTTCTTTGAATTAGATTTGTCACGGCCTTACGAGACCGTGTTTTTTGTTTTGCGTGGAAACTTGTTCTAAATAATTTGTTTGTAGACATTTTAAGTGATGTGTGAGATCAGCATCAGCACTTGTCCGAGGTTTGTTTTTATTGACATCTTGATTCGAACTAATTGCCCTCATCGATGGGTCAATGACTGGAGTTGCCTAAAGCGTGTATCTTGACCTAGGGTATACCTTCCAAAACAACGTATTTTATTAATTCTAAACAAGTTCAAACTACGTCGCAGTAGTAGTAGTACTACTGATGAGAGTTTTACGCGTTTTACGCTCTTGTGAATGAGTCCCACTACTACGTGAATCTTGGGCTTTTATTTACAATTTCCACACTTGGTGCTTCCCCGTTCACAGATAGAACTGGACCTAACCAGATTCAGAACCAAAATGAAAGTGAATGCGATACGAACGCGATATACGATACCTAACCTAATGTATGCAATGTTACATTATTGTGATTCTTCCGATATGGTTAATAATATGTACTGGGCAATTATCCCTGCATTTAGATTAACCTAACTAATTACGAGATATAATTTATTGTAAATTTGTATGAAGGCACGAATAATTTAATGACGTGAACATTCTAATAAACTTTAAAATCAAAATAAAAATTGGCCTGGGAAAATAAAAAGAAAATTAATCTCTTAGGCAAGGCGCGCATTGAAGTAGTGTGGCAGTGGCGTATAGTGACCAAGTGACAGGTGGCTTAGGAGTGATAAACATTTGGCGAGACAAGTGGCCACCTGGAAAATGCCACGTCGCCTCCGCTCCTCTTTGATCCGCGGGTCTACATTTGTTTACATAGACTTAAGCGATTCCACGAACAACTCCGTCACCACGTAACTTGCACACCACTGAACTGCGTGCCTTGCTTTAAGTCGATAAAGTAGGTATACGGGTTTCTGGCATGAGCAAGCCCCCACAGAAGAAAAATATTATGGTACCCATAATTGTGTGCCCTAAGTTAGACGTTAAAATCGCTCTTGGTGAGTGCAATTAAGGCCAGAATACGCAAGGAGGACAGTACAATCCGAACGTTGCGACCTGCCAACATATAGACTCGGACCATTATTGTTTTAGCAACTATGAGATACTACATATGAGGAGACATGACGTTGATCGGCTGCAATTCCAATAACCCGCCAGAACTTTTGCCGATCGCATTATCCTTCAACTTATCGCGAAGTTTTATACCTACCGCCATCAACAACTGCGAAAGTCCAATTGTATCGATGCCAACGGACGCCTTAACTGATGAGCTAAGCTTCACCCGACCGCCCCCACGAAATACTTGGTTTGATAAAGAACGCCAGCAAGCACATGCAGCAAAGCAACTTGCATATACAGAGAAAGACTAGAGCGGCTTGTAACTTCTACGAGCAAAAGAGGAGAGAAGTCCTTCGACTTCTCAGGAGGCAAACGAAAGAGCATGAGAAGCGTACAAGCGAGGATATGGAGAGGTGCTCCAGGAGCAAGATTTATCAAAAGGTAAAAAGAGCGTACCAAGGCAACAAATCCCAAACAGGGACCAAGATGAGCATAAAAACCTTGTAAGTTACAGTCGGTGTTGAGGAGTTGAAAAAAATGGCTGCTGGACCAGACGGCATGCATACAGGGCGAGATAATTAAGACAGTGGAGCGGGAGACGATTTGGAGGAGTGCATATACACAAACTCATCTCAGAGATTTGGTCGAAAGAAAGTATGTCTGATGATTAGAAGTTCTGCATTGTTTGTTCGATCCAGATGCGATGCTGGATCAATAAGATCCTATCTGCTGTACTGTGTGAACTCCTGAACCATTTATTAACGAACTGATTGGCCCCCACCATCTGATTATCGATTTCAAGGCTCAGAATTTAAAGAGACGAGTTATGTAAAGCCAAGTCTAGTTTTGGCATTACTGCTTGGCTCGTCAGGTTGTCAGAATGACGATGGAGAACACTCGCTGCTCCGCATTGAAGTCTGAAATAATCTCATCGATACTGTTTATGTCAAAAAAAGGATTTCGACAAAGTTATGCGCTGTCATGTAACTTCTTCAATATCATAAATTAATACATAAATAAATAGTTAGCGTATCAGGTTCGTATAGACCCTAATAGGCTTAGCTTCTCACAACCATTCGTTTGTATGAGTTTTTATTTTTTGGGACGAATGGAAGGGACCTACGATTTTATGACGAGTCCGAACGACTGAATTGAAAAGCTTTTTAAGGACATATACTCTCGGAAGTTTGTCAGACGTTCGCGAGAGGTCATGCAGTGGAAATAACCTTCAGATGTGTAGAGGGACTGGGTCTGGTTGATGGAATTAATCCAACCATAGCAGCAGCAGTGGTAAGCTTGCGGATGCTCAGCTTCAGCTCGACGGTGGGGTGGGATCTTGCTGCTGGCTACCCTGAGTCTACAAACAAATTTATCGTGCCGTGGGTAGAAGTAAAAAAAGAAAATATTAAAGGAAGAGAAAGAGTGAGAGATAGAGGTAGTGGAAAGATGTTTTGAAATTCTCGCATACCAGAGGTTATATTGGGCTATGGTAAAAATGAATTTAATTGTTTGAAAAGATAGGAAAATTAAAGTGTTGTATGAACTAATCATATCAGCTATGGTGTCTGATGATTCTGACACTTGGAGGTGCCCTCCCCTTGCAGATGGCTGTTGCCATTGCTCCTTGACCAGCCCTCCTCAATTTCTATTGAGCTAGTCCCTAATGCACTTCTCGCACACCTACTCAATAACACATCTCAAAGAAAAAGTATTGATAGGTTATATATTCAATGTTTCAGGTTTATAGGAATATACTTGGTTGCGAATTCATGCAAGTATAGCTATTCAAATCAGCAATTATGGTTCATAAAATGTGTAATTTCATTGTAGGATTTTATGGCAAATGTAACATATACGAAATTCTTTAGATATATGTATTAGAGCCAAAGATTCTATGCCTGTTTTTATTTACACTTGTACACGTGGCACGCGTACCCGTGTACACGATCAAAAATAGACGGGTACGATCAAAAATACACAAGTACACGGGTACACGTGTAATTTCTAAATACACGTGTAATTAATACACGCAATTTAATATAATTTTATAAATTCTAAGTTATGATAAAAAAAAGTTGAATAATAACGGCATGCACGTTTTGTCTCAAAGTTGGCATATTCGTATGTCGACGGTGACTGGCATGTGTTTACGAGTATTTTTGATTTGTTGACATACGAATATGGCTGCCCAAATATGGCGATTACACGACATGCCGCACTGGGGATACATGTAATACGTTGTAATATGTAAGAGCCCCAGATTCTATGCCTGTTTTTATTTACACTTGTACACGTGGCACGTGTACCCGTATACACGATCAAAAATACACAAGTACACGGGTACACGTGTAATTTCTAAATACACGTGTAATTAATACACGCAATTTAATATAATTTTATAAATTCTAAGTTATGATAAAAAAAAGTTGAATAGTAACGGCATGCACGTTTTGTCTCAAAGTTGGCATATTCGTATGTCGTAGCCATCCTTTGATGGAATTTGTTACTTTATGGCTTGATAGAAAGAAGACGAACCATATTTTGGGATATATTCTATATTTATTTCGAAATGTCACCAGAAAGCCCTAAAATCTTAATTTTTCTAAGCGAAAAAAAAAAATCACTCAAATTTTGAATATTTTAGGGCTTTCTGAGTCGGACATATGGGCGACAGACGCATGCCAACTAAATGTCAGCGTCAATAATATGCCGAGTACACGACATGCATGTGTACATCGTGTTTGGCATGTCGTGTACTCGTAGCTTTACTCATAAATGTTAAAAATTTAATTTGATAAGATATCCATGAATAGATTCTTATTTTATTTCATCGAAGATCTAACCGTGAAATAAATACACGTGTAAATAGGTACACGTGTACACGTGTACACGTGAATTAGAGGGCTCTAATATGTATATATAAGTAAGTCTATAGTTTGAACAAAATAGTAACTAATGAATGAATAGATTAATTAAATATAAATGTAATTCAATTTAAATAATGTTTGATTAAAGATAATTTTTTTTTGTTTTTTTTTATACCTATAATATATTTTAAAGCCAAAGGCAAAGGCAAAAGATTTAAGTATGTATAGTTATGTACAAACAAAATGGAGATCGGGATTGTCCGCTTTCGTGTGGTTGTACCGTGTACGCTAATATAATTTGGGGCGGAGCACCTTATCACATGAATAGGTGGATGTAGCTCCCCATATATTTAGTGTATCTAACACCTTTTAGAGTATATTGTGGATGCGGAGGCTCTGGTAAAAGTTACCGTTGTGTGTCCCTCCAATCGTGCCACTACTTCGGATGTATGGTTTATGGCAGTGGAGGACTGGGACACTTAGGACGAATACCAGAACTCACCCGCTAATAACTGCAAAGATGAAGAATCTAAGTTCAAAAAAAACCCACACAAAAAAAAGAACACTATCCACTAAATTACCTTGTGTAATAGGTATTTACCGCACGTGCAAATTGTGCAAGTCGTCTCGCATCGACGAAAATTGGAGGAAATTTCGTGTTTTCCAATTTGTTTCCTTTTTTTTTTTCTGTTTCCAACAAAATTCAGCCGACAACTTATTATTTTGCAGCATCTTAAGGCAAAATTAAAGAAACAAAAAAAAAAAAAAAAAAAACAACTTAGGATGATGCGGTACAAAAAAAAAAAAACAACTTACGTAGCTTCAGACCCACACCGCCTACATAGGTACACGAAATCGGGAAACAGAAAAGAGCGCCAGAAAATGTTGTTCGACCATATTGAGTTAGGGGTATAATGAACATCGAAAATGGTGCATCCTTTTCGAAAATGGTGGCAATGTAATGCGGGCTGTGTTCACACATAAAAACCGGAAGGAGTAATTGATTACGTAACCGACGGTTAATTTTCGAAAATATTGTTAGAGTAATATTTTTGTTAAATACGCCACAGATGTAAATTGTGTTTTTCCGAGGATCGAATCTGGGATCCCTCGCGCAGTAGTCCAGCACTCTGAGCCACTGGTGCCCACAACATCTTACTTGAGAAAATTGTACGAAACTAACAAACCAAGCCAAAACCAGAGGTACAATTTTGCACAAGTCTCAGCAACTAGTTGCATACGCGGAAGACGTTGAAATTGGCAGAATTCTGCGAGCTGTCACTGGCGCACGCATTAGCGAAGGCGAATAAAGATATAAGGCTAACGGGCAGAGTGCATGCGAAAAGCTAAGCGAAAGCTAAAGCTAAGGCTTGACAGGTCAAAGCTAATAAACTGCGCCCATACATTTTAATTACACTGGCCATAGTAGATTCGATGCTACGATACATGCTAAGCGAAAATTGGCTAAAAGCGAATAAACTCTTCTGCTCAGTTTTTTAGCAAGAAATTCAAGCTAAAACGAAGCTGTCAATAGATTTGGGTATATAATCGAATACTTTTAATGACATTTAAAAGCATTCAGCAATTTTTGTCGGGATGTTTTCGGATGTCTTCGTAAATCTTTGTAAAGATGATAAAATTCGTCATATTTATTACGTAATTTTTTATATATTGAACGGACTGTCTTTTTCCAAACAATGAATGGCTGAAAAATAAAATATTCAATGGAAAGTCCTCTTCTTCTAACGAATCCATTTCCATAATTCAAGGATGTTGTTAATTTTGATGCACTTCCGAAGCGTTGATGTTAGCGTTCATTATGGACACCATTCGCTTTGCTTATAGCTTAGAATCTTTAGCTTTAGCTTTCGCTTCGCTTCTCGTGTTCACTCTGTCCGTAGCCGGCAACGCGAAAATGCGAAAGCGGAAGCAAATTTCGCGCGGGAAACAGTGGGGGTGGGATGTACCGCCGTAGCCATGTATTTATTTCTCGCTCCCGTGTTTCACCTTGGTTTGAGAATGCCTATATCCTTCGCGGTTTTGAACGCAACATTCTTCAAGAGATTTATGTTCCCACGTACATACTTGTTGGTGGTTTTCCCTACCGAAAGAAATATGACATGCAGCCAAAACAGTCCCATAAAGCTGGATTTACATTACCACGCCATACAATTTTGCGTGACTTCAGAGAGAAAGATCCGTTTCCTACAGTCAAGGATAATGGTATGTAAGAGTGAGACCACAAATCTCCATAAAAAAGTTATGGCGTCCTAAATTCAACTGTTAGGGTTGTGGTCTCACTCTTACACATTATTACCATTGACTGTGTAAAAACGGATCTATCTCTCTCTCTGAAGTCATGCAAAATTGCGTGGCGTGGTAATGTAAATCCAGCATAAAGTACAGGAACACACATTTAGCATTACACTGCATTTTGACTGTCAGAAGTGGTTATAATGTGCGCACTTGGCATGCAGTCGTGTAATCTCCGTCATAAGCTGAAGCCAGGAGGTACATATTTGTACCCATTAATTTTGTGTCAGGACAATTACCGCTCTTCTAAATAAAAGGCCCCCGAAATAAGAGTACGAAGCCTCTCTCACAGCAGGACCGGTATCGAGATATCAAATTTTATATTCATACATCATACAACATAAACAATTGGATTTTGTTTTGTTTTTACATTTTTTTTTAAAATAAAGAAATTTATTTAATAAATTGTTTGTATCGAAATCTAAGTGAAGCACTCGATGGGCTGAAGTGACATGAAGCACTATTGAAGTTGAAGTGCTGGGCATACGTGAGAACACTTAAGAGCTCTCTAACTTAGTTACTATCTTTCATTTCAAAAGACTGAACTCATTTGCTCCATAAAGAAAGAAAATCCAAGCACGTTCGGTTAAAAGCAGATAAATCACACCTTCACAGCGATTGATTAACGCCCGTTGATCTGCACCAATTGACAATATTTTTCTGGCATGCGCAAACAATTGTAATAAAATCAATCAAAACAATTAACACCGCACGCTAATGAATTAGTTTCAATGTGAAACGATATTAATTAATAACCATGAACAAGGCGAGCAAACAAGAAATGTAAACAAGAAGCCAACCCCACAATGAAGACGAACAATAAAAAAATCACCAAAAATAAAGCTTTACTTTATATTGGGCCAATCTAAACTCTTTCGGCAAATGGAAATTAGCGATCATTATGATAAAAAATCGTGGCTAAAACAATAGAACACGTCGCGTCATTGTCGGTGTCTCGTTCCGTACCGAACCAGATGTTGTCTGTCAAAAGCGGAATAATCTCACATGTCTGACTTTCTGAGGAGAGTTTTTGTGTTTAGTTTAGGTTGTTCGATAAGAGAAAAAAATCAATAAAAACGCCATCATATAGATAGACTATCTTTTGAATGCGTAGCAGTGCCTACAGCTACATATGAACTTGAATTGCGCCCACTGCTGCTATATGCTGTGCAATGATATATGAAGGTAACCTGAACCTGATGACGACGAGTCTGTCAGTTAATAGTAGGTATACCCCAGCAATTTCATTCAGGTGCATTTAACCTTCTCAATTCGCGAACAGATTTGTTATGTTCATTCTTCATTGTAAAAATAATTCAATCCGTCTCTAAAATGGATTGCGAGAATCAGCGGAAGGAGCATCTGCTTTTTGGGCAAATCTTCTCTGTGATGTATCCCCGTCTTTACTGGCCGAGTGCGTTTTTGCGTTCTCCTAGAAGAATGTTTCGCAAACGTCGTTACATTTTGAAAATAGAAAGAGACATGAAGTGGTCTTTATAAGTTTTCGAAAGAAGTGCGATACAAAAAATGCGTACGCAATGGCCGCGTTCCATTGACCGCTAGACATCTAGCATGTAATATCCCTGATGGAGGAACGCTGGCGTTAGAGATCTAGCGGCAGCGGCAAAGTGACATTAGAACCAATTTGAATTCGTATTATTTCATCTTCATGAGAGTCAAAAATGTATTTTGTGCCATCATGCCGCATATTTATTATTACACTATAATGTAAATAATCAAATACATAATGTATATTAATTCCATAGAAGTTGGAATTCCCATGTTACACCAAATTGGAAATATTTGACTTCTGCACTTTCACTTTTATTTTGACAGTTCGTTATTTTTTTTTTTTTCAATCTAGCAGTTCATTTTGCGCTAGATTGAAAAATTTCCCAGAAAAGGATATTTCACAAAATGCCAGTTTTTTTTATATGGAGTTTGGCATGCCGCTAGTCATCTAGCGGTCAATGGAACGCGGCCAATTTCATTCTAAAGTTCTTTTTATACATGTCAAGAATCGTGCCAATTTTTGACATGCTGATGTCAGTTTTTATCTATACACAACTTTAAGACATGACGTGTTAAAAATCACTTATATCCTTTAGTGGGATAAATTCGAACAAGCGAGTCCGTTCCAATATTACAACACAATACAAACAATTATAAAGCTCTGATCCATATTTCGCATATTCTTCTTTACCACTACAACTATCCCCCTAAATTTGCTTATGATGTTTGATGTTTTTGATGTTTGCCTTTTACGGATTATTTCGCGTGGATTTTGGCGAATAGTCGGCGATTCTTCCATCGACATTCGCCACGACACTAATCATCTCACAAGATATGTATATACGCATCACCTGGGAATCTCAGATGAACTCACTGGCAAACGATTTTTGCTTCCCAGAAAATCGAAGCGAACGAAATGCGAATCGCCTGGTTTGCTCCTCCACCCATTGGTCGATCAATTTCACTATAGAATTCTACAGAGTGCTTCCAAAGAATTCTTGTGATTCACTTTAGTTAGAGACGTTGTCTCCTTCGGCTCCGCTATAAACTCTGACAATGTCACACGGCTGTGGCTTTGGCCTAAGAAGGTAACTTTACTAGTCAGTTGCCTGACTGGCCTTGTAAAAAAACACAGGAGACTATACAAAATACTCATCATTCCAGTACTGCTCTATGGGCGTTAACAAAGGCGGATGAAGATCTTCTTGGTCGTTTCGAACGCAAAATTAATTCTTCGAGTGATTCTCGGTCCCGTTTGCGTTGACGGGCTTTGGAGGAGGAGATTTAACAGCTAACTCTACGAGCTGTACACTGTACAGCGACAACTGAAAGGGGACCTCAACTAACTTGGAGTGCGCATCGGGAATCTGGATGCGGTTAGCCAAAGATCGAGCTAATTTGAAGAGGCTTGTCGGTTGAGGTCCAAGTCAACCCCAGACTGTAGCGCCATCTAAATAAGTAGCGCACTTCTTCCAAATCATTTTTTATACATATTAACAACTTCTATAACCTGGCCAAAACTCTTACTATTACAGCACTTCAGAAGCTGCAAAACCCAACACATATTTTTTATCACGACAGCTGTACTCCCAGATGTTTAACAAACGTGCCATCAGTGGAAAAAATCGCAAGGGTGAACCTAAAATCGTTTGCTCAGTAGTATATTAGTCTATTACACTAACTACTGAACTAACAACTAAGCCCTGCGCGCATCCTAAATTGGAAAATATGCCCAAACGAATATTACATATTCGATCAATATGGTAACCCTACCATGCACGTTTTTTAAAGCTTGCAATGTACTGTACAAACATGCAACAATGTAAAATTTCAAATTCTTAAAAATAAATGAATCAGACAATGAGGAGATGAAAAAGGATCTTCAATATCTTAAATCGTGAGCTCATTGAACCCGGGTATACAGTGGATTAATTAATTCACATTGCATTCTGATCTGTTGTGCATTATTTTGACATTTGACAGTAAAGGAAATTAATGTCGTTTTCGATTGGTAATCCAGAAGCGTCCGGAAGAACTCTCCGCGATTCTGAATTCAAATCCAGAAGCAAATTTCTCTTCTTTTCAGTAGAAGAACTGTCATTTGAGTGCCAATCGAACGCTTTCAGAAGCGTTCGGATTGCTTCCGGACGATTCTGGATTACCAATCAAAAACGACATAAAAAGTCATATAAAAATTTGATTTTGTCGATGTATGCTTCGTTGGTCGTTGGACTTTTCAAATTTATATCCAATTTTATGTCCGACATCAAACTCATACTTCAAACGAGTTTAAGGTTATTACATATATGCAAATTTAAGAACTGTTTTGTTTGGGTATTTTTGTTTTAGCGTTCAAGGCCAGCTATAATAAGATTATTAGTTGGTAATACAAATGAACTGATTCATAAAAAAAATCCACTAAAAACAAAAATAAAGCAATAAAGGTTTCCAAGTAATTATTTAGTAACAGCGATTGTTTTTGTTTATCTTGTCATCATCGGTTATTGACAAATAAGATCTGAACTAAAGGTACTACTTTAGCCCCCTTCGGGTAGGGGTTAGAATATACCCGAGGTAGGCATGCCTGTCGTAAGAGGCGACTAAAATCCAACTAAGGGTTTGAGGCAACGGCTAGCCTATCCTCAGTAAATCCCTCCCACAGGAGCCAGTGGTAAACACTCAAAAACGTTATGAATGGAGAAACAAAAGGAATTGATTACTCTAGGTGGTAATGGCAATAGCCAAAATCCACCCGTAGTCTTCTCGACTACGGCCGGGACACGGATTCTGGAGGTCCCAACATTCATACCCGATTTCACAAGCGACTCATGCGGCTCTATGTCTGATTCATTCGGCAAATTGAGCATGAGACAAGCTGTGGCTCACTGCACTGCCACTGACGGTCAGACCCGGGACACCTTGGTTGAACGGGCTCCTGAAGAGGCGGTCCTTGAGCTGTGCCTGTCTAAGGGACAGCGGAAAAGGAAAAGGAAGAAGCTGAGGGATCTGCGGCGCAAGGTACTACATATTAAGAAATGAAGGGTGTAGAAGTAGATACTCCAGCGGCAATAATTTGAACCCTTCTGGGTACACAAATTTCACAAAGAGACATTAAATAATCAAATATTGTGAAAAATAAATACATTTGTTAAGTAAAAACATAAAAATACACGTACCGCTTACCGATGACAGATTCCTGTGTTTCTGAGAGTTTTCTTTTCCTCGCCGCCAGATATCGCAGCCCAACTTGCACATTCGTCAGTTAGACATGATAAATATCGTGTAAATTTTTGACATGTTGCCTTCAATATAACGTTAACTTCTGTCCTAGTGTTGTGTGTAGACAAAATCTGATCTGTGTAATAGATATGTAGTAGCTTAGGTGGCTGTCCTAAAAGCACTTAGTGCTGGGCCACACATGTCGTGTTAGCCGAGACAGGTCGATTTTAAGTGAGTAGAAAATTACAGCTGGGAAATCTATTGCTACTGTGTATCTTACGTCGTTAAGAGGTCCTGATGTTGACTTGTTACCACGCGTTTGTCTTCAGGTAAGGACTGTGGGTAACCGTAGCAATCTTCCCATCATTTATTTCTTTTCACAAAACAGAGAATAGTAATGAGCACAAGAGCTTGATTGAAACCACCCTACTGCTTGGTACCCAAAAGGGGATCGCGGTTTGTCTCAGGGGAAATCAAAGGCGAATTGTAACCGAAACAGTCTAACCCCTCGTCTACTGCTTCTGTTTTCTTAAAGTCGCCTATGTCTATCAATTGCAATGCCAGTCAATTGCGACAAGTTGATTTTAATTTTGTAGAAATTGCATCCATCAAGTCTGGATTGAGTGCATTTGTCTGATATCCAAAAGCCATTTTTACTAATGAACGTTTCGAAAAGCCCAGAAGATAATACTTCCTTCAACTGGTTGTTATCTAACTACTTCGTCATAGATGGCGCTATAGCCCGGTGTGGTTATTGCCTTTAAGCATAAAGTCCCTTTAGTTAGCTCGATCTTTGGCTTACTGCCAAGAGTTGCGCACTTCATGTTTTTCTACTGCATTGTCCCTCTGAGTTGAAATCGAAGAATATTCGTACCGGAGCGTTCCATCTCCATCTGCTTTACATGGCCTTGCTAGACGACTGATTCACACCTCTCTGACCAAGTAGATGTCGGTGTACAGCTGGTTGAGTACGATGTAAAATCACATTTTCCAAAAGCAAACGGAACCGAAAATCAATCGAAGAATTACCTGTATAGTTTTGGCTTTCAAAAGAAATCTAGTCCAGATAATCGGCCCTAGCGACATAGAACGGAGAATTCTCCGCAACGCATACTCCGTCGGAGGCTCAAATTACATTCGAGGTATCCGTCTTCGGGAAGAATAATTAAAATGCGACGACGTATTGATTTGACATGACCGAGGACATGACTTTGTTTCGTTTCATATTTGTTGGTTTTTTTTGCCCTGGAAATACAAATTTAAGCAGCAAATAGAACCAATTACTTTGCTAACATGTTTTTTTCTTTATTTCTTTCATTTATCAATACTTCACTTCATATCGTAAACAAATTCCAGAGAATTTTCCGTTCCAACGGATACCTCGATAGTGCCGAGTGTGTCCCCTTGCATAGTTTCCATGCGACCGACCCAGTTAATGTTTGGTTACGCCAGATAATAATCCGTTGCGTACTTGGCCGATTTTGTGTTAAATCAGCAACGTTTCGTCAACTGAAATAAAAGTGGTCACTGAAAAGTGTGGCTTTGTCTGGATATTGTGAGCTGGCTAATCCAAATTCTGGTACAACTCAGTTGCTCAGTCATAACGCATAACCTCACCAAATATTACCCCTTTGAATGCGTTTCAGCCGATTCGCAAGTACTTACGCAATACGCATGGCCATTAATTGTTCTTTGCATTGATGAGTTGGTGCGCGAAGAATATCAGGCGATGCGACAGCAATCGTGGTTAATTGTTGGTGCTTACTGGATTAAACATTCTCATCCGCAGTCATTTTGATTGTGTATTGTTCTTGAAAATTTAATAAGGAATACACGAAGACGGACCACATGTACATATGCAATTGTTTTCGTTAATTAAATGGAAACGATTATTTTATTTCAATTGTCAGCAGTTATCAATCTAGCCTCGAATGATTTTAAGAAACTTTGTTACTAAATGTCTAAAAACGCATTCTTCTAAATGTATCACAAATAACGTCACAAAACGTGTATTATAAACTGGTGTATTTTTGTTGCATGTCTTGACTGTAGACAATAGACTTCTGCAGAAGATGCAGGGATGAAGAGGAATCTGTGGAACATCTTTTGTGTCACTGCCCAGCCAGGAGCACGGTTCTTTGACGACTTTGAAGATCTAGTAACGATACCTCTACCAGATTTAAGACGATTCATCAACAGATCCGATTGGTTTTCCTAGCTGCATGTGCCTCAATGGCTTCCGTGCTACCAACATGCACGATTCGCAAACCCAAATGATCGATGCCAGGAGTGCGCCTAACGTACTAATCCACACCCTACCTCCTTCAACCAGAGTGGGACTGCTGTTAGGTATTACTTCGCGGCGCTGGTTATCAACTCATGCTAAATCACTCTGCGTCCGCCAATTCGGCTCTTCTAAGTCGTTCAAGTCTCCTTAATTCTTCGTGTACTCTCGTTATAAAGGAGCATTCCTCCAGCCAGTCATATTCTGACCTCAACATATATGGCTTATTAGACTTTAGGGGTTTGGTAAGTTCGCCCTTCCCCCTGCAACGCGCTTTCAATGGAAAATTGCGTATTCCGTATCTTCTTCTTCGTTTAGTCATTCGGAAAAAAAGGTGAAGGTCACGATAGACCAAATCTGTGTATTTCCGATAGACCCCGTGCCCCTATAAGAACTGCGTAAGGTGGTAGTTGCAGTCCCCGTTTGTTCTTTTTGTCCAAACGTCGATGGTGGGCATCAGTTTATGAGTCCATCAGCCGTTTGTCGTATTATCTCATCTGGCTTGCCATAGTGCCATCGATGTTCTGGGTGAAAATTGAAGATATTGCAAACTGCCCCTCTAACCCTAACCTTACCTAACCATTTTCGGTACATAAGAAGAAGAAGAAAAACACACCAACCTTTTGTATTAATAATATATTTTTTTTTTGTTAATATATTTCTTTGTATTTCTATAATTTATGTATATATATATTTTTTTGTTTTATATTTAATTAGAAAAAAGTGTATTTTGTAACATTATTTGTGTAACTTATATTAATCTTTATTTTTCCTTTTTATATAAATTGTATGCCATTTGACTTTTGTGAAATGGTTCGTTTGCTAAAAAAAATGCGTTAACTATAATATTCAACGATTAAGTTACGAATTATATTAGCGAGAAAAAATACCTATTGTTAATTAATAGAATAAATTATTAAAAGAAATATTTATTTTCGTTTTTTTTTTTATATATTTACAGTATTCTGCATAGGTATGAGATAAGTTATTGACAAAAAAAAAAAGTTACTGTCGGTCGATACTAAAACTAGAATCAATAATAATATACCTATAGGCTTTTACTTATTTGTATTAACGGCGAGTTTTTTTTTAAGTCTGAGATGCATATAATATTTGTTGGAAAGAACAATTAAAAACTCTCATGGAATTCCAATATTGGGTGATCGTTCTTTAAAATTTCTGCCATTTCTGGATTTAGCTATAAATGTACTTCAAAATGGTTGATGGTAGGTAGATATAAGTGTAAAATCCATTTCCGTAATTCAATTTGTAGTAAAATTTGTAAAACATATATTGGAGAGTGGCGAACGATTTTCTCTGCTAGAGGCAAATTGAGAAACTGTCAGTTTGACAGATTACGATAACAGAAAACCACGTAAATTTTCTTTGGTAAGATTGGGTGCAATTTTTTTATAGATGCAACATTTTTGAAAAGAGTGTCGGGGACCAAACACAACCTAGTAGAACACCAACATTTTTACCTATGATAAATTTTGAAAAAGTTCGTTACGTCTTGAATTCAACAAACAGCAAAGGTAGGTAGTTTTTAATTAATGGAAGAAGAGTTACATTGCAACAGCGCATTTTAGGAAAAAAATCTTGATGCCAAGCTAGTCAAATTAGTTTGTATCTTTATTTCACCCGTCACTCGGTGATATTGTATATTAATTAAAATTGCCAGTAGATCTGTTACTACGAAAACCATATTGCCGTTCGTTGAGAATTTGTTTATTAGAAAGGATCGACGTAAGTGCTGTGAGTGGTTGGTTGACTGGACAAGCATATTTGCCATTTTAACCTACATTCCAGACTGATTGAACACAAAGAGCACGCGTACAATGTGTGGAGAAACTCCTCTTCAGGATTAAGTAGGATAAACCATTTGGACTAACAAATTAGGGAATATTGCGATCTTAAAGTGACCTTGTTACTCTGCGAGGGCGAAAGTGTTGTTTTAACGCTCTCCAATAGGTACAGGTGAAGGCAATGTGCAATGTGAAAGATTAGAACTGGCAGTGAATTCTAATCGTACCAGCTGATAAGGAGAATGTCACTGCTATCATGATCATGAACAAAAATATGAGTATTATGAGAAAATTACAGAACTATTAGGTGACCAATAGGGGGGGGGGTTCAGATAAGTGAGAAGCATGACGTCATTTCTCTCTGCACTAGCCATCGGGGTGATCAAGAAGAAATAGGATTTAATAGATAAGAGTGAATACGAACCAAAACCATCAACCAAGTTTCCTAAGATCCTTGACTTTTGAATCACAGAAAATAACTCTTTACAGTTCAAGGATGACATAAAACCACATTTTCACCCACTATTGCGGATCTGGTGAAGGTGTTGGATCATTTATTAAATGAACGCTGCATAAGCTTTCGGAACCAAAATTCATCCCGAAATATGTCGGTGTCATATTTGTTGTCATTGACCATAGGAATATTGACGACATGCTGGGGTGCCTCAATGGATTACATGAAAACAAAAATACAGTTTACGTTAGAGAGAATACGAAAAATAGTGCCATATACCGTTTTCAGACGTTAAAATCCATTGCGACAAACACCGACGGCACTCGCAAATGGTTCAGGCGAACCATAACCCACACTTTGGAATGCCATTGAAAACGATTATTTACGACAAAGTGGAGTTCATGTGATCAAAATTGTTTACTGCTGCCGGGACAAGGAGAAAACTTTGCACCTCAATAAAAGTTAGGTATGCAGTAATATAGAAGAAAATTAGACATGGGGTGTGCAACTGGAGGCAACTGGGCATGTTTCGTCCCGACCTATACTGCCATCCGAAAACAAAGTATGTATATTTTGATGTTTCAGCTATTATACTAATTTATCGATCATTTTCCCAGTTTTCTTTGGTTGAGTTAACTTTATAAGACCGAAAATTCAAAACCTGTGTGTTGGTCACGAAATACAATAGATCTGTTCCTTTACTTTTGTAGTAAAAATAGAAAAGACTGTCAAAATGGCTATGGTGGGGATAAATTTTCTCTCAAAGAGAAAAACTTACGACAAAGTTAGGGAACGCTTTTGTAGTAATCATGAAAATGACAAATGCATTTTGTTTTCCCATAAATTGCATGTGAGTATGAATACAAGTATGTGGAAGAGTTTGAAGTGATTGAACTAAAATCATTCGAGAAGAGATAAAAGCTACATAATTTTCCCACCTTCTGATACCATTTTTACACCAATTTGTTTCTCATATCGCATCAGGAAATCAAAAGACAAATGCAAATAGCCGTTACACGCATTTCAAATCAAATTTCAAATCATCTGTCAATTTTCAGGCAATGACAGTTGTTTCAATTCTTACTCAAAGAAATTTGTTGAGTAAAAACTAGTAATGTCGTTTTCCATTGGTTTCACTCGGGGATTCACTCATTCCGAAATCCAATGGAACAAGAAAACTGCTTCTGGCTGACTACACTCACGTATTGGTGAAACGTCAAAAATTACTGTATGGCTGCTGCCATCTGGCTTGTATAAAATACATAAAATGCACTTGTGTAAGTGCTCCTCGAGTGGATTCTGACTTGAAATCGAGAAGCGAAATTCTCTCCTCAGAATCGACAGAAGAGTATTTTTTGCGCCAATGGAACGGTTTCAGACGTGATTTTCTTGATTACGGACGCTCCCGGACGCTTCTTTTTGCCCAATGGAAAACGACATAAGATTCCCAATGGAGGGGTAATATCTTGCTCTCTCGATGCCGCTCTCTTTTACGAATTTTTCAAGTTAGGGAACAACATTGAGTAAAAATGCGTAAAAATTCGTAAGATTTAAAAGTAAAGGAACAGACCTAATATCTACAATATGAATTTTGTCTCTTTTTCACGTTTTTTTCCTGACAAAACAATTTTCGCTGACAGAACCGTCACAACATCTGTCATATTTGGTCTCCATTTAGTTTTCCAGACTAAATTCATTCAAAAAATAGAAATTGTCTACATATTTAAAAGAGTACACTTTCCACAACTCTATTACTTATTATAAATTAGCTCCATCTATGGCCAGGGATTTACTTGCGAAATTTGACAGTTCCATGAAAGTTTTTTTTTTAAATTGTTTAAATCGAATTCCTTTACCTATTATAATAATTATAACCCGAAAGAAATAGATACTATAACTACTTAGTAGAAAAAAATAAACCATATTATGTGTAAAAAAAACTAATAGCGTCTAAGTTTTTTAAAATTGAATTAATTATTTTTTACAGTGAAAACAAATTAATGTTTATTTTAAATTGCAGACTTTTATTTGTCGAAGAATGTGTGATATATTAGTAAATATTACTTTTCAGAATCTTTTAAATGCACAATCAATTAAAGGCAGTTGATTATATTTGAAAATGCTTGTGATAAACTTTTATGAGTTGCTAATACATACTTGGTCATCTTGTAATAAGTAAAATGGAATGTTACCTGTCAGCAAAAGTGTTTTTAAACTTGTTAAACTTTGGTTGTAGGCACATTACGTGAAGTTTGTTCGACATGATCAGCTAAAGTGCCGCACTGAGAAGTGTCAGTGTATTTTCGTGGTAAAAACCCAATAAAACCCCAGAAATTTATATTCCTGTCGAACGCGAAAATGTAACCCTGCACAAGGAATTATTGTAGTAAAGTCGCAGTCGGTACTTTGAGAATTTGTTTAGCAATGATCTAGCTGTCAGTTAGTAAAAGCCAATCAACTTTGACGTTGGACATGACTCCAGGAGTCCAAAAGAACCTGCCAAAAATTAACACTCATTATGATTTAGTTCACGCTCGATACCACCTCTCTGCTTGTTCCCCCTCTCTCTGCTCCTAGTAGTCTTATGTCACCTTTTCGTTCGTCTCTCATGTCTCATTATGCCCGAGTTGTCGCTATCAGTAAAATGTAACCGAATGGCTTTTTTGGAGCACTTAAGACTTAACCGTTGAACTCAATCTTGGTCTTAAAATGTTGCTTTTGAATTATGAAGTTAGTTCATCAAAAAAAAAAATTAAGCAATTGTTTTCTAAATTTTCTAGAAAAAGAATTTATTAATTTTTCCGTACGTAAAACTTTTTCTGTTCAACTTCTCAGCCAATTCCATAACATTTTTCACTGAATTCATATGATATGGTGTGGTTAAATGTTTCAGTTTTGTTCTGTTTCGCGCTACCCCCTTCCCCCCTTTTCGTTTCCTGTCGCTTTTTCGTTTCAGCTGAGTTTCGGAGTAATTCGCACCATAAGAAGTTTCACTTCAAAGAATTCTACCCAAATACATTTATTTAAAATACAAAAGGGTGGTCAAAATTTGTATAGGGACATTCTTATTTTTCATACGATCGACGATGCGATCGAGTTCCAGGACAACCACAAAATTTAAACCCCCCATCGAAAAACAATTCTGTTTGCTGTGTTTTGTTTTCGACAAGCCAACGTTCGGGCAGGACAACGTCTTGGGGTCCGTTAATTTGTCATATTTCAAATAACCAAAACTGTTGACATACATACGTAAAAAAAACAAGGCGAAACAGAACAAGTAAAAGGGTTATCATTGGCCTGGCCGATTCTTTGACACCCTCCACTGCATAGAAGTCATCCAAAATTAGGCGTATAGGGCCCAACCCATAAAATCGGTCGCCGCAGCCCGAAATTGGAATCTTTAAAACAATTTGCAATTTATTAAATTCAAAAATATCCACAAAATTATTTGGATTTAACTGTTATCTGCAGCATTTCACAGTTTCTCTCATTATCTAAGTATTTCCACCAATGAAATTGCTACCTCTCACGCTGTGCCAACTGTCAGTCGAATACGTTGCAGCAACGGACGCGACGGATTCTATGGGTTGGGCCCTTAAGTCCATAGGTCCAATATTGTTTTTTTTTTGTATAAGAAGTATCAGTTTTTTGTTGTTGTTTATATTTTTCGATAGAAATTCTCAGTACATATCTTAAAAATGAATATTGAAAGTGTATCCGTATTTTGGAGTAGTGATATAGACGTGGTCATAAGGCAAACTGATCTCTTTCGCATTCCGGAACAGATAACGTCAGTGCCGGCGAAATAACTTGCCGCGAAAGTACGAATCTTGGCAGAGGGTAGCTACGAAATATAGGAAAACAATTTAATTAAGGACTACCACAGCGTTACATTTTCAATAGATTTTCATTACTTGGCGTTCACTAATTTGTAAAAATCGTCGTTTTACTAGTCGTCTTGTCGTGTTCAAAGCCTTACAGAATGACAGTGAAATTTCTCACATGCATTAATGCGATCCACAAAGCGTTTAACGACAACTGGCCTTCAATGACGAAAAAACGCCACTCGTAAATTCCAAATTCAAATTGGCGTTCTTTAAAATCGTCGTAAACGTCACTCGGAATAAGGTTGAATGTATTTTCTCAGGGCATACCAAACGAAGCAGAAAAGTAATACTACATATTTTATGTTTCGGTTGGTATGTGTGTTGAAATAAAAAACGTATTGTCTTAGTCGGCTCTCACATTGAGGCCACAATCAACACGAACAAGGGAACATCATAGTAGAAGTCGATGCTGAGGATATGGAAGAATTACTTCTGCAGACTGTTTAACGGCGATGACGAACTAAATCCCGCTGTCAGGCAGAATGAACCATTCAACCTGGACGATGAAGACCAACAATTCCGCCCACCCGACTTGGACGAAGTCAAGATAGCTATATCTAAGCTTAAGTCCAACAAAGCCGCTGGAGCAGATGGCCTAACCGCCGAACTATTCAAAGCGGCAGGCGATGACTTGGTTAGGAGCATGCACCAACTCATCTGTAAAATATGGTCGGAGGAAAGTATGCCCGATGAATGGAACCTCAGCATTGTTTGCCCGATCCTCAAGAAAGGAGACCCTCTGAACTGCGACAAATACAGAGGGATTAGTCTTCTTAACATCGCCTACAAGATCCTATCTTCCGTGTTGTGTGAACGCCTGAAGCCTTTCGTCAACAACCTGATTGGTCCCTATCAGTGTGGCTTCAGGCCAGGAAAGTCTACCATCGACCAAATATTCACACTGCGGCAGATCTTGGAAAAAACCCAGGAAGTTCAAATCGATACCCACCATCTTTTCATCGATTTTAAAGCCGCCTATGACAGCATTTATAGAGACGAGCTATACAGAGCAATGTCTAGTTTTGGCATCCCTACCAAACTCGTCCGTTTGTGCAGGATGACAATGGAGAATGCACGCTGCTCCATCAAGGTCGGTAAAGAACTCACCGACCCTTCGATGTCAAAAAAGGATTTAGACAAGGCGATGCGCTGTCATGTGACTTCTTCAACATCGTTCTTGAAAGAATAGTGCAAAACTCAAACGCTAACACCAGAGGCACTATCTTTCAAAAGTCCGTCCACCTACTCGCCTACGCCGACGACATCGACATAATCGGCAGAACGCAGCGTGATGTCACTGGCGCGTTCGTGGGCATTGAGACGGAAGCGGCGAAAATGGGTTTGGCGGTCAATGAGGGCAAGACAAAGTATATGCTGTCATCAAGAAAGGACACCCAACACCGACGTCTTGGACAGAACGTCACTATAGACAGATATAACTTTGAAGTGGTAAAGGACTTTGTCTACCTAGGCTCTGCTATGAACTCAGACAATGACACCAGCGCTGAGATTAAACGAAGAATAACTCTTGCCAATCGCTGTTTCTTTGGGCTAAGAAAGCAATTGAGTAGCAAAGCCCTCTCTCGAACAACTAAAGTGACCCTTTATAAGACCCTAATCATCCCTGCCCTACTTTATGGTGCAGAGGCATGGACTCTATCAAAAGTGGATGAGGCTACTCTTGGCTGCTTCGAGAGGAAAATTCTTCGAGTAATTTTCGGTCCCGTCTGCATAGACGGTGAATGGAGGAGGAGATACAACGACGAACTGTACGGGCTGTACAGCGACATCGACCTAGCCAGAAGAGTGAAGGTCCAACGACTGCGGTGGCTGGGTCATGTAGAGCGAATGGACGTGAATGCTCCGGCCCGGAAGATCTTCGAATCCACACCCGAGGGACGGCGCAGTGGAGGAAGACCGCGACTCAGGTGGCGCACGCAAGTGGAAGGGGACCTCAACCAACTTAGCGTGCGAAACTGGAGGCAGCTGGCCAAAGATCGTGCTGGCTGGAGACGCTTGTTGGTTGAGGCCCAGATCCACCCCGGACTGTAGCGCCACCTTAAGTAAGTAAATGTATATGGACTGCTAGTAGACAACGTCACGTTGGTTCCAACATAACAACTATCTCTCGTTGTTCGGAGCGGATTAAATTGGAAACTTTCACTTTTTTTTTAAGTGACATCTATTGTAAACAATGACGCAACAATTTATTTGAATTTCAATCGTTTTACTAACGCCCAATAGGTGTCTCTATCATTCTATGGATAAATAAAAAATGGTTGTCACAGTCGCTCCGTTTCGGAATGCTATCTATTCACGCCCAATAGGAGAAACGCCCATTCTATGGAGAAATCCAAGATGGTTGTCATTTTGTTTCACTTATTTTTCGCTCCGAACCACGAGCGCTGGTGTTGGCGTCATGTTCTGGGCGAAATTTGTATGAACTATGTCAATGCTATGTAATGTAATGCTTGAAAAATATTATTAAAAATAAAAATTAAAAAAAAAAACATGTATCGCATGAAATAAAAAAATTATATTAAAGCCAAGTAAACTTTGTAAATAAAAATAGTTAAGCCTACATTTATATATTATGTATGTATATATTTTTTATGTATAAAACAATAGCCTACTTGTATAAAAAAAGGTGCAGAATATTAAATAATAATAAATTTCTTTAAATTTTCTCATAAAAAAAGGTCCTTCATAACTTAGGTATTATAGAGAGCGTTTTTTTTTTTTTTGTTGTTCGATTTTAGTTTCTTGTTGTTGTTGTACAACAAAAGAGAGATTTCTATACACTACTTCCTCACATTAGTCAAATGCAAATTGTAAATAATACAAAAAACAAATACGATTTATACTCATATGTTTCGTATATAGAGTATATACGCATTGGTACAAATTAGTATAATTATTATTGGTGTCTAAGCATGTGTTCGATTATCTTTTCCTTTTTCTTTTTTTCTTTTTTTTGTTTCTACTACGATAATTCATTTGTGAAATTTCTAAGACTAGATTTCGGTTTTTGTTTGTGTTGATAGCGTGTTAGTCGATCTGCAGTCTGAATTTCATATTCAAATGCAATTCAAAAATGCAAGAAACGATTAAAATAAATAATAAAAATTCAGTTAAAATCAAGTGCTTGTCTTATGTAACTTAACGATTATACGGTTGTTCCATAGGCGCTGAAAACTGCCCTTGAGCTATCGGTGTCCAGTGAGATATCCTCTGGACTGGCTAGGTTGACACGGACATTGGAATTGCGGCGCCTCGCATTTTGTGAGGCACCCCAATTGTTGAGGGTCCAATGGAAGCCGGACGACTGCGGGTGATCTTCGTTAACTTTAATTGTTGTGTCGACCTAAAATGTGAATTTTAATTTTTGGTTTCTAATTAAATTGCATTTTTAATTATTGTTTATAGACAACAAAAAGGCCAACACGATTTTATCGCTAAATAAAGTCTGAGTGCTTTATGCTAAATCGAGAAAGTAGACAAAATGTCACACTAGCTATGTTTGCGTACTTTTCTCTGTAAAATTCGCAAAGTATTAAATTTGGAAGAGTTGAGAAAAGTCTTCTCTGCGAGACGTAAAAAGTACGGAAACGGTTGGAAAACCATACAAAATGTTGTCAGTTGATTTTTCCATTTGACAAATAATGAAAACAAAAATTGGATGGAGATGGAGATGGATGAAGAGGATGGTTGGTTTGATTATGTCGCTGATTCTCGGCATTCTGCCCGGAAACGCAATAAGCAATAAAGCGCCGCTATGAAAGTCCTCACGAGTCTTAAAGAAAATGGGAACGGAGCTCAAAACCAACATCTGCGGAATTAAAGATCGGGATATCCGAGAAGTCATCAAAGAACAATTTGTGCGATGTGTAGTTTTAGCTAAAGCTTGACTTCCGAGTACACAAATTAAATAATGTTTCACTTTCATTTGTGCAGATTCGCTAATATGTATTATGATTATGGGCAATTGGAAGCTTGGCTGCCATTCTTCCTATGGCAGGGAATCAAGACGAGAGTGCAGTCCTGCACAAGCTTGAACGTAGTCGCGGTTGAATTTACAGCATTAGGTGTATTTTGGGCATAAACTATACATCTTATGGAAGCTTTCACATTTGCCGATCGTACACATTTATTTGAAAACCGACTAATTGGTAGCCGGGAGTGTGAAATGTTGCCTTAGAGTCAATTTACTATTTATATATAGCAATTTATACGCGTCTCTAATTGCCACAACGTCTACCTGGAAGTCGCTGGATGAATGGTGGAGGTTAAGTGAGTTAATAAGTTTGAAGTGGCTCTCGGTGAGAGAACACTTAGGTCATTAGTCGACCCAATGTGTATACCACTCCGAAATGAGGAGTGATTCCTTCACTGGCTACTCATGGAAACCATTTGCTGACGTTTTTAAAGCTAGGAATGTTTGCGGCGCTGGTATTATCTAGATCACTGAGATCATTGAGAAAATAGTTTCCTAAGTGGGCCTTTTTTAAATTGGCTAGGGCAGGACAACTGCAAAGAAAGTGAGGGATGGCCTCTTCATCTCTGCAGTTTCTGTGGAAGTCATTGTACGGCAGACCAAGCCTTTGCGTAATGAGATGACAATAACGACTTTCGAGATGCTAGATCTTTTAAGTCGCAGAAGTTCCTTGGACCTTTTTGAGTCCGGAGCTGAGCAGATGAGGCTAGCAGTATCCTAGATATTTCCATCTGTGACTTACTCTGCCTGCTGTATCCTCATCAATTATTTATTTAGCGTACAAAAGTGGTGCATACACCTAGCCTTGTTAGTTCGTCTGCTGCGCCGTTCCCTGACATGTCGCAGTGACCAGAAACCCAGCAGAGGGTGTGGTTGTACGGTCCCTCTATGTCGTTAAGTGATACGCGGCAATCTTCAATGCTGGCTGGAGAGGTTAAAGAATTTAAATATTTCGAGTTAGTTTTCCAAATTAAGTTTGGGTACTGTGTAGTCAGTGAAGATGGATCCTATACTACTAAATAGATGATATTTCTTTGTCCGTAGGTCATCATCCACTCTCAATCTACAAACTACACACGCGTAGCTAGAGTATGTTGACAAGATCATTCGTCTCAGAACAACCAGCGTTATAAATAAGCTTTAGGTTTTAAATAATGACATTGGGTAGTGCCTTTGTTTAATGGGAATCTTTTTGTCTTCTACTACATAACGTAGTTCAAAACGCTCTGAACTTACCTCTCTACTCCCGCAAGGCAGTGTCTCTGTTCCACCAGCAGCTGCAGTCGAATCCCGCGTTCCAATGCTGGTATCCGAGTCTAGTGAATCAATACTTGAACCCCCGCCACCGCCACGATATCGTGCAACAGATTGTACAGCCTTAAAAAAAATTTTAAAAATAATCTCAAACAAACAAGTATAACTTCTCGCTTACCATAATATCGCCATGACAATCTTCGATTGCCTTCAAGATTTCCCAACACAATTCCGAGTCCAAAGGTATTGGCTGTTCCGAATCACGATTGTGTATTGCCAAAGCGATATGTACAGGATGTGGAATGGGCAATGGAATCAGTAATTTATCAGAAGCCGTCTTGTCCTGAGTTTTCCTCTTCCATGGACGCCAAGGCTTATTCGGTTGTTGCTGATCATCGGATTTGGATTGTAAAGCGCGTAATGCTCGTACACGAGGTGTGGTTAGACCAACTGTCATGTCTCTGTATGGGAAAATAAATTGAAACAATCTTTTGGAAGAGAAGCACTACCTCAACGAACCTTTGTTGCGGTTTTCTGAATGTCAGAGTTATCTTTGACCGCGGATTAAATGCCGTCACTTCGAGGAACGGCAAGTGCACTTGAACATTACCCCGTGGGGCATAGACATTGCCCAGCAAATCGGGTCCATTCGAACCGATGACATCGGTCGCATTTTGTACCATTTGTGTGTATCGTGTCAGATCCAGCTGTGAGTGTGGCTCCAGCTTGAAATAGGTATCCGTTTCGGAGAGCGGTGTTAGGAAATCCAGACTAAAGATTTCTGTGTACATTAGACCGGCTAGTCCGGGCCAGTCATTCGGCGAAAGACCCTAGAAGAAAGCCAGATAGTCAGTATCAAGTAATAAGTCCCATGCCATTTCTTACCTTATTATCCCAAAACTCGTCTTCTGTAATGGATAGCCTGGCTATCACGTGGCCGGGATAGTACTTTTCAAGCATATGGGCGGATAGTTGGATGGCAATCTATAAGAAAACTTTAAAAATCATCCGCCCAATCAACATGCCATCATTCATACCTTTAGTTCCAATGTATTCAGCTTGATTCTCGTTTTAATCGCAGTCACCAGACCCGTTTGCAGTTCCCATCGCCGCTTCTCGAGCTTCTCATGCAGTGAACCCATCAAATCGTGTGCTTCACGATCCAATCGCAAATACGGTCCATTCTTAGCCAATTGCGCCGAAAATGGACCAAAACAAGCCTCGACAAATTGGCTGTAGTCCTTCTGTGGCTGTAGGATAACGCGTTCCATTGAATGCTGGTAAGCCTGCAGCTCGTCCAACTCCATCTTCGCTTCGAAGGCAGCTAACGCTTGTTCTGGAATAATGATGAAGTAGTAATCTAAAGCCAAGCCCGGACCAGCAATGCGGCGAACTGCCAAACTGTCAGAAGCCGGAACGCGCCCACACTTCTTAATGAACAGATGGAATGTCAACGAATCCCACAAAAGTCTAAGCGAATACCGTGCAGCTCCCACTGCAAATAGATAGCTTACAATCCACACAAGTACAAATCATACCATACCCGCCACTTACCAATTAAGACAAGAACCGACGCAAGTGGACACAGAATCATCGACACAAACACGGCAGCAATTGGCTGAATGCATCCCTGAATTAACAAGTTCCACACGACAGCCTCCAGCAGAATGCAATACCGATTGCGTGAGAAATCTGGACAATCCAGGTCGTAGATCAAGACCATGAATATGTGTACTGCCGCCGTTAACATCGGCACCCACATGGGTGCTGTCAACGCCAGCAACACACTCAATATACTGGCCGTCAGCGAGACCAATGGAAACACTAAAAGAATTGTCAACGTTCCGAGGAACCCCTTCACAAAGTAGTTCCACACGCGATTCATGTTCCTCGTAAAACCTTTCCCAATGAAGCCTGTAGAAGAGAAAAAAATTAGAGAAATGCCATCATCCACACTGAAGACCTCACCTGTATCTGGTTCGGTTTCAAAGTGCGTCCTAGACTTCGATATATGCCGCCACAGTTCAATCAGCCGCGACGCCAGTGTCTGCGTCATGCTGGTCTTTCGTGGAAACAGCGTTCCATTGATTTGCGACAATTCCAAATCGGACATGAACGGCTCCACGCAACACAACGCCCGCAGGCCCAACGGGCTAAACCACGGCACAAAGATGCCCAAGAAAAATATCACATTCCATGTCCAAGTCCATGACCTTTGCACTAAATTTACAACCCGCCAGAATGGCCAACGCGTACTGGTGGTGCGCGTTATCTCCTTCTCGACCATAAACACCGGCTGGCTGGGATCAGAGCGGGGCGTCACTATCGATGTGGCCTGTTGGCTAATGACCGTAGGTATAATTTCAGATTGCCCATGGAATTGGCGTCGAATAATCCACGAATTGGGCGACCAAATGCGCACAGTCCAATGGAATGTTCGCGTCGGCGTCTTGGCATTCTTCAGCTCCTTCAGCAGCACTGGCTCGCGTTCCTTCATAAAGGCCATGTCACGGCTGAGGAAGTACGATGTCTGACTGAGATCATGCTTGCTGCACATGCGCAACGCCTCCTCGTGGGCGGCCCATGTGGTTTTATTCAACTTTGTCGCTTCAGCTGCACGAAGTTTTGACCTCAGCCAGGGCGCTATTCGCGACAGAACCGAATGGTCGTTGGTTAAACACTTTTGATGGTCTTCCCGAGAGCGTTTCAGCTCTTTTTGAACTTTATCCACAGCTTTGTGCATGATCACGACGGATTGGGCTTGTTGGACCAGTAAACGAGGTATTCCATCACCGAATTCAGCAAGTTGTGTGTTCGAGAGGATCGAGGTGTAGACACGTTGCAGGTACTCCTTCATTACAGCATCGTTAACCTCCTAAAACAAGATGACATTATCGTTTGGATCGAATCACGTACTTTGCTCTACAAACCTCTTCGATCTCCTTGTCGGTGAGTTTCTTTTCACGCAGTTCAGCGATCAGACGTTCACGAAAGTGCAGAAACCAACCACGCGTCTCGCGCTCCAAGATCCCGATGAGAATGGGCAACGCCTTGCGCATGATATCACGTGAGAAGAGCCTCAAATCGATCTCTTGTCCCTTCGGAGTTAGAAACAGATAGGGAACTGGTTGGGCGGCTTCACAATTCTTCACGTCCACCTTCTCCATCACAGCTCGTCGCAATTGCTTGCGTACAAACGAACAAAGCGAGTACAGGCAGTCCTCGAATTCCGGCTGAAAGTAGAATGAATTACTTCGGCGTGCGGATAGGGAAACTTTATTTCTTACCCTACAAACCAGCTCTGCAACTAAAAAGCGACATCGTTCCTCTTTGATTTTGTAATCCAAATCGTGTGCCAACAGCGATGGGACACCTGCAAAGCACTCCTTACAAATAAAACACTCCCAACTTTATTGCTTCTCCAGATACCCACCAACAGCCATGTCCAACAACTTGATGAGTCCATGAAACAACGCACGAACCGCATGGGCCAGTGAAAAGAAATGCGACAATAATCTTCCTCGTGCCGTGACCACTACAAATCGAGCAGCTAGTGCCAAATCGCTGAGGAAGGAATCGTGTGCACGATACGTCCCCTTCTGCAGGATCTGCGACAAACGCCATTTGTGTACTTGTCCGGGGAAATTCAAGCTGGGCACATCGAATTCACTGCACATATGGAAATACTCATTTAGAAAAGCGATACATTGCATGAGGGAGAGTTTTCTCAAATTGACATGCAACTATGGGATAAAAAAAAAACTCTGGCGTGCAATTTAAAAATAATAAATGGACGGTTATTCTGTTTTCTGATTGTGGTTGCAGGCGCGTGCCACTTACATTCCTGTAAAACTTACAGTTTCGATTTTATTCGCTAATTGAATATATATATTTTTTTTTTTTTGTGGAATACGCGAACATTAATTGAAGTGGGGACTTCTTGGCATGCATGGTCGATAGAAATATAGATTTAGGGTAACAAAGGGACAAACAACTTAAAACTGAATACCAATTTAACGAATTAGTTAAAGGAGTGGGTATGTAAACGTCGTCAGTAGATTTTATTTCGTTTTGCGAGCCGCCCAAAAGAAGATGACTTGGAACACGAATCAACTCATTTTTAAGATTTGTCCAGATGAAAAGAATCTCAGCACAAACAAACCTAAGTATGGCATATTCGGTCAACAAGATGGAGCATGCAACATCAGCAAATAGGACGTTTTCACAAAAGACAGGTAGAAGGACTTTGTCTTCTTCTTCTTCTTGACTTCCTAATAGCTCTTTGGGCAGAGAAGGTCAGTTGCTCTACTTAACAACTAAGGAGACTCTCTAATTGAAACGGCAAAATACAACATCCCCACACTAGTGCTGCAGCAAGCTAACCAGAGATGGCCTGACCTTGACAGCTATAACCACTCAAAACAGACATTGCCACGGATAAGTCGGCGCAGGACAAAGAGCATGTCAGTAGTGCATATATTGGATCTCTTGTCGGACTATTAACAGGTCGCTGTGTACTAGGAAGACATGCTGCAAGGCTTGGAGGCACCACTAATGAACTTTGTCGCAGTTGGATGGATGAGGAAACACCTTTTCACTTACTTTTATGGAGAGAATATATAAATAAACGCGCCAGGAAATCTCTAGTGGACCTATACTCTTTCTTTCAATCCAATATATTGCACTGATAGTTATTAGACCGATAATTCTATACGGTATTGTTGTGTGGTAGCCGGGCTTGGGCTACCAATCTAAAGGTCATAGAGAAGACTCTGTGGTTGTCATGTTTGAGCATCACGGGAGCACTGAGGACATCTCCATCCGCCGCTCTACAAACCATGCTTTACTTACTTCCCCCAGACATCATCAGCAAAGTATACGCCACAAACTTGGCAATCAGATTAGAGGAAGGGAAGCACTGGAGAGGACAATCGACTGGACACGCCAGCATCCTTCTACAGACTATCGCCTTACCCATTACTACCGATTATCTGCCTTCGAAAACGACTTCACACATGAAATACCGGAAAGGAACCAATGGGTTTCCCGAAATGTCCTACACGACAATTCACACTGTTAATATTCACAGACGGTTCCGTAAACACTGGACGGAGTTGTTGCCGGGGTCTTTTCAGAAGGTCTAAATTTGGGCCTTCCGAAACACTGCAGTGTCTTCCAAGCCAAAATCACAGCTATTCGTCAAGCTACAGCGTGGTTGTGGATTAATTCGGTATTACAAAACCAAGCTGCAATCAAATCCCTAATATCACACGAAACAAGATCTAAAGCGGTGGAAGACTTCTGCTTAACGAGATAGATGGACGGTACAACCTCACCTAATGTCATCTCCGGGCAGAGGCTTGGTCTGCCTTCTGCAGAAGCTGCAGAGATGAAGAGGAGGATGAGTCCATCACTCACTTTCTTTGCAGTTGTCCTAACCAATTTAAAAACCTACTTGGGAAACTATTTTCTCAGTGATCTCAGGTAATAACAGCGCCGCTAACATTCTTAGCTTTATAAACGGCAGCAAATGGTTTGCACGAGTATAGCCAGTAAAGGAATCACTCCCCATTTCCCAGTGCTATGCTCAATGGACCGACTAACGGCTTGAGTACTTCTCTCACCGAGAGTCACTTCAAACAAACAAACATGTAACTACCCTGCCTGGCGCTATCCTCGATTAGAAGGCAAACTCTAGGTGAGTACTTCTTCGGGGAACTTGCAGATATTGTTGAAACGGATATCAGCAAAATACGGAACCTCCTCCAGGAAACGGTTCCAAGAGTATCGGTAATAACCGACTCTGCTCGTGGTATCACAATGGACCTAAATTGGTCTAAGTGAATTACTCCGTATGAAACGGATAATTGCCACCTAACCTAACCTAAGGAGACTCTCTATAATAAAAATCCCAGTCCTGCTCTACGAACCCGAAGCATGTACCTACCCTTCAAAAGTGGATACAAATTTCATTGGTCGTTTCGAGAGACTTGACTTTTGAATGACTAGATTCAATGACTAACTATATGAGCTGTACATCGACATTGACCTAGGTTCAGTTCAGTTTTTGTCTAGTATAAGTCCAAGGTATGTACTGTTACAAAAATTAAAACGACAAGTTATATTTAGAAACAAAATTAATAATTTTTATTGGCGACCCAATTATAACCTCGCGCAACCACGCTTCTTTTTCTACTCTTCTAGACCGTTTTTGACAGGTGTAGTTCAGCCAGTCAGTTTGGCAAGCTGAATTTTTCACCGAGGCTTTAGATGAAGTCCAAAATATTTTCTGTACTTTGTGCTATCAGAGATACTTAGGGGTGTGCCGTCAACAGAAGGTGTAGCAAACTGCGGTACTATTTTCCTTTTATTTGTGAATAGTACCAGTTCAGTTTTCTGGGGATTGACTGTCAAGCCGCACAGTTCCTGGTCCAGGTGTCAAGGATTTTTAGGGCGCTATCAATTTGATCCGCCAGAGCTGGAAGGAATTTACCAGTTGCCAACAATACGACGTAATCCTCATAAGCCGTTATTCTGATGCCATTGTTTCAAAGCTTCGTGAGCGTTTCATTTAGAATAATGACCCACAACAGTGGGGTTCCTATGGAGGCGTAAGATTCTAGCTTAGAGCTTCAAAGTTCGGCTTTAATGTTTCGTTCTTCATGCATGCTGATTATCCAGTTGACAATAAAACTGTCAATGTTAAGCTTACTTAGCGAGCCGCTAAAGTATACTCTTTATCTCTCTAAATAGAATCCTTGGTAGTTACTTCTTCGAGGATTTAGAAGAACTTCCAGACAGGTCCATTAATGACCGACTTAAAGTTGTAAATAAAAGAAGTTGGTTTACCAATACGTAGGTTTTTCATAGGTTTCCACTGTGTGGGAGTCCTAATTCCCTATGGCATCACTCCGGATCTACATTGATCTAAGTGTGGCACGAACAGGTTTCTGCTGTCTTACCAACCCACTAATCTATAATCTTTTTCTTTTAATTTTTTCTCTAGTGTGCCGACAACACAATAGCGCGGTCTACACACTTTTTCCTTTAGGCATCTTGGGCCGGTGATAGATCTTCATATCCTGCTATGAATGTGTATGTCAATCAGTCTTTCTAAACTTTTCAGGATGAAGTAGGTGAGGCTTATTGGTCTAAAGTCTTTTGCGTTTGTTGTGACTTGGTTTGCCAGCCTTTAGTATAAAAATGACCGTCACTTCTCTCCATGTTCTTGGTATATACCAGCGTATCTTATACTCAGGTATATGCCAGTTTACAGTGCTTTTAGTACCGGAATGATGGTGTCGGTAGTTTTCTGTAACATGAGAGGAATGATTCCATCGATCATTCGGGATTTGAAGGCGTATTCTGTTCTATGTGACAAAATCCGCAGGGAGGCTCATTTCCATTGCGCTGTTGGCATATACATCGAGGCGTGGTTGAGCGGTGCAGCCTGAAATGTGCGTAATCAGTAACAGCTTTCAAGAATCTAAACTAGATTCAGTCCAGTCCAGTGCGAGATTCCAGACTTAATGGTTCCCTGGTTAGGATTTTCCTCACTCTCTAGGTTTCTGTAGTACCCGTTATTTCATCACAAAAGTTTTGCCACGATTGGCGTTTAGATTTCTGTATTTCGTTTTAGAAGTTTCTCTGGCTGGCCTTGTATATTTCCCATTCAGAGTCCAATTTTGTCCGGTTTGCCATATTTATAAGTCTTTTTGTTTCCTTTCCAATTGCAGCCAGTTTCTTGATTTACCAAAACCTAAGAAAACTGCGCATTGGGCTAGGTTGTGTAAAACAAATGAACATCAGCAGACCCTACATAGGTAAGAAGTGGCGGTTCATGCATTGAACCCAATTAGCACTAAGATGCCCGTTTTGTTACCACGACTCGTGTGGCCTACTTTGTGATGATTGTTAAGGATGTGATCCGGTCGGTACCTATAACAAGCCTGTGAAGTTGAGAAAGCGGATAAGATCCTTCCCTGAAATGTCGCTAAGGTCGTCAAAGAATTGGTGGTTCAGTGCTGCACATCTAGCTCTTGCTAGAGAGAGAGTTTCTGCCGCAATGAGAGTTATATGGGATACCTAGTTTGCCCGCATGGTCTCCAATTGGCCAATGCCCCGTGATAAATGACGTCATTCTGGTGATATATGGGCGGATTCTGTTTAGAAGTTTCTTTGTTTTGTTTTGATCGTAGGTAGGCCATATATGCCTTGATATGACGCAGTTGGTCAATCCCGTTCATTGCAGATTGGCCCTCTGCAGAAAATATGAGTGTATTTGTCCCTTAACCACTCCTAGCGGAATGTGGACCCTCGTCGCGAGTGAGGCGTGTAGTGCGGAGCCTTACTTGGCCAGCTCATCCGCACGCTTATTGCCTGTTATGTCACTATGCCCTGGGACCCAGAGAAGTGTGACCCTGAAACGTTCGCTCAGACAGGCGAGCTCGTTCCGGAACCCCCGCACCAGTTTGGAGGATATGGTAATCGACTCGATGACTTTGATGCTGGTTTGGCTATCTATAAGGATAGTAATGCTTTGTTTATGCGTTGTGTCACGCCCTAGTTGCGTGCAGGCCTTTCAGATGGCCAGTAATTTCGACTGGAAAACGCTGGCAAAATCTGGTAACCGGAATGAAATTTATATTTTCGTTGATTCACAATAGACACCGGCACCCACACCACAGCTCATCTTAGATCCGTCGGTGTATATGAGCATGTCGAATCCCTTCACTACTTCGTCCCTCTGCCACTGAGCTCTTGTGGATCAACCTACGTGGAAGCCTTTCATGAAGTTTAATTTAGGTGTGATGTAGTCGGTTGGAGACGTGGCCAGCCGTTTAGTAACGAATCCAGGATGTTACTGTTGCCATACGGCCTTCCAGTTTTATTTATAACCATTAGCCGTAGTAGGGGAGAAATATCACCGACCTGTGGTTATATGTAAATTTGGTTATTTGGCTGTACCTACAAACTACGAATCATACAATCAAATTCGAATTAAAATTGTTGCAACTTTAAACTAAATAAACAAGTTCATTGCCGGTTGCAAGAATGTCCTATACACTCCCAAGAGACGGAAGAAAATAATAAAACAATTTATCATAAAGATTAGACACGTTTGTCGATAAATGAACTTGAAAATTGCATCTGCTGTCTATCAATGATATCGTAATCGTAATGTTGACACTAAATAATCGTACCCCTTTAATCTGATCAATTAACAAAACGACATCGCCTTATCGTTGTTTGTTTATAGGGAGCACCACTTTGGTATGTTGCCAGTGGGATCATCGTAATAAATATCTAGAATTGGTATATTTATCACGAAGCGTACGCGCCGCTCCGCTCTGTTTAAATAGTCATGCATTTTATAGACGGACCATGGACACAGTTTACATGTAGACTGGAGACTGGAGAGGGTGTAGATAAGAACCAGGAACCAAAAAATTACACCAACAAAATAAACAGAAACGGGTAAAACATTTCAACAGTGTGTTTCAGCAAGAAAACATTGCACAAGTGAGTGACGTATAGAATTTTACACAAAAAAAATGTCAAACATCGATAAACAAACGTAAAAAGAACTGAGACATTAAGAAAATAAGAAAAAAAAAACATCTAAGACGATATAACTAAACATAATGGCAATTTTTTGCATTCTCATAGTTCACGACGCCTTCGCTATATAGTAGGGCGCGATGTTCCATGTTTTTTTGCTTTTTTTTTTTTTTTTTTTTTTCTTGTATTATTTACCCATTATTTCGAATTGTTTCCAATTGTTCCAAAGTTAATTTCTTCGGTTTTCCGTATTTATCCTTTTGCAAGCTTTACAGAAATATTTGTTGTTTTTGTTTTATACACATATGCAAAATTGTTTTGTTTGAATTTGAGTTAGAGACTCATATGTATTGTAAGTTTTTATTTTGAAGTATGTATGAAAATGAGTGAATGAGAGAACAGAAAGAAAACGAAAAATTGTACCACAAAAAGCACAAAACTAATGTGTGTGTGTGTGGAGGAGTGGTTGAGCGTTGAGGGTTTCCTTGAAGTAGGGAGCATTGTACACAATTAACTTTTACGATGTTTGCTAAAATGCTAAAAGGGATTGTGAATAATTTAAGACTATAGTTGATTCAGTCGCTATTGTCTTAAATAGCCCTGCATGTCAGTGTATTCGCAATAAGTTAGTTCAATGGCCGCGTTCAATGCGCTTTTGCCTAGCTAGTCAACAGCCTCTGATTGGTCGATTTGTCTGCAAACCTAGGCAAATTTCGTGTGTTAGGCAAGATTTTTTGCCTAAGCACATTGAATGCGGACAATCTAAAAGTCGCATCAATCGATTGCGTTGTGTGTGGTCCATTTAAGGTAGAGCGATCAATCATAACATGATAGCCCTGAAGTGTTGATAGCTGCTCTGTGCTAACCGGACTGATTTCGAGTCCCAGATCCACCCCGACTGATGCTAAATAAGAAAAAACAAAATCAATGTCTTAAACGTAACTCTACTGCGTCTATTCAATGCTCCTTCCAAATATTATAGACGGAAATAACATCTCAATTATAATTACTAAACATGTACCTACCACCATCACGACAGTGTTTATATTGACAAAGAAATGTCCATAATCCACTGCCCACTCCATAAGCAATCATCAAGGTTAATGTGTACAATACTTGATGAATCCTCTCAAGCAATCTCAACTTAAAGCAATGACCATGAGACTGACGTTTGTCTTTATGTGTAAACAATTGAGCACAATTCTCTTGTCTCTCCAATAAAAAATAATGTAAGAAGAAACCCAAACAAATAAATAAATTGCAACTCTGTCAAAGCAACTTTACTGTGCTAATCTTGAGTGTAGACCAAAACAACAAGAATACAAGATAATTGAAGAAGAAAAAAAAATAAGAAGAACAACTGCTTGATTAACATATCCGCATTGTTTGCAAAATGTAATAATTTTTCATGATCACCATAAAACCAAAAAATCAAAAGGCAACCAAAATGTATACACAAACCAAGAGAGAAAATACAATCAAAGAATTTTCAAACTCACCCTCGTTCTCGCAATGCTTTCAGCTGGGAGTTGGTCAAACGTCTCGGCTCACCAGACCCATCTGATGCGACTGCATCCAACTCATCGAATGGCGGCGATATAAACAAATCGCGCAAGTTAATTGGACGATTCTTTCGGTTACCCGTTTGATTGCCAGCTGTTTGTGTATATGATGTTGCCGCCAGAGGTTGGGGAAGAGCTGCAAATAAGATGTGTGTGATGGTGGTTGGAGTTCTATTAATCTCAATCATTCAAATGAGTGCTTACCAATTGGAAAAGTCTTCCAGTGATATAAAAACTGTTCAGCCACTAGTTTGATATGCTCAACTAGTTGTTCGACTTCGGGCGGTGCTCCTACCAAGTTCACCAGAAAGTTGACGGGTTCACGTTCTGGCCCAGCCAGACTAAGTGGGCGTGCATGGTGATTGCCCGAGGAATGATGTTCCATTTGCATCATTTTTAGTAATGCTTGATGCTTGGTGGTTGGTGAATAGCCTCGGATATTTCGATTTTGTTGTTTCCTTTTAGGTTATGATGGTGATTCACATATGGACGACATGATTAGAGTTGTTTCCAATCAGTCTTAAGTGGAGTAGCGTTTTCTGAAAGTAAAAGGAAATGTTTTGGTTTTCTTCTTTTTATCATACAACTACAAGTACATATCGCAGAAATGCTTATTTCGTAAAAGACATTGTCATTTTAGGATACACTGCACAAATTAAAGCAGTTGCAGACTTCAAACTTTGCACAGTGGTAGAACAATAAAGACTGTAAGCGAAAGTATGATACGCCTCCTAGAGTCCAGTAGAACATATCGCTTTCTTAAGTAGTTGGTTGCACTGTAGGACTGTCATTGGCAGCTCGGACATGAGTAGTGTATTCGAGATTGTTAGGATTAATATCGATGCACGGCCACGGTAGACGTATAGATCTATAGACAATCTCCATATCTATTATAGACCTTCGTTATAGAGTGGACAAAATGGGTTCAAATCATATGACCCTCTAAATCAGGGTGTTGACAATAACAAACAAAATACATCACATGTGAAATTCAAACTGGGTACAACTATAAAATAACTAAAACAATTGAATACGTGTTGTAGGCGCAAATGAGGTTCATGTGACATCAATTATTGTAATCACAGAGACAACGCGCCAACGTAACCCCTTATTGATTTCGACAGTGGATCAATTGAAACAATTGGATACTACCTTAGCCAAGAGTTGCTTAAAAAGCACCTACCATAAATGGCGAAATTTCTGCGTACTTAATGAAAAAACCAACAGTTTGGGGTGAAACAAGAAGTCAGCTTCAGAGAGGCTTTTAGTTGTTTCTGAGCTACTTGGTTTTCCGTTTTGGGAAAGTTACCCCCACGCTCAGCCCCCCAGGACCAGTATCATAGTACAAGTTACCGGTACCCTTCATCCACATCGAGATATGAGCACTGCCATCGGCCCATTAAATGTTCATCCGCTTCAAATTATTTTTCTAATATTCCAGCTTAGTATTGGAAATCTATATAATTCTTGAATCCGCATAAATGTTGACGCAGCTCTTAGAGGGACAACGCTAAATTTACATAAATAGGTAAAAAAAAAGAGGTACCTGCCGAGTACTCGTAAAAGCGTCGCAATGAGTGCATAATTTTCCAAACTAAAGTAGTGGCCTTTGACAAAACAACAATAACCATACCCGGGAAGAAACTTAACTACTTAATCCCTCCAATATTACTATCATTGTAGATAGCCAAGGGAAGATAAAACTGCTGGACTAGATAGTGAAACTACAATTATTTAGTAAAAGGCAGTCAGGAGCGGCTACATGAAACATGAGATAGCCACTAGTGAATAAAGGGCTGACACACGAGCTATGTATTCAATCGGCACTTGATGCAACATACGTCATAACGACATAACATAAATAAACCTCCCAATGGGTGCAGAAAAGACAAATCGGGTAATATCGTTCAATCGCAGTTGAACTCAACTTGAGGATTTTTATTTTCAACTTTTGATTTGGATTTTATTCACACAAAGTTGACGTTTTCATCTTTAGGCCTCTGTTATAGCTATTCGTAAAATGCATCCGTAAAAAAATTGCTTCACTTTTTTGGAGCACTTGAACTTAATCGTTGAACTCAATCTTGGTCTTAAAATGTTGCTTTTGAATTATAAAGTCAATTCATCTAAAAAAATAAGCAATTGATCTACAACTTTTCTCGAAAACGAATTTAATAATTTTTCCGTACGAAAAACTTTTTCTGTTCAACTTCTCATTCAGTTTCACGAAGTATTCCAATGAATTCCTATGATATGCTATGGTTAAATGTGTCAGTTTTGTTCTGCTTCGTGTTTTTTACGGATGCATTTTACGGATAGCTATAAACGACGCCTAAAGATTTTCAACCACGATTCATTCGTATGCCAGAAACGCAAAAGGAGCATCTGCAAGCATCAAGTGACCAGTGGAAATGATGCAACCAAATTTAGAAATGACTAGGGATGGTTTTCCCTCAACGTTCAAACGGTGTCCGTAGCGAACTTAAATATAAACTCTTTCTTGTGGTTTTCTGTCATTTTTAAGTCGCATCGTTAACTTGATTTTCAACAGGCTGTATTTGCATCATTGCTTCACCGTTTGAACATGGCCCATCGACCATCGTTCATATTGCTATGCACCTCATCGAAAAACGTTACATTTACGTCTCCATCGCTAACATTTAAGCAAAATGTTACATCATTTACAGAAAGAGATTAATCATGGACCGAATGCAGTGAATACTCTAGCTGAAAAGGTTAAAGCTTTTGTCATGCATTTCGAGAGGAATTTCACTTTTCGACCACCTTTGCACCTTCCAGCGTTTCTCGAAGAAGTGGAATCCAAAGTAAAGAAGGCAATTAGAGCTACCAAAAAAAAAATCACTTTGCAGGAAAAACCCTTCTAACGATCTTGTAAGCAATGAAATGTTCACCAATACAGAAGAAGTAACAGAGATCGTCTTAAGTGGCATTGCTGGACATAGAGAAGGCCTTTGACAGCGTCTGGATCAAAGGACTGCTTTTTAAGCTCATAGAATTTGGCTTACCCAACAATTAATAAGATTAATTAATAATTTCCTAACAAATAGAATATTTTAGGTACAGGTACATGACGCAAAATCATCAAAGGAAAGAAAGACTTGGACGAACCCTCTTCAACATAATACACATCAGATCAACCACTCAACGTAGAAAGAAGCAGGACGCTGCTGTATGCTGATGATTCAATAACATAATACTACATCGCTATCACAAGAGATAGCTGCTCGAAGGATAGAGACGCATATAAAGGACCTTTGGCACTACTACCTGAAGTGGTGACTACAGATAAACTGCAGTAAGACGGAACTCATCTTGTTCTATCCGAACATTAAACTTGCAATTACTTTTGATAAAAAAAAGAACGTGGTTAATCTACAATGGCTGATGCAAGACCAAGCGCAACTTTATTATATCTATTAATATATATGTATAGGTACATAGAATGAATGTACATGAGTAGAAAGCTTACGGCTAATGTTCTTAAACTAATGGGTTACATGGGTGATCGCAAAAGTATGTTACATAGTGTTTAGACCTAAATTAATACAGGTATGTTACATTAGAATTCAAGTCATTACATTTCTTCCCCTCTAAATGAGTTTACAAATTAAGTTTATTTGGGGGTTTTATTGTTCTCTTGGAACGTCTTAAGTTAATATCTTGGACTGGTTCTTTAATACCTACATCGTTATTAATATGGATTGAACTATCTAAGGCCCCAGGGTGCTCAAGCGGTTCGTCGACATTTAGATCAGGGTTACTTTCATTATTGTTTCCTATATTCGTGCTAACCTGTGTCTTCGGTTGTTCCGACCGTGTGTACCCAGCGTCCTCAGTTGGTTCAGTAATATGGTGTTCGGTTTTATTTCCAAAGTCCAAGTCGAATAGTTGTTTTCGATCCATGTTGTTTGATTGAGTTTCGTTTGTGCAATTGTTGTCATTCGCCCAAGCTTTTCGAATTTGGTCAATGTGCCTCCTCCAGGTTCGCCCATCTTCAAGCTGGATATCGTAATGCAGCATTCCACACCTCGACATTATCGTTCCAAACAACCACTTGCATTTTTGATTTAAGTACTCTCGAGCAATGACGCGATCACCAACTTCAAAATGTCGGACTCCGTTCTCCAACCAACTCGTCTTGTTATCTGCAGGGATCATCAGGTCGAGTCTTGAACGAATTTGTCTATTGAAAACTAACATCGATGGACATTTTCCTGTCGCCGGATGTGTCATCTTCCGATAATCCAATAGGACTTTACAAAGCTCCCTCTCGATTTCGTCTGGGGTACATTTCATTGATTTAAGTTTTTGTTTTATTATCTGAACGTACCTCTCGGCTTGTCCATTTGTGGCTGGATCCCATTTTATGTACTACTCCGTTTTGCTTTAGGAAATTTTGAAATTCAAGACTAGTGAACTGGACACCGTGATCACTGACTAGAGTTGTAGGAATTCCGAACCGGCTAAAAACTTCTCTGTACTTTTTAATAGTTGTTTCCGTGGTCATATTTCGCACTACAAAAACCTCAAGCCACTTGGAGTATGCATCGACCAAAATGAAGAAAAGCCTTCCCATGAATGGCCCCGCATAATCGACGTGAACTCTCTCGAAGGGCCCACTTGGTGTTTGCCAACAGTGTCTTTGCTCTTTTCTAGGATTTGATTTTACCTCTAGGCAAGATCGGCAATTTAATGACGTCGTTTCGATGTCCCGATCGATTCCTTCCCACCAACAGTAGCTTCTAGCCAACGCTTTCATACGAGTGGCGCCAAAATGTGAGGAATGTAATTCTTCTAAAACCTTATTCCTCAAAGACTTAGGAATGTAAACTCGCATTCCACGTAGAATACAATTCCCTTTGAGTCCAAACTCTGCTTGGTCAATTCCGAATCGGTATACACTGTCCACAATTTTCCCTGTCCTCAATCCCTGCCGTAAGATAGCTACCTCCTTTGCGACCAAAGTGGCTTTCCCTAGCTCCTCCACTGTCAACGGTAGCGTGTTTATTTGCTCTATGCACATGACTTCCGCCTCATCCATCGTATATTTGGATTCATCCGGGACTGGTAAACGAGACATTGCGTCTGCATTCCCATGGTCACCTGTTTTACGAAATATGATATCGTACTGAAATGATTGTAGATACACGGCATAATGTTGCATCCTTGATGTGGATAACGCTGGGAGACCCTTATGTGGGGAAAAGATTTGTGCAATTGGTTTATTATCAGTAATCAGAGTAAATTTCCGACCGAATAGGTACTGATAAAATTTCTTTACTCCAAAAATAATTGCATATGCCTCTTTGTCTACCTGGGAATACTTTTGTTGAGTTTTATTTAGGGTTTGAGAGGCGTACATAACCGGCCTCTCACTGCCATCCGGATATATATGGCTCAACACCGCACCTACTCCGTACGGCGAGGCATCCGTTGCGAGTGAAAGCTCTAATGCGGGATTAAAATGGACAATGAAATCTGATGACTGCATTCCTTCCTTAACTTTTTTGAAAGACTCTTCACACTTCCCGTCCCAGTTAAATTTCACGTCGTTTTTCAGAAGGTTGTTTATGGGGTATAACACTGTACTTAAATTCCTGAATAACCGACCATAATAATTTATGAGGCCTACAAATGCTCTAACCTCATCTTTGTTACGTGGACGTCGCATGTTCTGGATTGCGTCGATCTTTGACTGAGACTTATGTATTCCGTGCTCATCAATTACGAATCCGCAATACTCTATCTGATCCTCAAAGAAAACGCACTTCTCAATGTTAACTTTCATGTTTTGCTCATCTAGACGTTTCATAACCTCATGTAAACTACTCAAATGCTCATCATCAGTCCTGCCTGTCACCTTTATATCGTCTATAAAAATTTTTACTCCGCGAATCCCTTGTAATAACTGCTCCATGTATTTCTGCCAAATCGCTGGAGCTGAAGCTACTCCGTACATAAGCCTCGTTGGCCGAAGTAGGCCCAGATGTGTGTTTAATGTTAGAATAGCTTGAGCTTCAGGGTTTACTTCCATCTGTAGGTACGCCCCAGACAAATCCAATTTTGAAAACTTTTTCCCTCCACTCATCGACTCGAAAAGCTCTTCCGTCGTTGGAAGTGGATGCTCGTCTATTAAAAGCTCTGGATTTACAGTGACTTTATAGTCCCCGCACAAACGCACCTTGTTATTAGACTTCATTACCGGAACAACAGGTGTAGCCCATTCGCTATAGTTCACCTTTACCAAGATTCCGTTTTCGACTAATTCTGCGATTTTTGTTTCTACCAACTCCCGAATAGCGAAAGGTACTGGCCGAAACTTCCTAAACACAGGTCTAGCATTTTCGCGAATATTTAATTTAGCTTGGAAATTTAAAATTTTACCCGCCGAACCGTCAAACACCTTGGGATATTTTGCCTTTAACATATCTGTGATATTTTTATTGCAAATCGTATCTATATTATACAAGAATTCATTAAGGTTTATATTTAAAGTCTTAATCCAATTCCTACCTAAAAGGCTATGCTTTTGAATTTTTGCAACATAAAGTTTTAAAAAGAATGTTTTATTATTGTATTTTACGTTAACATTTTGGAAACCTAAAATCTCTATGATATTTCCGCAATAGCTTTTAAGTTGTATGTCAGGTTGTTTTAATTTCAAGTTATTATTTCCGAAATACTTAATAAAATTATCTCTACTTACAATGGTAACTAAAGAACCAGTATCTACTTCAAATTCTACATCAGTATCCAGAACATTAAGAGCAATTATCATTTTATTTGAAGATTCGGAAATTGCAATGCCGTTTGAAAATTTCGTTTTCGTTTTACAAATGCATTCGACTTCTGCATCACAAATTTCCTTGTTCGATTTTTCATCTTGCAAGTAATTTGTTTGCGGTATTTGCTTACAAACTCTTCTAATATGTCCGACTTTTTTGCATAAAGAACAAATTGATTTTTTATGAAAGCAATCGTTTGCTAAATGATTTGAATTTCCGCATCTAAAACACTTTAAACTAAATGCACTGGTACTGGGTCTACTAACTTTATTGTTAACAAATTTCTTTTTACCTTTAGATACATTTTGATCACTGCATGTTGCCGCCATTTTGTTCACCACCACCACATCTCTCTGCTTGCCGCCCATCACTGCTCCACCTCTTTCCGATGCTTCCATTCCGCGCGCCAAATCCAGTGCTGCCTCCAATGTTAGGTCCTTCTTTTCAAGGCATCTGTTTTGAATGTGCTTGTTGAATAATCCAAAAACTAGCTGGTTCCTCAGCGCTGTTCTTAAGTATTCCCCAAATCCGCAATTCGCCGACAGCCGCTTCAGCGCCACCACAAAATCCTCCACCGTCTCGCCCTCTTGTTGCTTCCGCATGTGGAATTTATAGTTTTCCACTATTTCCAATGGAACTGGGTTGAAATGTTTTTCGAGGAGTTCCACCACCTCCTTGTACGATTTTGACGTAGCCTTCTCCGGCGTGATTTTATCGCACAATGTGTCGTACGTTTCAGCTCCCATGTGGTGCAAAAGGTATATGAGCTCCATGTTTTTTGGTACGTTGTACATGGCAAACGCCGTCTCCAGTCGTTCGACGTACCGGCTCCACTTTATTTTCCTCCGGTCAAACGCCTCAAACGAAAATTGTTGAGCTCCACCACCTCGATTTGTCGATGACGTAGTTTGCTCATCTGCGTTTAAATGTGCCATTTTTTTTCTTTTTATATCGCGTACTTCACTTTAAAACAACTTTCGCAATTATCCTCGTCGCCAAAATTGTTCTATCCGAACATTAAACTTGCAATTACTTTTGATAAAAAAAAGAACGTGGTTAATCTACAATGGCTGATGCAAGACCAAGCGCAACTTTATTATATCTATTAATATATATGTATAGGTACATAGAATGAATGTACATGAGTAGAAAGCTTACGGCTAATGTTCTTAAACTAATGGGTTACATGGGTGATCGCAAAAGTATGTTACATAGTGTTTAGACCTAAATTAATACAGGTATGTTACATTAGAATTCAAGTCATTACACATCTACTTCTGGACGCCAGTCACAGCTGTAAGAGGACGACGTGCTTACGCCACCCGCTGTAGCAACATCAAGATTTCGCTTCCAGATAGCACCGAGGTACCAAGTATCTGGGCATCAACTTCACCTAGGGGTTCAAGTTCAATCCAAATGCTGATGTTGCCCTTGGGAAGGCAAATTTTGCTTTCCATCTGGTGCATACACTATTAAAGAGGCGCAACGGTTTAAGCCAGAAGACAAAATTACTAGTATACCAGCAGCTCATGAGGCCAGTGATAACCTACGGTTGCCCCATATGGTTCTCTAACTTACCAACGACAATAAAGAAGATCGAGCTTTTCGAAAAGAAGATACTACTCAGAATCTCCGCAGGGCTTTGGCGTAATAAGTAACGCTGAAGTATTATCCTACAACAATACTCTATGAGAGAGTTTTTATACCCGGTACCACACTGTGGTGAGGGTATATTCACTTTGTCATTCCATTTGTAACGCCCATAGGGAGGCGTTGTAGGTATGACAAAATATATATATTATTGATCAGCATCACTTTCTTAGTCGATCTAGCGATGTCCGTCTGTCCGTCTGTCCGCACGATTACGGCCGTAATTTAAGAGCTATCGACTTGAAATTTGGTATGTAAGCTTTTATCCACCAAACTGAGGCTAAGTTCGAAGATGAGCAAGATCGGATGAAAACTACTACTACCTCCCATACAAAAATATCAGATTTATATAGCTTTTTATGTTAAAAATTAAATTTAAATAGCTACAGTAAAGATAGCAAGTTTAAACTTTGCACATATTGTTTTAATAATATTTAAAAAATTTTGACAAAAAATTAGCTTGGTCGAATAAAAAGTACCCATACCTCCCATACAAATATATAATTTTTTAATACTAAAATATTTTTTTTATTTTACAATAATATAGTACCGGGTATTTGAGCTTCGGCATAGTCGAAGATAATTGTCTTACTGGTTTTTTTTTTTTTTTTTTTTTTCCTTTTGGGGGGAGGAGAAATGCTTTACGCACCATAAGGAGGCCTGTTTGCGTTGACCATCCCCGTATGTCCGGCTCTCTCCGCATGCTTTCGGGGAGTACGGACTAAAACTCCTCCCAACCCTATGGTTTCTGACACACCCCCCTGGGACCGCTCTTCGCATTACTTCAAGGGGGCTGTAATCATACACCCTTTCGGGCTCACGTGCTTTCCCGGTATTGTTCTTCTTCTCTTTTCTTACTTCTGAGAATATCTTCCACAAACTGGCAAATTTTTCCCCAATTCGAGTCGCTCGTCAGCATTTTCTCGACTATGTTTTCTGGGTTGAAGGCACCAATGCTGCTTTCCAGGATTCTGCGCTGGGCTTCCCATCTTCTACAGGCAAAAAACGTGTGTTGTGCGTCGTCTTTTGGAGAGTCGCCGTACTGGCAGGATGGGCTATCCGTTTTGCCAATCTTATGGAGAAAGGCGTTGAAATTTCCGTGTCCGGTGAGGAACTGGGTGACGAAGTAGTTGACTTCACCGTGTTTCCGGTCGTTCCACTAAGCCACATTTCTTATCAGCCTCGCTGTCCACCTTCCTCTGCTTTCCGAGCTCCAGCGCTCTTGCCACTTCCGTATCGTTTCCTGCTCTGCTTGGTCGATTGCCGCATCCAGTCCAATTTCCGCCTTGTTGTCGTGGACGTACTTCCTTTGTGCCGCTAGGAGATCGATGGGAGTCACTCCTGCGACTACAAGGACGGCTGGTTCCGACACCGTTCGGTAGAGCTAGCAACGCGTAGAGCTCCACGTCTTTGCACTGCCGCCATCTGCTTCCGGTACTTTTTTTGCCGAAGCGCGTCTGCCCAAATCTCACTTCCATATAGGAGAATGGCATGCGTTGTCGACATTAATAACCTCCGATTGCTTGGCGTTGGACCACCTATGTTCGCCATTAATCTACTGAGTGATGTTCTAACTCTAGAGGCTCGTTCCGCTGCGGACTTTATCTGTTCCCAGAAAGTTAGTTTTGTTTCGAGCCTCAGTCCCAGATACCTCACCGCATCCTTGCTCTTAATGGTTTCAAAGCCAATTCGGAAGTCGATTTGCGTGGGGATTCTCTTCTTCGTCAGAAGGACTATCTCTGTTTTTTCTGTTGCCAGACTAAGTCCGTGCTCATCCATCCAAAAGGTTGTTCGTCGCATGACTTGGTTCAACTTTCTTTGCGCGTTTTCAGAGTCTCTTGTCGTTATCACTGCCGCAATGTCGTCTGCGTACCCAACAGGGAAGGTGTCTTCGGGCATCTCCATCCGCAGTATGTCATCATAGGAGATATTCCAGAGGTCTGGTCCCAAAATTGATCCCTGTGCTGCTCCAGATGTTATTTCCTTCCTTCGTGGGCCTTCTGTGGTCTCGTAAATCAGCTCTCGATCCCTGAGATAATCCTTCACTATATTTAATAGATACGCTGGGATGTTGAATCTATTTTCTAGCGCATTTAGTATATCGCTCCACCTAGCTGAATTGAATGCATTTCTTACGTCCAGGGTTGCCAGCAAAACGATCTTCTTAGAGCGGTGGCTTCCCTGTTGGGCGGTTTGGGCAGCCTTCATCACTTCTTCAATGGCTCCGACCGTAGAGCGTCCTTTTCTGAACCCATACTGCCTTCCTGCCAAGTCTCCTGCTCTTTGTACTGCATCTGTGAGTCGTGATTTCAGCAACTCTTCCATGAGCTTCCCCGCAGTGTCCAGCATACATAAGGGCCTGTACGCAGATGGGGAGTCTGGGTCTCCTTTTCCTTTGCTGATCAATACCAATCTTTGTTTTTTCCAGTTCTTTGGGAAGACTCCTTCTTCAAGACAACTGCTGTACATGTTGAGCAGCAGGTTAGGGCATGTTTAGGCAGTCACTTTTATTATTTCCGCTGGAATTCCATCTGGGCCGGGTGCTCTTCTGTTTTGTATTGTTTGTACGGCTAATTCCAGCTCTTCTTCACTAAAACCTGGAGTTTCCTGTCGTGGGGCTGGTGTGTTGTCGGGAGGCCTGACCGGATGGGTTGGGAAAAGAGTCTTTACAATCCGCTCCATCTTATCTCCGTTTAGAGTAGGCGGTGCCGATTGGGCTCCCAGTTTCCGCATTACTACCTTGTAGCCTAGCCCCCAGGGGTCGCTGTTTATGTCTCGGCGGAGGTCCTCCCGCTCTATGAGAGAGTAGGAATGATTCGAATGGGACAATTTATGATGGAACTCTGCGCTAGACTGTGGAACTTAGATGATCACCCCAACTAGGAAATCCAGCAACACATTCAGCAATAATTAGAACCTCTGCAACCATATCTGAGCGCAAGGGATTTCACAGTTGCAGGATTTGAAGACATCATACACAACGTAGATTCACCACAGTATTAAATATGTAAATAGTAATAGAGGTAGGACAAGGACCGTCTGTCCTACTAACCACTACTCTTCTTCTACTGTGAACTATTTTATTTTATTTTTTTTATTTGAAATTTGTATTGATTCCAGCAGTAAACTATAAGGAAATAGCCACTGAAATTAATGACAATATTAACTCGAAAAAAAGCTCCGGGATTTGATTTAATTACGAGCGAAATTCTAAAAAAAAAAACTGCTTAAAAAAGGTATGAAAAAAATAGCACAGATAATAAATGCAGCGTTTAGACTAAGTTCCACGCATGTGGAAAGTCGCGGAAGTTATTATGGTATCAAAGCCGGGCAAATTGCCCAGTAGAGTTACCTCATATCGTCCGATTTCATTGCTGCCAATTCGATCAAAGCTCTTCAAAAAAAAAAAAAAATTCTTCTGAAACGACTTAATCCGATTATAGAAAAAAAAGACACTGATACCAAACCATCAATTTGAATTTAGAAATAGCTACCTACTCAACTCTACATCAGGTTCACAGAATAACTGATAAAATAGAAAAGGCCTTAGAAGGAAAACAAATATGCTCTACCATCTCCCTTGATGTAACACAGACTTTTGATAAAGTCTGGCGTAAAGGAGTGGAAGCTACAAAAATATCTTCCGAAACAATGCTCAGAAATACTAGAGTCATATATAATCCAGCGATTATTTAAAATTAAGCAATAAGATTAGCAATAAGATTAGTCCCTGCATGTTTTGCGTAGAGATATAATCTCCTGATTCCACCAAGGTGGTCTAGGTTTGCCCTAACCTAACCTACACGAACGAAATACCACAAAATGACGAAACTAATGTTGCCACATTTGCAGACGATACTGCTGTCGCAAAAACCGTGCAGGAAGTTACAGAAAAACTGCAAAGGACAGTAAGTGATATATCTGATTGGACCAATGGCAAATATAATTAAATGAACTGAAGTCAATCCATGTTCACTTCACCAATAGAAACGTAAAACACATACCAGTGTACATTAAGAACATGACAAAGAAGTTCTTCATTCGAACTCAGCTAATTATTTAGGCATGACTCTAGACGCGAAGTTGCGCTGGAAAACTCATGTGAAGAAAAAACATGACGAACTAAATATACGATACAATAACATGTATTGGCTCATAGGGAGGTATTCCTGTCTCTTAATATATAATAAACTGCTTCTCTATAAGCAAGTCCTATAACTAATATGGACACTATGATCCCCAGCTTTGAGAGTACACAAGTAAGACAAACCTACAAAGCATTCAATGTTTCCAAAACAAAGTACTACGCAATGTTGTCAATCTAATGCTCCATGGCCATGGTACATACGTAAAGCTGATCTACATGGAGATCTAAATATTGAAATGGTAGAGGACGAGGTCAGAAAGGTCGGAAGAAGACAGGAAGGTAGGCTTTCGCAACCATGCTAATTCAGAAGTAGTCGAACTACTCAATAACAACAATTTAGTTAGAATATTACGAAGAGTAAAACCATTCGAACTAAAGGGTCCGCCATCTGTGCTTATTTCGCGAATGGTAACACTTAGCTCATGTCTGATTTGACAGATAATTAGTTTTATCCTTCCGCTGAACGAATATGGTTGTGTATACGCTTGAACAACGCTGGGAAATATTGCGACATTACTTTGAAAATCATGGTAATGTTGCAGAATGTGTGCGAAAATTGCGTACGGATTTTGGAAGAAGAGAAGCACCGTCAGCGGGTATGTAAACAAGCAAAATTGTCGCATTTGGGGCACAGAAAACCCGCACGCATACATTGAAAAGCCGATATACCCAAAACGAGTCACTGTTTGGTGCGGATTTTGGTCCAGAGGCTTAATTGGGCCATTTTTCTTCGAAAATGAGCAAGGAGTGGCCGTTACAGTCAATGGCGATAGTTATCGGGCCATGTTGAACGAATTTTTGTTCACAAAAATTGAAGAGGAGGATATTGGCAACATTTGGTTTCAACAGGACGGCGCTACGTGCCACACAGCCGAAGCTACACTCGATGTTTTGCGCCCTGTTTTTGAAGATCGCATTATCAGCCGCAGAGCTGATGTCGTTTGGCCACCGCGGAGCTGCGATTTGACACCGTTGGACTATTATTTGTGGGGTGCCGTAAAAGATAAGTGTTACGCCGACATGCCAGAGACAATTGACGCTTTAAAGGACAATATTCGTGAAGCCATTGGTGAAATACAGCTGCACACAATCGATAATGTGCTTAAAAATTGGACCGATCGTGTAGGCTACTGCATGGCCAGCCGAGACAGCCATTTGAATGAAATTATTTTAACCGGAAGGATTGTACTTTCAAATAAAAAAAGAAATTTGAGAAAATATTCAGTAGTTTTTTTTTATAGCATTTTCAAAAAAAAAAAAGTTATTTGGCGGACCCTTTATATAATAAATGTAATATTATAACAAAAACAAAAGGTAACAGACCAAAGTTAGTACCTTATAACATAGATTTAAAAATAGTAGAAACAACTTGCAAAGCAACTTAACAAACCATGGCATGGCCTGGGTGGTATCAGCCAACGAATTCTTCCCAATAATAAGCCTCTCTACTCGTATGAATCTGTTGAAATCTCATAGCTTGCGAAAAAGAGAGGAAGAGGCTAAGAAAACCCGAGAGTACGACAATAAACAAAACACAAACAGAGGTTGGTCTTCTCCTCCGTTCTAATCACCAATCACTAGTTGGCAGACTTGTACTCATCGCTCAGTTGGCGCAAATGGTAGTCACTTGGTCGATTGACAAAAATCGAAATGCAAGCTAATTTCCTGACAGAAAAAAGCAGAAATGTCTTCGCAAGTGGATTATACACGGAGAATTGACTGTCTGAATTCAAAACTATTCAAACAATCACTTAAAAGGAGTCTGATGATAAATTAGTGGTGTAGTTTGAAATACGTAGCTATCGTTCCTACCAACCTGACTGTGTCTACGAGTTGTTGTTAATGTTATTCTCTCAAAACAATAATTAATAACTTGCTGATTAGTTAAACGACTAAAGCATTTATTGCAAGGATGGCAGCTCCATACTTTCTCGGGGTGTGTTTAGTGAGCGAGTCAAATCGCACAGTATCGCAAAGCTCGCGTGCGATGTCTTTTAACGATTTTCAAAAAAAAAAAACACAAAATTGTATTCAAAGTATCAACAGAATTTACATAAAAATGACACAAAGATCGCAAATCGAAAGTTGAGACTGACATGACATGGTCAGAGACACAACTATCTTTTATCACGCTGTCCATGGCCATGAATCGACGAAAGAAGAACAAAATGTTTGCTAAAAGTACAAAAAAATAAACAATTCGACACTTATCGTAGTTTTATAAATCAATTGCTTATTGCTGCTACCGCTTGACCGTTATTATATGTCATGCAATAAAGTAGTTTCTTCACTTAACTTGCCAATGACACCTAGTGATCCATTGATATCACATTGATACAATAATTGTGAGGGATGAAATCGTTTACTATTTTTATTTGGACATAGCAGACATGACAGATGATATATTTTATTACAAATACCTGGAATACTTTCCCATATACGAGTAATAATTGAGCTAGCATTCCAAATGTGTTGTTTACGTCCTCATTGTTAAGTACATATATAGGTAAAATAAAATAAATAGGCGGCGCAACAGGCGGTAGACACCCAAGGCCTAGCTTCTCGCAACCATTCGTTTTTGTGTGAGTTTCTATTTTTGGAACGAATGGAGGGACCTACAATTTTATGCCGAGTCCGAACGGCTGAATTGAGAAGCTTTTTCAGGACAGTCATACTCTCGGATGTTTGTCAGACGTTCGCGATAGGTGGCGCAGTAGAAAAAACCTTGAGATTTTTAATTTGTGTTTTTCCGGGGATCCAGGGTCGCCTTTTTATTGAGCCTTTGGACACACTCCAACGACAGAGATTAGATTATGTTCGTTTGCTCCATAAACCTTTATGCTCAGCGCTATAAGAATACTCCTAAAAGTTGACTAATTTCCAGGCAACCATATACATCACATTCGAAACAAGAACTACAGTACCGTGTATGTATCACTATCGACTGCGTCCGATGTGGAAGGAGTGGGGAAGTATATTTACAGTAGATGGCATGGAATGCATAGCACTTGGCGGATCGACGAACATCTTAAAGTTCGGATTGTAATGCAGCTGAACCCCAGCAATAGGGAGGGGGTGAACTTCAAACACGATGCCGCACAGGCAATGTTAAAAGACAACATAACAAGAAAACGACTGCCAAAAGAAAGAACAGCAAAGATGGGTTCATATTCGACAACGACATAATTATTCCAAGCTTTCGACGCAAATCTGCTCTTTTTTTCACGCATAACTGACATACTCGTACCTAGTCTTGTTTGAAAATGCAAATAATGTGTGACTATTTTTAAAAACAACCTCCCTTGCACCACCCGTCGCCGACCGACGACATTACCTAACAAACTTGTTACACATGACATCGTTTAGCTCCCTTCAAATGCAACCAACCCATCTAGCCTAGTTCGGTATAAAATTACATTTAAACGAAAGCAATTTGAATAAGTGACCAGAACAACACTGCCAGCTCTATTGCGACTCTGATGCACATTGGTGCCAACTCTAGCATGAATTGCATTCATAGGTCCACCACTTGTGCAGTGCAAGCGATCATCTTCCTCAAGTTTCCTCTCAAGTATTCGTTCCCAAAGTGTTTCCAATTCCGAATAGAAACACCTATCTTTTTGCTTGCTTTTTTTTTTTGGAACACTACATACTAAATAGAGCAACAACAAAAAAAAATACTCTAGGCGTGCACAGGCACACGCATCTATTCAAAAATAAACACAAATCGCCTTCAGCGTATACAGTGTTTAAAGAAAAGAAGTCAAAGGCTATAATCACCCGTAAAATAGGTCGATGAATTGCAGACTATATGGTATATGGACTGCATACAAGTCCAGAGAATCTAGTTCCGTGCATGCCATCTCCATTACTTCATAGTTGAGCTGGAAAAAAAAAGAAACTGCTCCCGTCCCCCCTCATCAATTTGGTGTGCGTTGAGCATTGGCAGCTAAAAAGGGGCTAAACAAGGCAGGCACATCTCCATCTACAATCTACATTTCGGGGCAACTTAATTTTTAGAACGAATAATACAATATGTAGATTTTTCCTCCACCAAGTTTTGGGTGAAAATGAAAATATGTATGTACACATCGAGCTATAGCAGACATGTCTGGGTCTGGGATGAGACATGAGAGTGTGCTCATCACTTTTCCCCACCAGGCACCATCAAGTTGTAACTTAAAGTTTAAACTTTTTTTTCTCTAATCGCCAATTAGTTAAAACAGGAAGAGAAAATCACAATTTTTATCTTTTTTTCACTTTGATTTTCACCGAGAAAAAAAGTTACCAGCAAAACAAGAAAATTTTCACCACTGCGAACGAGCCAGCACCAGAAATTGATGTTTTCACTAGGGAATTTTGCTTACTTTCGATTGATTGCCGTTTCCATTAAGTTGGTTTCTAAAACGTATGCACTATGGATATTTCAATAATTAACTTTATTATGAATGTAAGAAAATTTACAAAAAAAAAATAAAATTCCAATCAAATTGAAAAATCGAGTTTTAAGAACTTTTGTGGGCCATCGACGACCTACACCCATTAAAATTTATTGAAGACTAAAAAAATTTGTGTTCGCTTTTCTTCTTTGAGTCGTCTTTCTACCGCAAAAAAAGATGCACTCTATTCTGGTCGATTGTTGTTTACCGCTTTGAGTGTGGTAGATTGAGCGAGATGACAGTTGTTGAATTTCTGACATTCTGTAACTGAAATGATGGTAGTATGCATATGCTATCCTTTTCTGGGAGTTGTCAAAAAATTTAAGTCAGATTTAGGGTGGAAATGGAAGGCAGGTAATGAGATTAAAAAATATATAAATTAATGTTTCTTTGAATGCATTCAATACAAACAAAAGTCAATTTGGAAACTATTTTTTGAAACCGTTACTTTTCCCGGTCAAAGATCTTGGCATTGATTTAAAGAACATAGAGCAGAAAAGGACACCTTATTTTTAGCACTCGGCAGTGGTTTAGGCCGTGTTTCGATTGGGCTAAATAATTATCCTCGGATAATTTTCTGACACTATCGTGGTGGAAAACGAATTTTCTGCTGTAGTTGATCATTCTCCGGAAGCAAGATAATAATTTATCCTGTAGGGTAATTTTTTAACGTTTTCTTTTGCTTGAGATTTGCTAGAATGTTGAAGAGGAAATAAAACACTGAATTTCAATTAATTAATAGCGTCAAACTCGATAAATTTCTGTTTTAAAATTGGAGTTTGGTGAACGTCTCTTTCAACACTTTGATACATGTCAGAACATTATCCGAGGACAAATTATTTAGCCCAATTGGCACACAGGCTTCATAATAGAGATAAAAAGTTGATAATTACGCTTTCATTTGTCGATCGCAAAAAGTGGCGACACTACATATTCCAATAATTGCACATTAGACTTGATTTGTCGGTGTTGCGGACATAAACGTCAACTGATAAAACTGTTCACGCGCGGCGCATCGTATTAAAAGCGATACCTCAATTTTGATCGTCTTCGCGTTTGCTTTGTCAAAGGCAAACTGATATTAATTTCGAGTGCTTTCCAGATTTTTCCATTCTGACTTACAATTTCCATTTATTTTTCTAAACAAAATAAATAAATAGATAGATGTCGCTACAGGTCCGTATAGGCATCCCCCCAGGCATTGACTACTATACATGGACTGCTAGCAGCTAAATTTTCGTTTCACGGCGGAGAGAAACGAAAACACTCAAATGTCATCGAGCAATTCGTGCGATTTGTTTTGTGTCGAGTGTGCCATACTGCCATCTGTTATAGAACGTTCGAAATAATTTGAATAAGTCGTTATTTTTGCGCAGTTGCAATGTTTCTACAATGGATGGCACTGTATTCTATGTAAAAAATAGCAAAGGCGCGCAGAGGTTGAAACCTCTTTCCTACTTTCGCCGCACTGAACCAAAAGGGCTAGTGCTTATGTTTGCTTCATTTTTCCTCCCAGGTTTGTATGAAACTGACATTTCACTAGCAGTCCATGTATAGTATGTCAATGATCCCAGGCCTAGCTTCCCACAACTATGAGTTTTTATTTTTCTTTGTAACGAATGGAAGGGGCCTACGATTTGTATGCCGATTCTGAACTGATGAATTGATAAGCTTTTTCATGATAGTTATAATCTGGGCTCAGTGCCTAAAGTAACCTTCGTTTACGACTGCATTTCATCGGTGCTCGGCATTTAAATATCTAGAGAAATGAAAAACATGATTTGAAAGAAAGGCCATCCGAATATAAAGGTTATTTCATATTTTATACAATCACTCTTTTATGTATATATAATCACAACTTTTACGTCGTTCCGCATACAAAATATCTGCGTTACCAATCATACTGCATATCGTCCTCATATTCATCATCCAACGGTGAATACGCAGGCATTATAGTATCATCCTCAGAAGCTGGCACCGCTTCAACTTGAATACTAGTAGTACTCACATTCACCTCATTGCTGCCTGTGGTTATTGACCTCTGTAAAACGCTCTGAATAACTTCATTTGCAGGCACTTTAACTTTTGTCGTTCGCCATTCGTCTTCTTTAATTTCCAACGGATCATCACTCGTATGTGGTACTGGTGACTCTGCGGGTGGGGGTGATGGTGTAGGTGTCGTTGGTGGCACGACATCTTTTTTATTGTCCATCGTTGCTACAACAGCTTCTTTAATCACTATTAGCCGCCTAGGCTCGTTACTGTGACCCGTGCTGGCGAAATGCGCCTCCAAGTCACTCTGCGAGTCGAACGTTTCATTGCATACAACACAGCTATGAGTGTGTGTACGCAAATGAGCAGTCAAGGCACTTGGCTTGGGGAAAACTTTATCACACAACGTACACTGATACGGTCCTTTATGCACTCGCATGTGCTTCGAAAGAACCGCTGACCTGGCAAATGCCTTTTTGCATATCGTACAGATAAAGTTCTTCTCTCCAGTGTGGGTGATCTTGTGCGAGTTCAAATCTGTCGACTTGGGAAATCCCTTGCCGCAGACGTCACACTTGTACGGCTTCTCGCCGGTGTGTCGCCGCATGTGCACAACGTAGTTGGATTTACTGCTAAAACTCCGTCCGCAGTAGGAGCAAAGGATTTTCCGCGATTCCGCAATAAGCGCTCCCTCCTCGGTGTGCGTCTTCATGTGCGAACGCATGTTGTCCTTCCGATTAAAGCGTCGATTACAAACAGCGCACTCGAACTTCATCTCGTCGGGTAGGTGCACAGCACTATGTCGATTTAGATGTTCCTGCCGAGTGAATGTCCTATTGCAAATCTTACACGTGTATGACTTCGGGGCATTGGTCAACTTGCTCAATTTCCTCTGCTCCCTCGCTTGAGAAAGATTCGCGTAGTAGTCAAGGTTGGCTTTGAGAAGAAATTTCATGAAGCGTTCTGTACAGGGCACTGGCTTCTCATCGCTTTCGCACTGGGTTTTTAGGTGGTATATCAGAAGGTTCATGCAGACGAACTTCTTCAGGCAATAATCGCATTCCACTGCATAGTCAGTCTTCACATGTGCGGTCTTCTGGTGGAACAGTGCCTTGTAGCGGCGATCGAAGTTCTTCTTGCAGAGTTCACATCGATAGTTGTTGCTGGGTATTAGATCACAGGCTCCATCTGAGTCTGTTTCGGAATCACTGATGTGCAACTCAATGGCTGCCTCACTGAGGATGCAATATAACTGGGAGTAGCGCTTTGCTTTGATTTCCTAGAAAAAAAATAAGATAAGAAATATTTTCTTTGCCCCGCAGCCAAAATCATTACCTGAATCACAAAATTCTTAATAACATTCGAATCGATCTTCCTCTTGTGTGGATTGAGTACGTTGAATATTTCAGAATTTTCAAAGGATTCCATGTCGAATGACTCTCCATTCGCGTGGGCAGTCATATGCCGACGTAAATTGTAAATTTTACTTAGTCTACAACCACAAACGAAACATTCTATTGACTTTGTACCATTCGGTATGCATTCATCTTCTTCAATGTCCGATTTTATTGCAACTGGTTCAGTTAAAGCCTCTTCTGCATCAAAATCTACGTCCGTAGAAGGTTTTTCCTCAATTTCAATTGGCTTTTTTGATTTTATTGGTATTTTGACCTTGGGATGAATCTTTTTTCTCTGTTTTGCCCTGAAAATAAAACTGGTTACTTGGGACTGAATCCGTCATTGCCTCACCATAAGCATCATCATTACCGTCGAAGGTTCTTGCGATAAGTTCCACTTCGAGTTCTGGATGGGAGCATCTCCTCCCCTTCGTCCCAGCTCTTCGAAGAGTATTCATCTTCTGATGTCTGCGATTTAGATTCTGAAATAATGTCATTTTTTTTTGTTCTTGGAAAATATTAAAACAATAAAAAAAAATTCTTGGACAATACCCATATCAACGGAACTCTTGCCCACTTTATTCATTGTTTGGAGGCAGACTACAATTAACTGCAACACACTTATTTTAAAGGGGATCTTTCGGGCAAATGGGTTTATTGAAGATTAACAACTATTTTGGTAGATAATAGATATGCACCACGAAAATAAATAAAAGGCAAATAAAAAAGTATTTGCCATCAAAATGACATCTCACAACCTGTCACTATTACATATGTCATTCGAGTTAAAATATGGGTCTGTTTGTTTTATATGTCAGAAAGTACCGATTACATACTCTATATGCCGGCTAGGGAACGGAACCAATTTTATACCATACGTACTTGCGGGGAAGGCGGATCTTTCCAACCTAGTGCTATTGGAAATAAGGGAAAACAATTCCGATTTTGCCAATATGAAGTCTGTGAACCGTCTGACTATTCTTCTTAACAACTCAGTACGAAAAGCCGTCACAATTCATTTTATTCGGCAATAAAAACAGATAAATAGTTGACGGAACAACTTCGTTATAACACGCCTAGCTTTTCATAACCATTCGATTGTTAGTTTTTAGTTTTGGATTCAATTTCTCAGGACAGTTGTAGTAGTAGTCCTGCACACTGGTTAATCTCTCTTCCATTTGCTTACTCCAGAATCCACTATTTTATTTGCTTTAGTAATCATGGAACCCAAATGCCGGCTCATCGCTGAAGATGGTGTTAATTTAAATTAGTTACTAAAATAACTGTTCCAATTCGGCGATGCATTGTTATGGCATTTCATTGTGGCTTTGAGAGAACAGAATAACAGCAAAATATTTTCAAATATGGCCGCAGTCGCCTGTCAAAGATTTAACTGTGAAAAACTAACTGAGAAAATACCAACATTCGGCAAAATTCACAGCTCTTAACGCAACAAAAATTCACAACGAACAGTTCTAACACAAAACTCCACCACTACTCTCCGGAAGATGTCACTGTAATCACTTAGTACCTATACAACTCTACACAATCCGTAGAAATCGGTTTTTAAACCGGCATATCAAAAGCCTACCATATTAATTTAACAAACAACCGTTACGAAAAATGTTTTAACAAAAGAAGATATTGAACGAAACTGTATATTCCCAACAAATGTGTTAATTTGTAACTAGCATCTTATTTCTGTTTCCCTTTCATTTTGTTGGAATAAAATACAAAAATGTCATTTGGTAAGTACGACCTACCTATTCTCATCTACAACCAACAATTTGTATATCCCATATAGAAATTACCGATGGCCGAACACCACCAACCGTGACGCTGAGCGTCTCTCCAACAACCTTTGAAAGGGATTTCAATTTCGCCCAAAATCCTCCAACGTTGCTAAGCGCTGAACGCTTCAAAGATGTTTCCAATTTGAAAGTTAACCAGCGACGAAGTCGCAGTTTTACTCCAGTTAAGGGCGCTTTGTACTTGCGTTCTCCAGAGCTATCGCCAATTGGAGTAACCAACAATCTGCAAAATACCCCAGAAGCTAACGCAACTGTTGAGAATGGAAACGATTCCCTAACTCCGGGTAATTTTAAAGTGCCGCAACCAATGATTGTAAGGTAAATATGGGACTTCAACTGCAACGTTGTTATATGTTTTTTTTTTTCTAGAAAACAAATAAAAGCACAACACCAACTGGACCGCCAAATGTTCGGGATAAATATCAACAATATGTTGGAACTCGTTTAGGAACACCAACAATCAATTGTCCAGAGGACCCAAATCAAACTAGAAACCTAGATAAGTCTGCCTCCCATGGATATTTAAATCACAATCTCCAAGTGCATCTAATTCTAAAGAATGCCTGTATGCAGCAGTACATAAAAGCCTTCAACAAGGAAAAGGTAGGACTAATGTTTAATTTTCACACTTGAGACTAAAATCACAACTTTCCAGATTGATTTCGAAAAATTCCTTACACTGCGTGATGAGGATCTGCTGCGATTGGGCGTGAAACGAAAAGTCGATCGAAATGTCATCTCTAGTCTTATTAATGATTTAAATTCTAACTAATCGTGTTTACTTTTTTTTTTTTATTTTATTAAAATGTTTTATTATCTGTAAAAATAAATAAATATGAAGATTGTACAAAATAAAGCTGTGAAAAGTGTATTTGTAGGTCCGTTTGATTAGTTGGGTGGTAGAGAAAGTGAAATATGTAGGTTAGGTACATGGATAGTTTTCGAAGGCGAAATGATAAATAAATTAATCTGGGTGATCACAGAATCCGTCGTATTCGGAATTTTGCTACGAACCCCGAAAGAACTATGACAGAATCCGTCGTAGTGGACATTTTTGCTACGAATTTAATCCATCTTAGTGGAAATGTTTGCTACGAATTTAATTCGTAGGAAAAATTCCCAATACAACGGATTCTGTGATAGTTCTTTCGGGGTTCGTAGCAAAATTCCGAATACGACGGATTCTGTGATCACCCAGAATAAGAAGATGGAAATGGAAAGTTGTGCTGTATCGGCGAGCGCACCTATGGAGTAATTTTAAAAATGAAGTTTATTTTTTTATTTGGACGACCTGATCCAAATGATCCACGTATAGAGCGGGGCTACACTTAATGGAGTGACGAGTGAGTAGAAACGAGAAGGGATCTCTACATTTTAATTTAATCGAGGATTTAATGGCCCAAACGAAGAATATCTTTTACTCCCAGTTATTTCCCTCCATTTGCCTGAATTTTCTTGCTAATTTCACAGAATCATGATGCCTTGAAGATACCCTCGGCTTTGTACTTAAAACAAAAATATTCACTGTAGGTAGTAGGTACGTAGTAGGCTGAGGTAAAAAAAAATTATCGAAATAATTATTTGAAAATACTGTCAGTTCAACAACGAAAAATAAAATTGAATTTCACTTGGCTGGCTGCGCGGTGCGCAGTTATATTTTATTGACGAGCAAGGAGCAAGGCGAAACGATTACGCTTGCGTCTTGCGTGGCTAAGGCTATATCCACAGAAAATGTAATTCAAATTTAGCAATGGAACACTTGGCGTTCAAATATTCGATTTGATTTCTTCAAGTATTTAATAAAACAAAAAGTGGATATAGATACCTAACCTCAAACGAAAACTCTTAACCTTCTTCTTAAATAACTAAAGCGGAATGGCAATGGTAAATCCTTATACACGTTTGTATTCTCCTTTAATTTCCTTACTCTTAGGTCCTAGTAATCGCAAGAAAAAACTGCATCTGCATGGATTGGAAAAATCTAGAAAAGGATGATGTGATCCTGAGATGCTGAACAAATTGAGGTGAGTTTTTTTTCCAATCACCCCTATCGTGGAATCCGCCGGGGGGAATTATTCACGGAAAAGAATATTTTGGTATCGTCAAAATCGCAAAGTGAACAGTTCCCCGTTCGGGAAAAATTCGATTTGAACGTATTTAACGATACAAACTCATTCACATTACCGACACGAGGAACTGTTCATACTGCGATTTTGACGATACCAAAATATTCCTTTCCGTGAATAATTCCCCCCGGCGGATTCCACGATAGGGGTGAATATTATTGCATCCGGTTAACGACAGAACCGTACTATGTATCATTTAATATTGGTCTCTCCTTCATCTGATATCATTTTAAATGTTCAGCCCAAAGTTGGCTTCAATTTGACGTCTTTAGGAGGCCGATTTTGATATAAATATCCTTTTTTTTGGAAGACAGCTTTGAAAACCCTAGATTACATTTAATATGATGCCTTTTAAAGTAATTCAATCGGCACAGACTCAAAATCAGTGAATCGACAATTTGTCGTCCACCCTGTATTATTAGCTTTACCTGAGTTTTCACCCTGCATCCCCCAACAAAACGCCATCATTGTGCTCTGAGCAAAAGAATTTATTTAATTTAAAAAAATATACGTACGAATATATGTACGAAGAGAGAGACAAGTTAATAAATATATATAAAAAGAATATTTTCATTGCTCTAAAAAGCTGAGGCAATCAAATCCGATCCGGAAATGATGTGATTCGAGGCAACAACTATCTTCGACGACGTCAAACGTCCGATCAGCTCACAGGCACCGATCTCGGCGTAAGTCACTCCGCCGACAACGAACACAAAAACAGTTCTCGACTTCATGGGAAGCACATCATTCGCCTCGCCTTGTTTAATTGCGGCATGCACCTGCTTGACATTACTCACACCGTCGAGGTTAGCCAGGTGTACGTCGATTTTCTCAACCATTCCCAGTTTGGCGGCCAAATCCTCCATGTTGGTGGCTTTAACCAAAATCGAGGCCAACTGTGCGACAAGTGGAATATAAAGACCATTAAAGACATAGCTGGGACAAGTGGCCCCACCCTCCTGATCTCGGGAATAGCTTACGTCTGCTCCCGCTGTGGATACCAGTAGTCGAAGTCGGTTGGCGTTCGCTTGAAACTCGGTCTGTTGGAACTTGGGCAGTGGCAGATTTGAGAGTATCTTCGATTTGCCTAATTTCTCCTCTTCTAACGGCGGCAGAAGACCCGCCCTGGCCAAATAGTGAAACACATGGAGGTATCGATTGCCAAAATAGTTGCAGTAGTTACGAATGAACGAGGCCAACTCTTCAGAGCTGAATCCCATGCATAGGTGGGCGAGGCACATCAAGCGAATGCTATTGAACTTTTGGCCATTGGTGGCGAGGGTTTCATCGATTTCGGTAAGGAGCTTCTTGCGATTTGTGTTGTTGAGGATGTCCTCCTCGAGGGATTGTATCTGTTGGAATGAGCCAGCTAGTTCGGCAATTACCTTTTCGCTCGCTTGCAAGTGCCTAAGTACCTTGGTCTTTAATTCGGTGATCTTGGGAAGCTTTCTCGCCACATAGTCGTGCATTTCGTCGAGTTTCATTTTGTTGAGGTTCTGCACTTCGACTCCGATGGCTTTGGCTTGCGCACGAACCAGACTACTCGCCTGGGAGAAGTGTTTGTAGCGATTCTCGCCATAGATTTCGTCAGACAAGGAACACAGTCGCACTACAGGAGGTTTATCCTTCTGATCGGTGGTTTTCTTTTTTGGCTGCTGTTGTTCCCGAGGAACTTCAAAGATTTTCAGCTTTTGTGCAGAGATCTTATTGGAATCTGCTTGGATTTCGATCTCCCCAGCGCGGTACTTGAAGACTTCCAACAACAGGCCGGAGTAAATTGCCGGCGTGAGAAGGCACGAGGGATAGTCTTTGTTTCGATCGATTATGATCATCGAACTGAAGTCACTTTGCCCAGATCTCGTAAGAGAAGACGGCCATGGGCCTAAAATGTTAATCATTTCCAGAATCTCTGCCGAATGCTGACCGTAGCTTAGGATGAGTTCGGGTTTGCCGCATATCATGAAGAAAATGCGCAACGTTTGTGCTATGGAGGGTAGAATAGATGTGTCACGGTGGAGGAAAACACTACTGAAGACCTGGGAGTAGAGTGGAAATCGGTAAATCTCCTCGATATGCAGAGGGGTTTGTTGAACAACTCACCAGCGGTACTTCCATGCTCATCACCCCGCTATCCAGGTAAATCAAATCCCAGTTGAAGCGATGCAGTTGAACAATGCCATACAGGCCTTCCTCCTCGAGTATTGTCTGGAAACACATATAGCAGTTGGGCACAAAGATTATGTGGAAACTTTTAAAGCCACTGTTGATGTCCGAGGGATTTCGACTCTCGTGCTCATGAATCTGATTAAGAACCTTTCGAAATGTCGACAGAGTATTGCTGATCATAAACACTTGTACATTATCCTGTTTGCTGATGATGTTTTCCGCATCGAACTTGTATATATGCTGGATACCCTTTAACCTAGAAAATATGGAAACTTAACTCTCAGTTTGTTGGAAACTAACGATCTTACTTAAGCCACGATGCAGCACATATGTGTTCCAGGGGTTTGATGAGGGACGCGTCTAGGATTAGATCCTTTTTATTTGGAATTGAACAAAGAATTGCCTGCAGTTTCTCCTGAGCGAGTAATTGAAAGCCTTGTAGCTTCTTGTCAAGTGTTTGATCCATTTTGCGCAAAGTATTCTATCCCTAAGTTTATTTTAAATGTCGCATAATTGATACAGTTTGTGTAAAATATTAAATTTATCACGGTTAAAAAGAGTATTTTATTATAAGGTTTATTGCAAAAGCAATTTTGATTTTACCAAAACTGAAAACATTGCAGACACAGGTGACATTGACAGATAGTGCAGACTGCAGACAACGAGCAGACGCATTTCAGCTGATTCCGGCGAATTTTATATCTGCCATTATTTTAACGTTGCCAGATATAAAATGTAGAGGTACACTTTTTCCGGGAATAAAAAGTTTATGAGTATGCGAGCTCCCAGAAGAATATGCGAAATATTGCCGCAGCTATATATATGTTTCATCATCATCATCATCATCATCATCATCATCATCATATATATGTTTCTGTTACAAAATTTGTTCATGACAGAGGACTAATCTCCTCTTATTTTCAAACCTGAACGTTCGGGGTGGGTCATTAACTTCTTGAAAATTAAATCCATTATTGCGCTTGTCAAGAAGCATCTAGCAGAAGAGCACACTCAAATTTTTAGACAGATCTGTATTTACAATTGAAAAAATTCCTTTGATTAAAATGGAAAAAAAGTGAATTTCAGAGGTAAATTTTCGCGAAAACAAAAGATTTTTGGAAATTAAACAAAAGCTTGAAAAGTATTATGAGCACTCTTCACTATCGATTGGAATCATCCATCACTTGTCCGGATATGATAAAGCTATCCAACAGATGGATGTCATATTTGCCCATAATTGACAGTATGTATAGTATTACTTTCAATGCTCTCAAAAGTATTGGAAAAGGCAATAAATGTCGAAATAATCAAATAACTAGAAAGCCACCGATTAATAAGTGACAGGCTATACAGATTTTGGAGCCGTCGATCCACTGGAGACCTGTTATGCTACGTAACGTTCTCATGGACGCAAGCAATTAAACAACACGGCGAATCCAGAGCCATAGCCTTGGACATATAAAAGGCGTTTGACCGAGTCTGACATAGAGCCCTATTAAGCAAGATATAGCGTCTTAAGGATTACCACAACAAATCTGCGGATGAATGCAAAATTGTATTCTGGGAAGATCGATCCAAGTTGTAGATGGTGTATCGTCTAATTCGTTTGCTATAAATGCAGGAGTGCCCAAAGGATCATTCTCGAACTCTATTTCTTATCCACATCAACGATTTGCTTGGATTGACAAATAATTATATCTACCTACAGCTTTGCAGATGACAGCACTCTCGAACAGTGGGCCTGTGAATGCGGCTACATTACACAGTCAGAGATGTGAAAAAATGAGTTCTCTAAATACTGAACTGGACGAAATCTTGAAGTGGAAAAAAGACAACTTGGTACTTGGTTGTATTTAATGCACACAGCTCACAAAATTTTCTAGGAAAAATGCATCAACAGTTCCTCAGATCCAAATGGATGACCTTCCAATCTATCCTATGGACTCAATGCACCTTCTAGGAGTCACAGTCAATTCGGGAATCACATGGCAGGACCACATTTCCTATATCGCAAGATCGGCGTCCGCTAAGTTGAGCTACCTATTTAGAGCAAAGAGGTACTTCAGCCCCAAGCAACTTCTCCTTCTCTACTAAGCACAGGTTAGAACAGGCTCCCATATATGGAACTCCAAAACATTCACTTAACCTACTTGACAGCATACAGAGACGAGCAGCTCGACTAATTGCAGACCCCACACTCACATCGAATCTACAACTGTTGGTGCACAGAAGACAAGTCGCTGACCTATGCTTGCTCTATAGGTACTTCCATGGTAGATGTACCGAGGAACTCAAAGACATTATCCCTCGAAATGCAACTTTTGAGCGCCCCACAAGACAGGCGACTAATGCTCATGTCATGACCATAAAGTACACTTGACAACCGCCAAGACATCAATTTTGCAAAACTACTTCTTTTACATGACAAGCAAACTTTGGAACTCGCTTCCTGGGGATATATTTCCAGAGGACTACAATTTGCAGCATTTTAAGTGCAATTTAACATAGATCTGCAAGCATCTCGGGGCGCTGTTGAAGCGTTATAGGTTTGCCTTTCCCGGGAGAAGTGTTTAAGAAATAAAAAAAGGAATATTTTCAAGATTCAAAAAAGATTACATTTATTTCACCAAATCGAGCATACAAATTGAAAAGTGATCTACGGCAAAACAAAAATGCTCTTTTGTTCAATAGTTACCACATATAACAGCACATCTGCAAAAGTCTTTCCTATCCACATCACGAGTACACCTCAATTTTTCGTCATCCATTAGCCTTTCATTGACCACTTTCTCCGGCGAATTCAACCTAGCATGAAGCAGAACTAGCTACGCACACTAAATCACGCAAATGTCAAATTCCTATACGTAGCAGTGTATCCATACACCTTAACCTCACACCACTTTATTCCACAACTACATCCTCGATTCGAAACAAGTTTTCTTTGAATGTGTGCCAAATCAGTCGCTCAGGAAACGTCACCGTGTTCGGTTGGTGCCGTTTTTCCAGGGCAAAGTTATTTGTGTTGTTCTCCTTCGTTTTCCTAGATCAAGTGTGAAAAAAAATTCATCAAATATCTATCAGAAAATCCAATTGCAAGAATTCCAATAACAAAAAATAAAACATCTTGCCAATGTGCGTGTTTTCAGTGCGTTCACTCAAAACAAGTCACAAGTAAATCCCTGAAAGTGGGGAAAAGCAATTTTAAAAGGCAAATTCCGTGAATTGTGATTGAGAGTTTCCAAAAATTTATATTCTGCCATTCGGTTAACGGTTGTTGTTATTTACTTTTTCTTCGTAATTCGTCGTCCCCAAAAGGTGTTCGATGACAGTTGTAGCAAGAAGTAGAAAAAAATTCAGCTCCTGTCCTGCCTGACATTTCATAATTCTCGCGATTTTTTTATTTTTTGTTTCGCTTGTTTTTCTACCACCCTCTCAATTTTTCTCATATCAGTTGGAGCTCACACACACCATCAAAAGTGCGGCAAGGCAAGTGAATTTGAAATTGCTCTCGCTCGCTAGCTAGCAGGTTCTTTTTTGCTCTCACAATTCTGTGTAAACAATCGCGTGCGAAAATTGAACGGGGAAACAAGAAGCCGAGGAATCGAATGAAAATTTCCAATTTTCCGGAAAATTGTTCGTCGTCTGATACTAGCTGACATTTCGCGACTGCTTGTTAGACGAGTTCATAGTTCAAAAACATCGTCGCGCGGCATTGAGCAACAGTTCGCTGTGGCTGTGGAATTTTAACTCAAGTGCAAAGAATTTAGAAAATTTTCACAGAATTCGTTCGGTCACGTACGGTATTCGTGTGGTATTGGTATATCGTGGTTTGCGGAGCATCGCCAGCAGCCGGGCCAAGAAAGATCGAAAGGGATCGCCATTCATTTTGGCTGGCGCCAGTGTTCAACCGAAGAGTGTCGTGCAAGTGAAATTCTCCTAGTGTCTTGTGGATCGGTGTTCCTTTTGCTTTCTTCTTCGTTTTTGTTTATATTTTCCTTAAAAAAAAAAAAATAATAATATCCTTCGGGCTACAAATCGTCGCTGATCATTATCTGGCTTGTGGAATATTGAGAAACAAAACAAAAGATCTATCGAGTCGATCTGTCCTCCAGAAAAACCAACAGACGGAACAGAACTATTTCGAATCAGGTAGGTAACATTTTTGGGAATATGAAACCTTAAACACGTAACCCCAATGGAATTTTGTTATTTTTTTTTTTGTATATTTCCCATCAGGAATCAAGTCATTAAGCAATTTGTTAGTTGATTGAGTTCCAAAGAACGGTCTCGTGATTTCCGTGACTCAATGCGGTGCTGGGCACATTCTCTAATCTGAAATGTCTACCACTTCAGCAATGGTGACAAGGTCTAATTGCATTACCCAGCTTTGTGTCTTATCAATCGGAATACTAATAAATGAAACGAAACTGAACAAAAAAAAAACTCGGTTGACCTGAACAAACAAACAAACAAAAGGTTATCTAGCACACGCAGTTGAAAAATATTTTTCATCTAGAAATTAGAAGGGGGGGTGGAAGGAAGTGATATGGCCGAGATTTGTTTGAATTTATTCCAGCGCGCAACACTTTTAAGGTGTCTCCTCCATTTGATGAATAAGAAACAACAGAATTTATTCAGGAAACTATGCGTTTCTATAGAATTCCATGAACGTGAATTACTACAGTGTGCTTAGATTTGCCAAGGATACGCAAATTTACAGCTTCAAGGGCAAATGTTGTTTGCAATTTATTTTCGAATTCCCTCAAAATAAACTTTTTGAATATAAATTCAAGTTTGTTTAATTAGATAGGTATTTATCTACTATATTTATGTAGTTCCTTGATGTGTATGTAAATAAACAGAATAGGCAGCGCGAACTGTAGTGTAGTATTAGTATCTATTAAAGTAATCGAACAGTGATAATATTTTATGTTGAAAACGACAGCATAACCCTCTAGAATCTAGATTGTCACTTATCAAAAATATGATTTGCGATCTGGCTGAGTGGTGGCTAATTAATTTCCAACACTGTGACCTCTTGAATCGAAGCAAAATCAAAGTCTGATAGATGCCTACTTACAGTACAGACACAGTATGTGATGTCTGATGTGACAAGTAATATGTAAATGCCAAATTAAATTGCATCAAAAGCAACTCATGGTTCATCATAACCTAAATCACAATAATGTATTCTATTCAATTGATCGCCCGTTTTGATTTTGCGTGTAGAATTTGTATCAAAATAGTTAATAGTAGTTCAGAATAATATTCAACACCTAGTAAAAGTATTCGGGAAGCATGGATAGCGCATAGAACTGAATGGAGTATTGGTCGCGTTCAATAAGCTTAGGGCCTATGCAGATGACAGATTTTCATAGAATAACAAACTCATTAAAAATGTTGCCACACATACGAAAGAAAATCGTCGTAAGTGAACAAAATATATATTTGAGGAGGTGTCCTTTTTCATTTAAAGTGAACGTCAAAAGTGAATGCCTTGAAACATGTCTAAAAAAAAACAACAATGTGAAAACAATTTGATAACAAAATAACAATAACTAGTCATACATATTTCATTTCGACTGCATAAAATACTTTATAGATATTTAAAAATTGTTTTTAACTTCAAAGACAAGTGAAAACAGCATAGGTGTTGAGTGTTGACTCACTTTTGACGATACATACATACATACATATAACATACTGGGGTGGGAACTTGTCATCAAACAGTTCATCCCAAATAATGCTGGGTTTCCACTTGTCGATTTGAAATTGACAATTGACGTATTCTTATGCCAATTAAAAAATTGTCAAGTGGAAATAGCGAAAAATTGCTTGTCAATGAATTTACTAACAGTGTTTGTCAAAGACACATTTTGATATACAAGGTAGACCAATCTTTTTACAGGGCCCACCGCATTTCGCACGAATGTTCAAAAAAGCCAAAGCGATTCATTTCTTTTTTGAAATTGGTCATTTGATTTTATTTTTTAAAAAAGAAAATGTTATTGTAAACACACTTGTCAAAATTTCATTGTCAATGAACTGACAAACTTTGCCAATAATTGACATACGTGGAAATGAACTGACGGTGGTGTCGTTCAATGACATAAACGAGAGCTGTCAAACTTTGTCAATCAACCGACACATGTGGAAACCACCTTACCACACCTTACGTTGTGATTCAGTCATCTAACAGAGCGTCGTTTAAAAAATGCCACAAGTGAGAATGTGAATTTTAAATTTTATAAGTGATACTAGCGGACCCGGCAAATTTCGTCTCGCCCCAATTTAACGCCTTCAGATAAACTTCAGAGTGATGATAAAACACAGATATGTAGTTCAAATTTCAATGTGATTTATTTGAGTGGAATCGAAATCAGTAGAGAGCGATGTGATAAACAATGTTTTTCGATTTGTTTTTCGGCGCAAAAACAAACAACGAAGACGATTTGCCAACACGCCGAACAGGCAGCGTACAGCTGACCGTGCGAAAAACAGGGAAATTCGAGATTAATCCCACACACTTCCAACGATTGGCCTTGCGATTTATTGATTGTCATCGCAAAAGCCAATCGAACGGGGAACTGAATCCGCTTGAATTGGAATGGAAGATCAGTTGGAATAATCGGAATTCGTGGGGATAAGGACTTCCTCTCCTTTGAATTTGCCCTTGATGATCGTCGCTTGAATCACATTGTCCATCTTCATCAGTTTCTTGACGGACAACCGCGTACCGTTGCATAATTTCGGATGATTCAGATTCCGCAACATGATTATGATCGATCCCACCTTCAGCTGTAAATTATGCGGTGGAGTTCCTGGCACATCCAAGAGATTTAAAAATTTCGTCGGATAGTTGGTCGCTTCATCCTCGTCGGTCACGCTGTCAACGGATTTGTACGAATGCAGTTCTCTAGCCATTTTTGTCTTTGAATAATGAAATTGCACGTTCACTAATCCAATTGAAATTTTATTAATTTTGTGCAATGGCGGGGAACTCTTTGGTGATGAGTTCCTCCTTCGACGATGTGAACTCGCCAAAAATTCGCCGGGAACGATATCAATCCAGTCAAAACATCAACGGGAATCTGACCATTGCCAAGCGCCAGCAGTTGTCTCGAGAATTCAGCAGCAGATGGGTCGTTTTGCAATGCAATGCGACTCTCATGTTCGTGGTCAATTTCAACTTCTTGACATGCCGCCACGATTTCAGGGCTTCAGGCATGCATTAAGTTCATCGGTAGCAGTTGATTTCGGGATGACGGGAAGCGTTTGTCGAAAATCTCCGAATATCATAGCCCCACCAAATCGTCTCGAATCACCTCGTAAATCCTTTATCGTTCGGTCAACTGTCTCCAAAGCTCGTTTATACGCCATCGTGCTTTCATCCAAAATGATGACTTTGCATCAATTTCGCTGTCGCCGAATTCTTGGTCATTGTGCACGTTGGCTTGTCAACCGTGAGAAGATTCATCGGCAGCTTCAAAGCGGAATGTGCAGCTCGACCGCATTCCAACAATGTGGCAGCAATGCCTGAGGATGACAATGACAGCCTACGCATTTTGAGATATTGACCGAATTGTTGCCAGAATCAAAGAAAATGCAAAATTTCGTGAAAAAAAAAAAAAAAAACTCAAACTTTTCGTGTTTTTCCGGAATTTTCTATTTTTCCATTTCATTACATTGCGGAACAATTGCTCACAAAACTTCATACAATAAATCAATTTTCGAATTTTACACTTTCCCGAAATAGGTCGTCATCTGACAGGCAGCAATTAAAACCCCCAAATTCGCCTAATAGTACGTTTACACCGCACCTAAATTCAACATTTCAGCAGACAAAATTTCGAAATCCAATTTTGCGTTCCCACTGAAATTTCAACATTTCAAATGACAGCTAGTATCAAATTGATTACCTACTGATGTTTTTTATGTTTCGAAATCAGAAGTGGTTTGTACCAAAGAATTCATTTTTTAGTTATATTCATCTAAACATGAATACAAGTCTAGTGATAATTCAGACATATTAAATACAATCTGAAATAAATAATATTAAATACAACAAAAAATTCTTCATCGAATTTTTTTTACAGCGGTTTTTTTTTGTCAGTGAGCTCAAAAGTCATCAAAATGAGGTTTGTTCGATTTGACAAACTTAAAAATGCAGCAATGAAATTCAACATTTCGAAATGTTGGAAAATATATGGCGAAATGCTGAATTTAGCCGAAATGATGAATTTAGGTGCGGTGTAAACGTACTATAAAGCAATATGGCGAACCTCTTGTCGAAAATGATGTTCTTCAAATGTCAGCTGTTTTTGCCCAGATAAGACGGGATCTTTTGAGAGTACATTATAATGTACATGATATTTCTAATAAGTTCTGACTGTCGGTGCTAATAGTGACGATTGAGTTTTTCCTTATGACCCAAGCGGTGTAGGTTTCTATCCCAGGGGCGGAGCAGCAATCTCCACTACCACATAAACCCCTTACTTAAAAAATGAGTAGGTACGTAAAAAAAGTATTTTCTGGCTCGAATTTTAGTTAACCTTGAGTTCGTTGATCCTTGCTGGACTGATAGCGCAAACGCTTCCTTGAGATACCCGCCTCCAATGGATGTAGTCAAGGTTTGTTAAATCCGGCGAATTTGAAGGCCGAATAGTTCAAAACAGCAAATTTATATTTTTGCCAAAGGTGGATGCGAGATATTTTGCCGAGGTGCGACTGAGAATCTCTGAAGACGTCAGGAAGGTCCAAATGATTCAAAGAATTAATTGCATTTGTGCTATTTCGAAAATCCCTAAATCTGACCCTTGGCCATCGCTAACTTACGAGTAATGGAAAGTCGAGCTGTGTTTGTCCAAGATTTTCACCTGTTTCAATTTTAGGAAATCAATGGAAAATCACTGACAAAGCACGATTACATTAACTTCGTTAAAAATGCAATCAATTTGGACATTCCTCTTAATTTATAGGTTAAGGTTCTATCCGGTCCAATCAACACTATATCGGAGGCCAATATATACAATCAGTGCTCCTGCAATCGAAAGATAAGTGTATCCCGTTCACACTTTAAATATAGTTGTGGGCTCACTTTGCGGCTCTCCGATGACAGCTGACATAGTTTGACTTAATTAAAGTCATCAATTTCTCCGCGACAGCTCCTATGAATTCCGACGTTCACGCTATCGATGGAGATTTATTTTCGCCTACACTATAATGACTCCAGGGAGCATTTAGCACCACCTCCATTCGGTAGCACCCCAAAAATCCTACATAATTTTTCGGTACATCAAAGACATCTCTCTGCGCATTTATCTGTGTGAAAGCTTTTCAATTAATTTATCAGAAAATTGTCCGCACAATAGGGACGACAACTCTATTGTATATCGTGGATGAATAAATTTTCCTGTCAGTTAACGATTAAATTATTCCATCCAATGCAGTAGTAATAATGACCTAAGAACCTGATTACACACCAAAAAAAAAAATAAAGCAACAAACACACATAATCAAGCCGAGATCAACTTCAGATTCAGATTCCATTGTCATTTGCATAAAATTCCAACAAAAATTCACAGCAAAAAGATATAAAAAAAAATGAACATAAAACGGGTTCTCCGTAGCAATTATTTACAAAATGTAAACTTACACCAGATAATGTGCATTAAAGTGTAACGAGGGACGACGAAGAAGAACGTGAATAGTTTTTACATTTACGCAAAAGAGAAAGTTCAACACCACCACCCAGTTGGCCAGTTCCAGTAACTAGTTAGCCGTGAGTCAGGAAGAATACTATTCTGAGGAATTCCAGGGGGCCGTCCGGTCCTATCCGTCGCGTCGCCTCCCTCGGTCGGTTGGTGCAGTGAAGCTTGACTTTTGCTGATGCTGACGAATTGCGGCGAATTGAAAAAGTATTCAATTCTACAAAGTGGATAATTGTTCCACCAACCGGTGTTTGTTGTAGACCACATTGCAAAATTTTTGGTATTCGATTTCGAACGATATATTTTGTAAAACTATTTCTAACTGCAACTGCACTTTTGACGGTACAATTTTTGGTAACAAAATACGTTATATATTTCTGGGAAATTGTTAAATCGATCCACCAGTGATTGCACTTGATGCAACTTTTTACTGAATGACAGTTTGTAATCAAAAAATATAGAAGAGAGAACAATTTTTAATTAATTGAACTCAATTTTGAGTTTGAGAAATCACCTTGGCTTAAATCTTTTTCGACATAAAAGGGAGATTCGGTGGTCTTCTTTCTGAGTTTGACAAAGCAACAAGGTTTCTCCATCGTCACTCTGCAAAGACGGACGAGTTTGGCAGGAATGCCGAAATTTGACATGACTTTCTATAGTTTGTCCCATACGCTATCGTAGGTAGCTTTTATGTCAAAAAAAGAGGTGGTCGATCTGCAATTCCTGCTTTTTTTCGAAGATTTGTCCGAGTATAAAGATTTGGTTGACTTTTTTGGCCCATAGCCGCACTGTTTTGGCAAAAGATTTTGCATGTTCACACATAATCTTATACGCGACATTCCAGGACATTCCTCTGTAGTTGGTGCAGTTCGGGACTGTCGGCATTCTTGTGAATGGGATTCATCGGGCACACTTTTTATCTTGCTTGCTTCTTATAAAGGTTTTTTTTTTAGAGGTATATAATGTTAACTTGCGCTACGGCTAGTTCGAATGAAGCGCAATCGTGAAGTCCAGTTATCGACAACTTAATGGACAACTGGGGCCGTATATCAGCAATAACACGGCGAATGTTGACTTCCAAATGGTCCAATGTCTCTGGGGCTTATCAGCATAGACTAGTGACTTCACATACCTCCAAAGAAAGTAATCTAAAGGTTTGAAATCACAGGATCGTGGAGGCCAGTTCACACGTCCATTATGCGAATTTATGCGATCAGAAAATGTTTCCCGCAATAAATTGATGGTGTCGCGTGCCGTGTGTTAAGTTGCGCCATTTTGTTGAAACCAAAGCCCTGTCACGTCAATGCCCAACTGAGGAACAAAGAATTCAGAAATCATGTTTTTATAGCGCTCTCCATTGACGGTAGCATTCTGGCCAGCATCGCACAATGGCGAATCGACTCATTCGGATTCTCCTCAACACTGCGCTCCACAACGGAAATACATTTTCTTCTGTTCGCATCTGTTTGTCGTCTTTGGGAATGCGTATTATCCACTAGACCTAGAGTGTTACTTACTTAGGCGGCTCTACAGTTCGGGGTGAACCGAGGCCTCAGCTAACAATCCTCTCCAGTTATCCCGGTCCTTAGATAACTACTGGCTCCAGTTGCGCACTCCTAGTCGGTTGAGGTCCCCTTCGACTTGCACGCGCCACTTAAGGCGAGGTCTTCCTACTGCGTTGTCCCTCCGGATTAGACTTGTAGACTCTACGGGCCGGAGCATTTGTTCCCATCCGCTCTACATGTCCTAGACATCTTAAACGACTTACTAGCAGTTTTTTCACCAGGTCGATGTCGCTGTACGGCTCGCCGCTGAATCTCCTTCTCCAAAGCCCGTCAACGCAAACGGGACCGAAAATTCTACGAAGAATCTTTCTCTCGAAGCGACCGAGGATGTCTTCATCCGCTTTAGATAGAGTCTAAGCTTCAGCGGCATAGAGTGTACGTGGTGACAAAAGAATTCATCACGTTCCGAATAACTTGTTCAGATGGACGATTATGTCGACCGTAAAGTGAACGTAGCGCACGATAAGTTTGGCAAACCGAACCATGGTTTTCAAAATAAGTTTCCACAATTTGCACACGTTGATCTGGCGTTAATCTATTCATCGTAAAATGACAAAACGTACTAACCACAAATCAACTTTCAACCGTCAAATTGACAATCTGTAGAAACAGTGTTTCCAGTATAAAAACCAAACCTCTAAAAAAAAAAACACCCATTACCAAGCAATCACGCGCTTGGCCGGTAGGCTATCCGCTTTGAATATCACTGTCCTTACTTCGTTTTAGTCGGGTGGAAATTTAGGCTATCATCGTCCGGCTGGAACTTATCATACTGCCTGAGAGGGGATTGTTGGCTGTCTCCGCCGTTCAATAGTCTGTATAAGCGTTCCTTCCAAATCCTCAGCATCGACTTGGAATCTAACTCTACTACAGTATTTCATGTCCACTTCTGTAGGTTTTTGTTTGAGCCCTTGCATCTTTTTAGGGCGATTTTTTTTACCCGCTAGTAGAACTTTCGAACATTGCCTCTGCAGCAGCATTCCTCAATAGTTTCGACTGTCCGCTTATACTCGGGCTGTCTTTTTGCTCCTGAGAAGTCGATGTTCCTCTCTTCTTTTTTTTTTTGCAGCTCTCGATTTTTTGCTGCTTGCACCAGCCCCGGCACTCTTCATCTAATCAGGGGTTTCACATCACTGTAACGAGCTGTGCCCTGCTGGTGAGGCGTTTGCTGTGAAGGCAAGGGAGTTCTATTCCGATAGTAGCTTTTCGACGTTAAATCTTTTTACAGCCTCCGTTTCGTGTTGTTGCGTAGTATACATCCGTACTTTGGCTTCTAACCAGGTAGTTGTCGGAGTCTAGGTTGGCCCTTCGGATCGTATCCAAGACACTGGAAGCATGCCGGGCATCTATCGCAACATGTTCAATTTGGCTGATGGATTTGCAGACGGCCATTGTGTAAATTGAGGTGTGGGAATTCGGAATCGTGTGCTGGCTATGATTCCGGATTCCCTTCCCGATTTTTGCGTTAATTTCGCCAAGAAAGCAATCTTGGATTTCGTACTTAAGGCTTCGTAACTTTATGGCTGCGCTTTATGAGATCGTGGGTACAGATTAGAGTGATCTTTTTAAATTTGGCCCTGGTCAGCGGAATGTGACCAGCCGAGGGCTTGTATTACGGAAGCCCAAGACTTTTCTTCTAATCACAAATCACAAAAAGATGTTGATCTTGGCTTCATGCAGCAGTCGCCGTATGGTGAATTACAAACAGTTTTTCACCTTTCTTTGGCTATCCCATCCCATCTTACTTCCTGGATTGCTTGCACTTGTCTAGGGTCTAGTTGTTCAGCCGCACGCAGTCTGTTTGTGGTCCGAATATTCCACGTGCAGATCCTAAGTTGGTTGTCCTTATTTCGTTTGCTTTAAGGTCGTCAACAGTTGTATGTATTCATATTCGAGAATTGTCGTTGCACCACTCGAGCTTATAAGTGTAGCAAGTCAAGTCCGAATGGACAAGACCAGAACCTGGTGGCTATAACAGGTAAGTAAAATAAGCACAATTGATGTGTTGTGAAATAGTTGCGACAAGTGGATACCGCCAGGTTCATAATAATCAGAGTCCTAGTCTTACACGAAATCGCAAACCACAGTTTTTGCCTGTGAATCCTTCCTTTCCTCCCTTCACATAACTTACTATACTTTCATTCCTCAACCATTGAAACCCCCACGGGACTATAAGAAGAGGAAAACAATTTTCCGTTCAACTCCTGATCTTGACCTCGTCAATCCCTCCAATTCCGACATATTTCGAGTTTCTCAATCACACAACCTAGACAAACCCCACTGCGACTTAACGAGATAATTATTTATAATTAGTTTGTCATTGAGAAGCCATACGAACTAAAAAAAACATGATTAAAAGGAAATTCTCCGCCACGCTGAACTCGTTCGAACGACGCGCTGCGTTGCGCTCCGTTTTTCAAGCCATCCATCGCCTTCAGCCACCAGCCGCCGCGTTGGTAGTGTTGCTGATGGGCACCGCCATGTGGAGCTGAGCTCCACATATGTTTAATTAATTTCATCGTTAGACATAATGCCCCATAATTAGTACCAAATCCCTGCCGCATTCAGGTGAATCAAAACAACATACACGCTCAAAAACGAACCAACAAAATAAAGAAAACGTTGAGATAACAAAAAAAAAAAAAACGTAAACAGAGACATCTCTCTCTGTCTTGCTTGCGATATGTTGAGGCCTTTGAATGGAACGCCTGAGTGGATAATGGCCTTAGAGGAAAATAAAAAAAATATTTTTATTTCTTGAGCACTATTTAGAGGCAGAGGCACCCGTTCTTGTGGTGGGCAGACAGACAGCTTCCAGGTTCCTCCAGCCTCGAAGCAAAGAAAACGTTGTATTCGCTTCAAGGAAAAACTAGTTTCGACTTGGCGTGTTTTTTGTGTAGTGCTTTTCTGCTGATGTTGTCCCATTCGTCGTTGTTTTTGTTGTTGTTGTTTTTTTTTTATCCTCCTGCTGCTGTTAACCTTTGCTATAGTGTGTTGTTTAGGACTGCTGGGGCTGACTGAAGGAATGCAATGCGAACCCTTTTATGTGTTTTCACTTTTTGTTCGTTTCTTTTTTTACCTTTTTGCTCCTTATCCAATATTCTCTTTGCATAGAGTGCTTTGTTTTTAGTTTTATTTTTTATTTTGTTCTTCTTCATCTACCTGTCGATGGGAAGGAAGCACCAGCAGCAGGTTCCATTCCCTCTTTAAATGATGATGATAGCTTGCAATTGCGATGATGTGGATAGTGTTGCCATGGCTGAAGAAGAAAATTCGAATAAATTCTCGGAAATTCAACACACTTTACTACTTTTTGCGGCCACCATTTTGTTTGTATTCATTTATTTATTCATATTTGACAAGATTGAAATGACTACTTGGTGATTTGTAATGAGTTTTCATAAATATGTTACATTTAAAATTTCGCAATGTACTTTGTTCCTGTCAAATATTGACAGAGCTGTAATTTCTTGACAGCTACCAGTAAAATATGGCAGGGCGTATGACAGCACTTTATTACATTACATATTAGGTTCGTTCGGGTACTTTTTTGCAAACGTAAAATTATTAAAAATTTGCTAAGAAACTGTGCGAATGCGACCACGTACTGAGTAAATTGAAAAAAAATGAGAGAGAAATCCATTTCCCCTCTTTTAATTTTTTCGTAATTTTCTACTCGCCGAATTTCGACTTACTGAAAATGAAAAAAATTAAAACTGTCATCTAAGTGACAGCTCAAAAGTTTGACAAATAAAACTCTATTTATTTTCGTCTTCAACGATGTCGGACGAAGAAGTTGTAATTGAATGTTCTCCTAGAATAACAGCGCATTCAAAATGGTATAGGTTTAATAGGTATTTTCGCTTATAAAAAATTCAAATCCAACCTATTTTGTAGATTCTGCCGTTAACGTTTATTTTACGAATGTCGAAATGACATTTCTTAAACTTTTTGTTAGAAAACCGGTCAGGTACTTCTCTGGAAATTGAGAGATTTCTCTCTCTATTTTTGTGATTTGACATTTTTCATTTTTCTATGCTGAAAGTACACGAACGAACCTATTATGTAGGTTTCCTTCCTTTGCCGTTCGTAGCACATTGAGAACAGAAAATTGACACTAACCGGAAATTCGCTTATTGAGCAATATATAAAAAAAAAAAAACAATATACCAGTCTGATAAATGACAGATTGTTACCGGTAAAAATTGTTACCTATTGAACTGTTGACGAATCGCTATATTACACTTTTTTGTGTCCAATGTTTGCCGACGTTTTTCACCACAAAGTTTGGCAATTGGTGCAGTTATGAGAGACAACAAATGTCAAAATGTGACATACTCAATACATACCTGCCATTTGGCAGTATCTACAATCGGAAAAAAAATCGAGGTTTAAGTGACAGTGTCCATTTTCAATGGCTTAACTCGATCCCAAAAAAATTGGCATATTCAAAGCCTGAACTGTCAAAAAAATCATATTTCTGTTTTCACCTCCAGCTTATCAGAGCTCTGAATTTATTTTTCTTTTTTCGGTTAGAGCATGATCCGAGCGCACTCTATGAATTAAAAATCAATTGACTGAGTGCCAGAGTTTCCTCCAATTAGTGCGCACTTGAGCAGTCTGAGCTCAAATCTGAGCACAGTATATTTTGACAGCTAACCATCGATAGCTGCGAATGCTGGTACAGAACATTGAAGTAGGATGTAAAAAGTTGTAGCTGTAGTTTTCATGACTCCGTCCCAAACAAAATTGGCATATTCAGAGCCTGAACTGTCAAAAAATTCAGCTCAGACACATCAGAGTTTTTCGCTCAGAGCGTGATCAGAACTCAGAATAAATTGACTGAGCGACAGCGTTATCATTGCAGTTGTATGCGTATTTCCTGCAATTAGCGAGCAGTCTGAGCTAAAATCTGAGCACATTTTGATAGCTAATCATAGATTGCTGATCAGGAATCCGAATGTTGGCACAAAAAAATTGAAGTAGGTTGTAAAAAGTTGTAGCAGACTAAAGAATTACAATTACCATTCAAATTGTGTCTTTTTAAAGTTACTTGACAGTTAGTGATCGAATGTGTTTCATAAATAAATTATATCGTTTTGAGTACTCTTGGTTCAGAGCATGTTCGACGTGCTTAAACTCTGTTCAGTGCTAGACCCTGAACAGGGTCAACAAAAATCAAACAATATTTGTCAATTAACCTGTCTATATGCAATTCGTGCCCATTTTGTATAGTTTTGGAACCGAATCGGTAATCGGTATATCATGGGCTCATTTGTCGAAATTTAAGGCGATGTAAATTTAAGTCAATTAGATGTATGCACAGGACAAAGAGACTTCTCATCCTCAACTTTGATCTCTTTACAATTTATTATTAAGCGCGCTGGTTTTAGGACTGTTCGATTTGTACTCTGGGGCGTGCCTTAACCAGCACTGAGCACAGCAGCAAGTATAATTGTTGCGCCATCTTTAATTTTTTTTTTATACATAATTACCTCAGTTACTCTCAGAATCCTCGAACAATAATCACCAATTAGTTTATTTTAATGAGCCTCAAAACAATCATATTTCCCTACATCAGCACTGTCATTCTATTTTGAAGTGTTCACTTTGTGCTTTGTTCACTCCTACTCAAGCTTCATCAGATTCTGATGGGCAGCACACTTTCCTTCTAAAAATAAACACCCTCTTACCGGATTTCCAACTTGATTTCAATCAATTTCTCTCCCTTGGTCGATATATATTTTATTCCAATAAAAAAACAACACATCAATTTAAAAGTGACAGCTTCTGGCTTAAAGGCAGACAACTCATTTCACAGAATGAACTCCAAACAATAGCACAGACCTGTCCCCCAGAAGGGAAAGGGTGTCGGTATCGGTCGGTGTTTCTTTCTCCCTCTCTATATCTCTTCCAAATCCAAATCATGACTTTTAATTTTCTGACCGCTTTGAGCACATAATTAGACTCAACCAAGCATAGAACCACTTTTACCTCTCTCACTCTTTTGGTTTGTGTATGTGTTTTGCTTCTTTTTTTTTGTGAAATTTAGCTGGATTCACGGTCATTGCTTTACCCCAACCACACCGGACACGATACCAAGAGCCAACCATTGTTATTATTGCATTTGCCAGCGCTTTGTGTATGCTCCTGCTATGGTGTTCTTCCTTTTGCATGTATGTACAATTCCTCTGGCTTCGTTTTGGCGTAATGAGCTTGACCTGGCCAAACACACAAGAGCCAAAGAGACTACGATGGAGTGGAGAGTGCTTGATGTATAGCAAAAGACCAACAACAAACGTAATGGCTACCGGCATGATTTAGTCATCGTCGGTGGGGGGCCTTCATGAAATTCTAATATCCAACTATAAGGATTGCGGAGAAGGATAGTACAGCAGGTGAATAAAGTAAAAACTGACCCAGGCTCATACCTTGGCGCATCAGCCAGCGCTGCCATTGTGTTTTGTATTTTCGATTCGAATGAGCTTCATAGGCGAAAGGATTTTCATGTGAAAAATCTGTTTATGTCAGTTCTTTATTCAGTCAAGTGCTTTTCTAGTCTTTTGACAGGTTGGAATGTATATTCACTTAAGTGTATTGTAGTTTTTCTTCTTTCAATTTTGAAGTTTAATTAATTAATCCCCCTTATCTAAAAAGTTCCATTTCCCAAATTCTTCGGCCATCTATTCACTCAGTAAAAATCATCGTGACAGTCAGAGACTATACGTGCAATATTTGCAGTTCACGCGATTCTGCAACACGCTGTGACTGTCAGTATTGATTGAATGAATTTTGAACAATCGACTGACCTGAATTTAGTTTTACGGGGGGCCCAGAAATTGTGGATTTTAAATTTGAGCAACATTTTATCTGGGCGTTAATCTCAAATACGCGGTGATACCTCAGTTTCGACCGTTTTCGCTTTTGCTTATTTTCAAAGAGTTTTAATAATTCTGCAAATTCCTTCCAATCAAATACAGGTCAAAAGGTTTTTGAAGCCTTCTGTCCACTTAATATTTATGGCACGCCTTGTACATTGGGTTTCATTTTCTTTTGTTAATCGCTCATTCTCTAATTTTTGTTTATCCGTTGCAATTACATATTAAGAAACAGTGTAAAAATATATTCAACTGTGTCCAATGGTCACACACTTCTGATATGAAAATTCCCACGATGAAATCTGTCATTTTGTTCCCACACAACTCTGTCTTTTGTTAATAACTGTGAAAGAAAGTACAAAACTAAAAACTCAATTTACAATCTACTGTAGTATTCAAACAGTAATTTCTGTTTTAGGAATCTTTAATCATCAACGTCGTAACTGGTCAAATATAATAATCTCTAACGAAAGTTCAGCTGTCAATTTTGACAACCAACTCCAAATAATTCTAAAAATTTATCAACTGCACTTGTCAATGATTGCTTGCTAGTGTTAAGATAGATATGAATGAGACTGTTTCGTTCAAACTCGAAACTTGGAACGAAAAAATGGAAAAACTGTTTTAACTTGAATTACTTCCCGTTGATCACTGTAAAATTAGGAAAATTCCAGTAAAAACTCTAAATGCAATTACTTAAAACGTTATAAATTGCGGGTTTTATTTCAAATAAAAATTTTACTGACAATCGGTTTCTTTTTATAGGTTAATTAGTGTAGAGTTATTGACAAGTGTCAAATCTATGGTTATGGCGTTATTACATTTTTCAGTTTTGTACATCTCAACTTTACTTTACTTTAATAAATATGAAATTTTATGATGATATCCGGAACAGAGACATACAAACTAATAAAGGGTGTCCCACAAATCACGCAAAATTTGAATTTTGCGCCATTTAATAATACAGTGATGCCAATGGAAAAAAAAGATAAACATGTAACAGCTGACAGTTCGGGGTTAGTAAAAATGGAGCGCTATACAAAAGAACAACACATTTTCATTGTTGAGCAATATTTTTAAAAAATAATGAAGGTTTGTCAGCTACAGTCTGCAATATTCGAAAAAAATATAGTCCATCTTGATGGCTTCGTTAATCGTCAAAATTGTCGCATTTGGGGTTGAGAAAACCCACGAGTAATTGTTGAGAAACAAATGCATCAACAACGCGTGACTGTTTGATGGGGATTTTGGACTGGAGGCATTTATCGGACCATTCATCCAAATCTTGCGATTTAACGCCATTGGACTTTTTTCCTTGATGGGGTCTTTTGAAGTAAAGTCTTTGCAAACAAGCCCACGACCACCAATGCCTTGACAGAAGAAATTGGGAGGTGTATTAATGAAATTCAGCCACATTTATGCGAAACTGTCATAGAAAATTTCAATAAAAGAGTACGTGCTTGCCAGCAAAGCTGTGGCCGCCATTTATCCGATGTGCTATACCATAAATAACCCCAATCTGTATACCTACTCTATGAATCAATACAAAATAAAGCCTTCTAATTAAAAATCTGTATTTACTATCAAATTACATGTTGCGTAAATTATGGGACACCCTTTATAAAAAAAAACCGGAAAAGTCGCTTTCTCTTAAAAAAAAACGTTGTTTACAGATGAGTCTTCGCTATAGGGGAGATCGTTATAGAGGAGTCCGACTGTAGTGACAGTAGTACTCTCGAATGTTTGCCTGACGTTAGCAACAGGTGGCGCATTTTTGTTGTTTGCGGATATTAAACCTGAGACCCCATACTGAGTACCTAACCACTGTACCCACTAATACATTCTTCACGTCTGCTACGTTACCGACAAGTAATAACCCAGCCAATTGCAATTTTAACTGTCAATTGGCTATTATGTGTTGTCGTCTTCCACCTATGACGAAAATCGTTTTCAAAAATCTAAAGGTCGTATAATCAGTGATGGTACATCCAAAAAATAAAAATACCTACCACGCGCCCAAAAATTCCCTACCGACGTAAGATATCCCCTACAAATCTGTTTGCCTACATAATATTAAAAGAAAAGTGTTCAAATGCTGTTTTTATTTTAATTAATTTTTATTTAAAATAAGATCGTTACGTATATCAAATTACATAGTATAAAACAATAAGTTAGTGCTGATATTTGCGAATTTTACTTATTTTAAACTAAAATTGCTCAACATCTAGTTCTATTAAATTTTTTTTTTCTGCCTCCAAAAAATTATATGTTATGTATCTCCATTCAAGTAAAAGGGCATTTGAATCCAAGGAAAGCTTTTTTGAAAGAAGCGCGAAATCAAAATCAGATCTTTTCCCATCTAATCCTAATACAATTTTGGGGCTTAGGAAACTGATTTATTGAAAAACATTTTCATTTTTAATGGGTAGCCTTTGTTGAATCTCTTCTAAGGAAGTTATATAAAATTGCAAGCAATCAAGAATTATTCGATCTCCAGCGACTTTCGGAATATTTTTTAAAATCTCCTTGCACTCTGGCCCAAGGTATATTTCGTTGACCTGCAAGGATACATGTGGTGACCTAACATTACAATTTATATTAAGCTCAGATGCTTTAATGAAATTTTGTCCTAATATAAAAAATATTTTGACTGACTCACGATGCAGCTCATTTGAAAAAGACCATTTAACGTATTGAAATACCCAAGGACATATTTCAGGAATAATAAATATGCTTTGTTGCATTCATTATTTAATTCATCTAAAATTAACTGTGCTGATTTCAATTTATCGGATATAACTGCATTTTTAAAATATTACAATAGCACACCCCAATTTTCCAAAATTCATTCAATACATTTTTGGTGTGATAACCACCTTGTTGCGGATGTTCTTAAGATCTTCTTCTTCTTTTCTTTTAGTAAGACTTGATACTCCTCCAATTGCTGACAACGCTTTGAGCTTCCAGAAACATATGAGCCAATTTGCCGAAGCAACTCTTCTGGCGCTCTAGGTAGCGTAAGGCAAGCTTTGTTTGCAATAATTGCAGCTGAATGACAAATGCATTTAATAACAATTGCTTTGGGATTGTCTGCAATTAATCTTGAAGCAAATGAGTTGTTTTGCCCAACCATAACACTGGCTCCATCACTACACATGCCTAAAGATTAAGTTAAATAAATGTTTGGTAGGACTTAATTGGGAATAAAAAAAAAGTTAAAACTCGGATAGCTGGCAAGAACTTAAAGTAACTTTCTAGTTCCTTATATAACAAGCTTTTGTCATAAAATATTACAAATAAAAAAGTTAAGGTATAGGTATAGTTATAAGTATTTATTAAAAGAGGCTTAGTTATCCAAGTTTACTGTATAGGATAAAAATTACCAATGATATTTTCGAACGGAATTCCATTTTTCAATACAAATTCTTTGAACATTTTGTATAGCGCTTCAGCAGAACAGTCAGATCCAATGGGAAGCAGATCTAGCAACCTAATTATAATTCTTCCATTTTCTTCGTCGAAGAATCGAACAAGGACACACATTGATTTATTGAAGCTTATGTCAGTGCTCTCATCAATCATCACAGAAAAATGATTAAATTTTAACTTTTCAACAAGATCTTCCGTTTCCTGTTTGGCCAAAACATTTTTAATTATGCTGGTACATTTTTTCCTTTCCAGCTGCGATTTTTGAATAATTTTTGAATCAGGAGCTATGTCTTTTAGAATTGGGAGCAAGTGTTCGACTATTTGGAATGCGACATTATACTCAGCGAAGAACATACTCAATTTAACTTCAAAGTTGGTTACTTCTCGGTCAAAACTTTTAGCTGATTGTTTTGGTTTGAAAAAATCGTCAACTGATTTTGAGTTTTTAACTGAAGAAACGTTCTTTTTGTGCAATTTGGTCTCGGCATGTTTCAGAAGTTCAGATTTCCCACAGTTTAGAAGTTTGTCACACGCTTTGCACTTGCACTTAAATAAATCATCCTTAAACTTTGCCAACCAACTTTTGAAGCAGTCCGAATCCAACCACGCATCGTTGAATTTTTGCTTGCGATATTTTTTTCCTCAAGCGTTTTTAGAAGTTTCACCTTTTTTGCAACCACCCGCACCCGATTCCGAATCCGACTCAGATCCTGATGTGGAGTTCATTTCGTGTCTGAAAACCAAATACCATTTATAAAAGAAACGCGATTTGAAAGCGTACAATTTACTTAGTTTTTGTTAGCAAAATAACCGCAAGAAATTTCCGAATTCGCCAAAAATAGAACGCTCTAAAACCAAATCGTCAACACAGTACACAAAACAAAACTTCTGAAAAGAGATAAAGAAGAGACAAAAAGGCGCAAACGAATGCCTTTTGACAATGACGTTTAAAGAAGAGTATGCTTGGTCGAAAAACGTTAAGGTGGAAATAAAAGTGTGAATTCAGGGTAAGAGGTATGTTGTATGTATGTAGAAAGATCTCAAATCGAGTTTCTATAGAGTATAGAAATACGAAAACATTGGAAAAAAAAATCGTACACATTCCCGTTTATCAGGCATTTTCTATAAAATATAAAAAATACCTACGTTTACAGGAAACGGTTTTAAATATTAAAAATCTGTCCTTTTTCCCCTACGGAGCAGTTTTTTAGTCGAAAATACCTACATGTAGGGATAATACCTAGGGAAAATACTTACATGTATGGATTTTTCCCTACGTGTACTATCACTGCGTATAATAAGCCCTCTATTGAATAAATTCTTTTCGATTATCGAAAATTTCACGTCAGATGTCACTATAATATTGTGGGTGCCGTTCCCTTACTCGTTACTTTGCTAGCCCTAGTGGTAAATCGTCTCAACCAATTGACAGGCTAGGAACTAAAAATTGTTCTTATTGGCTAGTTGGTCGAGATTTTTTTAGTGGAATAAGAGCTTCGTTCGTTGGTAGATATAGAAACTGCCATCATGGAAACCGACTTAAATCGCCTTAAAAAATTGTAATGTGGGTCATATGTCAGTGAGGTGGGATAATAAATCGATCTGTAAATGAAATAGAGGTATTCACCACAACTTTTCAACAACTCATTCGAATCCCTACCATAACTAGACAGCTCCATAAAAAAAACCTGTCATCAATTGAGCTCTCAACTCAACAAGTCCTAGTGATAGGTTTCTTGCAACCTATAGTGTGTGTGTTTAATTGTGTAATATCTACAAATAAAAATAGCGCTGCCTTTAAAATGTTCCTATTTCGAACCAAATTATTGCCTCTTATTTTGTCTCAACGGAGATTTTTTTTGCTGTCTATCTAGATCCGCCTCTGTGCGTAGATATACCTATCTTATCGTTCAAAACTATATGTACTGTCGTAAACCTACTTCAACAACTCTGATAGCGCGCATTTGTGCAAATGTCTTTTGAAACTAACTTGAACTCCATCCGCTCTTGTTGTCATTTTCGAAAGTCTCATTCGAATTTGATGTCACTTCACAAAAGTAGCGCGCACTAAAAAACGAAATGAAACAAAATACTGCTGTGAAATTGGAGTTAATAAACATTCCCTCCCGCCTCGAAAGTGCATATAGAAACTTTGTTTGTCGAAATACGAGTCCTAACTACTTGTACTTATCTCATTTGACAATTTAGAAATGCTACGCACAAGCGAAAGTTGTATGTACGTGCAATAAAAGCCATCGCCATTTGGCAAATTTTGTATTTTTTTGCTTATCACTATAAGAAACTCCCTCGTCTTCGATTATACCCAGGGTTGTATGTCGGGTTGTGCTTGATGTTTTTTCTTCCAGTATAACATTTTACAACTCTTATACGAGGGGACATAACCATCATCGGTTGTAATTCGCGCAAAACATACAACATTCCAAAAGAATAAGAACACACGTCGTCGGTCGATCGTATCTATGAAGTACAAAAAGGAAAAAGTTTGAGTGTAATAAAATGATTTGTGTACACGCAGAAATGCAGATAACAGCGAGCGGGGAAGACATCCCTGATTAGGAATAAAAATGCCAAAAAAAAAACAGCTTCAGAATCGGTTCAAGTATGTCATTATGCAAGGCAGTACTGGAATGCGGTTCAATGACACACGACACGGTACGGTAGTAGGTGGCCCTGTTATCTATTTGAGGGAATTTATTTGCCTGAGCTCAATCTTTAGGTATTTCAATTAAATTCAGAACAAGAGACAACTGGGTTTATGGTGAATTACCCGATGGTATCTTAGTACCAAAAATATTTTCGCAACACATGTACTTGTACCTACTCGTATCTGTATGAGATTTATTTTGTTGTGGGATTTTCTCATGCTGGGGGGTTTTTCATTGCGATGACTTTTTATTTGTCTCTCGTGTTTGCATCGAGCCATTGGGCTAGTCAGAAAAAAAATCACCTTAAGCCATGTGCCACAAGGCCAATAGGTTTCTGGGCTATTTACCCACTAAATGGCTTTGAGCAATAAAAATCCCCAGGTTGGGTGTGTAGATATAGGGACTTATTGTATGCCAATTGGAGGGTAAGAGGTGTAGACCTGTCTGACGAAGAGGGTAACTTATCGTTGGAGAAATGAAGGAATGTTTTGATGAGCATTCTACTCCAGTGATTTTAAATGCGCCAATGGTCCTTAAACATGGCGCTTGCGAAGCACGGTTCGATCGGTGGTCTCGGTCCGTTTATTATTCTTGATCGGAGATTAATTGGAGGCATTCTGGCGAACAAGAGGACAGCTGCCTATAGAAATTCGGATGTCACATCTCTGTACGCTTCTATGTCTATGATCAAGTCGTTCAGATGCATACCAGACAGGAAAACAGCCTGCAAGGTCGAAGTATCAATTTCTGGGCCTCTAACAATTGACACGATTCTGTTAAGTGGTATCGTTACTAGCTCGTTGGGGTGAAAGCTGGCAGTCGAAAGTTATTCGCAGTTAATTGACTGTGATTTCGACGTGTGTCGCAAGCTGGCGCAATGAGATTTATTCCCTGTTTATCTGTGGTGACTCACAACGATACTATAACTACTCAATGTGGAGCAGCTACTTCTCCGGAGAGAGTGATCCATGCTTCGCGGTTTGATCACGATGAACGCATGCCTCATATTCGAGTGGAATTCGTGCCATCAGAGAGGGGTCCTCTATAGGTAGGTCCCGTCATGAGATGGTTGGAACAAGGCTCGACAAGGGATAGCCACTGATAATTTAGGTTGAGAATTATGGGGATCCAATTGAGTTGCCTGTGCTCATAAAGGCATAATGGATGGACGGATTTTTTTTAAAAAAATGTACACATTTTATAACTCACCCACCTATACTTGTCAGAAGTTCAGGACAATCAAATTGCATCATTTCCTAAACTTACTATAAAGATAACTTTGACAATTGACATCCAATTGACAGTTGAAACATTCTACATCAATTGACAGAAAATGAAAGTTAGGTTAGCTTACCTACTTTTACTTTAGATGGCGCTCACAGTCCGGGGTGGACAAAGACCTCAACTAACAAGCCCGTCGTTGGATCTCCTCCTCCACACTCCGTTGATACAAACAAACGATACAAGTCGAAAATTACTCGGAAGAATCATTCTCTCAAAGCGTGCCAAGAGGTAGGTTTTCATCAGCTTTCGATAAAGGTCCATGCGCTTTTGCACGATACAAGAGAACCGGGATGATTAAGGTCTTGTACAATATTTCATTGGTTCTGTGAGAGATCTTTACTTCTTATATGCTTTAGCATGAGGAAACAGCGATTGACAAGACCGATTCTTCGCTTGATTTTCATTCCGATGTCATTTTGCGAGGTATGTACTTAATTGTAAAGTTAGGTTAGAACTTTCCGGAAAATTATATTAAGACTCCCTCGAGTCCAATGAAAAAAGGCCCCAAAAAATTATATAGTAAGCAACAACAACTTTTTGTAGTAGTATTGGGGTGATTTTTCATTTTTTTGGGGAATTTTTTCATTAATAATTTGGGACAACATTTTATTTTTATACCCGGTATCACACTGTGGTGAGGGTATATTCACTTTGTCATTCCATTTGTAACGCACTTAAGGAGGCGTTGTAGGTATGACAAACTATATATATTTTATTGATCAGCATCACTTTCTTAGTCGATCTAGCGATGTCCGTCTGTCTGTCCGTCTGTCCGCACGATTACGGCCGTAATTTAAGAGCTATCGACTTGAAATTTGGTACGTACGATTTTATCCACCAAACTGAGGCTAAGTTCGAAGATGAGCAAGATCGGATGAAAACTACTACTATCTCCCATACAAAATATATAGCTATTTGATGGTAAAAATTAAATTTAAATAGCTACAGTATAGATAGCAAGTTTAAACTTTGCACATATTGTTTTAATAATATTTAAAAAAATGTTGACAAAAAATGAGCTTGGTCGAATAAAAAGTACCCATACCTCCCATACAAATAGTACATATATGTATAGTAATTTTTTAATACTAAAATATTTTTTTTATTTTACAATAATTATAGTACCGGGTACTTGAGCTTCGGCATAGTCGAAGATAATTTTCTTACTGGTTTTTCATTAATTTTTTGGGGCCTTTTTTCATTGCTAATGAAAAATTTGCCTAATTTTATGAAGCCGAGCTATACTCGGTATTCAGTACTTCGAGCCACCTTTCGCTGAACGTCTGTATATATTGGCGTTTACATTTATCTTCAGCGGTCTATGATGTTCGGTTGTCCCAGACGCGTCTATCCTAATAGTCTCGTTTCGGAGTCAACCGCGAAGCATGAGTTTTTACTTCGCATCGCGGCTATAAATGGTTCGCCAAAGTATGTAATTGAAACTCGTTAAACTTCCGATTACAGGGGGGTTATTGCCAAATGCACGGTGGATGGTATATATGGTGAGTTTCAGACTTGAAACCATCCAAAACAACTTGAGTTGCACGGCCCGCAAGGTAGTTTCTAATCAATTGAATAAGAGATACATCGATCCCATAAGCACGCATTTTCAACAACAGGGCTTAATGTCAAACTCTGTCAAAATGCCTTTGAAATATCAAGCTCAACAATCTTCGATTCACCGAAGTGATGGAGAGATTGGTTCAACTTCTCGGTGAGATAACTCATCAAATCACCAGTGGACCTGTTGCCACGAAAACCATACAGCCGATTTATAAGCGTTTCCATGACCTTAGAAAGAATGGACGTAAGTGCTATGGGTCGGTAATTGGTGGGAAAAGAAGATTTGCCTTTTTTAGGGACAGGCTGCTTTTATCCACCTACTCGGAAAGAGTCCAGAAGAATAGGACAGATGAAAAAACTTACGCAGTGGTTTTTGCCAGAGTGGAAGAACACCTCTTCAGAACGGCGATGGGGGAGATACAATCTGGATCAACGGATTTATTTATGTTGAGATCATAAAGTACTCTTGCAATTGTACCAGTTCGAAAATGGATTGGTCCCATAGTAAATTCGACGCTAAGAGCATCGAACTTGCTGCGAAATGTGCAACGAGCAGATTAGCTTTGTCTAAAGAGCTGACAGTTGGACTGTCATTGTAAATGATCGTTGGGATCACTGACGAGGGCGAATTTTTAATATTTTTTACAAACGACCAAAAGTTCTTACTACCCTTGGGACATTGTAGTATTTTTTTGCCTCAACTTTTGGTCATTTGAGAATTTGACACGATTTATGAGCACATCGTTGTTGTCAAAAATTAAAGCTTCTATAAAGAAAACAGTAATGAAATATTTGTCTATGGACATGGAATTTAAGCCATTTGAAATTAAATTCTGGATTGAAATTGGAACACTGGCCATAATCTTCAGGAGCTTGGTAGGCTACATCATTACGCACATAAATGGCGAGAAGAATATAAAGGCACTAAGCGAAATTCATATACTTACAAGCGATACCTGAGTCTCACCCAGTGCCAAAACTGCTGGTTTAAATTTGGCAACATGGACTTACGCCGAGAAGAAATTCGATTGCAGCCCACGAAAGTTCATATATCAATCCTAAAATTCATCCTCAAAACAGAAAACAGACACAAAAAACACAACTCCGACGCTACTACTAAGCACAGTTGTGAAGTGAAGATCCAAAGTTAGATTTTTCAAATACGTCCCTAGTGATGAATGGATAGCACTTCCGCGTTCCGCCAGTAACTTATATAATAAATAATTATGTGAAACAAAATAGTTGCCACACTAATAAAAAGATTGACGTCCATAATTCGTTGCCAAAGCTCTTCTTTGCCTTCTATAAGACAGCCAACAACATTATTCATAAATCCCAATAAATGTTCCCAGTACTCTAGTCTGACATTTTGTAACCTTCAGTGCGTGCAAAAATTCCAAAAGGCCCTTCGAAAATATTCCCCCTGGCATATGACTATTTAATAGAATCCTTTCAGCTCCTTTCCAGTGAGCTGAGTGCACATAAATCAAGTGATCAGCGCGTTTACGACCCTAAATTGTTCGAAATTGCCTATCTGTCACTTTCGATTATGTGTTGTGGCGCCCATACATATTGGCCCGCAAGCTTGTTCTCAATATAGCTGCTTCCAGGTTAGACACGTGACTCCATCGCCATCCAGTTTATTTATTGAAGTTCAAATCAATAAATAAACCACTTCGATGTGTTAATCGATGCCAGTGCATGCAGCACGGCCATCACGATCAACCGCAAAACCGATTTACATTTTGATTACCCACAACCGGGTGCACTGGGGAAAATTCCACACTTACAATTCCGAGAGGTTTTCTTGGCACATTTGCTGATGATGTCGTCGTCGGTCGGTTCAGTGTCGCCACTCCACAGTCCACACTCTGACTCTATTCCACGAAGTCACCACAGAGTGTTGTGTCGCGTAGCACAACATCACCACAAGATGTATTAAGCTGACTGATCCCTTGCGTCACCCATTACTTTATGTGTCTGATGATGATGAAGCGCAGCAGGAAAAAAAACAACAACAAAAAAACAGCGTTAAAGTCGGCGCCATGTCGCACCGCCTTATACAAGCGGGACACCCAATTAATTCGCATATTGATTGTTGTTTTGGTTATTATATTCCTTCTCGCTCTCTGTTTACATATACCGTTCGTTCTATTGATAGACGCAGAGGCACACACAAATCGGATCAAATTATTAGCCAAGCGACAAGCCCCCGTCTCGTAACAAAACACAACACAAAAGTTGTGCAAATGTCTCCCCCGAGTACTCGGGGGTATTTTGTGTTTTGTGTGTCTTCTGTGGCTGCCTGCTTGATTATTCATCATGATTGGCAATATTATTATTTTTTTTTCCTGTTTACCGATAATAAGAATAGCCACCGGAGGATGAGGAGGAGGAGGAGGACGGGGCGAATGTGCTAATCAAGCAGAATAAATATAGGGAAAAATCAGAACCGATTTATTTCTATTTCTCTTGTTATGAACCCATCAAACCAACACACTGGCGAAAGTGAGGGAGAAGGAGATTCAACCTGACATCCCGACGAAATGTCTTCTTTGATGAGGCTGTTCCGTCGGCCGCCATCATGATATCCATATTACGTCGCCCGTCCCCGCAACTACACATACACTACTCACCCTCCTTAGAAAACAGTTTCGCTTTTCATTTACGAGAGCACGCGTGTAGCATTGCGGAATCCCCACTTGAATGTATCTGAAATATCATCATCATCATTTGTGCTGTTGTTGTTGTGCTTTGGCATCGTTGTCATCCCATTCACCTTTAAGTGGAGGATGTATATATTTTTTTTGCGACAATTTTTATTCGCACAGGTACGAAAGATACACAGATAAAGTCGGAGCATAATATAAAATTCATGCCAAGGTCTTAAGTGAAAGAAATTCCGATGGTGATGCCGAAGCGGCGCCATTACGTCCCAACAACCGTGATGATGGTCCTCCGATTCGCTGGCGCGCTGCTGTACCTATACTCTGTGTTCTGTGGTGTGCTGAGCTGACTGATGCTGTGTGGAAGTGGAATGGCGGCGTCGGTCGTCAACATTGGTGGTATGGTAGCGCATCCATGATGAGTGTATTGTGTGGTGTAGATTTGGAGAGCAGTTTCGGTTTTATTTATAAAAAGGAGACTCACCTATACCATGACCACCCCCCAGGGATGTGCAAAAATATGTGTCGAAGTCAAAGCAAATGCTTAGCTTATGTGGGTCGTAGCAAATGTTTTGGCAGTTGTTTTTTGTTTTTTTTTCTTTTTTGTTGACCTAATATCGGAAGACCAAAGCATCGAAAGTTGTCCTTATGAGGATCAAAGATGTATGGAGAAACCTTGTACTGGTTATAAATTATAACCATCGAAATCGAACTAATTCAAAAATACATTCTGACGATTGAACTAAACGAACCGGTTTAAAAAGTCTTTTCATTTAGTTGTGTAGTTCATTCAGTTCAGTAGTTCATTTAATTCAGTAGTTCATTTAGATTAGTCGTCAAGTGTGACATTAGAGGATGATTGACGGATCGGTAGTCTATTTAATTTAGTATTGCATTTATTTCTGTAGTTCATTTCGCTGTGTAGTTCATTTAGATGTATAGTTCATTTATTTGTTTAGTTTATTAGTTCTGCATTTCATTTAGTTCTGTAGTTCATTTAGATCAGTCGTTTAGAAGTGCGACATTAGAGGAAGGAAAACATTTCGTTTCGGATTGGCAGATCAGTAGTTCATTTAATTCAGTAGTTCATTTAGTTCTGTAGTTCCTTTAGTTCTGTAGTTCATTTAGTTGTGTAGTTCATTTAGTTCTGCAGTTCATTTAGATCAGTCATTAATTTGATTGGAGAAAATAAATAAATGCTGCGAAGGCCATTTACACGATCTGACGTTGCCGTGTGGGGAGGGGATACGCCATCTGTCAAAGCATTCATACTTCCTGAAACATTTCTCAAATGACACTCTGTGCTAAGTTGGTTTTCTTATGTGTATGTGACACTTAAAACTAAATAACTTCGCGTGGATAAGCCTTAAGGCGCTAAACTAAATTTATCTTCAAGTGTCATGTGAGCAAACGCTGTCAAAAGGCAAAACATTATCGCTCAGTTTAGACTCAAAAAGTGGGTAAATCGCAACCGTGCAAATGAGTGATAGCGTTATAGCTTTGCCTTTCCCGAGGAAGTATTTAAAAAAAATGTACTTCTCGCACAAAAGTGTTACATTTCCGTAACACTGAGTTACAATTCAAATGTTGCCCTTCTCACAATTTGCAGACAAATTCAACAGTCTCGTGTGACACTTCGACTTGTGGTTGCATCTTATAGAAATAGTCAAATTGTAAACGAATGGCAAGACGGGCAAACATTTAAAAAGCTAATCATGAACAACTGCAATTTGTTGTCCCATTTAATTAGAAAATTTAGAAATATTAGGAATAAAATAACTAAGGAAGCCGACCGGAGGTGGGAGGGCCTCACCGGTCACGCAGTATCTAAGGCACTTTGGCCGCAATACGACCGTAAAAGATCTAGGATAATCCTCAAACTAGGCAGGGAACAGCTCAGGACACTGATCGGCATATTATCAGGGCATTGTCTTCTTAGAAAACATGCCAAAAGGCTCAGGCTGGCAGACTCGGACAATTGTAGATTCTGCGATGACCTGCAAGCCGAAGAGGACATAACACATATACTTTGTGAATGTGAGGCAATATGTCGTAGTAGAAGGAAATTTCTGGGCAGGTACTTCTTCCAACATCTAGAGGAGATAGACAATACCAACTACAAGGGGCTACTTGGTTTTTGCAGGGAAATTGGGGTTTTCTCAAGGGCAAGTGTTTAGGTGTTTTTCCATTGTAGGTCACTGCAATTGGTTCCCTCTAGGGATCGCGATGGGCCCTTTTGGTGCCTAGTACCGTATGAGACATCTCTCTCATACCCCAATTTAACCTAACCTAACCTAATTAGAAAATATAACTTTTACCCGAAATGCTACCGTCAATATGAGTGCTGAATATAAATGCAACCTAACCATAGCAATGAGAAGTGTAGATTTCTGAATTTCTATTCGAGTATTCATAGATTGCCATTATAGGCTTACAACACGTAACTTGATGTACAAACGTGACATATCCCCCTAACTATGTATTTACAAACAACAAGCACTTCAGAGCTACGGGATTTAATTTCGGCACCTCCTATACTCTCAGGGACACCCTACCTGATATTTTTTCCCAGTCCCCATCATCCATTTCAGTTTGACAAAAAAGAATACAATTCTCAAAAAAAAAAAAGTGAAAATAACACTCATCACTTATTAATTTACCATCTGTCAAATGAGAAGAAACGTCACCACAATTTTTCCGAGTGCTGCCTAATGTAATTTTCTGGTTCTCTGCCATTGAAGAACATCCCATTTTGTCCTCAACCCACCGCCCAACAAAAAAAGGAACAAATTGCGGCCTACATTAGCATTCCGAGCAAGAGATTCTTTTTTTTTTTTTCGTGACATTTACATGTCAAATGACATTCACATGATTCCGCAGTCCCTAATGCGTATTTCACTGAATACGAATACGAAATGGCAAATAATATTCATTTACCTCCATATCTTGCCGGTGGTAAATAATTAATGAAGACAAATGTCTTAGTTACACACTTGGAGTTTGTTTTTCTTTTCATTTCTGCCCCTCTGTCAACTGTCACCATTAATCCGTCAAATTAATCCACCGTAGAATATATATTATCTAATTAAGATTATTTTTTGTCGACGCAAAATAGTGCAAAAGAATGCGAACAAAAATCGACTTGAATGTGATGAATGTGCAGATGTTTGACGTAATATTGTTGCGAATGCAACAAAAGCACGTTGGTACAGTCAACTAACGACTTTGTACAGTCGCCATTGAATAAAACTTAATGTCAGAATTACGTTAAATGTCAAATGGTGTTTGACGGTGAAGGTGTGTTTGGAATAAACTTCACCTTTTTTTTTTGACAGCTCGTTAGTGATTTGAGTGATAAATGGAAATCCTGGATACTCATTTCAAAGTAATTTGTGCAAGCAAACGAATGATGGAATCGAGAATGTTGATTTTAATTGTTGAACAATTTTCGTTAGGGAGGTGAATAAAATACCTTACGATACTGTGACTGGTTAGCTCGTTACTGAAACTAAGTCGGTGTAACAAGTTTAAATGTGTTAAAAAAGTTGTTCAGAGATTGAAAACGTACTAATTGACAGGCAGTTTTATCACTTTCTTTGTTAATTCTGTTAAAAATGCCGACATTATCGTGGTGAATAAATAAAAACTTAACTAAAGTCAGAAACTATGCGCAACTTCTTGAATTTAAATAATAATTATTTTCAGGAACGATTTTAACTGATTTAATGCTAACAACTTTGACAAATCAATTCACACAAATTTTTGACAGCCGACATTTCTATACCTAATCTGCTTACCACGATAGTAGTAAAATCGTAACTACGCCACGTATTTGTCGATATAGAGAGGGACTGACTTTTGAATTGAAGCAAAAAGGATGTGTTCATGATTCTAATCGAAAATATAATTTCTATCAAATGCAATGAGAATATTTAACACCTTACAGCTTATTTCACTTCCTGCATAGATTAAAATTCCAAAAATGCACCAGCAAGTCCGTTATTAATTGAAATTTTTACAAACGCACACAGTCATTCGTGAACGCACATTTGTGTGCGCTTTCGGTTTTTACGCATTATAATACATACTTAATTTTTTTCTGGGAAATTTAGGGCCGCAAGGAACATAAACTCGTTGTCATAATGACCTTTCTAAAAAAATGTCCAAGTCAACTTAAGTCAACTGTAGTCAACCAAACCAAGTTAAAGACTACGACCCGATCGATCAATTAGATCGCATCTGTTGTAAGGACATCGGCTGATGAAAGATTCAAGCAAACCAAAGTAACGTAATTCTGTCAATAAAGTCAACTTCAATTCAATCACACCAAAATGGGTTTAAGCCTATAGAGAAGATCCCATCCATCAGAGGTAGTCAATCGTATAGTAAAGAAGTAAAGTTGACTCGATTTCATCAGATCCGATCGATAGATCACACTTGACTTAGCCCCAGTCAGCCAAGTAAACTCAAAATGAGCGCTCCAGGGTTAGTCAAGCGAGATCAAGTCCAATCAATCGGTTTCACTGGAATTAATTGGACGTAGTTTTGCAATGAGTAGTTTTTGGACAAACAAGACAGTCAAGTCAACATTCAAAGCTTTATTCAAACCTCAATGTCATCTACAATTTTGTAGACGATGTAAAGTCTGTACACGATGGCAACCCATAGAGTTACTTCCCGGCTAAAATGACAACTAAGACGAGTAAAAGGAAAAGTAAGTAGGATGTTAGAATGAAAAAAAAAAAATCTAAATCAAGTTGTGCACAGAGAAAAATTAAGAAATAAACAGAAAAATTAAACACGCACGTGTGCGTTTACGAAAAAAAGTGTGCGTTAGTGAAAATGAGATTGTATAACGCATTTGCTTATGTTAAGTGTTTTATATTCGCATTTTAAAGAACTCTCACCTTCCTCTTAAATTAAGTAGTCTTTGCATCTCCTCTCGTGAGTTAAATTAAAACGATCTAAATGTTTAACTATGCAATGCATTCCTTTCTACTGTCACAATTGAATTCCCACGATTCAATAAAATAAAGACATCTCTCTCCGCCTGATATTGTTGCAAAAAAAAAAAAAACAAATTTTCACTTCTCATTTACATCTTACATCCAAAGTCCACTGTCAACAAGTAATTACTCAAGAGCGATATTTTATTTCTCCTACTCACGTAGGTATACCTGTCATCTCAAATTAAAATATAAAAAAAAACGAACAAAAAAAAACATTTGTAAACACTTCCTTAAAAATTGTTATTCTACAGAAATCACAACTAATTATCCTGAACGTGTTCCCGTAAAACTGTCTCTCTACATGTCATTTAATTGCTAGAAATAACCAAACTGTCACACACTGAATGTCAAACAATTTTCTCGAGAAAAAAAAAAATAATAGTAATGAACAAAAAGTTGAACGTTCTCCGGTTTGTTCGAAGTGTACATGCGTTCGGCAGGAATCGTGTTGAGTTGTGCATCCAACTTGCGTTGCTGGCGCCCGCTTCAAATTAACAAGAAATTATACCTGTTTCGGCCCGAGGGATGTTTTAGAACTCTCCCCCCCCTTGTAGTATAATATCGGACCTTGTCTGCTTTGTGTTGTTTAACTCACTAATTAACTTCTGGGCAAAACTATTCACTTGGTTGCACCTTAACTCTACTACCCTCGCACTATCAACTATATACTGTAGAGTTTATACATACGGCACACACACTCAACAAAGTCCCAACCGACCGACGACGCGACGTATGTATGCTGAAAACTGTCAATGGCATTGTACATGCGAAACAAAGTAAACAACAGGAACATGGAAAGACACAATACTGTCAGTCGAAGGGAAGAAGGGGCAAATCGGATTTTCTATTAATATTAATCCAATCAGCTTGTTGGTAGTAGTCGTCTAGGCTCAACTATATACAGTATAATCTCGATAATTCGTACCCCGTTAATTCGTAAACCCCGCTTATTCGAAATAAACTGCTGGTCCCTTGAAAAAATCGCGGTAATTCGTAAGAAACCAGTGCATTTCGGTCCCCTCGGTAATTCGCAATAATTTCCGTATGACTTTACCATTAAACGTCTTATAATTCGTAAGTCTGTGTTGATAACCCCGTTAATTCGAAAAAAAAAACCTTCTCCTTCCCTTTCTTCAATACTCTGAATTACGTTTGATACATGTTTATGTTTAATTGGAAAGAAATAATTTGAATTTGGTTCTTGGAAAAGCAAGCGAGAGCGAGATGGAAAATTCTCACATTTGAGAACTTGAGAATGTGTTTTAAATGGGACCACTTCAACAATTAGGTGCCGTTTCTGTTGCAATGTTCGCCATTTTCACACATTTACATACTGACTGTTTGAATGTTAAAACTTATTACCTACCCCGGTAAAACGAATTTTTATTTTTTAAGTATTCAATAATTCGTAATCTCGCTATTTCGAAAACCTCTATAATTCGTAATAAACTCTAGGTCCCTTGGTATTACGATTTATCGGGATTGCACTGTATATACGAATTCCATTTATATGCATTTGTCGTGCTGCTGCTGCTACTGGAGCCATCTGTCAGTCTCTGAGAAGAATCTGATTCTGATTCTGATGGGTTTGCGGCTCATTAATATTTTATCGGTGATTTTCAGCTCCAACTCCGACACCCCTCTGTGACAGATCCCGCTGCATTGAGCACACGAGCATTAATGATGATTCCAGTGTCACTGTCACATTTTAAATCCAAATTGTCTGGATTTCGGATTTGAAAAGGGTTTTCTCTTCGCATTCGTTTTATCGGTTTTTTTTCAATCCGTCATGTGGATTCTGTAATACCAATGTTAAATATCATTAAGTGGATTATGGCGAGGGGATGAGCTCGGAACACACATATGGTCAGTATTAAATGGTAATTCCGACTTTAACATGTTTGAAATTGGATATGGGGAAGGGAGCGTGTGAACGGAGCATGTAATACTGTGCTACACCATAACAAGTTGTCATAAAGCGGGATCCAGTTCCAATAATAGAAACTGGAGTCTCCAGAAACGACTCCTCAGATGCGCTTCTACATAATGTCGAGTGACTTTTGGTGTTCAGGTTTTCTAAACCTATTACTGAAAATTCTGTCATTATTTTGTATTTCCCACATTTTCTAAATCTAAATCGGTACTAGATTCGAAATGTAATAGCTTAGAGATGCCTCACTAGCAATTACATTCGCATTTATGTAGTTTTCCCTACTTAACCTCGATTGTCCGCAATAGCAACTGTCACTACGAAGGTGTTTTCGTTGAATATATCCCCAATTCACATGCTGAAGAGACCGCCTTCTGCCTTGCTGCCTGAACACATTCGTTAAAAGGTAGTCAATTTGTCTGGAACCTCCGTATGTAAGTAGCTGCGTTTTGTTGTGTTCACAATATTGAACTCGCGTTTATTCATTATTTTGACAGCTGCAGCTTACAATCGAAATCAGCCATTTTTCTTTCTTCCTCGTACACCATTTGGAAGCCAACAGAGTCGGCCATTTTATTTTCCCAAATTATTACGTGCGAAATGCGAATCTATTTGTGAGAGGAAATATTTGACATTAAGTGTCAGATGTCAGTGGGGACGTTCAAGACACTAATTTACTCAGTCTGACAGTTGGATGGCATGAGATTGTATGGCCTAGAATAATACATTTTTTTTTTCAGTTGTCGTAGTTTTCGTAGTTATATCGTTCTGAGGTGTCACCAACAAATCTGGTCAATAATGGCCGCATTCAAGAATCTAGTCATCGTAAGTCGACTTGAATTGTCTGTATTCAAATTTCCCTGAAACTAATTTGAATTGTCACTTATTGACAATTGTTTTTTTTTTCCTGGGTTCCGAATTTCTGATTGGTGCTCTACACGTCAGAGCAATCGAAATGTGAAACTGCGCTCTCCCATGCTATCCGATAACCCAATAGAAATGTCAAAACTGAGTTGTCCGGACACATGTTGACAAATAGACGTCACCTTAGTAGTATGTGGAGAAATTCTTGACTTGATTTGTCGGTGTTGTGGACATAGACGTCAACTGAGAAAACTGTTCACATGACAGTGAAAACTCAGCAACACGAAGATAGAGAGCTGTTAGGCTTAATAAATTAGATTCTTGAACGCCCTCAATTTCTTGACTAACAGCTAGGTTCCAGAAATCGAAATTGCAAATCGAGTGAATTCGTTTTCAGTGTTCTGCATTTCAAGAGATTCCGAAACTCCGAAATTTTTTCGTAATAACAATTTCACTTTGTCTCCATTCGGAAAATTTTGAAATCGGAATCGAATACAGTGAAATGTAGAACACAAAAATTAATTCCGATTTCATTTCGAGTGAAAGTAAAATGTGGAACCTAGCAGTAAGTACTACTTTGACATTTCGAATGTGTCAATTTGCAACTGATAACTCAGTTGACATTTCGATTTTTATGCCCTTGACGTAGTTAAATAATCTTTACGAACGATATAGTTCAAGGGAAATCTAGTCCACAAAAATCTACTCGATTTGAGACGATTTTCAATATTCCCATTGTCAATTTCCATTTAAAGCAGCTTATAATTTCAACACAAAAAATGTTTGCCTACAATAAGGCTACTGTGATTCCCCAATTTGCTGTGTCATGCTTTGAAGCAATAAACTAGTGAAACAACTCTATAGTTTTGACAATATTTACTAAAAGTGATCTAGTACAAAATGAGTGTGTTCAGTGTTGTTTGCTCAAATATATCTAGTCAGTAACAAATGTACACAAAAACGAGTTCATTATTCGCAATTGTAAATAAATTAGTCTGCCTTTAAAAAAAGCCTACACAATATTTATATCCAACTAATAAAGTTATCTTTATATTCTCTTTTCAGGTTAGTTGAATTATAAATCTTATATGACACACACGTAAGTTTTAGTTTGGTTGGTTATCTCACAGGATTTGTTATCTCTTCTATTGGTTTTCATAGAAATCCAAAGTAATTGGCTTTTACTATATATCCAATTGCAGACGTCACTTTCAGATAATCGCCATTTTTCTTATGAAAAAAAACTTATCTTCGACTCGTAACTATGCTCATCATATTTATTCGACTTATCTTTGTGTTTACATCTTTATTACTTTGTATAATGAATGACACTTAAGACACTGGCACGCCCCACACACAATCGGATAAGATGACACTGTTGGTAAATATCAAATGTCAAAATGTGTGCACATTAAACGCAATAACCACAAATTATAGTGTCAAATTGACGTTTCCAAAGTCAGAAAAAAAGAAAAGAAAATAAAAATAAATAACAAAGCACACAGAAACCAACTCACAGGAGTCTTGTGGTCATCATAAAAGGACAAGGGAAACTTTTGTGAAGTCATTAACGGCAGTGGGGGTGTACATTTTTTCTTTTTTTTTTTTTTTGTTTGTGGTTTTCAGTTTGACTTTTCTCCGGAGGGTACTGGTGTATATATTGTTCACTGGTTCACTGGACTAAAAGTCATTTTTGATTTCAATTCGTACCCTCTTTTGATACAGTATCTCGAATTCTCGATGGAGTCGAATTTTTTCCCTACTCCATCTCCAATATTGATTGTCAACTTTTTGATTTTGAATAGAGAAAGCAATTACACTGTCAGTTGATTGCCAAAATCAGACTTTGCACTGTCTCCTTGTTAATTATCGACATTCGAAAAGGTAAATTGCTTTCGTTTGGCTTGGTTGGTTGGTGATGGTGTGTCTGGCAAGGGCTCTCTCTCTCGGATTAGTCGCTTGTAAAGTTCTGTTTGTTTGTAAAACCCCTTTTTTTTCCGATGTCTTTCAGTGCACTAATGACGGTTCTCGAAGAGAGTAGGTATCTTTGTCATTCTGTTCAGTGTCGCTTAATGAATTCATTTGAATTGATTTAATCGCCTAAACTCCAACCACGCACCTTGGATTGAACGATTTTAACAACGATACCATCAGGCGGAACGAGGAATACCCAGAATCAAAAGATCCTGTAATCGGGAGGATAATCATTCTTACTTTGCGCTCATTGGGTTTGCGTTTCGGTTTGGGTTTGGGGTTAGGTGGTGCGGAGCAGCAGCAGCAGCAGCAAACGATGCAGATAAATCGAACACGATTTATTACAAAATGATTTTCATCGTCCTCCGTGTCGTTGTGTCGTTTCATGGCGTTCAATCGAAACTAATGATACTTGGGATACACTCTTGGCACACTGTTATATGGCTCATTCACATTGGAGTATTGATTTTTGTTTATTGTCAGCAATGGAAGTCTATTTTCACAAGGATTGGCTTGCATCGTGTCGCTGGGTCGGTTTTTCGGATCTCTGTGTGTGTGTGTGCGTGCGTGCCTTTGTCGTTTGTGCGCTTCCTTTTAATTACGGACTCTCTGGTCGTTTGCGTAATGAGGACGTTGAAAGGAGATGACGTGAAAGTTGATTCATGGAATCAAATTTGGTCTCGGTTGGTGGGTGTTTTATGGTCTTTGACATTACTTAATTTGCTCCTTGGTATGAGACGACAATTTGGTCTTGACCAGATGGTTGGGAGTTTGTTTAATATGGACATATATACATTTTTATTGGATTTTGTCTATAGTTTGAACAGGAGATTTAAGGACTCTGAGGCAAACGGAGATTGTGAACATCTCATTAAAAGTGTAGGCATTTAGTGTATGTAGAGGTTCCTTATGTAAGACATTTAAACTGAGCACTCTACAGATGGGCTGAACGAAACCTTGGCCTTAACTATAACAAACCAATTCAGTTAGCCGGGTCCTTAGTCAATTGAGGTCAATTTTTACCTGGGCGCTCTACTTAAGTCGTTTAAACTGCGTTGGCCCTCTCTGGGTTAGAATCGATAACACGGTGATGTTAATTCAGATCTCAGATCTAGGCGATCTTAAACGTCTTGTTGACAGTTATTTGTCTGAGTCTGCTCTATATTTCGTCGGTTTTATCGTTCGTCCGTTTTATCGTCTTTTCCAAAATCTTTCAGAGCTCGATCACGTATTTTAAAAAAAGGATAAAGTCAGTAAAATTCCAAAGTCAGCTAAATTCTAAAGTCAACTAAAGTCTAAAGTCAGTAAAAGTCAAAACTCAGCAAATGTCCAAATTCAGCAAAGATCTCATAATGACGCATATACGATCATTTTCTCCTGAGATCGTTGGTCTGATCAATTTGGATCATTTCTATCGATCATGATCGTTGAGACCCGCAACAGTTGTGATGAAAATACTGAACAGATTTTGAACTCTTTTCGATTGTTAGTCTGTGGTCAGATCGGTGATCGATGACACGATCGATCTTAACAAAGTCAGCTGCTGAATTGTACCATTGCTTCTTTGTACTGATCGCTCATCTGATCGACAGACATTTTTGACAGCAGATCCTTTCTTTCGATCAGTTTTTTTATTTATTTGCTATGTCCGTAGGGCCTTTTTGGCTGGTATCAGGATTTCTCCAATCAAACCGCCAGAATGTTTTTTATCTGCATATCAGGGTCCCGTGGTTTCAACTCCCAAGTCTTCCTTTATGCCAGCCCAATAGCTCATAGGAATTGGCGATTTATAAAGTCTGAATCACTTCAGAAAACTACCAGAGTATATTTTGATATCGGGTCACCTTATACAGGATATCCTTTGTAGGGATAAGCTTAAGCTTTAAGTCATCCCACACAAGGTAATCCTTAGAATACTGGTCTTCGCACTTGATTACCCGATGTCCATGGACAATTTCCGAGTGGTCAACGCCGGGAGTGGGATTTGCTTTGTCAGCAAGCCCGTTCTTTATAACCATATCTGACAGGACAGTTTGGCTTCAATTCTGCTCCATTTCGGCATCAGTGTCTTTTCATTTTTTGAACATCTAGTCTATAATGACAACTTCACCACCTCGGTGAAGTTTCTAACTGCCTGTGAAGTGGATGGACCCGGAGTTTTGGGATGCTTTGAGGCATATTTAGGTCATCCTGAAACCTATTCCTTTCCACGGTCTCGTTATGTTTTTGTTTGGTTTGATGTTTAACGTACTCGTCTACTCTTATACTCTCGTTCTTCTGGTCCATCTCGGGAATCGTTCCTTAATTCATTGAAATCTTGCCAGATCTAAGACGGCCATTGAGCTCAAGAAAGAACTGGAGGACATTTTGCCTAATCTTAATCAGCGACGATTTTTACACTCACAAATTGGCCCTAGAAATGTTCTAATGATTTCGAAATTTCAGCAACGAAGTTGTATATGAAAAAAACAGTTCAATTTCAATTTATTCCGTAAAAAAAAATTCTTTAGTATTCTCTATTTCCACCATCTATCCTGCTTGTGGAGAGGACGACGATACAGCGGAACACTTCCTCTGTAGTTGTCCTGCCTTTGCTCGCATCAGGTGGCGGATCTTTGGGGCTGACGTGGTGAGTGCTGAACATCTAGGCTCTTCATCACTGAAGTTCCTTCTCATCTATCTTCGAAAGACGTGAAAACTATGTACAGTAAAGTAAGGTGTCTATGTGACAGTACAATGGACCAGTAGTTTTTGTCTGAGTGCTCCATTCGATAGTAGCAACCTCCGACAAAAAAAATTTGTTCTCTATTTCAAATTTACTTCCAACTCCACCAGTTTTCCTCCTAGCTTCCTAATCCCAATTCAAAACGCATAGCCTAGAGTTTGACAGCTTGTCATTGCACTATGTTCAGAGTTTTTACTCCTGACGTTGCCAGATCCGTCGCAACAGTCCCCTTTGGTTATAATCTGGCAATATTCGCTAAAGTTTCGTGCGACACGTGCACATTTTTGTTTTTTGCCGTTCAGCTAACGGCAGCTTTAAATCCGAGATCTGCATTCGCCAAATGTATATCTAAGGACACTGCATACGATATCGTGCACACGAAAATGGATTTCACAAACTGATTGAAATTCAATCATCAGTTGAGCTTCCTTCAAAGCATCCAAAAAGGGTTAATATAACCGAATAGGATAACCACATGAGAATCATTCTCTTGGATCATTTGAAAACGATTTGTTTAAAAAAATTTCTATCACTGCCATTAGTGTTCATGACATTGATTGATGTCCATAAACAAATCCCACTTATGTCTCCTTAATCACCGACCCTTTCAATTTGATTGCCATCGCACTGACCCGAAATTTATTTCCATTATCAAGTAATCCTCTTGAAAAATTTACCGCAGTAGGAAACCTGATTCGCATCCTAATACCGCTAATAAATTTACATTAACCGTAATCTATTTTAACTGACATAAATCCATTATATTCATTCTCCTCTCATCCCATACACACATACTACTGGTAATATCCTTCAAGGAGAACAAAAAAAAAAAAAGACATCCTCCTACTGCAAAATACTTCACAGCGCACTCAATTATTAATTTCGAAATTGCATTCAATCCGTGAATCTACCTTTTTGGTTGTAGCATAGTGTCTTACCCGGTGTGCTCTTTGGGTCCATTAAAATTGAACGAAACGCTATTATAAGGAATTTCTTTTCCAGACACATCCCAGATCCCACTCCCACCATCAGCCGCCCACTCTCACCAAATGAAAAGCCGGAACAGAACGAGCACAAGAACAGTTTTAATATTTCAAAGTTACAACCTACTTAAGCTTCCATTAAAATTTTAGTAATCACGAGCAGAAAACTATTGCAACCGGAATTCCTTACCATATTGAGGGCGGCGTCGTCGTCGTCCTCGCCATCCTCATCATCCTCATCATCATTGGTGAAGAGAAGAAGCTTGGCGCATTGGAAATAAGGGAAACGGGCCAAAAACATACATTTGCACCCATTAATATGTAATATAAAAATTGCTTCCATCAACCGATGAAGGAGAGCATTCGTCGCGTCGTCCTTGATGCCACTCTATTGTAGATTTACTCCTTTGAAAACAAAGAAGGGCATACTAAAAGAGCTATAGTGCAAATCGTTTGTTAGCTGTGAAGTTTGACTTTGTTTTTAAGGATATACGAGTATAAGGTTCATTTTTGGGATCTCTAAAAGTCGTTCGGCCATCGCAGGTGGTATAAGTATGCCGGTCGGTTGGGTCTTGAATAAATTATTCCCCTTTGTTTAATTAACCTTTCTTGGGAAAGTAATTGATAGATGGCGAAGGCAGTGCATAAGCGGAGAGATATGAACTTTAATGGCGGTAGTAAGTTTCAGTATATGGACGGACTTATAGGTGATATAATTGGGGGGGATTAGATTCAATTAATGCCGAGGCAAAGAGGTCGTAGCTTGGGAATAGCTAGAATGAAGAGATCGTAAAACTTCAAAGTGCTATACCCAAAATGGATTGAAATGTATAGTGTTCGCAGTGCTTTTGGGTATACCTTTGGGTATTATGGGAACTAATTGATCCTGTAGGTAAATTTATGTGCGGACTGAGTTGGATTATTCTATGACTCTATTCCAATGAAGGACCTTTCACAACAAATTATCGTAGGTACAAATAGGGATTTTTTTCGGAGAGCGGGACTTACTCTCCTTGCGGATTTAGCTTATTCCAATGATTTCTATTAGTAAAACACCCAAACTATACAAGGGAATTGATGGCTCTTAAATTCAACTGATGCCATCTAGTTGAGTTGGTTGAAAGTACAAACTTTTGTTTCACTTATAAGGCGGCGTACTCAGTTTTCCTCATGAATGTGGCAGCATCTGATTTATTTTTCCATCAAATTTACGGACTTACTCAAATTTTCTCCTAAAAATGGGCGTGGCCCATTAATTTCTTTATACATTTTACGGATTTTATCGATATACAGACTAAATGACTTTGTAATAGTTTTTCTTAAGGTAAGCCCATGCATTCCGCAGCTCAAAAGTAGACATCCAGATCTTACTTAGTGTCCCTCTGAAAGGCTGTTCCATTTTTTCGTAAAATTTACCGACTATAACTACATGCCTACATCTATTCGGTCAATGGGTTTTATAGAGGTAAGCCGACCCATTTCGGAGTTCTAATGTAGATATCCAAGAAATACGCAGGGATCCTCTAGAAGTGGGCGTGGCTGATCCATTTTTTCATAAAATTTACGTACGATAACTACATACAGCTATTGGCCGCTGTCAATAAGTTTTATAAAGTTGAGCCCATACGTTCCGCAGTTCTAAAGGCCAAGAAGTGCCCAAAAATCCTCTAAAAGTGGGCGTGGCCGATTCATTTTTTCGTAAAATTTAGGGAATGTGCCGTTTAACGTTAAAGTCGGTGCAATTAGTTTTATAAAGACGAGTCCATTAATTCTTTACTTCAAAAGCAGACAGCTTAGGCTTACCTAATTAGTTTTCCTCTAAAAGTGGGCGTGGCTGTTCCATTTTTTCGTAAAATATACCGACTATAACTACATCCAGCTTGACATGCACGCGGTCAATGGGTTTTATAAAGGTGAGCCCATCCTTTCAGCAGTTCTAAGGTAGACAGTCAAGAAGTGCCCACGGATACTCTGAAAGTGGGCGTGGCTTTTCTATTTTTATGTAAAATTTACGGAGTGTGCCGTGCAATCAGTTATATAAAGACGAGTCCATCAATTCTTTACTTCAAAAGCAGACAGCTAAGGCTTACCTAATTAGTTTTCTTCTGAAAGTGGGCGTGGCTGGTCCATTTTTTTTTTTTTTTCTAAAAAATCGCGAATTATAACGATGTAGAGCTTTACATGTCCCGTGTAAAGAGCTTAAAAAATTGAAATTAGTTAACATCCCAAAAATGTTGCATTGACATAATTCAATCGTTTTAATTCTGTGTTCCCTTTATGACAGATATGGACTACGTATAATAATTTTCTGGTATAAAAATGCAACATCATACAAATTCACAATGAAATCCTTGGACAACCAATATTGTACAATCAAATCCAGAAATCGTTTCTCGTGGCATTGCTTTTAATACGTTTATTAAGAATGAAACAAACGTCACTTTTAAGTAGGCGGTTCTATTTTTAGTATTGTTTTTGAAATAACTAAAGCAGAGAACTGCGAAATTCGCATTAAAAAGGTATCTTTTGTTCACTCATTAATGAATTCGAAACTAAAAAGAGTTATTCGAATTCTGACATTTATTTCATTGTAACCAATCCACGAATTGAAGTAAATGTCAAATTGTAGTCACGTTACACAATAGGTAGTATCAGAAAAGCTATTTAAACTTTCAAAAGAGCATTCATCAACCCACCTACTTGTAGCTATGGAATAAAACAGTCTATAGAACTTCTTGTGACATTTTGACATCTAGAAAGCTTTTCTAGTTCACTACGATTGCGCTCCTAGATCGTGGTGTCAGAGTAGCATTTGTAAAGAAATCATACCATAGAAAACTGTCACTATGATTCAACGGGGACGCGCACAATATTTCTTCGCCATCAATGCACAATGAATTATCTTCATAACTTCACATGACTTATATGGGAAAGCAAATCGAAAGTCAGTTATTTCTGACATTTATGTAAGCGTTGAAAGAAAACTTCACTAAATTCCAAAATATCTCTATGCTTTTAATCAACAATCAAGTTAAATATTTTATTTTTTTCCGAAGTGCGACAGAAAATCCAAAGCAAGTGAAAACGTCACCGATTTAGCCAATAAAATATTGTATTATCAACGTTTTTGACACTTTGACACACGCCTGACTGTTAGTAGCCACGAGAGTGTCAGAAAATTAGCCAAAGATAATTTTGTGTCAATGGTGTCTGCCTAGCAATGCACATGGCTCACTTATTTATTGAACGCTAAACTCCGTGTCGGTGTTAATGGTATTGCTTCTGTCAAACTCAGTAGTTTTTTTTTATATCAACCATCAATTTGATTATTTGTTCTAATCAACTGCGTAATTAGCTACATTATTACACATTTTTCAAATAAATGCATTTAAAACAGCTTCCATCGGTTAATTTTTAATCGCGAATGGATGACCTTGTGCGCTCGCTTGATAATAATAAACGCGTCCCAGTGGTTTACTTTTTGTGCGCTCGAATCTAACTAGTAGCAATGTGTAAGCCCAGATATTTTTATAACAACGATAACCAGTTAATTAGCGGTTTAAGCCGGTCATCTATAAAATTTGCAAATTAACTGTAAGCCACCAAACCACTTTTACGACGCTTAAATGTCATTGCTATCGGATGTTCGATCTGACAGTGGTTATGGAAAAAAAAAATAATCATCACTTCTCGCACTGTTGGCATTCAAATCATTATTAAGGCGATAACAGCGTGACGATAACCTTTTGCACTGTCACTATACAACATACGCTTCGAAATCAGATAGCACTTATTAATTCCACTCTGAATTGACAACGTTATTTCAACAAGGAAATTATAAATGAAAAGTCATCAGAAAACTGACGGATAATTGCAATCGTAATTGCCACATCATCATTTATTCATTTTCATCCACTAATTTTTAATGAGCTGCAGTTAACTTGAGCTGCAATCATTTGAATTGACAATTTGAAAAAGAAATAAGACTCCAGTGACAGATAAGGACACCCAAATGTCATTGCCCATATAAATCAGAATATTGCCTTCAATCACCACCTAATAAAAAGCGAAAACTGCGCCTTCTCCTACTCCTGTCATAAATGGTAAATTATTTTTGCCGAAAATAGCAACTCAATCAAATAGATTAGATCGATGAGCTCCATTTTTATTATGGATACTCTGCGCCAATTTCAATTCAATGTGTTTCAATTCAATTAATTCACTTGGTGTGTGTGCGTATTGTTCTACTGACAGTTGTTTTTGGCTCTCCGAATCTAACTTATTCATCGCAATCCATTTCAATATGGATGCGAGAAACAGATAAAAAAAAATCGAACGCAGTTCTTGTTGGTCCATGATCTATTTTTGCTATAAAATTCCTCACCGCCAACACAAATATTCAATTAAAATCGAAACCATTATCGAATTTTACCGTTGCCATCGCTTCGATAAAAGGCGAAGCAAACAGAAAAAAACACAACGATTCCATTTGAACAAAAAACAGAAATCCAATTGATCATATAAATAATTCGATTTCACTTCATCGGCGTCGTCGCTCGGTTTGAATAGGATGCGATTTATTTGTCATCGTGTGGGAGTGGGGTGGGTACGCGTTTACCCGTATGGCTGCATCACTAATTGGAATGTAGCGAATTGCAAGTGTTTGGGTTGGGAAAAAATGCGAATAATGCCGAAAATCGATTGGCGTCTTCACACAACTTAATTCTACCAATCGGCGGCGACATGTCATGTGCTCGACATTATTATCATCATCATCATCATTGATGACAGCACACACAGGCATCCGCATTAAAGCATTCGGACATGTGTTGTGTCTCGTTGAGTACTTTGTATATTTGGCAATGGAAAACAAAAAAAAAAAAAAAAACAGGAGCATCGACATCAACATAAACATCAAGATGTGCTGCAAAACGGTTGTTTTTGTTTGTATTTGTTGACTCGCTAATGTTTTGTCTTTATTTTTGATGGCGACCCAGATACAGATTTGTTTGAAAATAATTGTCAATTTGACAGTGTAGCCGAAATGAGTGTTAGAATTGTCAAATTAAACTTCAAAATAAATGTATCAATTGCCCACTATTAATGGGTAAGCTCAAAACATTAGTTTACTAAGTCTGACTGATGGCGGACGTGCCTATAAGTGTTAGTTGGCGTAGATTTTTTTTTAGTTGACATTTATAAGTCACCAACAAATCTAGTTAATAACTTATTGACTGAGTACATTGATTTGTCTTATTTTATTTTGTTGATTAAAAAAAGATTACTGACGTTTGGTCAGTTTTGAGTGGATAATTTTAAAATTTCTCGCTAGAAATGTCAAGTATAAGATATAACATCTCTGGATGGAGTGTAAGTATTTAGAAAGTGTATGCATTTCCCTAACACATACCTTCTTTTTTTTTCTGCTGCTTTAGTTTGGGAATACATTAATTTGCTGTTAAGCGCCCAGAATAGAAGGTTGCTAAGTTTCGTTCAGTTTTCGTTCACTTATGATTTCGTGCGTAAAGAGCGCTTCAAAATGCAGTTTACGTACCAACATTTTGGCAGCTGACTGCCAGTAATGGGTTTTGATTTTTGAAAGTAAAGAAATATCAGTTTACAATAAATTTTATAAAATGATTTCGAAGAATTTCAAAGAATATCTACGAATTTGTAACTTTGACAGAGCTAGGCCTATTGTGTCTACACGCCTGTTGCGCCATCTATTAATTTTTTTTTAACTTTGACAAAAGTCTCTGTTTCCCATAAGTTCAACTTAGCAATTAACAGAACAGAACAGAAGGGAATATTTGGTTCAGTTATGACATTATCTTCAGTTTGCTTTCGCCTAATATAGTTGGCCCTTTAAGCTGTCAAATTTTACTCTATGGCCGTGAAATCCGTCTATTTTGAAGTTAAATGTTGAATTATATATAATAGCCTCGATACGATAACCTAAATAAAAGAAGTTGATCCATCTCAACTCCTATTCGTTGACATTTTTAACTGACAGATAGATAAAATACGCACCAGCTTAAGGAAATTGACCCATAAACAACAAATATCCTGGATGCGTTGGATAAAGTAGATTACATTTCTAGTTTTTTGTCCATTGACAGTTTTCTCCAAATTCAGATAATGTACATTGATTGCTGGAAGCGATAAATGAAAGAAAAAAACTGTCAATGCCTTAAAATGAATTTAGATAAATAAAATTCATTAGTGAATAAATACAAACACCTAAAACAGTTTAAATGGTTCAGTTTCGTTAAGTTTTCCATCAATTGTGATGACTTGACAAAAAGTTGACACATTTTCATTAGCATGTTATAGAATACTTTGACAATGTGGAAGAGAAGACTTAACGGAAAATTATGACATTAGCTTCCATTGACTTTCGACTTCTATACAATTCTGTCCTAAGTTTAAGCTCTTTTTTTTATCCGCTGTTTTGTGAAACGCGTACATGAATTGTGAATGCTGTCTGACAGTTTGCGTCAAGAATTTTGTAATTCATAGAAAACGTTTTTATCTAAATGTACAATTTTAGCATATAGACGATAGCCAAACGTCTCCCCATCAGGTAGTGCAATCTTTGGCTATCGGCACCTTTACTTCTTTATGTGACATATGAGTGCTGCCAACGCTCGTTTGTTCGTTCATCTTAAAAGTGACTTTTTTCGTCGCGAGATTATTCAGTCTTTGAAAAGAACAAAACTATAGGCTCTGCGGAGGATAAATCAAATTCGAGAATTGTCAGATTTAAGTATGAAAGTGTTTATTAAAACTCGTGCGCTGAACGCTGTCACCCATTTACTTGCAATCGATCGGTTATGAAAAGCATGCCTTGGAGTTCTCTATGGACCTTTTGCGTCATCTTTGTTTTTGATTATTGGCACGACTTATGCGCCCTCATTCTTATTGAAAGTTATTATATTTTTTGCAACTGAATACTGGTCAAATGGACGCACTTATGCCAAGATTCACTGCATCTGAATCAGAAAAAAACCTAAATCGATGAAAAAACACTCTCACTCCAAATGCAAAAGTTTTTCCACGTAATCTATCCACGGGAAAAATCAAAAAAGGAAATTAATTAATCCCACACCGCTCAGCATTTCACTCTGACATTACAAATGTCAGACACCTCACGATATGTCACACAAACTTGCTAAGCCAATTAAATCTGTTTTTCCCAACTTTTCTAAAGACACTTGTATACGTGTGTACGTTATCAAGTATTGCGACAACGACAATGTGAACATTGCATAATGCGATGACTTACCATACACTCACAAGTCACAATCTCATTTTCAAGTTCAAAGTAACCATATCGTCGTCATCGTGTCGCGTTGAACGCTGGTTTCGAGTTTGTTGGCTGGAGTGAGAGAGAATTTTCGACTTATGGAGTGTGTGCGCCCTAAAAACCCTGTGACATTGAACTTGCTTCGAAAATAACTTGAATTTGAATCCCAAGAAAATAAAAAAAAAAGAAAACCAATAACGGGAAAAAAATTATTCTCCCGAAGTTTATCTGCGTCTGGAGCAAAACGATGTAATGAACCGAACAATGCACACAACTAAGTAAATTGGAACGCTCATCCAAAGAGGACCAACGCTTTGACAAGACAACTCTCGTCGTGTATAGGGTTTAAAAGTTTAATGGTAGCGAATGGCGGTAGTGTTTACTTAAATGTCAAATCGGATGTGTTTTGCTCTGCCTCCTTCACCTGTTTGTGTATGTGTATGGAGGAGAGTCTATTTGACACTTGAATGACGCTGACGGTAGTGGAATCTGAAAAGAAGTGGGACGTTTGGAATTTATTTTTCTATACACTTTCAGAGTTTATGTTGCCGACGAAGAAGCCTTTCACCTGCAGAGGGATATACACACCAGAATGCCGACTACCGCACCGACTTGACTTGACTCTCAGTTGACTGATGGAATGTTTACGATAAAGATTGCGAATCGAAATGATGTTTAGGCAATGACAGATGAGTTGTAATTAATTGGAAAAATGTCTGCAAACTTGGAGGGGAAATTTTCATTTTGAACTCCAGCAGCTGGATGATCTCTGGTGGTGGCGGTGGATTGGATATAGTACATACGTATAGGTGTTTTATTTTGAATAAAAATGTCGGAGATAATTTTAGAAATGAAATACTGTATGAAATGCCCAATGAACATTGTTGGCATGTATTTCTGTTCATATCGGGTCAGTGCTGTATTAGTCATTTCATTTTGGCTACGAACAGAAAAATTCACTTTTCGAACAATTGAATTGAAAGGAAAAAAAATTACGCTTGCTTTTGAAATGCATTTTCCTTTGGACAAATGCCACCTCTTTTTATGGCTGCCGATTAGAACGAAGTAATAGGCTTCTTGCTATCAGTGTCACTTGATGTAGTCATGATTATTAAGACTTTATCCAAAAGTTGATAGCGTCCGAGAGTACTGTGATTTTAGTAAAAATAGCCTTGTTCCATTGATCGTCAGACGACTAATATATAATGCGCTAGCTAGATGAAGGAACGCGAGGGATTTAGCGCCTACAGAACCAAAATGACATTTGGTCATTTGTCATAATTTTTACAAAAGGGTAAAAAGAACGTTTCAAGGCCACTAGATCCAACAGAGACATCTAAAGATGCAATATGCAGGTTGAAGGTCATAAAAAAGATGCATATGTCGACGTGCTGTGCTTTTTAAAGGAGCTGCAAATGACCAAATGACCAAGTCATATAGAAATGAGTTAGTGAACGCAAGTTATCTACTGCTGGACGGAAGTTATGTCTACCAGCGTTTAAATTGAATGTATCGTTGTGCCTTAATGCGCAGAATGCGCTCTAATACTCTTTCGTAGCGCCACTTTGTACGCTTCTTGTTTTGCTGTGCGACATTGTTCGTTAAACCAGGGGTTTCATGGTGGACTTTAGTCACAGCCTTAATGATGACTTTCTGGCAATAGGACAGATCGCATATATACTGGAGGTGTGCCTTGTCAAATTCTAGGACATCATCCTCACAAAAGCCATTGCCGGGCAGGGCATTCCATCTTCGGCGTAGGCATGTTCGGGGAGTTGCAGACATTTTAGGGACGTATAGTTCACTTCCTCTGTCCGTAAACTTCACTTATTTCTTTAAATGGACTACCCTGGAGAAATGACCCAACGATTCGAACAGAACAACCAAATCCAAATGTAAAACCCGCGATCCTCTAGCAAATATATCTAATCAGCTCTATATCTTAGAACGTTAGAACTAACTGCGAGATAATCCGGCTCGAAGGACCAACAATGTTGGGTTATATACTTTAGCAGCTTGCTCTGTTGTATCATAATAATCACTTTCACTCTCTGAAGAAGAAAAGGCGAATATGTACACTTTTTTAAAGGGAAACTTTATTAATAACAAGAAGTACCTATGTACGAAGGTTAAGTGAAATCGATTTTAAAGATAAGTTGTAACTAATGTCCAAAACACGAGTTATACACACTGCGCGGTACCTAGTAATAATAAATTTTAGTGTAAAGTTAAGTTTTACGATCTAATTTTTTCCATAAAAAATTATCTATTGGGACCTAGAGTAAAGCCAATTCATCTCTTGGGTTCATTAAACGGTGGTCAATTCGGCCTCCCTATCAAGACCGCTCATTAATTTGAATAGCCTTGAGGATTGCAGGGATGGTGCAGACATTCTCTTCATTCATCGACTCCTATCAGGCTCTATCGATTGCCCGATTCTTTACAACTCCATCTTCTTTAATACAAACCCTCGTAATTTAAGATACTCTCGCCTCTTCTATCTCCCAACCCACCGCACGTCCTACGGATCGACTGAACCGATTTCCCGTATGCTACGGAAGGTAAACTCAAACATTTCCATTTTTCCTCCATTAAACTCAGCTTCCTTCACCTAAAACCCTAAGCTGAAGGTTAAAAATGATTAATAGTAAGGCCCACTGAGATAGATACATAAAGTCCCATTATGTTTGAAGCAAGCACTGTACTATGATGTCACAATTGTTAAGTCCACAGCACAAAAACGCAGTTACTTAAATTAAATAGTTTTGGCAGCACCAGATTCATGGTAAATATTTGTCATTTCTTTTGCGCTCTCGTCTTTATTTTGTCCACAACCGATGCAAAGTTTGTCAAAATGAGTTCTACACGTCGTCAATTCCAATACTGCTTGTGTTTTGGGCATTAATTAATTAATTAATGTTAGCAACAACTATGTATTACTTTTACTCCAGTATTTGGTGGTGCCAACTCTATTTCACAGCGCCATCTTGGTGAACGCTAACAATGCTTCAACTTGGTATTGGTATCAAAGCGCATTTAAACATATGTTACTGGTTCTTTTTCTGTCAGTATAATATACTGACATATTATATCACCACAATTATTCAATGTAAAAAAAAAAGATCTGCCTCCCTTTCTATTGTACCATTCTTTCAACTACTTCAATTTGTCCACCGGCAACCTTGAGCTACCATCAACAACAAGCACTAAATGTGCTTAGTTTAATTTTTCTAACACAAACCCAGTGATGCCCAAAAATCGAATTAAAAACACGTGCACCCAAAGAAAAAAAAAAAAAAACTGTGCAATTTAATTAATTCCAATCACCAGAAACATTCCATTTGTGTATCAAATTACGAATCATCTTCAAATTACTTTATCTGTTAAAAATATCTTCTTCAACAGAAAAAAAAGAAGAAAAAAACACATAACAACATTTTGCAAGCTCACTTGATGTCACTTCACTTCAATATTGAAAAAATTCCGTTTTGCCAATTATATTATGTATCTACTCGTATATCGAAACAACAACCAATCCGGATGTTCCCCTGAAAAATATACAATCAACAAGTGCTGACTTTTTTGAAACACTTCTTCTGCTTCCCCCTCCTCTCATTGTTTAGCAATAAATTGAACTTGTTTATCTGGACGGGAATTTGAAAGATTACAAAAAGTACCTATAGTAAAATAATAAAATCAGAAAATCAACAAAACACTTTTGATTACTTATCAAATTAACAGGCAAACTGAAAAAAAAAAAAATAAAATCACCAACTCTATCTAGATACTCGAGCAATTCAGAGTCCAATTGAATCACAAGTGCGCTAAAAGTGGTTAAACTTCAAATGGAACCGATTTTGCGTTTTTTGGAGGTTAATCATCTTGTTTGATGATGAATGATGGCTCGACCTTGAATTAGTCGAGTACGCTTTGAAGCGTACGCTCTCTATTTAAAGCCTCTCTCTTTAAATAGATAATAGTTGTCGGTAAGTTTATACCCAACTTCCGGCAGAAATTCGATGCACATTGGATGGTAACGTAGATACGAGTATCTGTCATCGCACATCACACACATCGAGCTATATACATAATATGAAACAGAACAAAGAATTCCCCACAAGGAAATATTATCTTGTGGCAAGGTTTTAAAACGCCCGGTGTACGGTATACGGTGTAGGTGTTCAAAAACATTTTTGGGTGTGTGATGGTATCTTTTCGTCGCTCCCGCACACATGGTGGCGGAATCTGAAGAAGCTACGCCAACGGGGTTGTTATCGTATCTTAAATTCTTTGTTGGCACACTTTTCGACTTTAGAAGCGACTTTTAAAGGGTTATCGAGAGAGAGAGAAAGAGAGCTCGCGCATTGTGGGCTACACAATGGTGTATACGGGTGTGCTATGCTGCCATCAAGATTGTTTCTTTTCGAGGAGTTTTCAGTTTCGAATTTTCGTTGCTGTACACTGCACAGTGGCCTATATTCAAAAGTTTAGTTACATCAAATATGGGGGCGATGATTTGTTATGTTACTTTTGTTTTAAGACTAAAGTATGCCCTCCAGGAAGAGTACCTACTCCATAAACTTTGTGTCGATGCACAGGTTTTTTTTTTGTTATAAAAGATACTTGGCATTGTGGTAGATAAAATGTCGACGTTATTTCCACAGTCTTAGATTGGACGCGAACAAATTTCGGGGAGCCATAGTTGTCATGAAGGAAACCTTGTAATAGAATCACAGTCGGTGCTCAGAATGTAGAAAAATTACTTCTGCAGACTCCATAATGGCGACGAAGACTAGAATCCCGCTGGTAAGGCAGAACGTACCATTCAATATAGATCCCCTTCAACTACATACAAGATCCTGTCTGCAATATTGTGTGAACGGCCCCTATCAGTGCGGTTTAAGGCCAGGAAAGTCCACCGTCGATAAAATGTTCACACTTAGGCAGATCCTGGAAAAAACCCAAGAAGTCCAAATCGATACCAACCATCTTTTCATCGATTTCAAAGCCGCGTACGACAGCATCTATAGAGACGAGCTATACAGAGATATGTTTAGCTTTGGCGTCCCAGCAAAACTCGCTCGATTGTGTGGGATGACGAGAAAGCTAGCTGCTGCATCAAGGTCGGTAGCGACCTTACCAAAACTTTTGATGTCAAAAGAGGATTTAGACAAGGTGACGCCCTGTCGTGCGACTTTTTCAACATCATATACTAGAAAGAATTGTCGGAAAACTCACAAGCCAACATACAAAGCACGCTCTTTCAAAAGTCCATCCAATTACTTGCATACGGCGATGATATTGACATAATTGGTAGAACACAGCGAGCTGTCACTGGTACGTTTGATAGTATAGAAAGGGAAACGGCTAATATGGGTCTAGCGGTCAACGAGGGCAAAACCAAGTACATATATGCTGTCAACAAGAAGGGACACCACCCAACATCGTAGAATCGGACAAAACATCACGATCGACAGCTATAACTTTGAGGTAGTTCGGGACTTTGTCTATCTCGGTTCTGCTATAAATTCTGACAATAATATCTCAGAAGAAATTAAATGAAGAATAACTCTTGCCAACCGCTGTTTCTTTGGGCTAAGAAGGCAATTGAGTAGTAGAGCCCTATCCCGAACAACTAAGGAGATTCTGTATAAGCCCTTGTTCATTTCAGTCCTGCTTTATGCCGCTGAAGCTTGAAAGTGGATGAAGATATCCTCGGTCGCTTTGAGAGAAAGATTCTTCGTAAAATTTTCGGTCGCGTTTGCGTTGACGGGCTTTGGAGAAGGAGATTCAACGACGAACTATACGAGCTGTACATCGACATCGACCTGGTCAAAAAACTGCGAGTAAGTCGTTTAAGATGGCTATGACATGTAGACTTAAAAATGCAGTTTTATGTTGTCTTCCCATCTGCTTGTCAACACCGGATTCTGTGGGCAGTCCTCTTATTTTGCATTCTTTTCACACGTCCCTCCCCACATTAATGAAGAACTATATTGATGAAGAAATCTAGCAAAATTGAGCTTAATCTAGCTTAAGTCAACTTAATCCAGCTTAAGTGAACTTAATCCAACTTAACTGCGTGCTATTCTTCATCGATCTTATTGAAATTAGTAACTTATTTCAGTCATTTGACATAAGTTTCGTGCATCAAATTCACCTCGCAATATGTATGTACATGTCGCGCCCTCTTGTTGAAATCACATGTCGACCAAACTCAACTCTTCCATTTTGGCAAAAAAAAAGTCAGAAATCATCGAACGATAGCAAGCACCATTGACCGTAACGTTGTTGCCATCATCATCTTTGAAGGAATACGGCCCAATGATGCCACCATAAACCACACCAAAAGGTAAATTTTTGTGGATGCATCGGCAGTTCTTTCAATGCTTTTGATTGCTGAACAGACCATACACGGCAATTGTGATTATTAACGTAGCTCAGTAGGACGATTACGACGACCAAACACATTTTTTCACTCAGCACGACTTTTGGTAGGTAATACAATTCTATAATTTGCAAACGTTTATCAGTCGTAAGTCTAACCATGGTAAATTGGCAATGCTAATAATTATTTTAATAATTTTTATTTTACTTTTGACACTGTTGGAATTCACCTTACCCCAAAAACTGTCAAAAATCATCCCCAATTTCTCAATAATACAGATCAAAACATAACTCCATTATTCAATAAAAATGCAAACACAAATGTTTCTGCCGCAAATCCTAAGAGGATTCATGTTTGCCCCCCCCAATAACAACAACTTGTTGCTACAATTCCTTCCACATGACCATATAATAAACAGCTTATATAGAAAACAAAAAAACAATTCAAATCTCATGTGCAATCTGCTTTCAAATTACATTGATAACTAGCAGCTTTGCTGAAGGCTCTTTGTATCAAGACTCCATCAACTTCTCAATGTATCTCAATCTACATTGAACAATCGAAAACGCAAAAAGGAAACCCATTCCTCAAATAAACAGTGAAATGTCAATTTAATCTTCTTTTCTGCAAAAAAAAAAAAAAAATAAAAAATCTAAAGAAAAATCACAAAAGTCAACATCACGATACACAGCACCTAACAGCATCCGCACGTTCACCCACTCTGAACGTTCTACCTACACAAAAAACAAACGCAAACAAAAATGCAAAATACAATTTGTTTCTCTTCCGGCGAGAGAGGAGGAAAGAAAATCGATTCCATTCAACAAGAAATTGTTACGATTTCCCATTTGAATTATTGATTTCCACAAAAGTAGCTACAGCAACACACCCATCATCAGCCACCACCCCATCATCGTCCTTGTCGTCGTCTACGTAGTTTTCTCTCTCAATAAATTGAACTCCAAAGCCAAACGCCCATCCCTTCACAACAATGCAGTCTACTTTCTCATGCGTTGTGCTGCATCCGGCACCATTTTTTTCCTGCTTTTATTTTTTTTCAGTCCTCATCCTCACCTCACTCGCATGTTGAACATCCCTGTATAAATATTTTACCAATGTTCTCTCAACAAAGTATCTACTTCAAAATACTATTAAATTTATTTCTACGCAATTTTTCAAAGCGTTATACGTCAGTAGAAGCAACAGGACGCCATCTATTTAGCCGAAGGTGTAACACACCGCAATAAACAAAACAGTTTACACGATGAGGCAACAATTAATATTTGTTCGGCATGGCGTCAGTGGGACCAGAACGTGTGGAACACTTGCTTCAACGAGGAAAATTATTCTCATCCGTTCATGCTACGGTACTTACGTGTTGATGTCGTTACTGCACTGTTGTCCAACGCGCACACACGAAATAACTATTTTTAGACCAAAAAAAAAAATCCTATACGTGATGTGCGAGTGCAAAAAAGTAAACACACCGAGAGCAAACCGATTCACGGAAAACTCAGTTCGATGATGCTTCTACTTCTAGTTTGGGAACACTTTGCGTGACGCCTCATCATCTCCATGGTATTTGGCCATGTCTGTGTATCTATGCCGACAAATGGACGTTAATTTGAAGCAGATGCTCTCGAGAAAGTGTGTCGATTTGGTTTCGTGAATTGGATTCGATTAATGAAGTGCTTCGCTAGAATTCGATTAAGGAAATGACCAGAGAAGAGGGCCCCCGATAGTAGTGAAGGACGCATAAAATTAATGAAATTTTCGACAACTACACATCTTTTGTTTTGTTGGTTAGTTTTTTAAGGCTTATTGCGCATTGAATTGAATTGAAACTGATCCGATGATGTATGAAAATAAAATATTCGACTGCAGCATTGACGGATCACCAGCAACTTCTTGAAGTTGAATGAATACTCTATTCGAAATGGAACTACTTATGTGTCTTGTTTGGCACTTGCATTTTATTTTTTTCAGGAAGAACAAATTTATTTTCATTAGAAACGGATTTCAATGAGTATTCTATTTACGACTTCTAAATTTCTGTATATCTATAATCAGTCACAATGACGTACCATAAAACCGCAATTTCATTGGAAACCGCACTACGAGTATATGAGTAATTGACTATACCATTGACTATTTATGGCGATCCAGAGGAAAGAAATGTCACGCCATTGTCAGTCAGGCAGCACGTGCGTCACCTCAACTTTATGTCAGTTAAATTCTCTGTAAAAATAATTCGCATTTGATCTATAACACAAACGTGCGTCTAAAGCTACGATTACAAAAGCTACGGTCACAAAAATTGCCTCATCAGGTCGTCATGCAAGTGTCATTGTTTAGCATGTCAATAGCGAATGACACCCGATCACACAGTGTCACACAGCGTCTATCATCAATCATGTGCAATCATGCGCGTGTCATTGTGTCCCAAAATCTATGACATGCTTTACTTTGAGCTCAGCTTGAACAGAGCTGAATGACATATGCGAGTAACCTGCGCATGACAGGTGTGCTACTGTGGCACAATTGTACTGTCTAGGTACTGCTGGTGACGTGCAGCACATTTGCGCGAAAGTTGGTAACATGTACCCTTAAGCAGAGCTCGCAGCGAAGTGACGTGGCAGTGGCGTGGTGACTAAGTGACAATTGGAATCGCTAAAGCCTATGTAAACAAGCGGGTGGTGACGACGTGGATTTCATTTCGCTTAGTCATAGGTATCATATTGTTGAGGCTGGTGACGACGTGAATTTTGGCGTATTTTTGTTTACCCGAAAACTAAAAACATGCGAGACGATCAAGAACTGATGAATTGGTATACGTTGTTTGCGTTAAATCACTTTCTTACCAATTCGGCACAATTCGATCGCCACGCCACTCCTACGCCACATGTCACTTGGTCACCACGCCACTGCAACTGCACTGCAACACCACTTGCTCACCACTTTAGTGCGCGCCTTAGCTTAGCCCTTTTTTTCGAAGCGTTTTTCCCACATGTGTACTTCCTCCTATTGTCATTTGTCAAGTCGAAAGAGCAGTCATTCAAAAGAGAAAAAAACCTGTCAATCGTGACAAGCATGACACTGTAGAAAATCGTGCAGTGTCATGCGTGGGACGTTGCCAATCTATGATGTGCTGTCAAAAAAAAGGTCGATCATTCAAACCACACAGCATCGACAAGGCGATCACACAGTGGTCTATCATTTGGTTGTTGTGACATTCAAGGCGTGCTAGTCACGCGGTGTTACACATAATAGAGACGTCAGCATGTCACGCAATGACACGATTCGTAAATTCTATACATATAATGAAATTGTAGATTTTTTTTTTTTGTTCCACTATTACGTAAGAACTACTAACCCGATTGGTATGAATCTTTTTGGAAAAGATCTAGGCTTTATTTGGTCAAAATTGGACAAAGAGGCGTGGCACCGCCCATACAAAAAAAAAACATTCAAAATCTTATATCTCAAAAGCCGCCGAACTGATTAAGCTCAAATTTACAGCTATCTTACGAAAGAACATTATTATCTAAGATCTAAGCAATAGAATTTTTGTGCACGGGCGAAGCCGGGCTGGTAGAGCTAGTACGTAATAATAGCTTAACAGATCAGTTTCATTTAAAATTTGTCTGTTTACAGCCAGCTTAAAGTTTAGCCTGTGACTCGCCTAACACCCTATTGAGTCTAGTTCGGCAATTTGGGATAGTGACAGCGATTCACAAAAGTTCGTCAAAATCATTGACAATCTTTGGTAATATCTCTCTCCCTCATTTTGCAATTGTATTTGACATCAGTAACTTTATATCGACATATACATAATGTATGTCTTTATTTGAACTTTAAGAGCAGTTTGTTGATACATAATTCTTGAGCAGAAACGTCTTTGCATCTTCACTGCAGACTACTGCGGTACTTTTAAATGGGACTTTTCGCTATTGATGTCTACCGATTCGGGCGTTGCATCTTTTGGAAAAGTCAAATCATGAAATGGAGGCAAAAACCACGGATTAACAGTCTATCTCGACGTATTCTTTAGTGGATCTAAATCGAGTCTGCTTTTCTAAACTATTTCCTTTGCTTATAGCTAAACGTTGGTCCCTACAGTATGACTACTGAATGCTGTCCACTGCGTTCAGGCACTTAGTGATATAGGCTCTCATGCGTGCCTTCCCTAGCACGCATACATCTGTGCCTAATGCTCTGATGAACCTCCCCCTGGGTATTTTTGTCACAGGCTGCAGGCTCAAGACTGGTACCAGTTACTCCAATCTACGCTGGGTTTACCACCTTCTGCGGTTATATGTGTCATTGACAAGTGGGTTTTGACTCTACCGTCAAAAATGCCCGGGTGTCTGTAACAAGCTTCAAATTTCCTTCTGTCTCTCAGTAGGAAAGCCTCCAGGAGGCTGACTGGGGACACTTTACTTTCGTCAAGCACTCAAGGGTAGGTACTGGTCTTAAGTGAATCCAGAATCTCTAAATGTACATTGAGGAAAGCAACTATACAGCCAGCGGGACATTGTCCTTTTTTCTGTCACTCCAGATCTTAGGTGGTGACTTGGTCTATATGTCTTTGATAAGATCCTCATCACTGAAGTCAATTTTCATAAATAAAAAGAAAGAACAATCAAAGAAAGGTGATAAGAAATTATTGGGGGTCGAACCGGACAATCTATTTCAATATTTTGCCTTTTCTCTTTAACACCATTCCATAGATTTTCATAAAACTCTTTAAAGACACACCAACTTCTTACTCGATGTCCGAAAGAACAAACTTTTGTCCAAGGATGTCAAGGAGTCCAACTACAGCCTACATTTTTAAAACATCTCCTGGCCCTCTCTTTGCTAACCCCAATTGTTAAATTGTTAAAAAAAGCGAACAGTTCTATATACCCTGCACTTTAAAATTAAGTTCAACACCACTCCATTGTCATTCTCGAGCAACAGAAAAAAAAATTGTTGGCCCTTTCGCCCAACATTCACATAGTATACAAGTACAAGTGTGTTGGGTTGTATATTTTGGCCCAAAACACACAATCCGCAATCCCATCCCGCAGTACATGGCAGACCAAAGTCTGTAAACTTCTCTGAGGATCCTTAAAACTCGTTCGTATTTAATGAACATGCTGACAGTTTTGCCAGTGTTTTCTCATTTACAACATACGTCAACATTAAGTTGACGTTTATTTTCGTATACACTCATCTTGTTAAAAAAATATTCGTCATCCTCTTTGTGTCGTCTGATAGTCTGCCAGCCTGCTGGGGTTCAGTGCACTAAAAGAGGTCCTTTTCTCTTGGGAGATTAGTTTAGCCCCACAATACATGTAATAAGTGCCGACCAGTCCCTCTCTCAAGCAAATACATATCTAACACATGGAGGGACAGATACAAATTCCTCGTTTGTGTGCCACCATTGGAATGCTAATCCCGTAGCGACAATCGTCACATTATCCTTCCCCTCCTCCCTCCCATTCAGAATGGCCAACAACAACTGATATGCTGAGTTTTGGCCATTTGTGCACTATCCTATCATCAACCCGGCGGCATAAAAATTGCAATTTCAATAAATCTGGCGTCTCCCCCTTCTGCTCCTGTTTTCCTATCTATTTCGGCGGGGATTTGACCGATGAAAAATTGCCGCATTCGAAATTAATGCAAAAAAGTTTGCGGCCATTTTTCCTGACTGTGTTTATTGCAAAATGTTGTGCATACATTTTGTGCGTTTGTTTTTGTCGCGATATGAGGCTATGGTCAGAGGAAGGAAGATGCTGTCCTCTCGGGCCATTCGAACGAATGCGGCATTCAAAATTCTGTGGCATGCTTCATTATACACACCTCGGTTTTGGTTTTCCTATTTTTTAGAGTGTGAGTAAAGGTAGTGGACTTTTAATTAGTATACTCAGCCTCAGTGGTGAGTAAAGTTTGTTGGTTGTGGCAACTTATTCAATTTGTGGGTCTTGCTTTGTCCCGATTTCTAATTAGTGTATCTGTACACGAAATGCTTGATATTTAAGCAGGTTTCCTTTAGTTGAAGTTGGTGGAGCTTTCTTCGAGTTGTATACGAAAGTTAAATTAGAAAGATGACAGATGGTAATGGGGGTGATGGAATTTAGTGCAATCTGTATGAGGTTTGCAGAAAATTTCCATTAAACTGACTTCAAGAACATATGTCTGACAAACATCCGAGAGTATAACTGTCCTGAAAAAGCTTCTCAATTGTAGGTCCCTTCCATTCGTCCCAAAACAAAAACTCACACAAACGAATGTTTCTGAGAAGCTAGGCCTTGGGTTTCATGACCTGTTGCGCCAACTATTTTGTTGTCTTGAAGAGAAGCCGTAAAGGTAGACAAATCGTCCAAAATCAAAATTTCTAAGTGGTGCTTTGAGCTTGGTATACATATTTTCTCCAGGTCGATACTATATTCACCAAATGAACGCTGAAAAGGAATTGATTTTTGCTTAGGGTCGCGAAAGTGACTTAAAGTCATTTAAAGTCACTTAAAGTCACTTAAAGTCACTTAAAGTCATTCAAAGTCACTTAAAGTCATTCAAAGTCAAAACTTCTCCCAGGAAAAGCGCGCTATATCGCATGAGAATAAGAGCAGTTTGCATAACATTATAACTCGCCAGGCGCAACGAGGGCTACGATGCGAGAATCGATCTAAAGAGCCACTAAAGAGCTGTCATGTAGCTCCATTCAATACCCAATCTAAGGTTTAGCCAGCTCCTATCTCATGGGAAGACCCGCTCAAAAGGTGAAAGAAGCTATGGGTTTAATCCGGGAACTCACAAGTGACATGCTACCAAGTCAGACTAAGCTGTTTGAAATCCCCGAATACCAGAACCAGTCTAAAGAGATGACTAACGCGATCAAAGCGCAAATGAACAGTAAAGCGGTAGGACTTTATTACATTTTGAGGAGCTTTAAAGAACAGGGCCAACAACATCGGTCGAGTTTCTGCATCCACTTGTCAAGAGCTCTTAGGCCGTACCTTAGGCTTTCTGTCGCACGACTATGGAGTCACATGAACAAACTTTCAATGTGAAAGCGCAACGATTTCTAGGTGTCGTTGAACGGTCGTTGAACACAGAAAGCAATGTCTGAGGGTATAAAAATGGAAATTACGACTCACTCATTGACTCATCAACGCCCAGCCCAAACCCTTTGCTCTAGAAAGCTGAAATTTTGCACAGAGGTTCCCTTTATGATGCATAGCATACAAGGAATAAGGAAAGATATTTCGAAATTCAACCCTTAAAAGGGTAAAAGGGGGGTCAAAATTTGTATGGAAATATTATTTTTCATCCGATTGACTTGAAACTCGGTTTGTGTATTCTATATAAGAAATAAAGAAAATCAATTTCCCCGATTTAGGAAATTTTGGTTCGAGCCTGAGTTATTGACGATGACCCCCTTTTAAGGGGCCTTTTTCATAACTCACCAACCATTCGTCGTATGATTTTGACACTTTGTAATGCGTCCCAATCTCTGTCGCCGTTGAATATGATTATCGCTTTATCCAACTCGAGGGAACGTACTTGCAAAGTATAGGAAGATCTGGGCATGTGTGGGGTATAATTAAGGGGTAAGAGTTCCCCCTTAGTCTAAAGATGGTGCTTATCATATCGGTGTATTTTTCAGCTAAGAAATTTGTTTTTTCCCTTAGATAGTGGCTCAGTCTGCTATAGTATGATCTGTGATGCGCTTCAATAACAAACTGATGGTATAATTTTTGAACTGTTTTCTCCAATAGGGCGTTTAACATATTTTCAGAGATACTAACTGCTCCTTAGGTACTTTCTTAGGTAGGTTTCTTGCGTGATATATATAATATAAAAGACGGGAAGTACCTGACTGTGAAGGAATCGCTGTGTACCAAATACTGAGGACTGCGAAAGCGAAGCAGCGATCAAAAACTAGTTGAAGATACCTAGTAGACAAAATTATTCTAGGGCGAAGTTTTGCAGTTTAGTATGGTGGTTCATCCTGCCCCCCCTGCAGCCCCCCTGATTGGGGTCACTGTTGAGTTTGCAGTATATGCAAAATTTATTCTTATGCAAGGTTTCTATGCAGTAGGTAAATGCAAAAAATGTGTTATAAAGAAACATTTTATACACCCAAACTCGCACCTACTCCAAATCTAACAGGGACCCCAAGCAGGGAGGGTTACTAGGGGCAACATGGCCCCTCACACATATTTCACTGTTTATGAATTTCCACTTATTATTTTGGGCTTTATAACTTGTCATAAAAACGAACCCTCGAACGAAATCTCGTCCAATTTGTTGTTGCAAAATTGACCGACATTTAGGGTCTTATTTCCTTGGGCGTTACAGCCTAACGATGGTCAAATGTCTACAGTTCGTGCTAAAAAAATATTCGCTTATGTGGCTTGTCTTTTGTCGACGAGATTAAATTACTTACTTACTTACTTAGGTGGCGCTGCAGTCCGGGGTGGACCTGGGCTTCAACCAACACGCCGCTAACCGCCTCCAGTTGCGCACTCCAAGTTGGTTGAGGTCCCCTTCCACTTGTGCGCGCCTTCGAAGACTCTTCGGGCCGGAGAGTTGGTTTCCATTCGCTCTACATGTCATATAGCCATCTTAGTTGACTGGTACGTACTTTTCTGACCCGGTCGATGTCGCTGTACAGGTCGTAGAGTTTGCTGTTAGATCTCCTCCTCCAAAGCCCGTCAACGAAAACGTGACCGAAAATCAATAAGAAGATTAACTCGTAATCTAATAGAGTACTATGTATTCGTCTCAAAAAGAAAGCTCGAGGACTAATAATGCCCTAAAATAACCTGTGGCGTCCAATACTGCCACTCAAAGAGGAAGGCTGTCAGAAGAAGGCTCTAAAATCCAAACTGCAGCTGACAGCTGGCATTGTAGTTCACTTAATTTTGCTGGCCTGCTTCTTTAATGGCCAGTGAGCTGATGTTCTTCTTATTGGCAACAGGCCCTGAGTGGATCAGAGTAGGTTTTACATATGCCGCCGGATTGTGGACAATTGAAGTCGACTTTTGGCTGTTTTCGCAACTGACACCGAAAATTGTAGTTTGAATGCTCTGTCCTCGAATCTGACACTTGATACTTTGTTTATGGAGCGGATGTCATAAGGCTTGTCTGTCGCCTCTTATCCTCCTTCCTACATCTGGTATCTGGAGATTGGAAAGGCTGAGCTCCAAAACGTCAACAAAAAAGTTTAAATACACTAACAATGCACTTGTCGTACGCATCCTCAATGCAGCGATGATGTTTTATCTACATAAGCATAAGTTTGACGTTTCAGAACGCATTTTATACATTGCATGACAAAGATGGATTGATGTCGTTTCAATGAGACGCCATATTTTATATTAACAGCAAATGTCAAAAGTCAAATGAATGCATTTAATAAATTTATCTCTGCGTGGTTTGCTCAGTAAATGCAATACGCAGCGATGTCTTTTTGGATGCGTTCAGAAACTTGCGACTTTGTCAACATTTTCGTGTTTTAATTTCCGAACTGATAACTTTGCATTTAAACCGCATTTGGATGCATTTTGAAACTCAGCCAAACTTATGTATACATCAGGGAGTGTCTATGACCCTCCTTCATTTAAGGGACTGTTCGTAGAGTCGTCTACTTTCCTTGTCAATCCATTTTGTACTAGATGGAAAGTGGAAAGACGATTCCAATTTTGCACGTCGATTCTCAGATGTGAATTGGGAAGGAGTTGAAGATAGAAGCCTACACGATGCCTCTTAGGCCTATAAGAATTCAACTTCTTGATCCCTTTGATGATTCACGACCAATCCAATAATTTTCAATGCCATCTAGCAAGTTGCTTGCTCCGACATGACATAAGTAAACAAGGTCTAGTTGAGGTATCTTATTGTTTTCTATACACCTTACCTTATCAGTAGAATTTCTCTGACTAATTTCGAAGAAAACAAACCAAGATAAGATAACACCAAGACCTATATAAATAATCACGACTATTTTGCAACCCCACCCCGCGCGCGTGATGCCGATGACACACTTTGAAGCACGAACTTCCTCTGCAGTTTAAACTTGTTGCCACTCTATACGAAATCGATTAACCGGGTATAGGATATATATCAAATCGATTTGCAATCTCCCACACTTCTTCGGTCGGTTATCCTCACTTAACCCCATTTTGCATCCACGTCATACACAATGACTACTTTGTCTTAAAACGGATTAATTAATGCGACACAAGGCTGCTGTGTAATATGCTTCGGATGTTCATGTCAATGACGATGACGATGGTGATGATAGCTAAAAGGAGGCTAATTCTATTCCATCGAAGTTTTTTTTTTTACACCCCCTCCCTTAAAAAAAAAATGGAAATGGTCTCACCTAGCTTGTTGCTGCTCCATAGCTGATGAGTTCATGTTGCCCGCTGATGATGATGATGATGAGAAGGAGGATGATGTTGATTATGCGCGTGTCCGCTGCCAGCATCATTTAAGAGATGCAATCCGCGAAAACATAAAATCCGTGATTTGTCGTCTTTGCGTGATTTTTACGGTCCATGCGATGGCATCAGAGAGGGCAGAGGGATGGTGCAGAAGGCAGAGAGTCTTTTCAATTACCTAAGATGCACAGTCAGATTGGTTTCAATGATATGACACGATTTTGTAGTTTCTGTGACGCGCATAATTCGCCAGCAAGCACGAAGGCACTTAGCCTATCGTATATGTATATATACAGCCCGAGCCCGAGCAGTGGAAACTAGCGCATTGGTGGGCGCGCTAATTATGAATCTTTGCAAGGCAATTTAGCCCAATTTAAGCGAGAATGAGCAAAGCATAGATACGCTAATTAAAGAGCATGTTCTGGACTATAGAGTTTCGTGATGATGCGATGTGATGTTTGCTGTCAAGATGGAAGTTGTAGGGAAATCTTTTAAGGAAGTACATTTTGAGTCTTTAGAAGTTGATAATAGATATTCAACATTCACAATGTCGCCTTAGGCAGGACGACAACTGTAGAGAATGTTACTTAACGGTTACTTAACAGTAACATATTAAGGTGCTTTTCAAAAGCGAGGTAGATCGTCATAGAACGTACAGAACGTCGCCTGTAGTCTTTACTACAATGTCCGAACTTTTAACAAACATTCGGGCAAACTGTTTTGGTCTGTCTGCAGCCCGAAAAGTCTCGAAATCCCATCAGAAATGTTTAGCCCTTACGAAATATGCTGGTGGATTTATCAGGTTAAGCCAATCAGTTTCTTGTAAATTTATCACAAGTCTCATTTTTTGTGTGACCAGGAACCCGGTCAAGACTATAATTCCGCTTTCTTACAGACATAATATTTTTTAATTTGACGGTAAATCTGTTTATTAACGCTAGAAGCGAAGTTCCGCTGTAATTGCAACAGATGGCGTACCCACAAATTTTTTTGCCGGGTGGTTAGTGTGCTGCACTACTGTGCGAGGGGTCCCAAGTTAAATTCCCGGAAAAACACAATCACATCTTAAGATTTGTTTTCTGAAAAAGTTTGATCCGAGGAAAGTCGGGATATTGACAAAGGAACTCATCCGAAGTATATCGTCGTGCTTTTTGCAAGTGTCGCAGACAGTGGAGTTACTTCAGTCTATGTCACTTAGATGTTTAGGAGAAGGGGAGTGTCCCAGTAAGAACGCCAATAAGTTGTCTACAGTCTTTTCTGCTGAGGGACATTAAGAATTCAGCTAAATTCTTTCAGGCGATCGGGAGTATATCTACGTTTAGTTTGGACACAATTATGTTAAAAAAAGCGATCGTCTATGGATCCTCTTACCGAGGACGCGGAACGACCTATTACAGGTTTAGGTCTTAAGAAATCATCTTCATGTGACATGGGACCCAGACAAGTGTTCAAGAGTTCAGCCATCCAACTTCTAGCCCCCCAATTATTTAGTTGACCGGTATTAGAATAGCTACAGTTCGGCGTGAACCTGGGCATAAACAAAGCTCTTCATTTAGCGCGGGCGTTAGCCCCACTAGTCGCCTAGTCTCCATCTAATTGTTCGCGCCACCTAAGGCAAAGTCTTTCCCTACTGCGCTTCTCCTCCGGGTTAAACTCGATGTCTCTATGGCCCATATCACACATATTCGGCAGCCGGCTAACCGGTACCGGCTACCCATTCTTATGAGCGCGTTCACACCTGCAAACCGAAACCGTCCATAAGAATGTATTCCCAACGGCGTTGTTGTTGTTTCCTGTATAATTTGTTGGTGCCTTATTTCATTTTATTTTTGGGGCCTTATTACATTGGGGCCTTATTTGGCAGAGCCGAAATGACCTATATTTGTAGCTTGAATAAAGCTTATTTGACGTTTCGTGGACAGTGCTTAGAAGTAAAATAGGCTTGTCGTAGACAGTAGGCCTTATAGGTGTCGATGTTGAGTGTCTCTTTTTGTTGCAAAAGATCACCACTTGAAGAAAACAGAAGCATACTTGTCTAACGAGTTGTGAAGTCTATAGTGTTTTGAATCTTAGTGTCTCTTTAAGCTTTTAAGCAAGAAGGATGACAGAGTTATAGGTTTGAAACTCATAGAGCTAAATTCTGTGATATTAAACTTCTAGTACAAATTGTATCAAAGTTCATTGCTTTTTAATCGGGAAAAATCCTCAGACTATCTCCCTGAATGTAGATATCAAGGGGAGGAAGGTTCGTTCTTTTTTGACCTATCAATGCTTTAAAAGGATAGGTCTTACCATTGCTGTGTATACAGGACACTTTTCAATGATGTAGAGTAGATCATTCCAAAAGAACTTTTATGCCGCTGCTGGATGTCATCGTCTCAATAAAACTAATTACTGTCGATAATATTGCAGCAGTCTAAGAAGGCCAAAGTTACATAACGTTGGCCCTACAACTGATGACCCCTGAGTAACGCTGCCTGGCATTATTTTCTTACAACAATAACCTATTATTTTCAATCGCTCGTAAATCTTTCGTAAATAGTCCTCTTGTGCCAGCGAATGCCTGCGGTTTTAAAGGCGTTTTTCACGTTTATATTACAGAGCCTCAATAACTTTTGCCTCTACACTGTCCAAACTGCCTTGTTCCACTGAAAATTTGGCGCTAAAATTGTTCTCAAAATCTGAGATCTAGTTGGTAACACGAGTCCTGATTTTTGTTAGTAATTGAATCACAGATTTTGAGAAAACAACATTTTCTAAGACGATAAGACTCCATGAAGTTACAAAACGTACCAAGACGGTCGGTGCCCATGGTGTAGTGGTTAGAGTGTTTGCTTCTGACATAAGCAGCTTAGTTTCGAGCCCTGGTGTGGGTTAACAAAACTTATACTGCCTCTGACCATAGAAAAAAAAAATGAAATCAGAGTTTCTCCATCCCTACGCCAAAAGAAGAGGTTTCAGCTTGGTAGTCCTATGGATCAGAATTCGGGTCTAAATGTCCCAGGAAGGAGTAGGAAAAAACAAGAAACTTTTAGCCAAACTGGGTGACTTTGGTTACAAATTCTAACTTTACTTAACCTTCAATTCTTCCAGGACAAGGTGGTGTCGTCTCAGAAACGCGTTTAGAGAAATTATAATAAACTGGTTAAATGGCAAGTATGTTTTATCAATTTAAGAGAATTCCGATTTCACCTCGTTGTGTAAACCAAAGATTGCTGCAAATCCGTTTAACCGTTTAGTCTGAAACAGAGTGTACCAAAGAAGGGAAAACCGAATTGCCAGACACATATTACAGACACTTACTTAGAACCACAGCCTCAACCAACAAGCCCCTCCAGCCAGCTCGGTCCCTAGCTAGCTGCCTCCAGTTGCGCACACCCAGTTGGTTGAGGTCCAATTGTGCGCGCCACCTAAGGACCGAGATGATTAGGGTCTTATATAATATCTCCTTGGTTCTATGAGAGAGGGCTCTACTTCTTAAATGCTTTCTTGTTCTTAGCAAGACTGATTCTGCGTTTGATCTTGACGTCGTACTTAGGGCACTTATCATACGTCTTCTCAAAAAGATCATAGAATGCTTCCTTGGCTGTGTCATCTTCCTCCTCTGTGGATGCGTGAGCACAAATCGGCGTTATATTTTTGAATTTAGCGCTGATGCGGATTGTGACCAAGCGCTCGCTTATATTTGGGTTCCTTTATTAAATGTTTGACTTAATCTACGAGACGGACATTTTTAGTAAAACAATACTTGCTGGCAGTAATCCAAAATGGACGCCTTTTGTGTTGTTTTTGTTTTTTAAATTTCTCTTTATAAACATTTTAATTTTATGCGCACTTCTGTAGGCAGTTTTTATGAGACATCTGCTTCTGTTTCGGACGGCACTAATTCCCCAAAAACAAACCTCTTTGCGACTTGAAATCTATGTTCAAAATTATACAAATTGATCCCACTTTTGCTTTGAGACAGATGTTGAAAATCATCATCCAACCTTCTAAGGGTAGGTAAATCGTTCAAAACTTACACCCCATCATAGGTGAGAAATATAATTTGTTCAGCTTCCATGATGTAGCTCAGGGGTTCACTGCCACCTGCCATCAAATCTGTTTGCTCCTCTGAAGCAACAAATTTCCTTTCACACTATTTACGGCTTCAACTAAACAACACCCTCTGTCATAGATACAGAGATACAGCTTAAATGCTGCCAAGTTAAGCATACCATAGACCATAGAATATAGACGTTACCCAAACAAAGCCGGCTTCCTTCTAAAAACACTTTACAAGATAATTCTATTTAACTTTTACCTCATCTGTCAAGTTATTGCTTCGTGTGAACTTTCGCTCGGCTTCTCTGTGCGTGTGGTACGGAAACTTTTCAGCCCAAAGCAACTCAACCGGAGTTAACTTAATCACTATGCCAGAGACTTTTAAAATCGAATTCCCTTTCGTACGGATCGTTAGGTACAACCCCTCACACACGACATGAGTAAAAGCCACAAAACCAAAAATCGCTAACTTGATTCAATATTTGGGAAATGACTTTTCACACTAAGTGCCAAAGCCACTTACAGCTGTCTAAATCCTGGAAATCCAATTTCCCCCCCGAACACAAGCTGAAAATGTAATTGTCGCAATCGTATACATAACAAACTGTCGACAGTTTGTCAATGAAAAATGAGTTCTTCTCCAGAAGATTACACCATGGAGATGCAGATGCACATTGCACATGATGGGGATCTTCAGGCTTCAGCATGGTGCAGGAGGCGGCGCGGCGGCATCTTCACATATCGTGTCATGCGTTTGCATAGCGCGTTTGTTTATTTATTTATCGAATGAGCGTCTATTGATGTTTGTGCGAGCACTGATGGGGAAATAACGTTCTAATGGCAGCATTCTTCATTCGCATCTGTCTGACTGAGTGACTTGCTGGCTGACTGACACAATGTGTCTCTGGCGTGTAGCTGTATCTCGGCCAGATAAATCTCTCATTTGGAGAAACTCTTTTTCGGATCAGGGAAGTAGATAAACTTACACACAGATGTGTGCGGCGGCAAAAGCGAAAATTAAGTTGAGTGTGTGTAGAGATGCTTCCTCCTCTTTGAAGCGCTTTGATGGGGATTTCACTTCTTGTTCCCCAAACTGTTTCTTTTTTTTTTCTCTCCTCTTTTATTTATAAATGGAATTCTTTCAATTAACCTAAATAATGTTTTTTTTTTTATTTCTGTTTCGTTTCAGGTGAGTGTGCGCCACAAAGTCTACCGGGGAGAACGAAATCTTTTGTTGGGAATTTTGGGTTTTCATTTTCCAGCACATGTAAGTTGTTTGACATTGTTGACAGCTGTCATTTGGGAAAAGTTGTATGAAAAAGAAATATTTTTTGGCGAGTGTAGATATTGCAGAAGGCGATATGACATTTTCATCTACTTGACCATGGACTGTGTGTATAGGGTTTAAGGTTTTTTTTGTTTGCCTTCTCACTCACACCTCATTCAATAATTTTTTTAAAATCGAAATAATGGCAGTATATAAACGACGAATGACTTTAAATAGTTGGTATATATTTGGACATCTGTCAGCGTATTTAACACATGCTTCAAAGCAAAGCTTACGTACCCCTTAAAATGCCCTTATGCAGGAAAACTTGAGGTTGAGGTTGCGTAGAGCTACATAGGCGCTAATATTTTTCATCGGACATGTGAAAAAATACATGCCAGATTCAACTTGTGTCGTAAAAGGTTCGTTTCCATAGTAGCATGTAATAATAATTTGTCATATTTTATCTAACATTCCTACCTATTTAGACACCAAGAGAGCAGGCGTCTTCTCAGAAGAACTAAATATCAGCCATTCATACCGACTGGCAGATCAGTGCAGCGTTTTCCAGGCAGAGATCTACGCGGTTAAGAAAGCAGCTCAAATTGTCTTACCGAGGGAACTACCAGCAACGAAAATTAACTTCTGAGTGAACAGCCAAGCGCAAACACCACTTAAAGCGATTATCTTCAATCTGGTAAACTCCAATTCTGTAATCCAGTGCCTCTCGGCATTGAGAGCATTAAGCCATCACACAGTAATGCTGTGCTGGGTTCCTTGACATGTCGGTGTAGAAGGGAACGAGTCAACAGATGAACTGGCCAGATGCGGGTCTGAAATGGACGTACTATTAGTTGACAGTCAAATACTACCAGCTTACAACGCAGCTAAGGGCGTCATTGACAATTTCACATTAAACTTGGCTAAAGAACGATGGATCAACACTTTCGGTTGTACTATAACTCGTAGCTTGTGGCCCGCAATTGACACTAAAAGGTGAAAGATATTAACATCTTTTAATAGAAACCAAATCCGAGTGCTCGTCAGGGTAATAATGGGACACTGTATCATTGAAAACATGGCCAAAATACTGGGTATCCTTACAAATCACTTCTGTAGAAGTTGCAGAGAAGAAGAGGAAATAGAATCTGTGGAACATCTCCTGTGTCACTGCTGCCCAGTGCCCTGCTTTCCAAGAACGCCGCTACTCTTGTATAGGAATAGGAACACTGTTCTTCGACGGCTTGGAAGATGTAGCAACGATACCTCTATCAGATTTAAGAAGATTCATCAACAGATTCGAATGGTTTTGTTAGTTGCATGTCCTGTCATGTACTATAAAAGGGTAATCACAATGGGCTTCAGTGGCTTCTGGGAGAAAATTGTTTATATTGTAAACTGCTAAGACACCAAGGTTGTTTCCGCCTTCCAAATCAATGTAGCGTGTTCCAGCCAGGACCCTCAATTGTCACTTATCTTTTACCGGGTTGGCAGAACAATTTAAAACTCACCTTGGGTGCCGGGGGCATTCCAGTAAATACCGGGAAAGCAGATACAACTCTATATGGATCTCTCGTGTAAACTTCTAATCAAACGAAACGCGATAAGTGTGGTCAAACTGCACCACGTGGTCCATCACGAAATAGATCTAGCCCATGCGGGATCTCAAGCGTTCCAACAATCTTGTATATCACTAAAAAGATCCACTATAGTATAGTAGGTGTTATTATTGGACACTGGTATTATTGGGAGACATGCTCTCAGGTTGGGCCTCTCTTCCAACGATTTCTGTAGAATCTGCATGGCACATTCCTTCGCTGATGACAGCACTGACAGCACTCTTAGCTTCTCATATTCTTTCCAGGACTCATGTCTAGGTTTTCTCACACGGTGCAAGAAATATTTTACCCCTTCTGATCTGGCTACAATATATAAGGCGTTCATTCGCCCCAAACTAGAGTACAATTCCCATATCTGGTCTGGTGCGCCGAAAACCATATTGCGCCTACTGGATATGTTCCAAAATCGTGAGTTGAATCTAATCGGAGATACGAATATCGCGAATTCTATCCATTCGCTTGAGCTTCGAATAAATGTTACGTGTCTCACACTGTTTTATCGCTTTTTTAACAAACAGTGCTGAAATGAAATTGCCAGCTGCATTCCGGCCCTTCAGCAATTCAAACGCAATACTCGCCTTGCTATGAATGCCCAATATGCCCACTAGTTTACCATTGAGCCTATCTTCGGGCGTACTATGAAATATAGAGACTCTTTCATAAGCCGTACAACACGAATGTGGAATGCCTTGCCCACCTCTGTCTTTCCTCCTCAATACAATTTACAGACATTTAAAACCAATGTGCATCGGAATCTCCTCCTATCTTCTCTATCCATAATTTTCCTTCACGCCCGCGCACATCACACTACACCATAAGAGTAGTCATAAACTCTTTAGCGCGTGTCAATATAAAAAAAAAAAGTGCCTAGCCCTCTCATCCGGAGAATACTTCTTGGGCAATCTCGGCGAACACGATAATATTTTATTCTTAGTTCCTGTTGGTTCAACGGGTGGTTGTGAGTTCATTCGATTCTGTGGTATCACAATGGGCCTTCTCTGTCCTAACTGCTAAGTGAGGTTTGTCTAACCTAAGCCTATTACTACACAAACGTCATTTTTGGAATGACTGGAATGACACTCATGGTAGATAAAGTTCTAAAATTGCTAACATTGTTAGACAAGGACATAGGTAGGTAGATATCTAATCTAAAAAAATTAAACATTTGCTAGAAAAATTGATTTATTAACTGTTAGAATCAGTTCAATTTTGGAACACCCTGTTAACAATGAATTAGTCATATAAATGCATTTTGTATATTTGGGTAATTGGGCATGTCACAATTATCGGCAAGATGGATGCCGCGTTTGCTCACCGTCGACAACAAGCGGATTCGAATGACCACTTCACAGCAGAATTTGGATCTTTTTAAGCGCAATCCGAAGAAATTTCTGCGCCTCTATGTGACTGTTGATGAGACTTGGATCCATCACTATACGCCTGAATTGAAAGAACAGTCCAAACAGTGAACTACATGCAGAGAACGGACACCAAAAAAGACGAAAACATTCCCATCGGCCGGAAAGGTCAAGGCCACCGTTTTTTGGGATGCTTAAGCATAATCTACATCGATTATTTGCAAAAGGAAAGCACGATTACAGGACAATATTATGCTAAATTATTGGGAAAATTTAACGACGCATTGAAGATGGCCCCACTTGGCAAAGAAATAAGTTCTGTTTCATCACGACAATGCACCGGTTCACTCGTGTCACGTCTCGGCCGCAAAATTGATGGAATTATGCTAGGAATTATTGCCGCATCCACCGTATTCTCCTATTTTTCGGAGGGCTTACAAAAGTTGGAATATCGTTAGGGCTAAATGTTTCGATGTAAAAGGACACTATATGTCGAAAAATAAAATAAAATTGTTTAAAAAAAATATATTTTTTTTTTGCCTAACACAGGTATTTAATAATCACCGTACATATTTGTTAAGTAAACAAATTCTGTTCCCTCTCCTGAGAGAATCGTACCGTAGTCAAAGATTCTGAAACACCCTGTAGAACAATCTTTATTGCATTTAGATTAATAAATGAATAAATATTTGGCGCAACAGGTCCGTTTAGTCACCCTAAGCCTAGCAACTTCTGACAATCAATTCGTTTGTATGAGTTTTTATTCTGTTTGGGACGAATGAAACAAATCTACAATTTTATGGTGAGTCCAATCGTCTGAATGGTCCTTTGACCATACGTCCATACATCAATCGAAAGAAAATGCATCACAATCTTCTGTGTCATCATTTATTGTACCACCAACAAATGAGACAGAAAATTCCGCAGCAGAAATTGCTAGTAGACACCAACATTTTAAATTACCAGGTTTCCCAGGTTCAAAACGTGTGTCAACATTTAGTCACTTCCTTAGCTATCGAGCGCACTATTTACCACCGCAACTAGCTCTGCCTGCAGTATAATTCAATGTGTCCTCATTCTATGTTCCTACGACTTTCTTTTTTTAACTTTCTCGTATTTTTTTTTTTATTGGGAAGGGGTTAAAAGATCCGCAGATTTATGAGGCTATACCGTCTCGCGTAACATTTTTTTTGTTTACCTCTCAAATTGTTCTTCCTCCATACTTGGAGGACATTATTCCTCCAGTTTTTTTTATTTTATGTGGACAGTAAATTGAAATACCATCTACTTGCGCATAAAATATCCTTTTATAGCTGCTGCGACGAACAATATGCTGCTGCGAATATAAATTTTACGATTGTTATCCCTTTTGTAATGCTTAATTTTTTCTTAGCTTAAAAAATACTTTTTTTTTCAATCACCGGAAGAACGGAAACAGTCCTAATAAAAGGCTCCCTCCTTGGAACAGTATTACCGTCGTTATCGGTTGTTAAATGAGTCTCTGGGACGTATTTCCCGACTCAATTGGATGTATCAAAATGAGATTGCTTTGGCATGGAGTAAATGTCAATGGGGATGGGGGATGGGGATGGAATCGAACTTCAATTTAGACCTTTTTAAAACGAGGTGAACTTCAATAAAAGAAGTAAGAAAGTCCACATTCGTTGCTCATGCAATTCTAATCCCCGACCACATAATAGGAAAATCAGAAAATCGCTATACTCCCAACCTAAGCTGCTTCTGATGCAATTCAATCGATAAACAACGTTTGCCGGTATCCAAAGGTAATCCTTAAAATCCATTTAGCACATTATCATCCCCAAACTGCAACCCCCCGCATGCATACTAATCGTATCTGTTTATACCAATACAAAAGACCAAATGACATTATCAGTTAACTGAATATTAATGTCGTTCAATGGGAATCTAATAAAATGATAATAAAACCGGAATATTTAGCAGCGCATTTGAAAAATAAATTCCCAATCAAACTGCGCGAGTATCGTACAACCGCATTACACGCTACAAAACAGAAAGCCCCCCCACCACCCCTAGAGAGCCCGGTCCCGGACACTCGCCCACACATTAGTCGGCCATTCATTAATTTTTGCAATTTTAATTGAAACCCGAAATTCCTATGCATATGTGTTTTATTCAAAACACAGACACGCACACAAATTGTGAGGCTGAAATGCAAACAAAGCCAAAGCCGATATTTAACCGAAGATTTAATTTCCCACCAAGGGAGTGAGGCGGGGTGCTTATAATTTGTATGCCATGGCTTTTAGTCGTGTTGAGCTTTTGTATATAATATGTTTGCCAATAATTTGTATTCTTTTGTTTGGGGATTTTTCGTTTTGATTAACAATTAACGCAGTTTTGCTGATCATTGCACAACGAGGAAAAAAAAATAAATAATTGCGGAAATTGAAAAGGTGTACGGCAACGGTACAATAATGAACGGTATTTCTCGGACAATTTGAGCGAATAGAATTTATAATATTTCCATTGCTGATGGAATTTATTGCTTCAATGGGTTAAGGGTAGGAAATTTAGGGCAGCTTTCAAATCAATTTCTAACCATTTGTGCACCATTAACCCCCGTTTCGAATAATCGCTATACCAATACTGTGTGAAATGGATTTTCCCCAAATTGGTCTTCATATTTGAGAGACCTTCATGTATCCATAAATATTGTAAATCTAGGTAGGGACGTTGGATACTAATTTCATTTGAAATTAATTTGTTGAAGATGAGAGTCAATAAATCAGCCTCTGAAATTCGAGAATGTTTTTAAAGCATGCAGAATTCATTATGCCGTCCGAATTTTGTCCTAAAGTCGTGATTCTGTGTAATCGCATGTCAAGCGTGACACGACTGTCATGACTTGAATATCACAAACAAATGACTGGTTTGTAATAACTTTCAATGCGTCTGCTTTTCCAATGCTGTGGCGACTGAATGATTTACTTTCTCAATAGCATGTCACATATTGACAAAGTTTTACGCGTGACACTGCACGATTTTTTACAGTGTCGCGATTGACACTTTTTTCCCTGTTGTTCGTGATTTTGATTGATTTTACAACATCACGAAACAGACCTTTGATGTGATAGATTTCAGTCAAAAAAAATCTTTTGTTTTTCGTTTTACAATGATCGCTAGAAATATTGAATGACACCAAACTTAGTAATTGCGACTGAGTTATAACTCATCGTTGAAATACAGGTAACCGCTGGCTGGTCACTCGCCTCTGTCATTCAGCTCTGTCACATCATGACCAGGCGAGAATGTTTCAGATTTTGGGATAAAATTACACATGCATGACCGGACGAATGACAATCTGTGATCTGGAGTCAAAAAGAGTTGACATTCTAGTGAATGACACTTACCATGACGACCTGGGGCCTATAACACAATACAACAAGTGCTTGTTAAACAAGTGAAATTCAACAACTGTTAAAAATTTGTGTAACACGTAATAACCAAATTTGATAATTCTACCATTTCTGTAACTGGAAACAACAAGTCCTTAAAGAAAAGATAATGGATTTGTTAAAAAGTTGATTAATTCTAACCGACGTTGTCCGACTTGTTAGAATTAAACAAGCAAAAGTTAGGAAGAAAATATTGATAGTCTCACATTGGTTTGGAACAGGATCTTAGTACCATGTTATAAGTGACGTTCACGGTGATAGTAAAATTATCCCAACAAACAATTTAACTCGTATAAGGCCCAATTTATTAAGCTTAATAAGCTAGAACTTATATATTGTTTTTTTAAGGCTTATTTCGAGATGTTAGCCATTTTTCAAGATATATTTTCAGTAATAGCTTCTTTAGGGCATTTGGGAAACAATTTCAAAAGATGCACAGAGAGGTGAGATATTCTTATTTAACAGGACTAATATAAGGCCTGCTAAAGTTATTTAATCGAAGTCTGAAATATAAGAGCTGATAGAAGCTTGGTATTTGAAGTCAGTTTAAATATCCTCTTTAAAGGATATTCTTTAAATAATGAGTAAATGAATACCTACTAACATTCATACAGTCAACATTGATTTTACTTTATACAATCTCTATACAATGACGTTTTAAGAAATTATTTACATATTATTTTAAGTCCACTTTGTAAAAAACTATACAATTGCAGCGCATTCGCTTCCACCAAAGGTTTGTCATAAACATTGCAAAGTGATACTTTTTCTGTCTTCAACTAACCAACTTCGGCGTAGCTTCGAGTGCCGATGGGGGACAGCAATACTGACTGACTTGTTGAACTAATTAAAATAATCGAGGGAAATTTTCGGGTTCTAACAATTGTTATGGTTTTTGTCAAACAAACAAACATAATTCAACAAGTGCCTGTTGACTTGTTGACTTGTTGTTCTGTGTTATAGGCCCCTGATAAGTACATTTTTGGGACGTCAGCATGTCAACGATTGTCATCAGTTCCATCTGAAGTTGGCCCTTCTGAGGAAATCTTTCGGTTAGACAGTATTACTTGACACACGACCACAATATCTGAAAAAAAAAGAGATTTTTTTCCAACCAGACGACGCGACGGGCCACGCAATTGGACATCACCAGACGGACCCTACAGCGAATTTTAGTGAAAGACTTACACATGTTCCCGTACAAAGTGCAAACAGTGCATCAGTTAATGCTGAGCGTCATGTCAGTCGCCTGTGAATTACTGTCAACAAATTCTCAATCTGAACAACGAAGAGGATGATTCTCTATCGAAAATAATCATGAGCAACGAGGCGCATTTCTTAAGCGGTTACGTCAATATGCAAAATCTTCGTTTCAAAAAAAAAAAAAAAAAATAGGCGGCGCGACAGGCGGTAGACACCCAAGGCCTAGCTTCTCGCAACCATTCGTTTTTGTGTGAGTTTATATTTTTGCAACGAATGGAAGGGACCTACAATTTTATGCCGAGTCCGAACGGCTGAATTGAGAAGCTTTTTCAGGACACTCATACTCTCGGATGTTTGTCAGACGTTCGCGAGAGGTGGCGCAGTAGAAAAAACCTTAAGATGTAATTTGTGTTTCTTCGTTTCTGGGGCACTGAAAATCCGTAGCCATTACATCCACTCAAAGCCACTGTATGGTGCGGCGTTCACGCGGGATGAGTGATTGGGCCTTATTTTTTTGAGGACGCCATCGGCAATACGGTCACTGTTACTGGCGAACGCTACAGGGCCACGATAAGCGACTTCTTACTGCCGGAATTGGATGAGCGGGGCTTAGTGAACATGTGGTTTTGGTACAACCACACACACACCACGAGCCACAATGGATATTTTGAAGGAAGCGTTTCCTGGTCGCGTAATCTCCCTTTGTGGCGATTTGGCATGGGCAGGAAGATCCCCCGATTTAACCATTCCAGACTTCTACTTGAAGTCGCGGGTTTATGCCAACAAGCCTAAGACAGCCCCAGCCCTTAAGGTGAATATTCAACAGGAATGCGAACAGTTATCACCCGAAGTCTTGCGGAAAGTCATGGAAGTCATGCGATAATACGGGCACAAATGTGTATCAACACTGGCGGCAGCCACTTGACGGATATCATCTTTTCCACTTAACAGACAAAATTGTAAAGGTCCAAATAAAGATTTCCATCTGTATGACATCGTTTCCTAATGAAATTTGTCAAATATTTGACCCTTTTATCAAACGATATACAATCGTAGTTGTGACATGATTTTTGACTCAACACTAGCCAAGGGGCTTATTCCCAAATGCCCGGCGGATCGCTTTTCATGGCGGATTGGTATTTTTGTATTTCCAAAAGCGATTTGATCCATTCAAAAACGATATCTATTTAGGTGATTATCCTAATCTGTCGGATTTATTGCGGATAAAAAATAAACAATTCTTGTGACGGGAAAAAGCTGTCAAACTTTTGGGAAAATAACAGGAAAATTGGAAAAAAACTGGAAAGCACAGTTCGCATTTGAAAAAAGCAAAAGCGAAGACGGTCGAAATAGAAGTATCGCTTTCAATACGATCCGCCGCGCATTTGGGAATAACCCCCCAGAAATCAGACATTCCCAGAGTGTCATACTGTCAAAGGCCGTCAAATGATACGAACATATCGCTTTGTCTCCATATTGCACTCGATTTAGTATACCGTCAATCGCTTCCAAAAAACCTATTGTCATGTATTTGACAAGGTGAATGTGACGATCAGACCGTTTGACATCATTGGTAGCAAAATTTTATGCTGAATTCGGATTGGAAGCGTTAACTCGCTTAGGTGAATCCGTAATCGAACTTTTTAAAAGTAAAATTTTACCTCAACCCTTCAATAAGTTCCACGTTGCCATTGGTACAAAATCACTGCTAATGGGGGTAGAAAAAGCTGCCTTAAAAATCTATCAATTTATTAAATAGATAGCTTGTTATATCCTTCTTGAAAAATTTAATACCAAACATCGTCCAGCAATAGACTGCATTCAAGCATAGAACCCCCCCAATATATGAAATTGAATAATATCGAACAAAATTTTCTAAAAAAAAAAAAATTAAATTATTTTCCAAGGACGACACACTCACGTTTCTATTTTGCCACTCAGAACCCACCTCGCCGCATCCGCATTTTTTTTTCAATATTTCCCTCCCCAATATGCGGAATATTTTTTGTTTTTTAATCGACACGCGATATCACATCTATTGCTCAGCCAACTCCCTCTCTAACAGAAGAATCGAATGTCGAACGATGACTATAGATACGTGCTTGGATGATGTGTTCTCCTGGTTGAATTACCAGGAACAAAAAAAAAAAGACACCGCATATATCTGCTCATCACAAAACGCTGCTACAAGCAAAAACCATATTTTGTTCTTGTCTCGTTTTTTTTTCATACCGGGAAACATAGATGAACGATGTATGAAACGTCAATTTTTGTTTTACTCGTTTTCGTCATACTTCAGTTTCAGGAAGCTCCATGTGCAACAGACTGTGCGCTAGTGGTGCGCTAGGTGCTGCTGGTGTATCATCCATCGAAGGGGTTGAGGGGGATGATGACAAGAAATACGCTGTCAAGTGGTGTCACATTGCTGTTGTTAGCGGTTTGGGTGCAAAAGCTGCAAGTAAAGTGCAATTATGGTTGCAGCGGATCATAGGAGAAAAAACTAGAACCTCTCCCTCTTTGATACAAGCAGATATCAGGATGCACCACTGTGTAGCTAGTGCGTGATTGCTAGTACTTAGGATTTTAATTTCAAATTATGCTGTTAAGATGGAGAGGGTGAAAGGGACCGTTCGAAAAAGGATGATTGTAGATATGGTGTTTAAAAGTTGGCATCCGGAAGGTGGGAAACATTCAAGGAAGCCCACGTTATGAAGAGCAATTTGATTTCCTTTTTTTTTTCCTGGAATAAGGCTCAAGTTGTGTATAGTTAGTATGCGTAGCAGGCGCAATGATATTTTTCCACCGGAATCATCCCATGAAAGTCAAGTGAATAAATAAAAGATGAGAGGACACAGAGAAGCACGTCGTTCTATTTTATTGAATTTAGACTGGAACTGGATATATAGTTGGTCACGTAGGCATCGATTACATCCTTCGTCGTCTGACTGGGTGAAAGTATAGAGTAGAGATAGCCATACTTTATTGTCGTTTAATGTCAGTTTTTTTTCTTTTTAAAACCTCTCTGTAACCTGTATTTTTTTTGGATTGTATCTCTATATTCTATGTACAGTGAACTCTCTCATAAGCGGACACTGATGGTTCCACAAAATTTGTCCGGTTATGAGAGGTTTGGGCTTATAAGAAGTGTCCCTAAGATGGGAATACCCTGTATTAATAGTTACGATATCCAATAGAAAGTCAAGACACAAACCTATTACAACACCTTTATTAATTTTATTTGCAATAGATGGCGTTGGAAGAATCATACAAAAAATGTATTTATTTTATAGACATGCGTTTTTTTTTGTGATTTCTACATATAAATTGGATATTAATAAAATTAACTAGACCCTAGAGTATGCTATGAATACTAATATGCGAATCATTTCCTTTCTTTTCTTTTCAGGTAAACAAATTATGTACAAGTCATTTTCTATGAAATTACGATCAACAGCGAATGAGACGGTACGATTACTGATGGTTTGTGTAATTGAATCTAGTTATTTAAGTAAAGACCTTTTAGACAACTAATAACTTGAGTGAGTACTCTTTTCTGGACCAGGTCCAAACCCCGATTGTATAATTTAAAATTCTTAAACGCATCCTGGGCGCAGTAGTTAGTGTGCTGGACTAGCTACTGTGCGAGGGCTCCCAGGTTCGACCAAAAACACCAATTACGAGTAGGTACATTTTAAATTTTGTTTCGACTATAGTTGCGTTTTTATGAAACCTCCCCAGCCAGTGGTTGCCAGTAGTTGGCAGTAGTTGCCAGTTGAGGCACATTTCACATGCTAATTAAAACAACAACCTGCTGGCAACTGCTGGCAACAACTCTTGATTTCCTCCCCAGTTGGAGAGCGGCTGGCTGGCAGCTGGCTAAATTCAACTCACAATGAACAAACAGATGGCGCCGAAAGTAACAAGTGGCTTAGAATTCCCGTACAATTTGCTTAAATCATATGGCGTTCTTATCTCATGCACACAACATTCCAGAGAAAAATGTTAGAATTTATCAAATATTTCAACCAAATGCATAATTTTATACGAAATGCTGGTATGCTTTTAGGCTTATTGCCTTAATTCATTCGGCTGGCTTCATCTTGCTGGCTATTGTGCTGACAATTGTCCAAATGAACGGCTGGCTGGCGAGGTTTCAAAAAAACATGCCTTATGCCACCTCTCGGAAAGTCTGACAAACATCCGGGAGTATAACTGTCCTGAAAAAGTTTCTCAAATCAGCCGTTCGGACTCGGCATAAAATTGTAGATCCTTCCCATTCGTCCCAAAAATATAAAAGACTCACAAGTGAATGGAGAAGGCCTAGGAGCACCACTCATGAAGTAATATCTTTCAAATGACAGAACTCTATCTGGAAGCACGTCCCGTCCATTTTCTCTTCGGAACGTTGTGTGTTCTCTTATTTTTACTTAAATACTGATACTGAACGCATATCTTCCTTTGGTCCTGAAATTGCGTCACGAAATGCTTGTTCACGAACCACTCGATTCGGCCACCAGCTTCTTTTTCTAAAAAGTTTAGTGGGGAGCTTAATTTTCGAAAAACAGATTGACTTAACCATTTTTCGAATCTGACCAATCTGCTGGCAATTGAGATTGTAATACTCAGAAAACCCCGATAAAACAAGATTTCGAATCTTCCATATTGAACCTTGTGAGATGCAGTATACATAGGGTATTCGAATATCTACGTGAGTTCGAAAATTCGAACTTTGATCACACCAGTCAATTGCTTGCGATCGGTTGGGTTACCATCATCGAATTCAAAAGCATTGTTCCTTGCAATTATAGTAAAACGAAAGAAAAATCACCCACCAAAGGTGTCCATTAACTGGTGACTCACCAAAAGTGGAAAAATGGCATGAATTGGGTTCAGGGAATAAGTAATATGTATATATGTATTTTCGAGTTCTATTTCTTGCATTTATTATCACAAAAGACCATCTATTATATTGCAATACTTATTATTGTGGAATGCAGTCACCAATTGAAATAAGTGAGTTCGAAAATTCGAAAATATCCCACACCAGTCACTACTAGTATGTTCGAAAGCATTGTTCCTTACAGTATGTTCATTTACTGATGACTTATAAGTGAATTTAAGCGAGAAAAGTTGTTATTCCTCCCTTTACCTTATTCAAGTGATAGAAGTTGTTTTGCGAATTCGAATTACAACTTGCAGCATGAGGTCGACGACAATAAACACAGCTTCGAAAAACACCATCACAGTTACGAAAGTCGAATCTCTTTCGAGAGAAAATATTGTGAATTTTTTCCAGAGAGCTCTGAATGTGATATGTTATTTTCCAATATTGAACTTATTCAGCGTGAGATGCAGTCACGAGTGAGTTCGAAAATTCGAAACTCTTCACAGAGCTCGTTATTTGATTAGTTATTCTCCAATACTGAAACTATTCATCGTGAGGTGCTGTCACCAGTGAGTTCGAAAATTCGAAACTTTTCAGAGATCTCAGAATGTGATTAGTTATTTTCCAATATTGAAACTATTCATCGTGAGATGCAGTCTCCAGTGAGTTCGAAAATTTGAAACTTTTCAGAGAGCGGAGAATGTGAAAAAGAATTTTCCAATACTGAAACTATTCATCGTGAGGTGCAGTCACCAGTGAGTTCGAAAATTCGAAACTTTTCAGAGAGCTCAGAATGTGATTAGTTATTTTCCAATGCTGAAACTATTCATCGTGAGATGCAGTCACGAGTGAGTTCGAATATTCGAAACTTTTCAGAGAGCGGAGAATGAGAAAAAGAATTTTCCAATACTGAAACTATTCATCGTGAGATGCAGTCACCAGTGAGTTCGAAAATTCGAAACTATTCACAGAGCTCGTTATTTGATTAGTTATTTTCCAATATTGAAACTATTCATCGTGAGATGCAGTCTCCAGTGAGTTCGAAAATTTGAAACTTTTCAGAGAGCGGAGAATGTGAAAAAGAATTTTCCAATACTGAAACTATTCATCGTGAGGTGCAGTCACCAGTGAGTTCGAAAATTCGAATCTTTTCAGAGAGCTCAGAATGTGATTAGTTATTTTCCAATACTGAAACTATTCATCGTGAGATGCAGTCACGAGTCAGTTCGAATATTCGAAACTTTTCAGAGAGCGGAGAATGAGAAAAAGAATTTTCCAATACTGAAACTATTCATCGTGAGATGCAGTCACCAGTGAGTTCGAAAATTCGAAACTATTCACAGAGCTTGTTATTTGATTAGTTATTTTCCAATATTGAAACTATTCATCGTGATATGCAGTCACCAGTGAGTTCGATAATTCGAAACTTTGTTCAAAATCATTGTTCCACACAAATGCTTATAATATAAAAATAGTAAACACAAATTGACCAACAAATGTGTTTACTCACTAGTGACTCGCCAGGGAAAAAAGTCATCAAAACCTTCGTCTTGAAGTTGTAATGACTATTTGTGCAAGTATTTGTAAAAGTTCCAACTTCCTATCTAACTAAAACCAGCTTCCCCTAGAGCGATAGTTGAAATTTGAATAAATAGATTACCCAATGTTAAACATCCACCTAGCACATTGTTAATGAACTACCGCACTGATGGCCATTACTTATGGTCACTAAACGCACAAAAGTTGGTCAACATATCGCTCGACTTTGATCAAACTACATCGCTTGTGAAGCAGAAGAAAAAAACCCTACCAACCTCTCTTTCTTGTGATTTTAATCACATTGTCCTGTGTCCTTTTTTTCTTCGTATGCAAAATAAATATCATTCTCTCTGACAATATTTACTACCTGTCAAATTCGAACATTAAAATAGTCTCTTGTGCGATAAATTCGAGTCACAAAGTCACGACACGACGACAAACTGTTGCAAGTTTCTCTTCTAATGCAAAATAATACTCGTACAGTGGAGAAACTTTCTCCTTCTATTGTATTCACTCGTATCGTGTTATCCTTTGTATCCGCCCGAGAGTTACTTATAGATCAAACCTCTGGAAATGTGTAGGTTATACACTGGGGACTAACTGAGAAAAGTTTCATCGAACTTTTCATTGTACAGCGAGATGACCTTAATTTAATTTATTACTCCCGTTGGGATACCGTCTTTTTTTTTTTTTTTTGCTGAATTTAATTGGCCAAGAAGCAAAAAACCTCTGCAACTATCATTCAAAATGTCACTCAGCATAGTTTCCTAAATTAGAGTCAAAATTGACAGAAGTCCGTGTACAGAACAATAGTCCGGCGGCCAACTTGAAACAATGTCAGATGGGCTGTCGATTTCAAAAAGCAAATGCCGTAGAACACCATTTTCGAAACTAATTAAAGGCACCGGAAGTCGTAGTGCTCGGTTCCGGATTGAGGACAACTGCTACTGAAAACTTTTGCTCTGCGTCAATTGGAGAAAACTTGTTCTGAAGTGGTTCATTGGTCACACTGTGATGCGGGAGCGGGAAGATTTCAGCTTCAATGGCGCTGAGAATAATGTCATAATCGAAGACTGTCGAAAACTCAAAAACATCGTTCCGTTCGGTTTGGCTTCGTGTTGGAATTTTGCATAATTAGATCGCAGCAATTGATGCGAATATTGTTTTAATTATTTCATTGTGGGTATAGGGGGGTGGGGCACTGGGACACCCAAACTATGCCATGTGCCCACTTGTGGTGAACACTCTAAAAAGGGGTTCGACTGCGGTGGTGCTTTCCGAAAGGGATGGAGACTGTCATCGACCACATGTTGCAACAGTGTTTATGCGATTAATCAAATTCGAGTGGCACTGTCAGGACGCAGAGCTGTGATTGATATGTGTGTGCGTGCGAGGGGTGTGTTTGAATGCAATTAGTCAGTTTTAATTAATTGGGTCTCTCGTTTTTGGTGTTTTTTTTTTGTTGGTTTACTCACTTGTTGATATCAGATGTAGGATGATGATGGAAGTGGGACTTTTTTTTTTTTTTCTACAAATTTTTCGGTGTGATGTGATAAATTAGACTGTGGACAGGGAAACAAATGCGCTTGACGATTAAGAGATTCAAAACAGAAAAGGTGGATATGGAAAATACACATTAATCAGTGGAAGACGTGGTGAGAAACACAACCCATCAGATTGTTGTGGTTAGTCGCAGGAGTTGCAATTCACGCTTCAGCAAGTGAGTAATGCTTGTTTGTACAACAATAACAAGTGATAGTGTGCTTCCTGGGTGCACCTAGATAGAGAGACATGCTAATGACAAACGAGTGAGTTGAAAATTGCAACAGGTGGGAGGTGTGGTTGTTTTTTCAACTACAAAAAAGAACTTTGGTTTTAAGTACATATGTGGTTTTAAAGGAACCCTTCTTATGGTAGACTAATTCGGGCAAATTTATTTCAGTTGATCTATATTGGTGCGCTATTTCAACAAAGGGGTACTTTAATTTATTTGCCCCTTTGGAGGGGGGTTTTTTTGATTTCTTTGATTTACCGTCAATTCTTGGCATGAACGTTGGCCATCAAAATTTTGAACAGTGTTAGTAAAATTAATGGGGCATTAGTGTTAGGTATACCTTACAAGAAGGTTAGTTCTACCGATATTTCTTTTACAATTTTGGACTATATGGGCAGTACAGCACTTACTTTCGAAATAACTTTTCAATACTGAACGCTGTAGAAACGTAATCAAATCATTTTCTAACGCAAATATTAATGCCTTTCATGCCCCGTCCCCGCAAGGGGGGGTCAAATCCGAACTCTGTTGCAACAAATAAAAGCTGTTGGAACACATGTAATTTTACTACAGTCATTCAGCTTATTTGCCCAGCTTCAAAGCTGTCAATAGCTTGGTTCACTTGCTACCGTATTTTTTATAAGTGGTGTTCAACTGCCCCTGTTGAAGGGGGTCAGTATTTTAGCTATATTGCGACACTGTACAATTTCGGGGTATTGTTGTTGTTGTTGAACAGTAGCTTGGTTTACGTGTTATATACATAGTTCGTATTTGGAATTGTTTGAATTGACCCCCTTCTTTAAGGGTTACATCACCAATAGGTGGGTAAATTTTAACAAATTTGTAGATATTTTTTGTTTCTACTTACTTTCTTTACTAATTTGCGAAGTTTTTAAATCTGTTGGAAGCTTGTTTCATTGAATTTTAAAAATATTCTATGTTCACAATTGACCCCCCCTTTAAAGGAGTTCGCATCGTAGTACTACGTCACTCGGAATGCAGCTAAATACGTGTTTTCTCAAATTTGTGTTATTCTGCCAATTTTCAAAACAGGTTTTTAAATAGATCTGTCTTCTTAAAAAATGTTTCCATTAGACCCTTAACCCATGAAAAGGGGTCACATTAGGTGTACTTCTATTGCGACAGTTTCCATCATTTTGGGCCACATATCCACTAAGTTCTGCTGTGTTGACAAGGTTGATGGGTTCTCTTCTTCTTAAAACGTTGTGGCGATTGTGTTTTTGCTTTTAAATTTTAAACAATTTCGAGAAAAACCTAGATATCCACTTATTCTACTTTTTCTGCTAGTTTGTCAAGTTGCCAACAGCTTGGTTATCATTGGTTTGTGGTTTTGAAAAACTCTTTACAGCTTCACGGTCATACTCTTAATGTAAGCATATTGTGTCACTTTGAAGAGCTTTTGAGATAAGTTAACCCGTTGCCATCTTCTTAAACATATTTTTAATTGCTATCCGTCCATTCGTCCCAAAAATAAAAACTCACACAAAACGAATGGTTGTGAGAAGGTAGGCCTAGGGTTCCTATACGGACCTGTTGCGCCATCTATTTTGTTTTTATTTATTATCCGCCGAAAGGGACATCAAAATTGGATCACTTTAGACTTGGAGTGGAGATCCATTTATACAGACTATAGTTTTTTTTGTGGCAACCAAATTCCAACGTGAAACCGTCTTCTTAAAAAAAATGTTCAATTAGCCCCCATCGAAGGGGGTCCTAGCATAACTCTATTTTGTTACTTTACGTAATTTAGGGAAACCGTGTCCATTCTGTAAAGTTGTTAAGCTGCGGTTTGCCAAGTCTTAAACCCATCAGCAGTTTGATTCACTTGCTATAGTGTCATGGAGAAAATAGTTCTAATTGACCCCCCTCGAAGAGGGTCACACTTGTCACAACTTGTGATACATAGAGTCATATACTTTAACAAATTTGAAGATGTACATTCACTAGATTCTGTGATGCTTTACAAAGTTATAAACCTGCCAGTAGGTTAATTCATTTAATTTTAAAATAGTTCTCACAATATTGAAATCGAGACCCTTTGAAGGGGGGTCAATTCATTGGTCCATGGTCAAGGCTTTCTTTCAATGCTTTGCTTGACTTTTTCAATTTTTTGCTGGATTTTTATTAAATGTGACAAAATATGCGCGAGATCTCGATTTAAATCACGCAATTGATCAATTTAATGGGGTTCGCTCGTCATTGATCACTACCGTTACACATTTAAGCTGACCAACTCGTGCAGCAATTTTTTTTTTGCCAAAATCAAACATGCAACAATTGAAGGAGATCATCCACAGGATGTAGAAGGTTATTGAACAATTGAATGTGTTAGTCTACTAAGTGACATAGGTTCTTCAGAAGCCGTTCGATTTGATCAACTAGGTAAACGAGTTGATCAATCAAGATCATGAGGTTTTTTCACAAGACGACAAGGTACTTCAATAAGTGAACGACTTGATCAACAAGATGAAATAGTGTTTGCAACTAATGAATGCGTTGATCAACAATGTTTACGAGTTTAGTCAACAACTGAAAGAATTGATCAACAGTATACGAAGTTATTCGTTTATTTAGAATAGAATAATCAATTGAACTCAGTTCGTTGAATGAGATCACATATTGTACGACCGACACAAGTGGATGTCATTGTCGAGAAACCATAGGTCAACGTACGCTCCTATTGATGTATAGCTCGTTCAATCTCTAATGATTTGCGGCGGAACCACTGATGGAAAGCTCGTACCCATTTCGGATTGAAGACAGCCATCTATCGAACAGGAGTTTAAGTACAACTTGAACAATGTTTGTCTTCCTTAAGGGTATAGCCCACCTTCATGTACAACTCATCCATGACCAACTCATATGCCACTTATACATACAACCTACCTAAAAAAGCAACTGACCTACAGCCAACTCTTCTATCAGAAGCTTTATTCTGGGAGTGGGTGGTTTACTTCTTAACAACCTAACCCAGTTTAATATTTAAAATTGAATGAAATGTCCATGGATGAGTTGTCCAGTGGTGTTTCGCAGATGATTTTGGTATGAAGTTGCTATCGATGCCTTGACTGGTAGATGAGTTACAATGAGTCCAAACATCCTCACTTTTAGTATCCCGTCTATCCATATCAAGGGTCGTGGGTGGTGGATTCAGTGTTTGCTGCAGGATGGAAATGGCCCTGGAGTTTTAGGCAGCATTCCAAGAGCTTCACAGTATAGAACAACAATAAATTGGCAATTAAAAAGAAAGTGAAAGTGAACCAGTATTAAGGGCCGACCTAGTTACATAAATCTTTCTCCGATACCCATTTGCCCAAAACGTGTATACAAAAAAAAATACCCAAAAAGACAACCACTCGTAGCCTCCTTAACAATTTTGTAAACACGCCTTTCTCTACGACCACTTTGTTATTTAACAATCCATAAGTATCACCTTCACCCTTTTGGTGTAGTAACAAAGCCTCCGGTTAAATCTATACCCACCTTTCAGAAGCTATGATTTATTTTCATTGATTCCCTATCAAAAATGTATCTCTGCCGTAGTAAAATTTATGACATAGGTGCCAGGGGATATTGTGTCAGTGTTTGTACGTCCTCCTTCTGGTGTTCGGCATCCTCGAACACAAAAGAAAACTGAACAAAATTGGAAACCGTATATATCTTTTACAACTCGGAGACCTTTTAAACTCACACATCCGTCCGAATTTCCATCGGAACCGTTGCCGGGCAATTTCCATCTGCCAAAGAGCTTCGACGTTAAATGCAAACAGAAGAGCGCATAATGGCACCGAATACCTACCTACCTACCCATCTCGTCAGTTCCAATCATTCGGCATGTACAATCATTAGTCACTCTTTTGTTTGGAGGCGCATCCATACGGATAGGTATATGTGTGTGTAAAACGTTTGGCCATCGTCGTCGTTGTCGTCGTGTTGGCTAATAAGGAAACAACGAAATCAAACTGTATTTTCGGTACCACTAAATAAAGTTCAACATCGTGCTGTCGAAATTAGCACCTAAAGCTGCCACTGGTATACTGGTCCTGATGCTGGTATACCTCTGAGTAAATGCCGGTCTTAGATGGGGTCGTCTTCTTTGTGTTGAATTGTCGGCGCTGTTTACCTGGGAACTGGGAATACCAATTGGGAATTCGACGAGGAGCACAGTCTGATATCGGGTGGGGCCAGTCAAGTCAGTCACATGGTTAAAGGTTGACATTGGAGAATCGCCCGACCTGCAGTGAACTTAGTAGGATGACGTGGAGACAGCGAGAAAAATGTTTGCAATTTTCAAAGGTGACCAACTGTCTTGATATTTCCGTTAAGGTTAAACGAAAAGTCACTTTAGATGCGTTTCCTATTCGAAAGATATTCGTGACTCTTTAAATGCCATAGATACGTGCTTAACAAAAAAATTATTCACACCTTACGTCGTGGTTATTTCTGGGATAGTTATCGCGAAATAAAATTAACACCATGGACTGTTGTAATGATTAACCGTAGAAGGTCGTGACTACAACTGCGCCGGACTAGTGGGTTACTAATTCGACAAGTGGTTAGCTTGAATTAGCAGAAATTAAACCATGGACCGTACAAAATTAGATCCATTGGTGTAGATATTTCGCAGTTAAGTTGAGATTTTCACCATTGTCTGCGCATTGTGTCACTTAGGATACCACTGACTGCCTAAGTGCCTACTCTGTGTCGACTATTAATTCGAATCTATGTCATAATTCCGTCAGCTTGTGAAGTAATCCTCCGGTCAGCCATTAAAGACATTTGTAGAAACTTAAAACAATGACCGTCCCTAGTGTTGCAGATACAAGCGACTTTCAGATGAGGTAGAGAACAGGATCCATATCGAATTATTGATTTACTAACCGTTGTTAGAATTACCTCCAAAGCTAATATAGCTATGATCATATAAGTGGCTCATAGCACGCAGGGTCTGCCTTGTCGTACCTATCTCAATCGGCACAATCCTCCTCCTTTTAAAGAGGCCGCAATGCCAGATCAACATGAAGGCTCTCAAAACTTTTAATCAATCTACCTACCACAATGAAGATAGATCACGTCAAAGATCTGATGAACTGATCGGTAAAATTGGGGTGACCACTACGATCTAAGGCCGCACCGTCGTGGTCGAGTTAGACTTTTATCTCAAAACAGTGTTAAAGCCTTTTACTCGATGATTCGAGTAACGATCAGATAGTCCTCGACGATTCTGATGTATCATCATCAACTGGTGAATCTCGCAAAACCGAAAACCTGCAGTTCCACAAGGTTCTATCCTCTGTCCTATACTTTTTCTAACATAAATTATATTTAATGATTTTATTCTTAATTTTGTGACAAGTGTTTCAGAATGTACTAAATTCAATTGTGAGTGTACTAAAACACAACTCAATTCTTACTTTGAAAGAGTTCACTGTAGAAAAACTGAAAATATGAAGGCTCCTGGGATCTATAACACGAAACTGCAATTTAACAAAAATTTAAAAATTGCCTGTTAAATTTGTGATGATACGACTAGCATGGGATTTGTACATTTGCGTTACAAAAATGCGTTACGTTTTAAAAAAAATTATTTGTACTAAAAGTTACTTTGGTATTTTGTTATATGCCCCTGGAATATTTTTTTATACAATGCAACTATAGGTCAACAAGTCCTACAAGTGTCTAAAAATGTGTGGTCATCATTGGACTTGACACTTTGTAAAAGCGTAAAAGTCTTGTGAGCAGCCTATGTTTACCACCGTCATGACGTATCAGCCACTATCCACATCTATCACCAGCGCAGCGTATCGTGTTCACAAGTATTTCTAAGTTTCCCACTATTTTGACTACACCAAGAGATCTTACCACCAAGATTCGAAGAAATTTTCGCATTCCAAGGTTTTCAGAAGGAATGAGGTCAAACTTATAGGCCTGTAGGTAGGCGAAGAAGTCCAGCCCAAGCCCATTGCCCTAGAAAGCTGAAATTTTGCACAGAGGAAGGATATTTCGAAAACAATCCATAAAGGGGTAAAATAGGGGGTCAGAATTTGTATGGGAATTTTTTTATTTTTCATCCAATCCGCTTCAAATTCGGGTTGTGTACTTTATATAAAAAATAAAGGAAATCTGTTTCTCCGATTTTAGAAATTTTGCTTGAGATCCGAGATAGTGGCGATGAACCCTTTTAAGGGGCCCTTTTCATGACTTTACTTAATTTTTACTTCTCTTGCTATAATAGTCTTAAATCTAAATGAATACAAGCAATACTTCCCTTCGTATTTTGAGCTGTCACTCATCCTTCTGCTCCGTCCAGAAGGGGATCATATAATTTTTGACTCTTTTTCTCCAATAGGGTGTTAAACATATGTTTTAGAGATACTAACTGCTACTTTAGGTACTTTCTAGATAAGTTTCCTGCGCGATATATGTTAATATAAAAGAGGAAACTAACTGACTGAAGGAATCTCTGTGTACCAAATCATGAGGCTTGCGCGAGCGAAGCCGCAAGCAAAAGCTAGTTATTTCTATTAAGCCCACTATAACCATTCTCAACCGAAATGGTATGCTCGTCACTGTCAGATAAGCTGTAAATACTTTTTCAAGTTAGGCAGCAGTTAGATAAATTATAAGTCGGGACAGCCTTCATTGGGCTCTGGCACTGCGTTCTGTTTAAAGGAGCCTATTGTGCCTTCCTAGGTGAGGTCCTACAGCCATCTTTTTACACCGGAGACAGGAAGACAGTATCTTCTCTTGGGGTATCCATTGAAACTCCAATTCGGTGAAAAGGCCATGGCCAGTAATTATAGCTGCTGTCAATGTTCTCAGGTTAGGCAACAGCATACTAATACCGTTTTTGCAGGAGAGCTAGGTAGACTTGGTATACTCCATCGGTAACTGAAGACTTGAAGCTTGGAAGGCTTTTAGGCTTATCAAAATTTTTGGTCTCATCTGTAGACAAGTTGTTTGTCTTGTGTTTTCAATGTACGAATAGAGGTAGTTCCATCATTCAATGCCGTTTTGAATGAATTTTAAAAATGAACAGGCTTATAAATATCAACAATAGATGGCGCTTTACGTTAGGTTTCATTTATAAGTTCCCTCAATAAAGGCAGAGGCCTCTTTCGATTATATCCGCGGTACAAGGTTAGGGAATAATTGTCCCCGATGTTTGGGGTTTCTTAAACCAAATGGTTAAACCAACTTAAGTGGCCCATAGACACTACACTCGTGTCTGCACCGGTATACTGACACCGGTGTGACATTCCGCCATACACGTCACACCGGTCGCGACACCGACACCGCTCCGTGTCTGACACCAAAATCGGTGTGCGCACCAGCCCACACACAGCACACATTTCCGTACAGCGACACCGGTGGAGACACAAGTGAAAATTCAAATAACACACTTGAGAAATGTCCTCTCCAGATCACTGAAGTAAATTGAACTAATTGAACTAGTTGAACTAATTGACCGAACAGTAGTTCAATGGGTATAGATTTGAATAAAACTGAACGCTTTCTTCATGGTGTTTTTACCTTGACTGGAACAAAGGTCGGTACATACCTACTTACAAAATTATCCTTTATACCTTAGATGTCAAAAGGTTTTCACAACACAACTACAAAATCCGTTTTTAACAACTGAACTAATCAAAATGTTTTAAAATCTCATACAAATGTAGTTCTTTTAGTTCAGCATAGTTCACTCAGTTTGGTGTTGAGCCAATTTAAGAACTACAATTCAATCACTGAGCTCTGAAATACATGAAACGAGCTCAAAGAAGGACACGTTTATGAAGTATGATCCCTTGGTAGTAGGTGGGAAGAGCGAATCGAATTTCTGTCTTAAAGACCCTCACTCAACATTCTGGAAAAGTTTCATAGACGAGTAAATAGGAAACTGGATTACTACGCAGCTCAATGAAGAAGTAGACTGAACTAAATGAACTAATTGACTGAACTAATTAGTTCAGTGCTTAAATTTGAATTTCTTCTTCTTGAATTGAAACTTATAAAACCAGCTGAAAATGAAATACATTTTTGCTGGCTCCTACTTTAAAGACCTAAAACAAATACTTAACTTTCTTATGTAATTTAAGAACAAAATTTGTTTCTGAAATATTTCATCAAATACTCAAAAAAAAAAGTCATCCACTTAATAAAAAAAACCTGGCAACGCTGGTTGAAATAATTCAATACAAAGTACAGCTATCCAAATCAATTCCCCATCTCACTTTGTGTCACGGTGTTCTATTACCGAATCTCATTCACATCAGCCCATCATGCGTCTCAAGGCGGCATAATGAAAGAATGGAACACAGCACTTTGTTCATGTAATAATTGTTCCAAAAAAGTCGTGACTAACGGTATTACATACTTCAGTGAGGTAGCGAGGGCATCGCTAATGATTTACCACAACAGTGTGTGATCATGTTCCACATTACGCCACCGTAAGGTCTGTGAACTCAACATCTTTATAATCGTCATCGTCGTCATCATCATCATCCGCAAGTCATCCGTTTGGGTTGCTAATGAAATTAGAACCACTGTTAGAGCGCACACAATAATGCTTAATGCGCATCTGTGTCTATGTGTTTCTCTCTTTATTTTTTCTCTCTTGGCGTCAAGTGATAAATAATTTTCCAGTTTTATTGCCAATTAGCGTATCTCGGAGATTTATCGCACATAGATACATCAACGAAACAAAAACACTTCAGCCGAATTTAATTAAATTGTTTATCGAAACTGCGCTCTTATGTCCCAATAGAAGTAGAGGCCAAGGCACAAAGTTCACCATTTGCCCAATCCATTTTCAAGTTCAAGTGTCGGCCAATCTCTTTTTCAAATTCAACTTCAGATTCAGCCTCTACTGTTACAAGTGATCTACTACTATATACTCCCGACGATATAATGATGAACCAATAAATATCGAAATTTGTTCGCAAATTGTTTGAATTTTTTTTTCAAGCTGCCAATAAATTAGAAAGACGGCAAAACCTCATTACCCAGCTCGTATCTGTATACATAACCGATACTCTCTGCCTGACCTTGGTGTTTGTTTATTTCTTATAATTAAATCAATCGAAAATTTATTTGAAAGATACTTTGTTTTCATATAAATTTAGTAGGTGCACAAAAGTTTAATTTTCGAAAGTATCTATACCTAACCTATACTGAAACTCATCCCATTGTTGGTCACTTAATTTGAAGTATCTATACTGCTAATAGGAGGAAGATTGTAATTTTATTAAAATTAACTCAACACTGTAGAGAGAGAGACGGCAGCAACATCAACCAAATAGAAGATGAAATCACGTTCGAGATAATCCCCATAAGCTGGTTTGGGGGGGCATCAATAAGGTTCGAGCTCGCGACCACTGCAGACGGTATTATTGGTAATAGATTCTGTTGTCGGTGAGAATCGTTGTTGAATTGACGACTGTTTTGTATCTCTATCCGCGCGTTGTTATTCCTCGGTGAATATTTTGTCGTGCGCGAGACTGTGAGTTTTTTTCGGGAAACAAGTTTTGCGGTAATTTTTTTAGTGAATCGGTGTCGAAGTAGCTATAATTACAAGTGCTTCGGTAAAAAGTTTAAAATTTGATTGTGAAATTATTTCGCAAAGTTTTCAAAGTGATTGTGTTTTGGAAAGAAATTAAGAAAGAGGATATTATTTGGATACCATCGAGTACGAGTTAAGGGAATTTATTCAGCACGAGCTTTTGGGTGAGCATATTTGACATTTTAGAGGACAGAAACGAATTGAGGTTTTTTTTGTAATGGATTCACATGGAGAGGATGTCATAAAAATAGTTGTAGATACATGCGTGACCATGAATGAATCAGCTGGAACGACAAGCTATTCGTTTTATGCAATTTTTAAAACAAAAACTTGTAGGAGCCATTGACCTTTAATAGAGACCAAGGCCATCAGTGAGGTAGACAATGATAATGATTTCTCGACAGAAAGCGAGTTTGATGAAGAAATTTGGTGCGCAAATGCAAATGATTTCTTTGTTTCTTGTCTTACATTTGCGTAGACATATTTATGCCGCTTCAATAGGATAATTATAGCTGTAGCTATATACCGAGTCTTAAAATCTTCAGTTGCCGAAACTCGAATATCCACTCGTAGTTGATCAACTTATTTCATTGTAAAACTTATTCCAACTTGTTGATTTGTTTATTTGTTTGGTTAACTTTGTCAACAATTGTTGAAGAACCTCGTATAACTAGTTGATCAACACATAGTTGATGTGCAATTAGTTGATCAATTCATTAAATTTATTTATAGCGTCGAACACGTACTGAGACATTTCATTCAATTGTGGGATAGCCTCGTTAAACAAGTTGATCAACTCATTAAATTCATGAGTAATATGTTACATCTAGTTGATCAACTCATTGAATTGTTGAATTTTCTTGTATATCTAGTTGATCAACACTGGCACCTAGTTGATCAACCCATTGAATTGATGGATTATATCGTATATCCAGTTGATCAGGTCGAATACCCTTGTTCAACTAGTTAATCAAGCTGTGTAATTTCGGTGAACAAATCTGTTGGTCAACTCTGTCAAGAACTATGGGATAACCTCGTATACCTAGTTCATGAACACATAGTTCATCTGTAATTAGTTGATCAACTCATTAAATTGAATGATATCCGTGAACTTATTCACTTATGGAATACGTCGTACATATAGTTGATCAACTCATTCAATTGAAGAAATATCTCGTATACCTAGTTGGTCAGCCCATTGAATTGATGACTAGCCTCGTTTAACAAGTTGATCAACTCATAAAATGAATAAAATCGTAGATCTAGTTGAACAACCTATTCAATTCTGGAATACCCTTCTTCAACAAGTTAATCAAGCTGTGTAATTTTGGTGAACAAATCTGTTGGTCGAGTTGGCCAACTTTGTGAACAATTGTTAAAGAACCTCGTATGTATACCTGGTTGATGAGCATATAGTTCATCTGTAATTAATTGATCAACTCATCAAATTAATTGATATCCGTGAATACCTACTTAATCAACTTATTCACTTATAGAATAGCCTTGTTCATCTAGTTAATCAACTCATTAAATTCATGGATAACCTCATACATCTAGTTGATCATCTCATACAATTGAAGAATTATCTCGTATACCCAGCTGATCAACTTACGAACCTAGTTGATCAACTCATTAAATTGGATGGTGGCTTCGAACACCAACTTAAACAATTCGTTTAACTTGTTGATCAACTCATTAAATTCATGGATAACTTCATACATCTTAGTTGATCAACATATTCAATCGATCCATTATCTCGTATACATTGTTGATCAACATAAGAACCTAATTGATCAATTTATTAAATTAATGGATGGCTTCGAAAACCTACTTGATCAACTCGTTTAACTAGTTGATCAACTCATTAAATTGATGGATAACCTCATACGTCTAGTTGATCAACATATACAATTGATAAATTATCTCGTATACCTAGTTGATCAACTACAGTACCTGGTTGATCAACTCTTTAAAATAATGTCTAGCCCCGAACACTTACTTAGTCAAGTCATTTAATTGCGGAATAGTCTCGTTCAACTATTTGGTCAACTCAAATTCATGAATAAAACTGTACATCTAGTTAATCAACTTCATTAATTGAGGAATTATCTCGTATATCTAGTTGATCAACTCATTAAATTAATGGAAGGTTTTGAACACTTAATCAACTCATTCAATTCCGGAATAGCCTCGTTTAACTAGTTGATCAACTTAAAATTCATAAAGAATATCGTACATCTAGTTGATCAACTCATTGATGAATAGTCTCGTGTTTTGACAAGAAATTCTGTTCTCCGAATTGTTGAAATTTGTCCATATTCCATTGAATTGATGAATCGCCTCGTATACCTAGTTGATCAATTTGTTATTGAATTCGTACGAATTAGCAATTTATTTAAATTCGGAGTTGATGCGTAAGGATCTTCAGACTTCTTCCCGGAAATTAGTGCCTTGGGCATGCAGTTTGCAACCGGCGTTATAATTGTTGAGCTACGATCTCCAACTATCTTCTTAGCCAAATATGTGTCTGTACAGGGTAAATCGATTAGTGCATGTTCGACATGAGACCAGAAGTGTTGCAACTTTTTCCAGACAGATATACCTAGCTTCCACCTCATTAAGACAAATTAGCTCCCCAATACCCTCAATTCTCTTAGTCGGTAGGTTAGTGTATGTACTTGCTAAATGAGACAGTTGTTGACCCGAGAACTTGCATTCACTGACTGTTAGACTTCCTAAGTGGGACAATAAAGTGCCCCAACCACATTCTACTACATATATCAGGTAAATATCCTAAATTCAGGACAACAACCCCCATCCAACCAATTTAAATAAACCATTCTAGATGACAGCATTTGTTCCTCCTGCCCTGAACCCAAACAACTGTATCCCAAATTCGAATGTCGTCTTCCTCCACATCCTTCTGTCATCATCAAATGAAAAAAAAAAAAAAAAAAAAAACAAACAATGATACGATCTAAATATAGACTTCCCCTCGCATCTATACATATAACATGTCAAGTGCGTTCCACAAAACCACCAGCAACCCTTTTTAGGCGGCACTCTATAAAGAAAACCACTATCACAAAAAAAAGACAACGAATAAGAACAGAATTTGTAACAAAAAAAATGTAAAAGGAGTCGAAGAGACATGAAAGGGGGATAAATTGAATGAGCACTCGGGGATGATGACATCCTTCTTCTCTCCCCCCAAACATACTATACTCAGCTGATTCCTCCCCCGCCAATCCACAAATCCATGGGAACCAAAGGGTGTACTCGCATACGGTACAACGACATCAACATTATTTTGGGTAATCGAGCAACTAAACGAGTCCTTTCCTGGGGTCCTCTTCAACTATACCCGCATTCACTCAACCACTTCCTTCATGCGCTGCGCTCGGTAAAGAGAACCAGGTCACTTGGAATATTGCGTTTCGTTCGCGATTATAGTAAGTATATTCCCCCCCGAGATACAAAACGGCCTCCACCCACCAACCGCCCGCCCGCCCGTCTGTCAGTGGTGAGTTTATATTTTTATTCCATTTCAACGGCAATGGAAAGGGGTTGACTTGAAATACATGCGTGCTGGTTGTACCTTTATATAGGGTGACGACTGTTCCAACACCTGGTCGGGAGGAGGGCGCGTGCTACCGCTTCCGACCACTTGTTGCTCCTTCATTATTGTTTGGAGTGAGCAACCACTTTACTCTTTGTCCAGACCCATGTATCTAAGCCATGAATGGCAGGCATTAATTTAACATTAAGCACTTTGGCATACACACACGCAAACCATCAGCTAGGCAATTAGAAATGCTGAGCCTGATTTGCGTATGAAATCATGTCCACGGGGATTTGGAAAATAAATCTCCTCCTTTGGTTACATAACACACGTGCGGTCCTGTATTGCATTTGTCATTATTTAAAGGGTTCCCTGAAAATGACATTCAACTACGTATAATATGGGGTCAGGAATGACCCTCAACTCGATAGCATATAGACGATTGTTAATAATAAGCTCGTTATGTTGGTTGAGTATGGAGGAGGGGTGGGTGTGGAAGAGGCACAAACATTTGCATATCCAAAGTGAGAGTGAAAATTGTGCTGCCAAGGGCGATGGAAGGGAAAGCACTTTTAAATTTCAATTTACGGCGGAAGGAAGGCTACAAAACTTATTTCCTTCAGTGTTACGGCAGTGATTGCCTTTAGAAATTGATCTTCCGTAACAGAAAAGCTATGAAGGGAATTACTTGAGGCGTAGTTGGGGTGAAGATTTTAATTTTTCACATGAAGTTTGACAAAATCTTCGGAAAGGTTACTGTCTTAGCTAATATAGGAAACCCTTCGATAAAAGGATTGACCTTTTCCACAAAACGGAAAAGATTAACAGAGAAACCAAAAAATACTTGTTGACGAATCTGATGATGATTTTTAAACTTTTTGGCACGAGTAGGATTTCTTTTCTTAAGCTACTTTTACACAATGTCAAAAATCGTGGCTGATGTCAATATGTGTTAAGATTTTGTCTACACATTACTTTAGAGCAGAATCCAACGTCATATTGACGTCAGCATGTCAAAATTGACACGATTTTTGACATAATGTATTAGTACCTGTAGAAAGGTAGATCATGGAAAGGTTGCTGTCTTGGCTAAGGTACATAGAACACACTTCGACTAAAGGGGGCACCCATCCAGCGAGAAGAAACAGATTATCTAATTAGAATAACTGTGGATCCAAAAAAATCTCTTGACCAATTTACTGATCTAGTTTCTTTTCGACGTCTAAAATTTTACACGGATAAGATGTTCGAAGGTCCAAAAAAACAATGAAAATGGTTCAGTCGGTATTGTGACGTTTAAAAGAGGGATCCCACAAGCCCAGACTGCATTCACGAAAAAAGGGTGGACCTAGAAAATCCTAGATCACACAAATTCAAAAAAAACTCGGGTTTGACGAAGTGATCCGTAAGCTTGAAGCCTGCCGACACTGACGGTCAATTAGAAATTTAATTGGTTATGAACCTTTTAATACAGATCATATAAGCTGACTAGTAAAAATGAGAAGAAAAAGTAGCCCAAGACTTTTCTTCTAAGAAATTGACGGTAGTCTTCATACCAAACCTTCTGGCATATCTGCCTATCACCTGAAGCTTTTTCGTCTCTTCGTCTTTCTCAAGTGAAAGATTTGTCTTAACGAAGGACTCATATCCACTTTGTTCCACTTAACCCCCAATTCATATTTAAATTTCTTTAAAGCTTAGGTGGATACATGGTTTATTGTTTTAGTTCAGTTAGTTCAATGTTAGTTTACCCCGCAGGTTAGCCGTTAACATGACAGGACATCAACAAATACCGCACTTATATAACACATTTAATCTCTCAATTCCTAGACCTTCTTGCGACAACTTTTGATACCTTCTAAGTGGAAAAAGAAGTCCGTGGTGTATCTGAGCCTTAACCAACACGCCTCTTCAGATAGCCCGATCTTTGGTTAACCGCCTCCAGTTGTGTACTCCAAGTTGGTTAAGTTCCCCTTCCACTTGTGCGTGCCACCTAAGTCGAGGTCTTCCTCTACAGCGTTGTCCCTCCGGGTTGGAATCGAAGACTCTTCGGGCCGAAGCGTCAGTGTCGATTCGCTCTACATGTCCTAGTCATCTTAGTCGATACATACTTTTCAGGTCGATGTTCCTGAACAGCTAGCTCATAGAGTTTGCTGTTAAATTTCCCCCTCCAAAAATAACTCGAAGAATTTTACCTTTGAAACGACCAAGAAGATCTTCATCCTTCATAGGGCTCCCTGAAATTACGCCAAAAGAAATTACGCCAAAAAGTGTTTTGGAAAAAAGACCAAAATAATTGCGACGTAATATTTTTGGCAAAAACGCCAAAAAATAAAAAAGAAAATTCACCAGAATGCCAGGAAATTACGCCATATTTTTGGAAAAAAGCCAAAAAGTTAAATGGAAATTACGGTCAAAACAAAAATTAAATAAGCCCGAAATCTGACAGTAATCCCAACCAGGGGGGTTGCATACGGTTTCGTTTTTCGTTTGAGGTCTTATTTCACGTTTTTTGGTGTTTTTTCCAAAACACTTTTTTGGGCGTTTTATCAATTTTCTTAAATGGAAAAAATGGCAAAATTAGCGGCATTTGTGTCAAAATATTTGGGCGATTGTTCCTAGGAACAAATGCCACAAATGCCTACACCAAAGGTAAAAGTGTGGAGACCGCGCTACATTGTGTTGTCAGCACAATAGAGAAAACATTGAAAGAAAAAGAGTATACTCTAGCGGCATTCTTAGACATTGAAGGAGCGTTTAACAATGTTAATACTGAGGCCGTACGCAGAACGCTAAGCAAGCTCAACATTGACAGTACTATTGTCAACTGGATAACCAGCATGCTTGAAGAACAACACATTATAACCGACCCCCACTGTTGTGGGTCATTGTTCTTAATGAAGCGCTCACAAAGCTTAAGAACAATGGCATCAGAATAACGGCTTATGCGGATGACGTCGTACTGTTGGCAACGGGTAAATTCCTTCCAACACTGACTGAACAAATTGAATGCGCCCTAAGAACCCTTGACAACTGGACCAGCAACTGCGGTCTAACAGTCAATCCCCAGAAAACTGAACTGGTACTCTTCACAAATAAAAGGAAAATACCACAGTTTGCTACACCTTCTGTTGGAGGCACACCCCTCAGAATCTCTGATAGCGCAAAGTACTTGGGACTTATACTAGACAAGAAATTAAATTGGAAATTGAACACCAATGAAAGAATCAAAAAAGCCACAATAGCCTTTTATTACTGCAGCAGAATCTTTGGGAAAACCTGGGGACCATCTCCCAAAATCAAGCTCTGGATGTACACGGCTATAGTAAGACCTATACTGACCTACGGCAGTCTCGTATGGTGGCCGGCAACCAATAAAGCCACTTACCTAAAAGCGTTAACGAAGTTTCAAAGACTAGCGTGCATTGGCACCACCAGTGCCATGAGGACAACTCCAACCGCAGGACTTGAGGCCACCTGCGTCCGCTAGACATTCATGTATAACTATCGGCCGCAATTAGTGCAATGAGAATCAGCCAATCGGTAAAATGGAATTTGAATGAAACGGGTCATTCTATGATCCTACAGAAATATTTTGGCCGTGTACCTGTCACGGACTACATCACGCCTTACCTAGAGTTTACAAGACCTTTCTCTAGCGCCTATCCCAGCAGAGAAGACTGGAGAGACGGGCTCGTACCTAGCACACCAACCATAGCCGTATTTACAGACGGATCAAAAATGGACACTGGGGTAGGGTGTAGGGTCAGGTGTCTTCTCTGAATCGCTGGGTATATCAAAATCGATACGCCTCCCCGACCATAGCAGCGTTTTCCAAGCAGAGGTCCTGGCAGTGACAACAGCAGCCCGTGAGTCTGTGGTAAGGGTAATACCACCTAAAGGTATTACCTTCTTTATCGACAGCCAGGCAGCAATAAAAGCCATAACTGCGCCAGAAATAAAATCGAAGCTTGTGAAGTCCTGTCGCGAAGAACTCAAGGTTCTCGGTACACAGCACAAGGTATCGCTCTGCTGGGTTCCGGGACATGAAGGCATTCCAGGCAATGAGAAAGCAGACGAATTAGCAAGACAAGGTTCGACAGCTGTTTCAGAACAAGCTGATCCCTCTGTGAACATCCCGCCTTGCACACTCAAGCTTGAAGCAGGGAAAAAAGCCACAAGAGAGGCGAACGCAAGATGGGCCACCTTAAACACTTGTAACACTACAAGAATGCTATGGCCGTCCTTCAACGAATCAAGAACCGAGAAGATAATGCGGAAGGATAGGAAATCCCTGTCCACCCTCGTAGGTATCATAACGGGGCACAACACCCTGCGGTACCATATGAAGAAAATGGGTTTAACGGAAGAAGAACTTTGCAGAGGCTGCGGTGATGAGGGAGCTCTTGAGGACACAACCCACTTCCTATGTCACTGCCCAGGTCTCCAACACACCAGGTATAAATTCCTAGGGAGTCACTTCTTCACGGACCTAGACGAGCTTTCCAGCACATCAATAGACCAGATAATGAACTTCGTCAAATCAACAAGATGGTTTGTATGTAGCAGCACAGTAAGTAATTTCAATACAGGGTTATAATGGGTAAGGGACGACCTCTTTCCCCCACGGGCATCACAATGGGTCAGTATTGACCTGAGTGTGGCTCGGAGAAATCCCCGGCAGCCCACAAACCTAACCTAACCTAATGCCACAAATATGTATGGAGGTTTTTGGGCTCTTTTTCCACTTTAATTTTTTGGCGTAATTTCAGGGAGCCCTTTGTTAACGTTCATGATTCTGCGCCTGGACTATAATGATGAGGGTCTTAGTGTATTTTGACAATGCCTTATTAGTTAGTTGCCCTCTTAGGCCAAAGAAACAGCCGTTGGCAGGAAGTGTAACTCTTCATTTGATTTCTGCTGTGGTGTCATTATCAGAGTTTGCCCGGTCTGCAGCTAAATATTTCAACTGCTGCCACGTTTTCTCTTTGGGTCGCTCCTTCTGCCAAGACTTTGGATCCTTAAGTTGTTCTTGGACTGCTTCACTATGTTGCCCTTTGGTTTTCTTAGAATGTGACCAGCAAGGTTTACGCTAACTTATTTCGACATCCAACAGCTTCTGACTCACATTCCACATGCCACAATTCCTAGTTGGATATAAATTGCTGTCAACAATTCCTTAGAATCTATGTCAGACAGCGGTTAACAAAAATGTCAATACCTTGTTACGAATAAATCTGTTGGACCCTAGATGTACTGCTTACTCACGAAGCGCACTAGAAAGTGAACGGTCCCATTAATACCTCCCTTGTAATGTTCTACAACTTTCGACAAGTCCATTATTGACATTAGCTTTAAAGTGTTTTCCCAGCGATAAACATCGAAAGTGTTTATAATTTTCGTCACGCAATGTGTCACGTCACAAACACGCTTAATATGCCAAAACCTGGAATGAGAAGTGTTAAAACGAAATTGCGACATTTAACCTCAAACAATGTGTCTACATATCTTTTGGTAAAATTCAAAACTGATGCGTGGTGAAAGTTAGAATGACAGCGATTATAAACTGTCACTAAACAAATGTCATGCACAACGATGTGACGACACACGCCCCGTGTTTTGTTTGTCCTTGTTTCCAAAATTCTATAATTGCTAATAATAACCCAAAGTGGATATCCACCCCCCATATACACACCACAGCAACCCCTTTTTCGAAATTCACAAATCGGTATCATCAGCTGTCGAACACGAGGACACTCATCCTCCTTATAACCACTTCAGCCCGGAATGTAATTTGGTGGAATAATTTCTGCCAGGACTGTAATTCCGACGACTAAATTGCATGTAATCGAGGAAATGCAACCGGTACGAGCTTGAGCACGCGAGACCAACCCTCTCGTCGTGTTTTCATTTCATTTTTTTTTTTTTTTTTTGTTCGTGTCATTAACCGGAATTGACGGTGTGTACCAGGAATGACAGGTGACGGTGACATGGCGAAAAAGGAATGTATAGCATATGTCAAAGTTAGCTAAAAGTGTCGTTGCTCTCTGGTGGCGGGCGCGGTAATGGTGGTTGTTTTTTGTTTTTGCGACCAAATTATTTCACATACGAAATCAGTGGAAGGGTTGCAACTGACAAAACACTACAACATTCGTTGCATGTGTAATTTAAATTGGCGGTTTTCCATACACAAACGAAGGAGTGCAAGTAGATACGGAATTCCGTATGTACAAATTGTGATATGTACTCGGTTGTTGTTGTTGTTGTGATTTTGGGGAGCAGCATTCACGGAATTGCTTATGCTTGGTTTGAGAACAAAGCGTTCCTGAATCCTGATAACTTAAGCATGCATCTCCTTGCATTTGCACAGACATTTTGAGAGAGACTACCCTTTAACATGCAACACTACGACTTTGGTCATAAACTGACTCATCACCCCTTCCTGCAGCATGATTTCATTAATCAAAAGTAACGAAAGAGACTGCATGGAGACCTATGCCAGGGCTAGAAACAAAATATTCCAACACCGCTGTCTGTCTAGACACCAAAGGCCCATCTGCTGTGGCCATTGTTAGAAGAATATCGAAGAGATAACCAAAAACCGACCTGACAGCTCATATCTGTCAGTAGGGTGTGGTGGATATGGGCACAAACCGATGAACCATCACCACAAAATTTGCATAGAAAACGTTTTACTCTTTGCTTACTTAATTTCGAGCAGAGCAGAGGGTTCTACTATTCATGAGAAGGAGACTGAAGACACTTCTTCTAGATTCGAAAACCATGTTCAGGTCAGTCAACTGTCCAATGTGGAAGTGGATTGCGTGATATGGGCAATATTGAACCAATTATACATTCATGTGGGTCAACACATCATCGACCTGAATGACATTTTCATCGTTGAGGTGGAACCAGTGCAGCTTTGAATTAATCAAGATATTGGGTGACCAACTGTCTATCTTAAGTCGAAGTCGGGAATGGGGTGTCAAAATCAAAATCCACCTGTCACGTGACAAGTCACATAGCAACCATATTTGTGGAGAAGATACAAAATGCGCAAATCCACTCAAAGATACTTGTGAAAAACAATAAAATACTCAAAGTTCTCTGTAAGTATGTATGACCGACCGCAAAACCAGTTGCAATTATGAATCCGCCGCACACAACTCAGAGATGTGTATACGTTCACTTGACATTCAACTCGGTATACGGATGGTTATACGAGTATATAGTATCTGCTGCTGTGACACATTCCGCAAGTGCTTTGCTGCTGTTTCGAGTATCTGAATTATAAGTGTCTTATGCAATTGATTGGCAGAATATCTTGTGTATTCATTATTATTGGAATCCACATGGGAGGGACTGAGGGAGGCTTTAAGCGGATTATTCAAACAAATACGGTCTAATACCGAATTGGGCTGGATTAGGAGATATATTCTGTTGCTCTACTGGGTTTATCGCCAAACAGTTGTATTGTGTGGATTGGTCCTTGTATTTAATTAGTGTCCACACTGACACACACCCATTTAATCCTTTTCATGTAGAGACGCAGAGACAAACCTCTTTAGGAATTAATTAAGCAAAAGTGTATATGAGAGACCCCACAAGAAGTGTTTGTGCGGTTAAGTTGAAGTTTGCACTTTGGTTTTTTGTTTTTTTTTTTTCTTTACTCAATAGTGACCACATTAATGAGTTATGGATGTCTAGACTGAAGTTGTGGTGTTCCTTTTTGAGGAATTGCCTCAATGGAATGTGTGGTGAGATTTTTATCTGGGTCAAGGTGAGTTGGCAGGAAGGTAATCACTGATAACCTATTGTGGATCGTATTAGTCAGATGAGTCAGTAGAATGCAGTTGTCTTTAAATTGAAGGCAAGTGGGTGTCAACTTTGACTTTTGTGATGGTCCTTAATGAAACTTCTTTGGAAACCTATTGCTGGATATTGCTTTTATTGAGACGTCCTTGCAAGTCTGTAATAATTTATCAAACTACAATGCAATGTATGAGTTGATGGCAAGTTGAGCATGGTAAGGTAGAAATAGATAATGTGTTCACCCCTTTTTTTCCTACCCTTACCTACCTATAGGACGAATTTTTGGAAAACGATGAATGAGGCATGTAATAATTTTGACTTATCTATCAACATACAAACTTTTGAGTTCATACGGCTAACGGTTAGTGCGACCCCCCTTACTTCCCGTGTCCCCTTTACTCCTCACCAATTCTCACCCACCCTACGGCTTAATTTGGCCACACATCTATAAATCAAATCAAAGAAATCATGAAAATCTGACGAATGGTTCTCGAGTTATGGAGGGACGAACAGACGGACGTTGGGTTTTATAAATTAGTATGGATATTTCGAACAACGCAGCACTAATTCGTCATGGTAACCAATTCGCCGTAAAATTGTTTTAGGAATATTTTTCATTTAAAAGTCAACATTAGACCGACATCGACAGTGAAGCAGGACAGCCTTCGAGGGAAGAATTTCAACAGAAGAGTTGTAGGATTAGTGCCGACGTCTAGCCGGAGTAATGACCAACAATCAGCATGTTTCCAGGCAAATTTCATCAATGTTATTCCGCAAATAGATGACAAAGGGATATACATATTTCGAGTTGGTAGCCACTTGCGCCGTCCGTTGATCTGCGTATAAGTTGCGTGACGTAAATTTCTTGGCAAGGCTACTGTTTGCGCAAGCACACGAGCAAAACGTTTGCCCAGCGAGGAGTTCGATCAAAACTCAAGATGGATCGGATGCACGCGTTCGTCAGCCGCAAAATAATGGGATATCTGTAGATTTGAGGAGATATCTACTTGGTAGGCGATTATTTTCACGAAATGCTCGAAATGGACGCATAATAAGAAATTTGTCGCAGTTTTGCTGATCCCTTCAAATTGGCAAGAGATCTGCCAGCCAATGACCTCGTCGAGGTGATTTAGGTTAGATAATGTTACATTCAGGGCTGTGAGGAGAACCATCACAAGACACTAGGCACCTCGCCCATCGCCGTTTAAAGTGATTTAAGTTGGCGGAAAAATAGATTCCATTTTTTTTTTCGAAATAATCCTTCGGTGGTGTTGGCGCAGCGTGAATTTCGGCACAGATTTTCCGGTCGTCCGACACCACTACGAAGTTTAGCCTCTCGGCTAGAAGAGTATCTGCAGATACGAGATGCTGCCAGATCTGGCCGGGTACGGAGCAGCCGTTATGCTGAGAGTATCGCAGTTGTGACTGAAGATGTTGCAGAGGACGTCGGGCTCGGAGTATCGTACGACGTATATCGCAATTGACGGTCTTTACAGAAATGTTGGTGAGAGTTTGTAACATGTTCCCTTACAAAGTGCAGATAGTGCATCAAACGTTAGCTGTTGACAAGCCATTCTAAATCTTGACGACGAGGGAGAGAACTTTTCATCGAGAATCATCATGAGCCACGAGGCCGTTTTCCGTCGCCTAATCTCTCGTTTTGACTAGACGGCACCATCGCCTGTCTTCCGTTTCAGACTTATTTTTGTGAGGTTTTTTGAAGGCACAAAGTCTATGTCAACAAGCCGCAGACTCTTGAAGCCATCAAAGAGAATATCCGTCAAATTACAGCCAAAGAACATCAGGTGACAACTTTTGCATGAGTTCTTTCGTGTGAGTTTTTTTTCGTGACGAATGGTCTTAAAAACGCGGCGCAAACGTTTCAACAGCTATGACATTCTGGTTGCAAACGCAGGGCCAATTTGAAGGCCAGTTCCTTGGCCACTTAATTCTGCCAGAAGAAGTTAAACCGGTGCTACCTAGAAACGTTGCAGCCATCAAGAATATTCGAGACGCCCAAGAAAGCCAAGGATTTCCGACGATTTCTATGAACTCCTATCTAAGGTTAATTCCAAACGCCATCAGGATCGTCTACAGGAATGCGTTGTGGGTTGCCTAACGCACAAAGGAAAAATTCGACACACGATGGATAATTACCCGCTAGGCAAGTAAATATTTTCGACATCTACTGAAAGGGCGAGACCGAGAACTTGCTATATTCACCAATACATATTCACCGAACCATAAGCCTTTAATTTTTCCATTCGACACAGAGCAGATAAAGCGTAGATGAGACAAGCTCGACAGTTAGATTTTATCAGCGAGCCTTTGACCGACACATAGTGGGAAGAGACATAATCGTTTCAGATAGGCTTTGAAGAATCGAAGAAGTCACTATTGAACCAGCCGAAGGCTGCCCAAAAGACAGACCCTACTGAACTCTTCAAGCTACTCTCGGGCAAATGGTTTCAGTAGATGAATTCGAAAGGATGTCTGTGAGTCACGAGCAAAATTTCACATTTTAAAAATTGTGTCCTACCCAGAGCCCTTATACTAATACTACAGATGGGAGCCTCGAAAGCTGACAGATTTAAAGTATATTTTATGGCTGATAGCCTAAACCTAGACCTATCCCCAGCGATTTTCCAACTTCTGCGAAGATCAAGCTTATAAGAAATGCTTTACCTGTTTTTGGTCTATGATAGGCGCCACGCCCTGTATCTAATACCGCCCACATTTTGTAAAGTGTTTCGTGCAGAAAATTTTACAACTTTAGCTCCAATTAGAGTCGATAAATAATATTTTAAATGTTGTTCTTTTGTATGGGCGGTGCCACGCCCCATTGTCCAATATCTTCCACATTCTGCAAAGTGCTTCGAGCAGGCAATTACCCAAATTTCGCCACTGTAGCTATAACAGGTAACTATCAGAAGATATTTTTTATTTTTTTTGTTCTGTACCAAGATTACCGTGTTTGTTATAAGGGAGGTGCCACGTCCCTAATCTGAAGCCCTTCGTATAGTGCTAAGAACACTTCCAGAGAACCCGCGAATGTTCTACAGTTCATGGATATCAGATCGGATAAAGATTCTGGAAACGTATAGAGGACAAACGGACTTGTTGCATCAACTTTTATCATTCATTCATTAATTTTCGTTGGCCCGCTTAGCCATTAAGTGGGTATCGCGGGTGTAGGTTGCTCAAGTGGACTTTCCATAGCACTCGATTCTCCGCAATTGACTCCAAATCATCAAGGGCAATCTCCATACGGGTAGAGGAGAGATTATGAACTTGGTCTAACCATCTTATCATGGGTCTACCTAGAGGACGCCTGTCTGATGGTACGGATTCCATAGCACATCGTGGGATCCTGGTCGGGGACATGAGTTTAACAAGACCAAACCACAGAACATTTATTAAGTAAGGAAAGATGAAGTTAGAAAAAAAAATCTCCACAGACAAAAACTGCGCATCCCGGAATTGAAACGCGCACCTCACCTACGACTTTCGTACCATTAAAACTGCCACCTTTTGAATAGAACAGAGAGGAAGACGCGACGCGACAAAACTGCAAACTTATTTTTCCTACTATGTACAATTTTTTTTTTTTCATTCGTTCCTAAAATAAAAACTAGGTCCTCTAGGGACCTAATTTATTTATTTATTGCTTCAAACCTTTATTGCCGCTCTTTTGCTAGGTCTCTTCTCATTTGTTTCTCTTCTTTAACGAAAGCTGTGACATTTCTACAGTTTAGTAAGACAAAGAGACATATTATTGAAAACAGTATTGACTGTAATCATTGTGGGGGCTACAAATAGGTCGACCCAACCTCAACAAAAACAAAGCCAGCAGCAAATAAACCAATAAAGCTACCCAAGCAAATCCTAAGCCCAACAACAATTATTTGTGTCGACTATACAACATTGTATGGCTATGGGCCGTGGTAAGTTACTTAATCACTCAATTGGAACAGCCACAACAATGCTGGCGAATAAATACCTAAATAATGAGAAACCGCTGAATGAGGCACAAACATCAGACACCGATATAATGCCAAAGCAATTGATGGCAGCTTTGCTTTGACCTTCCGCGCTGCATAAGCAGAGTAAAATTAAAAAAAAAAAAAAAAAAAAAAGAATTTGTGCTTAGGGGCAACCGACTATATTTCGTTCCACACTAGGCTTCACTTGACACTCATTCGCATTCACCCTTTTTATTGAAAAATATTTTCTCTGTAGCTTAATTAAGGACGACAAACCATGGAACGCGCCTTTACCTACTGGTGAGGCCCAAGTGCATTCCCATGTAGAACGTAAGTTATGAACGGGCTTTGCCCAGCCCATAACCCCAGTTCCCAGTAACTGCAATTGACTTCATCCGGGGCGTATGAGTGTTGGCAAAAAAAAATAAAAACACTGACACACTGACGATGACGACGACGACGGCATTCAGACTCAGAACTCGGAGTGCCAACGTTTTCATTTGTTCCGAATTGTTGCGTGCTCATAGCCGCGTGTGAAGGAAGTCAACTCATTGAAAATGGAAAATATTTTGTTTTCGACTTTTGTGTGGGAAATAAAAACGAAAAATAGGCCAGGGAAAGGTCGGTCGGTTGGGCTTTGGTGTCCCGCTTTTTTTTTGACAGAAGCTGTATACTGTGACTGGGAAGGTAGTGATGTGGTGTGGTGTATGGCGTGTAGTGCACTTTGTGCAATGTGCATACCTATTAACGGACCGGAAATGGAAGTAATTTACTTCTCCAGAGTAATTTATGAAAATTGTAGGATATCGGTGCTACAAATTGGTGTCACGCGGGAGGCGCTGTCAGGAATATACACGAGGGTTTGAGTTGTTTGGGAAAAGGGTTGTAAGCTATAAGTGTGAGTGTGAGTGGTGATACTTTTGACACACTTCACACATAGAGAGACAACATTTTTGTTTTCATTGTGAATAGAAACTTGGCATATTCAATTTAGTTAGGAACACATTTGTTTATAGTGAATGTTGTGTCGAACGAATTAAGAGGTGTCAATGGTCCTTTTTTTTGGATCGAGTTATATGGAGGCCACGCCACACCATCGTATCGTCCAGAAAAGCAAAATTCAGAAACAAGTGGATAAGATGGATCGAGGTAGCTCCCAAAGTCTTGTCCACCCCGAAATATACTCGTAATCCTCTGTCAGAAAGGACTTGTTGAATGAGTCTGAGAAGTCAAACATGAACCGCTCAGAAGGAGGACGTGTGGCAGTTAAAATCTCCAGATTCGTATAGGGTCTTCCCCATTCCGAATCGCCTGCAATTTTGGCGGGAGTCTGGCCGATAGCGTCAGCAACTATATTCTATTCAAAACCATCTTGAAAATGTCGATAGCCATAGATGGAATTTACCAGCTACATAACAAGGTGTCCCAAAATGTATCACCCTATCGGCACATGCTATAAATTTTGCAAATGGCGGCAACTGTCAGTTTTGATATTTGTATTAAGTAAACATGGAACGCTATAATCACCTCAAGATTGCGTAATACTCGTGACAATTTTTTTTTTTACGGAATTATTCGTAAGTGATTTTAGCGACATGTGACTTTTGGCGCCGATTTTTTGGCGTTTATCACCTTGTTTCCTAGAAATTGAATCAGCACGAGATTCAAATGGCGGCAACTGTCAGTTTTTGCGGAATACTCGTGACTATTTTTTTTACGGCATAATTCGTCACTGATTTTAGCGCAGCCTGAAATTCGGCGCCGATTTCCTTACGTTTAGCAGCTTGCTTCCTAGAAACTGAATCAGCACGTGACAGAAGAGGCACTGGAAGACCTCCTAGTGCTCGTTTTGATAAAAGAAAAGCCTCTGCAGCTAAAGATGTTGCGGATGAACCGCCGTCGTCTAGACGACATGCCACGCAATTGGCCATTACACTTTCGTCTCTTTAGCGACAGACTTAAAGATATTCCCTTACAAAGTGCAGACAGTCCATCAGTTACTTCCAGCAGAGCGCCAATCGCATCTAAACTACGCTTACGCTCTCGTGAACCTCAACGAGGCAGTGGATGATTTTCGGTTGAAATTCGTCATGAGCGACGAGGCCCATTTCCATCTGAACAGATATGTAAAGAAATAAAATTCGCGCTTCTGGGCGACTGAGAATCAACGAATCATTCACGAAGCCTCATTACATTCCCTCAAAGTCACTGCATGTTGCGTCATTTATACCGGAGTTGTCAACGGGGCTCATTTTTCCGACGACGCCATTACTGTGACTGGTGAGCGATATAGAACCATGATCAACGGCATTTTAATGCCGCAAATAGATAAATTGGGACCGGAGGACACGTGGTTCCAATAAGACAGTCCACGTCCAGCTAGCTGAACGAATTTTGATGAACGCGTTTCCGGGTCGCCAAATGTCTAGTTTTGACAATTTTTATTGGCCGGCAAGATCGCCCAATTTGACCGCTTCAGACATCTTTCTTTGGTTTTTTTTTTTTTAAGTCACGGGTCTATGAGAACAAGCCACAAAGTCTGGGAGATTTCAAGTAGAATACCCTACAATACCGCCAAAAGGATTGCAATTTTAATGACTACCTACCACTTCCGGAGGCTTCATTATGGTAACCTACATTCATTCTTCCGTCGAGTTGGCTTCTAGATTTGTTTCATTGGTGATTTTACTGCTTGTAAAGACGACTAATTTATCGGGCTCGACCTTATGAGATCCACCTGTACCAAGTCCAGGAATAAAAAACGGGACGACGGTAAAAAGAAGTCATCTCAGAGAATGTCATTCGCCAAGGTCAATTCGTTTGGACGATATCGTGTTTTTAACAGACAGGCAGACAGATAGACAGACATACATGGCTAAATTGATTCAGAATTTTATCCCGATTTGGAATACATATATCTACGGGTATATACATTATGGGGTATCCCATAATCCATATCCATACTACTTATAAAATGCAACGTCCGTCTGTTCGTTTCTGCATAACTCGAGAACCATTCGTCCAATTTTCATGATTTTTTTTCTGATTTATAGATGTGTAGCCAACTTAGTCCGTAGGGTGGGTGAGAATTACTCAGGAGTAAAGGAGTCGCGGGGAATAAGGGGGCCTCACGAACCGTTAGCCGTATGCACTTAAAATGTTGTATGTTGATAGATAAGCAAACGTTATTACATGCCTCATTCATCGTTTTTCAAAATTCGTCCTATAAGGGTTGAAAAACTTTTCAAACAAACTTTTCTATTTCGACCTTACTTGCGCTTAACTTGCCTTTATACTCATAAATCTATGTATGTCAATTCAAGATATGCTTTTAATTGTTAGGCAATACTTCACCGAGTATTTTGAGCTAACATTCACGTGACGAGTTTTCATTTATGTGAAATAGCTATTATGTCCATTGACTTAGGACAGGTTGCGTAAGGACTAAGTTGGTGACTGGGGAGGCGTAAAGGGGTCGTAGGGACTAACTCTGGAATTATTTGGTCGATTTTAAAAATTCTTTCAACATTGTACTGGCTACATCCTCCGAATCAGTATAGGTTACTTGGGAGACAATGGAGGAAGGGATAACGGGGGTATAGGGGCTATCTTCGGAACTACTCGGCCATTGCTGGAGTTGGACTCCGACAGCCATGTTTTTCACATGGACAGCTATATGTTGCATGTTCGCGTGTGAGCTGCAGTTGTTTATACTTGCGCCCACTAAAATAATAACGTGTATAGTTTACAAAAATGCATTGCAATAAAATATTTTGTAAGCTTAAAATAGAGTTTAGTTTTATTTAAAAGAAAAGAAACCGGGGGGGCGGAGCCGCGGGCATTTGCTAGTAACAAATAATAATATCTACACCTTTGCAGATCTTATATCCTCAAACAACATTTTCTAGGAAAAATTCAGTTCCTCAGATGCAAATGGATGACCATCCAATCCATCCCTCAATGACTCAACGCACCTTCTAGGAGTCACAGTCAATTCAGGAATCACATGGCAGGACCGCATTTCCTATATCGCAAGATCGGCGTCCGCTAAGTTGGGCTACCAATTTAGAGCAAGGAAGTACTTTAGACCTAACATACTTTAGGTACTAATATACTGCTGAAGCGTTAAAGGTTCGCCTTTCCCGGGAAAAGTATTTAAAAACATTTGTTACCAATGACCATTTTGAAAAGGACGACTGTGTTTTTTTTTTTACTCTTTCTTGAATGTTGGCGACTTCCAATTAAACTTCCTATCCAAAACAGGACCCAAGTAGTTTGCTTCTTTAGAGAAAGTTAAGTTAATCTCATTACTTGCTACAATTTTTGTTGCGACCATTGCGATAATTCACAGAAAAATGTGTACCCGTTTACAAATTCACAATGCTGACGCTTCCTATATACAATTGTATATTGCGACCTAAAATAAATTCAAAGTGAAGATCAAAAAGTTCTTATTGCTAGAGCCCAATGACAATTTAATTTTTTTTTCTTTAGCAAGTTGTTGATCCGCCATAAAATAACTCGCATCGTGTATGAGCCACTTAAACAAAATGATGCCAATCAGTCTGCTATCAATAACTTCCCTGAAACTCGTTCGAGTAGGTAGTTAATTTGAAATAATTAAAGTATCAGTTTTAAATATCGAACTTGCTTCATTAGGTGCTTGTAAGCTAATTGCCTGTCCGACAAAGAGTAAAGTATGAACAACAGCAGCAAATTAACGAACTTTGTCTATTGTGTTTGTTCACCCATGAACAAACTACTACCATTAATGTGCATCAAGGTCTCACAGATACTCCAGAAGGAAGGCCCCATTCCAATTATCTACTGTTTAATAAGGAACTCAAATTCAAATTCAAATTCAAATCTTTCCACTTAGATATTCAAATGAAAATAAAAATGTTACCTGTAGATAGATACACACACACCATCCACTGGTCATTGTCGTTCATTAGGCTGTAAAGCTGTAGTTTCCTTCATTATTTTAATGAAGTAGGTACTACGAAAGTTACATTCAAAATGGGTCACAATCACAATAATTAAAAATCACTAAAACGAACTTACAGATAGAAATAAAAGAAGAGATAAAAACGTCAAGGACCAATGTCTTGCTCTAAACTAAACGATTTTTTTTTTCAATTTTATTTTGCTTCTTCTTCCTTTCGAAAGGTCATCTCTGGAATGATGGAGTATACAGTGTGCCTTCAATCGTAATTTCCACATCGAAGCATCTTTCTACAGTTAATTCGCTTTGGAATAACCCAAAAATAAAAAATAAATGAATGATTATTATTTTTCTGTTATTGCCTACAATTTAAATTCAAGATTTATAATCTTCATGATGTACTTGACAGAAGTTGCAAATCTTACTCGTGCCTATTGGTGTTGTGCTTGACCTTTCATTGGGGCATCTGGTATATAAATTCAAACTTGCAGTCACGGAAATGACAGCGCAAATCGTTCATTTCCAGCTTAAGGCGATTTTAATATAACAAAACACAAGTAGGTAACACTATATGTACTTACGTTCCACACGTTCTGTATAGCTGTAGTTGTAGTTAAATGTCAATTTATAGAGATGAATAATTATTTATGGAGAATAAGCTTGTTTACCGTGAAGGTGGATTTTTTTTGTTTCCCCCATTTATGTGTGACGTCGAATGTGGAATCTAAATGATCATCAGCACTTTCATCAGCAATTAAAAAAAAAAAAAATAAAAATATTTATTAAAAACCATCATTTTGAGATTGTCATTAAAATGAAGTGAACCACTACTAACTAGAGGTGAATCACAAAGTGTTTTTTTATTTATTTTATTTTTGTATAGTGATTTTCAGTATAACAATACAATCAGACTATAAAATGTTTTTTTTTTCTCTTTGTCAATGAAATCCAATCAAAGGGATTTTATTTATTTCATTTTTTGTTGAAGTAGTAGTTCAGACAGATATTTTATAATGGCTTACGATACTTAACAAAAAAAAAAAAAAAACTTTTCTTTCAATGTGACTCAATATAATGATTGTATCTCCCTTTGTGTGAATAGATGTGAAATGTTACTAATTGATTTCTTTTATTTTCATTTCAGGTACGTTTCCATAGTTTGGGGCTTTTATTTTTTTTAAATAAATATTTTATGAGCGGACCTACTATATATATGAGGTAAACAATATGCATATAGTGATTTGATTATTTTATAATTTTGTTTGGTGCTTAATGCAAATTTATTCATATTTTATTGATGGAGAGTTTATGATGCATTAAATCGTATGCCTAATACGAAATGAATATACAACAAATGGCAGGCCTTTTTGTTTTTTTTTGGTTAAATTAATTTAAACTTGAATAGGTTTGTGGTTGATATTTATAATTTATTTAAATGGTTGACTGTTTGACACTGAAAAATGTTTTGAATATAGTATTTCATTCATACAATCTGGAGCGATTTTGGAGTACTTCAAAAATTAATTAAGGACAGTGGCTGCGTTTCACGTTGAACCACAAATTACACCTAAATGATTTTTTTAATGGGCGTCCTTACGCTTAGTCATACATACATAGGTCCTGGGTGCACATAAGACTCAACCAATACGCTTCTCTAGCTAGAAGTTTCTGGGGTGATTGGTTTTCTTATAGTGCAGTATTTCTTGTCAAGGACTTACTATCCATTGCCTTCTTAGGCCAAAGAAACAGAGAGTGGTCAGTGTACCTCTTTTGTTTTTTTTGTTTAAATGAAACTTCTACATGGCTTACTAGCATTTATTCGCAGTGTCCCTCCCGTTTAAGAAGTACCTAGTGTGCTTTGCTTCGGGAATACAAACTTTGACCCCCTTTTTCCCGTCGCTAATAACTCCGGCCATAACCGAAATTTCCAAAATGAGGATAACAGATTTTCTTTATATCTTAAAAAGAATACACAAACCATGTTTGAAATCGATCGGCTAAAAAATTAAAAAAAATTAAAAATTTCCAATACAAAATTTGCCCCTTCTCCCACTTAACCCATTTTGGAGTTACCATTTTTACAAATCGCTTTTTAGTGCTCATTTTGGCCATACAAGGAAATTTGTTTCTAATATCCGCTTCCTTGCCCTTACCGTTTAGGTTGAGCGTTGATCACCAATCGCCAAAATGTTGACATAAAAACGACCCCCCTTTTGCCCCTTTTGGAGTTCGATTTTTTCCAGTTCGCTTCTAAGTGCTCACTTTGACCATAAAAGGAAATTTGCTTGAAAATGTCAGCTTGCAATCGCCAGTTAGGTTAGGTTAGGTGGCTGTTCTAAAAATAGGACACACTTAGACCAAATTGGTCCATTGTGATACCAGAAATGTGGGGGGGGGGAAGTGCCCAGAAAGATTGTGGGCCGGACATTACAGGTAGGAATGCTAAGTTCTTTTACAGAGAGGTATCTCCGTGCATCTTACTTTGCTTGGAGGTCATAATGATGACTGAGATAGTTGGATGAAAATGTTTGATTTTAGCATCTCCTGGTGGCGGTTTGTCTTCGAGTAGGGACGGATATTTCCTTGACAACTGGTCCACGAGACAAAGACTGGTGGTGACCAGAAGAGCTTGATTGAAGCAAACCATCATACTGCTTGGTACCGAAAAAAAGGGTAGGAGTTTGTCCTTCAGGGAGAGCAAAGACGAAGGGTGACCGAAACAGTGTAACCTCCATCTGACGATTAAAATGTCGAAACGAAGTTGACTAATGTAGTCAGCTCCTCCAGGTGGTGTGTAGTCTTCAGGGACGGCGAAGGAGTGACCGAATCAGTCTTACTTCCCCGCTGGTAGCCTCTGATAGTCCCCTTGTAAGGAGGGTGGCTGTTACAGATCGACATGTCATGGTGCGATTGACCGATGTACTCAGCTTCTCCCGGTGGCGTTATGTCTTCGGGAAAAAGGAAGGTGACCGAAACAGTCTAACATCCGCTTGTAACTTCTGACAGTCCGCTTGTAGGGAGTGTAGCTGGTAAAGATCTGCTCTACAAGTTGACATCAAAAGGGGTTGACAGTTTGTCTTCGGGAAAGACGGATTGGTATTTTGTTTCAAAAGCGAATTGCGTGTTGATGTTTCAGTGCAGACAGTTGGACTTTGTAAAGAACTTGCTGATGCAACAGATATCGGTTCGAGACAGGCGCTAAAGTCTTCGAAGAAATAAGACCCTAAGGAAGCCCTACGCAATGTGGCAAGATATGGACAGGAGCAAAGGAGTTGAATGGTATGGTTCCTCTTCCTCCTCGTCCATGGAGCTCCAACAGAAATCGTTGTAGGGCACTCCTATTCCGCGGGCATGCTTGCCTATCAGACAGTGTCCGATTACCGTTCCCACAACGGACCAAATTTTTGGCGTCTAATTTCGGCCAAATTTGTCTGAATGCTATTCAGGTGCTAATACTATTCCATCACCAGTTAGTCAGGTCAAACTGTTTTGATATTGGCGAGTAATTTCGAACTACTATGAAACGAAAAAGCGACATGAAACGGGAGGTGGCAACTCGACAGATTTACGACAGCGCTTGACTAATTTTGTTTTGGTAAATGAAGGGTTTTTATGGCTAGTTTTCGGTGAAGATGAAGCTGTCTGATTCGATAGTCATCCCACTTTTTAGCAGGTCAGCGGGTTCACTTATAGCCACGACTGCTGTTGTTTGGTAGCCTAAACGGCTAGTTAGGAAGAATGGAACTGATAAAATCCCAGTTCCTACACTCTCACCGGTCTTAGACAAGTAGTGTGTATCTATTGCGTTATACTCAATATTGAAGTCCAGGGCTCTAGTTATACATAGTCCTGTTCTAATCTAAATCATCACCACCGCCTCACTGCCTAACTATCGATAAATATTCACCTTAAACTGACACTGATCGCAAATGTACCTACGTATTTTACAGAAAATTCAAATTGAAGGACACGAATGTCAACTTAAGTTTTAAAATGTACGTGCCTTATCTGTCAAATTTAACGTTAAAACTGGTTTTCCAAAATATAAACAATGACAATCTTATCATAACAGATACAAGCCATAATTTGAATTAAGCAAAATTCTTCTCACATCAATACTGTCAAACATCTAACAGCACTTAGCACCGATGATAGTGTCAAAATTGACAAAACGTGCTTTTCCATTTAACTAGTGTCATATGTTAGCATTTACGTCTCATAAAAGTCATAAATGAATTGAATGCCAAAATTATTATCAAATTGAACGTGCCCAATAATTGGAAAGGTTTTCGATAACAATTGAAAATTATGCCAAAATATTACAAACCATTACAAATTGCATCGTAAAATCGTTTCGTTTAACGACTTGTTACGTTATTAATGGGTTTTTGCTAAATAAAACATGCATAGGGTAGTAAATTTTAAGCGCACAACTATAATATTTTTAACGACTAGGTTTAGGTTCCACTTGAACGAGATTGACATTTGTAGTTTATATTCGTATACCTCGTAACTATCGCTTATCGGGAGTACGTATTTTGTTGTTCTATTCGAAAAAATATGAAAAGATTTTTATGGTTATTATACGTTTTATATATTTTATTTTGTGTTTAAATCTGTGGATAATAAAAATTAAGTCCTTCTTTAGATGGTTAGGGAATGAGACCAGGAACGATTCGATAATTGCAAACGCTTAAACAATATACACTATACATTTATAAATTGTTTCATAGGAGAAAACGTTACAATTGTTGTAACTTATGTAACACTTTTTTTCTTACCAAATCGGTGGTTAATAACCTTCACCTTAAAGAGGGAAAATTGTCGCTCTGTGCAAAGTTTTCATTCAAAGTTACAAAAATCACGTTACTATGTTAAGTATATGTTTTAAATATCATTCCGATTTCAAAATGGTGCTATTTTGTTATGTCAGTTACTAAAAACGCATAGTCAGCATTTAGCTGACAGCTTTGCAATCTCAAAGAAAAACAGAAGACTGTTGTGCAAATTTCGAATTATTCGGTTCAATAGATCGGAGTAATATGCACTCGAAAACGTTACACCTGTTCCCCTTATCACAATGGAGTTAAATTTAGTAATTTTGAAGACGTACATTTTTTTAGTTTGCGTAAAATCTTCACTCAAAGTATAAAAAACTTCCAAAGGTATAATTTACATCTTCTCATATATGAAAATGGAAATTACGACTCATTGATTAATCAACGCCCAGCCCCAAACCCTTTGCTCCAAAAGGGGGGTCAAAGTTTCTATGGGAACGTTTTTATTTTTCATCCGATCGACTTCAAATTCAGTTTGTGTACTCTATATAAGAAATAAAGAAAATTGGTTTCTCCGATTTTGGAAATTCAACCCTTAAGGGGTAAAAGGAGGGGTCAAAGTTTGTATGGGAAAATTGTATATTTTTTTATCCGATCCACTTCAAATTGTGTTTGTGTACTCTATTATAAGAAATAAAGATAGTTAATTTTTCCGGTTTTAGAAATTTTGCTTGGGGCTAGAGTTATTGGCGATGACCCTTTTAAGGGGGGGGCCTTTTCATAACTCACGAACCGTTCGTCGTATCAATTTGAAACTTTGTAATGTGTCCCAATCCCAACCTCTGTCGCCGTTGAATTGGTAACACTTTGTTTATCTCAACGAATTTTGTTAAATTCCTCGAAACATACATACATATGCCATGATAGAAATAGAACCCATGAAATAAGCATAGATCAGCGACTAGTCTCTCGCCAGGGCCAGGGGCTGTAAGTTATTCCACTAGTTCAACCTCTCGTTTCTTTATGCTCTCAAGTAGGTTCCGACAAACCCCAACCGCACAATCGGCTCTACAAAAATGTGTCCAGTCAATTTCATTAGCAATTTTCATTTAATCAGCTCAGTATAGATTCGGAGTAATAATAACTCTCAAACGTTGCAATTTTGGTAACACTTTGTTTAGTTCAACGAAGGTAAAACTGTTACAATTGTTGTTACAATTGTTACCTTGCCACAACTGTCTTGATATTGTGTATAGTTTCTTAAAACTCCGGCTAGTTAACCTCAACGAACCACTACTACTATTGTGCTAAATTCAGACTTAGCTTAGCTTAGTTCTTAGGTAGCTTTGAAATACAAGGATCTTGAAAACGTTACACTTATTGTAACACTTTTTATTTGCCAACGAAACTATAATCCAAAGAGTTCGACTCCTCAATGTCGTGGAATATTCGTGACAATTTTTTTATGGAATATGAATTCGTCTGTGATTTTGAAGCAACGCGAATTTCGCCGCTGTTTTCCTGGCCGTCCTAAGCCGTTAACGTCAACCATACGAATACGTGCCACTTATCTACTTAATTGTCCATTCCCATTACAAGTTGGTCTGCATAAATGAAAAACTGGAAGATGTTCCCTCAAAAGCAGACAGATACTGTCTGCAGACTGCGATCGCGTCTAAACACCGCTCACGCTCGCTGCTCTGAACGTCAACGACGATGTATAGTGGACGATTTTCGGTCGAAATTGATAATGAGCGACGGGCCCTTTCAAGATCCCCAGATTTGATTACTGCAGATCATTGGGAATTTTTTGAAGTTACAGGTACAAACTACAAACTCTGGAAGCTCTCAAAGAGAATATCCGACAAGGACCAAGTCCTCACCAAAACCATTTAAAATGCTTTGTAAAAAGAGCCCATATGGTCCACGCCCACTTGATCGATATCATCTTCAAAGTCTTATTGAAGAAACTGTCGTTTCATTTGAAGGTTGTTGGTTGCTGTACAAATCATTGATAATGGCCACGGTATTGACTTTATTAGGTAGCCACTAGTCCATTAATGTTTAAGCCTGGGCATAGGCGGCGCTAGTTGGTCGATGCGGCTCAATCTGAAAGTCTAATTTTTGACTAGTTTTTCGAGCATTTAGCAGCATGACAAACATAAGTCTATCCATGGGAAAATGGCAAATCAAAATTGGCTCAAATCACTTGTCAGCTGTCAAATTGGGTGATCACTGAGCGAAGTGTTGCCAATTCGAAAAACTAACCTTAAAAAAACCGACCTCTATATAGTTTCTATATTTCGACTAGTTTTTCGAGCAGTTTCGAGATTTCGAAAAACGTAAGTCTATCCATGGGAAAATGGCAAATCAAAATTGGCACAAATCACCTGACAGCTGTCAAATTGGGTGATCACTGAACGAAGTGTTGCCAATTCGAAAAAACTAACTTTAAAAAAATTGTTCTCTACATAGTTTCTAATTTTCGACTGTTTTTTCGAGCAGTTTCGAGACTTCGACAAACGTAAGCCTATCCATGGTGAAATAGCAAATCAAAATTAAGACAAATCACTTGTCAGCTGTCAAATTGGGTGGCCACTTAAAAAAGTGTAGCCAATTCGAAAAACTAACGTTAAAATAAACCATCATAGGGTTTTCATCACCATCATAAGTTTTTCGAGCAATTAGCAGCATGACAAACGTACGTCTATCCATGGTGAAATGGCAAATTGAAATTGACACAAATCAGTTGTCAGTTGTCAAATTGAACGATGACGCAAAAAGATGTTGCCACTCCGAAAAAAACCTTTAAAAAAAACCGTCCTCTCTACACCTTCTAATTTTTGACTAGTTTTTCGAGCAGTTCGCTGAGGGCGTGTATCGTAGGTCTAATTTACTCATGGTGAAATGGAAGATGTACGTCTACTCAACTGTCACCATGGAAAAGTATTGCCAATTTGAAGAACATACTTTTTGATTATTAAAACTATGAAATGTTCAGCAGATTTTGCTCGAAAAAAAAAAAAAAAAAAAAAAAATTATTGACCAGTACATATAGACATTTTTGATGTCAGACAAATTGCACTTATCCCAAAGGATTTTCTGCTCGTTCTTGTTGCTTGTTGTCCAAATAATCCTCCACCAATATCTTTTCAGCTGAAATTAAGTTTTCCCCAACTTAATTCGAAACCCCCAGCCACATCCAATGCTGCTAATCCCAATTTTTTAATTAAATTTAAAAAAGAAAATCATAATTTAAGCACATCACCCGCTGGCGCGCTAAACTCCGAGCTAAAATCCCTACACTAACAGTGGTTTGCAATGTCCTTTCTTCTTTGGCATCGTGCGCTTATCTCTTGTCTCCTCCGGTGAACGTGTACTCCTCGTATGTGCTTCCGCTTTCACGGAAGGACATCTCGCCTTAATTTATTTCTATTTCTACTACCGCATAGAAGTCCTTTTCTAATTGTAATCTAGCTCATGGCACCGCGGCCAAACACACGCTCGTGTATGGTGAACCCCCTCCTCCTCCTGTAGAGGCATTTAAAACATAATTTTTTTTTTAATTAACAACTCCCTGCGGTCGTTTCTAAATCTCAGATATCCTGCCCACGGACATTGTAACTTTATCCATCGAAAATTCTGTATCGCAAAGCGGCCGCAAATAACCAGCGGGCATGCAAAAAGGGTTACCCTTATACACGCTGACCTATAAAGTCGTGTAGGCGGACGAACAAGCGAAGGAGATTACTATATCAATTGTAAACAATTAAAATAAATTATGTTACACTAGGGGCGCATCCTTTTTCTCAAGAAGCCCATAGTGTGTCCTTCGGTAGCGAACTGAAGGAAAAAAGCAAAATAATCTCTCGGTGTTTGTATCGGAAAATCAATAAATCCTCTCCCAAGTTCATAATTTGTTATTCTGTTCTTTGGGAGTTTTTTTTTGTTGGCCCATTTTTTTGTATTCTGTCATGCCTTCGTCTTTTATCGTCGCAACAAAGGACAACAGTCTTGTGCCAAGTATTTTGGCATAATTCTCTGGAGGGTGCTTCGCTAAATGTAGTTGTGGAGGTTGATGGTTTGTGTGTGTCTTTATATTCTATCGTTGGCAAACATTCAAAATGCCATTTTGGTCCTTCGCCCTCCTGTGTACTTTTCGCGTATCTATACATTGATGTAGTACAAACTGCAGCAAACCATTTGAGCGCCGTCCACCAGGCTTAGATGCGCTATATTTAGGTAGCTAAAGGACTGTCTGTATGTACCATCCAGCGAAGGGAGGGCAACAAACGGATTCCGGATTCTTATACATGTACACAAGAGGCCTATAGACCTATAGTGTGCGGGTATGCGATGTGGTTTTCAGTTTCAAAGCCAAAAAGAATTTTCCTTGAAAGCTGAATCAAGGCGCTCACACAATCCTAATGCATAATTCATTGAGGGGGAATACAGTGGCAGTAGATCTGTGCGCCATTGATGGCATAAAGTAGCCGGTCGATGGGGAGACAACTACTGTCGGTCGTGCCAGCGAACCCATAGTCCCATACCCATTGGGGAAGTATCTGAGCACGTTTTTCTTCTTAGTCTTCTTTGTGTGTTTAGTACTAGAGAACATTATTGTGTCGCAGCGTCTTAAGTCGACTGTTATAGTGGAGAAATGGGTATATACAACACAGTGGCGTCAGTCGAAGATGGATGGTTGTAATTTGATGAATGGGCGGCGGTTTTTTTTTTTTTTTCTTTTTTATGCGGAGAATGGTAAATTATCAAATGTGATAAATCACAAAGTCATGATGGCAAATGCTTTAATCAATTGTTCCATTGTTGGTGGAACTATAGTTACCATAATAACTATCGAACGAGGAGTCCAACTCACACAATTTTCTTTCCAATATCCACTGCCAACTGAATAGGTCGCCTAATTGTTAAATGGCCGTTAAACTCTTTCAAAATCCATCGATAGGATCCTCTTCTGTCACATCTATTTCATTGACAACGGAAATTGTGGAACATTTTTTGAGAAACCTAAAAGCACCAGGGTAACAATGTCATTAACCATCAGACTCAGGGAACAACACCCATAAACAAAGCGGGGTTTAGATTGACGTTTAAACAGATCTAAAGCTACGAATAAACGTGTCACGAAACGTATCAATTCTTGACATGTCAACGTCCCAAAAATGTACTCATCAAGTCGTCATTTACGTGTCATTTGTGAGTGTGTCAACGCCGAAAAATACCCGATCACATATAGTTTCAATAGTGCGGTCATGCGCTTGTCATAGTGTCTCAAAATCAATGACATGCGCGTTTTGTCATTCTGTAAAATAGAGCTAAATGACAGAGCCGAGTGACCGACGCATGACAGTTGATTGCACAGGGTGACATGAGTCAGACGTGTCATTCGCTACAAGTTTGAAACTGCAGTGCCACGCGTGGGTAGTTTTAAGTATGTTGTCAACATGCTGTAAAAAAAGTAGGTCATTCGTCATTCAATCCCAACAGTCATTTGCTTGTGTCATTCTAATCGTGTCAAACGTGTCAATTGGTGTTTAGTTTAGATTAGATTATAAGTTGAGAGAGCCTGTGGCCTCTTTAAAGCAACCTATTGTGCCTTCCACGGTGAGGTCTTAAAATCATCTTTTTACTCCAGAGACAGCCGGAAGACAAGGATCTTCTCTGTGGGTAGGGTATACATATCAGCAATAGATTTGCTGAAGTAACAACTCTTTCTGAGACTAAAGACACATTCCATGAGTATGGTAAGAGAGTACTCGTCACTCTCCATAGAAGATTTTTTCTTTGATGATCCCATGGCCACTAATTAAACCTGTCAAAATTTTCAGGTTATTTTTATCCAGATTAATGAGAAAATTGGATTTTCTAGGGAAGAATTGTCTGGTGCAGTTTTTTTTACTGACACAACAGAAGGGTTCATGTCCGATAAGTGACATTGTCGCCCCGACTTTAGCCAGTAAGTCACCTCTTTCACTGCCAGCAAAGCCCCTGTGGGCTGGAAGAATGACAAGGTTTTTCTTTGCAAGTTCGTAGATGGCCATGTATGTATGTATGTTTCCAGAACCAGCTTCGATTTTACGACAGACGAGTCAAGAGCTTTGACAAAGATTTTATAGTTTTATCACGTGTATTAGATACTAGTCTAGCGCAATGGTTAATGGCAAAGACTTCAGTTTGGAAATATGGACAATGTAGTGACCTATGCTTAGAACATAATCACACAAGTCAATTACGTGCCAAAGAGTAACATCTGTTGTCTCTCTATATACGAGCTTGTTCCGCATTTCTGCAGTCTGTCGATTCTGAGATGTGCAGCGGAACACATCTATAGTTGTCATTACAGACAAGTTTTTGCCAAGGCTGACTGTTGCCAAGTTCGCTTGAGGCGATTCTCAATAAATCCCAGATCCGCTGTCCCTGACTGCATCTTAGAACCGACTGTGCACCAGACTAGATCAAGTCGTAATGGATTTATTTTTCCCAGTCCTTCCTTGAAGGGATGATGATAGAGAAGTTTTTAAGGAAGTCATAGTAACATATTCAATGTGCTTTCAGGCTCCATAGCGCCAAGCAAATACAGATGACTTCCGTGGTAGGAATAGGCGTCAATGTTGTTCGAATGGAACAGACGATGAATAGTCAGTCTTGCCTCCATTTGAATGTGTATTTGAATAGGCAATAGACCTAGGATGACATTCGCAGTGCAGTGGTCGTGATAGAGCGTATAGACAGTTTCCAGCTATACGTTGGACCCAGTTTAGCTTTTGGACTGCAGTGACTTCGTTAGTCTTCGTCTACAAGACTACGGCAGCATAGGCGAGTATAGCTAATATATCATCAGCGGTCTAAGACCCTAATATTTAGGTACCACAGTCTCGATCGGAGATCCAAAGGGATCTGGTGGCCCTGTTTACGATACCCTCTATTTGTGGGTTCTTATGATAGTTTACTGTCAAGGTTGATTCCCAAGTATTTGGCGAATAAGAAGATCTAGTTTTCTCCGTTTGGCAAAACGGCACGATAGTCGTCTTTTTTGGATTTACAGACATTTTTCACATGGAGTTACATACCGCTCTATATAGCCTTGTCAGCGCAGTCTCGCCTAAGTCTACATCGCAAATGGAGGCCATGGTGTAGTGGTTAGAGTGTTTGCTTACAAATAGAGCAATACCAATGCCACTGGACCATTAATAGAAATGAATAATTTTACACTAAAAAGGGAGTTTCTGCATTCTGTATTCAAGCTTAATATTTAAGGACAGAAAGTTCTGCTGGACAGGGGTCCATGTATCTGCCACATATATTGTACCCAAAGGTCAGCTTCTGCTTAGTTGCTCGCAGAGAAATTTTACTTCCAAACTGCAATCTTGGTCCCCAGAAATATAGATAAAGGCTGGACGATAATATGATTTCATGAAAGTAATCCAGCTTAAGCCAATATGCGATTGAATTAAAATTATATGTCATGACATGTTTAATAGATCTTATTAAGCCTAACTTCTCACAACTATTTGTTTATGTGAGTCTTTATTTTTGGGACGAATAAATTATAAATTAAAATTAATTACAATTTTATGCCAAGTCCGAACCGCCGGACCGGAAAAACGTTCTTTGAGGACGACAATTATCCTTTCGAATGTTTCCCAGACGTTCACTATAGGCGACGCATGGAGGAAAAAACCTTACGATATAATTTGTGTTTTTTTGGGGGTTGAACCGGAGACCACTGAGGCACTGTACTCCAGAGTAAAAAACCTTTCGGTTTTTTGGGGTTGAACCGGATACCACTAACGCACTGTACTCTATAGAGTAAAAAAACCTTTCGGTGTAATATGTGTTTTGTCTGGGGGTGGAACCGGAGGCCACTGAGCTACTCTCATCTATTGAACCTTAGGTATTCGTTTAATTTCCGCGCCAATGTCATTTCTAAAGGTACTTAGAGCCTATAGGTAGACACATTTTTTTTTCCTATTACAAAACTTTATGATTCTGTCCAAAGTCGGTTGCATACGTCTTCTACGCTGAAGTTGTACCCTATTCGGTCTTAGATTTTCCACCATTAATCGTGTAGTATAAGTCGTACGTCCCCAATTGGTATGTGACGGATTTCCAACGACTGGAAAAAACGGTTGGCTTAAAGAGCACTCTTCAAGCGTCATCGCCATGCCATTATCCTTGTCGCATTTTAAAGATACCTTCCCTATTTTTCGAAGTTCCACTTGAACAGCCTAAATGACTGCCTGTTGCTGTAGTAATTCTTAATATGCTTGTTTTTGACAACTGAATTGTCAATTTATATCTATATGTGTAGGTGTACATGTATCCTTTCAATAGCTCTCAGATTGATTTTACTGTACAACAACATTTAATCAAACAAATTCTTATAAAGCTGCATTAATTATTCTCCCTAATTAACAACACAAATTCAATCAAGTGTGTAAAATAATTATCGTTACATCAACGATTTTCACTTCTTATACGAGTAGTATACCATTGAAATTCAGATATCCACCCTACCACCTACCCCACCCAAGGGGTAGATGGCTGTGGGCGAGAATACGATATACGACGACCGGAATGTAGGTGAAAGGAAATTTACACGGTTGAGTTGATGCGGACTCCCGGAGATTACAATGTTACTTTGTGGCGCTCATTACTGTTGACGGGGCTGAGGCTGAAGCTGAAGAAGAAAATGTAATTTATTTTCACGAAAATTGTACTTCTGATTGGGAATGCAGATACACAACGTGTATGTATATGTATTCAGTCGCTGTGGAGATTTCACATGTCCTCAAGGCTGAATTATTGAGGATATAAGTCCTGAAATCTATATGATGATTGCAAAATTAAATTGAGCTCGTATAACTGCTTTACGAAAGGTTAAAGGCAATGTGAATCCTTTGAAAGGATGAAGGTCATTTGGCTATGTATTTAAAGCTAATTAAGTGCTGATTACATTTTGACTACGAATTGATCGATTTTTCTTTTTACTATCGTTATAAACCGCTGTGGAATGTATGTGTGGAACGTAATTTTAAAAATTCACTTTTGAGTTTATGTGATTGGGTTTTTCAATTATTTCGGTAAGTAGGTAATTGGTGAATAAAGAACGAATAATTTGGAATGCCTTGTTGTTCTCTATGAAGGTTTATTTAGTCACAAATCGTTGTGGAACGTGTATTTAAAAAAATGCAAAACCAAAACGTTTGAATTTCTAATATTTTCCATTGACAATTAATTAACGGCTGTCTAAAAACACACACACGACCATTTCATTTAATTGGACTGCCTCCAATTGCAACGACAAGCCCCATAAAACTCCAGCAGTTTCAAGTGTTGAAGTTACAAGAACGCATTTTTCTAAAAAGTGGTGCCAAATCGCTTTTTTTATGTCACTTAGCTGGGTAATAAACTTTAAACGAGATAAATTTCAAATCCCAGTGGTCATTTGATCTTTATTGTTCCCCATTCCCATGACATCCTTTTGAGCGCCGCTCCACTATAACCGAGAGTATGTTTGGTATTTATCGTCAGACAGGCGACCCCCTTCTTTCCATTTACTGTGTTTTATCTTAAACTTAAAATTTCTCATTTTCATCGTCAATAAAATAGTTGTGCCAAGTATTCCCAAGGGAAGACGTCATCATCATCGCCACCTGCACTTGGAAAGAAAGACGACAGTATGCAGTAGATTGTGGGTTGGTTAGGGTGGGTTACATTCGCCCCCACCAAAAAACCGATCCGTCTGTTTCTAATCAAAAACAATTTTGGGAATTTAAACAAACACGCGCACCACAAACAAACATTTATTCGCAGCGACGACCACCGACACGATGTGATATTCAAATTAGATTCAGAGCCGCCAATAAACAAACTGAACTCGTATAAGGGTGCGAAAGAGTGCCTGCTATCGTTTGATGGGGTTGGATGCTGCTGACTGCTGGTGATACAATTAAATTCTGTAATTTAAATATGCAATTTAATTTGTGAACAATAAATTGCCAACACAACGGCATCAGAGCCCTTTTTCTCTTATCCTGGATATCTTTGCGTTGTAAATATATGCGCGCGATAATATATTCAATTATACCGTCGCTTTGGCGTTATTGTTTCGGCTCTGGGAAACGTCAAAACAATTGTTTAATGAATTTTTACAAGCTCACAGCGATTAAATTGAGTTCTGTTTTCTATCGGCCTGATGAGTGCAGATTGTTGCAATTGCATGAACAACAATTGAACACGTGTGAATCGAAGATTGAAAATTTGTTGTGCGCTAAATGGGTTGAAAGTTGCAGTTAAGTAATTGGAAATTTAACAACCAGAGTTGAGTTTTATTGTCGCATTTTCGATGTTCCTCTTGTTGGGCGCCATTTTCATACATGTGGTCATATCTTTGGATGTATTCGGTGGAACTTTAGTTCAACGATTTACTTAGCTAAGATGCATATTTGCTAGTAAGTGAGAGAGATAACCATCCGATGATTTGGACGAAAAGAATATGAGAAGACTAGTTCAAAAAATGGCGCGCAACGCTGGGACCTCATCAATTAAGTGCAGAAATCGAGCTCAACGAAGACAACCCGTCGGTGACTCTATTAAAGGATTGACTAATCGAAGCTGAACTTACTGATCTGATGTGAAGACTTTGTAAAAAGCAAGTAACTACATTCGAAGCTGTGAAGACTGGTGCAAAAATGGCGCCCAATGCTGGGACCTCATCACTTAACTGCAAAAATCGAGCTCACTATTAGGAAGATGGTTGTAGCCCGGTGCGAAGAACTGAACTGTCTATAACTATATTAATAAATTGACTGCTCGAAGCTGAACTTTCTGATCCGATGTGAAGAACATTCCAAAAATGGCGCCCAACGCTGGCTTCTCGCCAATTTAGTGCAAAAAACGAGCTCACTATTAGGAAGATAACCCGTTAGTGACTCTATTAAACGATTGACTAGTAGAAGCTGAATTTCCTGGGGTGATATGAAGTCTTTGTAAGAAGCAAGTAACTACATTCGAAGATCTGAAGACTGGTACAAAAATGGCGCCCAACTCTGGGACCTCATCACTTAACTGGAAAAATCGAGGTCACTATTAGGAAGATGGTTGTAGCGGGGTGCAAAGAACTGAACTGTCTATAACTCTATTAATGAATTGACTGCTCGAAGCTGAACTTTCTGATTTGATGTGAAGAACATTCCATAAATGGCGCCCAACGCTGGCTCCTCATCAATTTAATGCAAAAATCGAGCTCACTATTAGGAAGATGGTTGTAGCCTGGTACAACGAACTTAACTGTCGATATCTCCATTAAAGGATTGACTGCTCGAAGCTGAACTTCCTGATCTGATGTGAAGAACAGTGCAAAAATGGCGCCCAACGCTGGGACCTCATCAATTAAAAGCAAAGGTCGAGCTCACTATTAAGAAGATGGTGGCAGTGAAGTGGATGGAGTTAAAGTTGTCAAATTTGGAACATTGACGTGCATTGTCCTAATAGACAAGAACAATTCTAACCATATAACCACGAATATTTCGGGTGGTTTTTTTTGCATTATTTCATAGATTTGTATGGCTGGTAACGTGTGGCGAACAGGAATACGCATCAAAGAAGACATCCTTTCTGTAAACGCACACTTTATGTCACACAGAATCCTTAAAGCACACTGATTTGTCTGCGGCTCACCTTAAGTTCCAACAACCGATTAAAAAGAAACATCGCTCCAGTAGTTTGTATTCTTGTGCCAAACAATTGCGCGCCCACTTGAATCACAATCGCCACGTATATCGGCCATTGTATAAAATACGAAATCCATAAATATCCCCAGATGGCCCATTAAAAGTTTTCCCATTCGTAACGACCACAATCTTTATTAAATCCAATTTAAGCACATTGTCTCAGCCTCAAATAAACATCAAAATAAATAGTATTGTTCTCGTTCAGCCGACCAAAAAAGGATTAAGCAAGGATATTCTCGTGTTGTCTCATTAATGCCGTCCTAAAGCTGCAATTAGGCCAGAAAGTGTGAACATTTCACAATAACCCACCCATCGGTAATGGGGTGAGGGGTGGAGTTTATTTTTAAGTTTTTGTCAGAATGCGTATGTCCTGGGTTGCGGCTGTCATAGTTAATCCCTGGTGGCTCTGAAAATCATCTCTCGCCTCTTTAATTGAGCGTCGTCGGCGGTGGCGACGGGCTTCTGAATCGATTCGAGTTCCTTTTGTTTTTCTGTCGGAATAAAGAGCACAATTGCCGACAACATAAATTATGTCCGACATTCGAGAGATCCACACAACGAGCCGGACAAAGGAAGAACAAAAATTAAATAATTAACCAATTTTTTTTTTGTTTTCCGTTTGGTTGGTTGGTCATCCAGAGTATAATCCCAGAAGGGATCTACAAAAACAGGCAACCCCCATGACAGTGTTTTCCACATCATTCGCTTCTTAGTTGTATGGAAGACGACAGGGTTGTTGTGTATTTTTTCGGCCTTAAGCATAGGACAACATTCGCCCATTCAATGGAATGAGACGGCCAACAGCATCCCTTTTTCGTCCATCGAAAAGAACACAATTTTCGGTTGACAAAGTCAAATACAGATACACAACCCGGTATATCTCGGTTGCGGGGAGGATGGGAATGAACATCCTGATAGACACGTTAAATGAACGTGTTTTGTAGTGTTGCCGTCCTGTCCAGACTTTTTGGCAAAGAACAAACTGGACAGATACGTTCCACAAAAAAAAAAAAAAAGGAAAAACACCAACGAACGGAACAACTATCGGATATTCATTTGTTTTGGTCTGTCACCCTCAAATAAGGGGGGGAACAAGCCAGCTATGATATTTCCGCCATACCCATATACGGATGGTATGTGTATATGGAGATGACACGAGGATATACGGGTACGCACGCACAATTCTCTCGGCTGTCGTTTGCTGTATTCACATATAGTTGGTGGTACGACGTGGGTGGAATCAAAGCCAAAAGAGGTTAGCTTTCAGTTTCGTCTGCAGGAGAGGGGTGTGTAGCAAAATCAGTTGTAGCTCAGTCCCAGACACACAGGGGACTGAGATAGATACAGCGGCGGCCATTTAAACAGATACACCTGGGTATTGATGGAGGTTTTAATTATCCCTTTGAAAGTCAGACCATTTTACTGGAAGACTGCATCCTAACAATGTGTGATGGTTGAGGGATGGTGTATTATGTTAGTCCCAGTTCACTTTATCGGTCTGGTGATACTAAAGCTAATTTGTTATAAGTTTGTTAACTCCTTCAGTCGAACAACTGTGCGTATATCAGGTAGAGGGAAAAAAAGCCAGTGCCGTTAGTATGGAAACTTGAGGCAGTCCAGTTGTGGATTTTAATTTTCTATCTAACTTTGTGTGCTTGAAGATTTTCCAATTTTCATGTAACATGCGAAATCGTGCTCGTTCCATAGACTAATTTGATTTTCGCTTTGAAAACTCAATGGCCAAAGAATAGAGCCTTGTGGTATTCCACACTTTCCACGCAGAAACAGAGGAATGTGCGGTCTTCCCTTACAACTTGTTGGTGCCTTCCTTTAGGGTTGGAGAAAATATGTGTCCTTGAGTGCAATAAGGCTTCGAAATTTTGAAATAAGAAAAAGACAGTTGACTGTTCTTCTCCTTCCCACTATCATGCGAAGAATCTTTCTCTCAATACGTCCCACTTTCGGCAAAGTTGAGAGGCATTCGTCTTAAATCTCACATCCGAAGCCAAACACCTGGTTATCGTGTTCAACTCCAAACTAAACTGAAAACGGAATACGGAGGAAAGAATGAAGAAAGGACTAAATCAATGCTTTTTATGCCTTCACAAAGGCCTTCGGGAAGAAGTAGGGCTTACAACTGAACATATAGAACACTTGATGTAAGCCGCGATTGTAAGTCGAATTCTGACCTATAGCTCGGTTGTTTGGTCTTTGGGGGAGGCTGTTAACACTAAATCCCTAAATCTTCCTCAAGAATCTGAACAAGGTGCGATGAATTGTTTGCCCATCGAGCTATAAACTAAGAACGTGGCTGCCAAAAGTGCTCTCAGAATAAGAGAGAACAAAACTTGGACCTTTGGAACCGAGGTATGACTTTAACAAGTCATTTAAAGTCTGTATACCGGACAGGCAGGGCTGGCTCTCCCCGAGTACTGTCATAAAAGGTAAATCTATCTTCACAGATGGCTCAAATACAGAGAATAGAACGGAAGCAGGAGTCTTCTCAGAAGAACTAAGTATCAGCCATTCATACCGACTGGCAAATCAGTGCAGCGTTTTCCAAGCAGATATTAACGCGTTAAGAAAGCGGCTCAAACTGTCTCAGCGAGGGACCAACAAGCAATGGAAATTACCTTCTAGTTTTCAACTTGGCAATGTCACAATGGGCAGTGGCTAAAGAACGATGGAACAACACTTGCGGTTGTTCTCGTAGCTTGTGTCCCGCAATTGACACTAAAAGGTCAAAGATCCTAAAAACTTTTGATAGAAACTAAATCCGAATGCAATCACCGGACACTGCATCATTGGAAACATCCGGCCAAAAGAACATCTTTACAAATGACTTCTGCAGAAGTTACATCACGGATGAAGAGGAAATATAATTTTTGGAACATCTCCTGTTTCACTGTCCAGCTCTCCAAGAACGGTGCTACTCTTGTATGGAAGCACGGTGCTTTGACAGCTTGGGAATATCTAGCAACGATACCTCTACCAGATTTAAGAAGAATCATCAACAGATCCGAATGGATTTGTTGGTTGCATGTGCCTCAATGGCTTCTGGTTGAAAAGTGCATGTATTCAAAACCGCCCGTCTAACCCAACTTAACCTAAAGTCTCATTCATACATTTTCAATGGCCCGCTTATCCATTAAGTGTAGGTTGCTCAAGTGGACCCTCCATAGCTCTCGATTCTCCGCCATCGGTTGTAAATCATCAAGGGTAATCCCTATACGAGGAGAGATTATGAACTTGATCTAACCATCTAATCCTCCGTCTACCTAGAGGGCGCCTGCCTGATGGTATGGATTCCATAGCACGTCGTGGGATCCTGGTTGGGGACATGCATTTAACATGACTAAACCACCGAAGCATGGACCGCTCCGTCCGGAGAATTAGCTGCTCGTAATTGAATTCCTCACGTATTCTGCTATTTCTAATACAATCTCTATACGGGTCACACCAGCAATACCATGACATGAGTGATGGTCTTTTGATTTATATTCTTGGACCAAATTGCATCTTTTAGGCCTTTATCCCGAGATCTGTTCTCAAAATCGTACACATGGTGGACAAACCCGCATTTCCTGTCCACAGCGTCGAATCGAGAAATTGTGGCCCTCTACGACACTATCCTCTAAAGCTAGGGTTTCAGTGCGTACGGTAACAAATATGGCCAATAAGTGGTTGTGGAATTGTCTGCTTTCTGTCATTGCCGACTGATTTTGGAAATAAATTTCAAAGCGTTGTTACGGGAGAAGTTTAACTTAACGGGCTTCCGACCCACGTATTATAGTCTCTGCCTGGGACCTAGCAGCCTTCTATCTCCTCCTCCCATCCCATGCACATTTAAACCAAGCGCTCTGTCTTAGGCCCCTTTGCTGATACGACTCATAGAGATTTAAGGTCCACATAAACTCTTATGTGATAGTTTATCACTTTCCATAACTAAACATTTAAGTAGAACGTCTATCGTTCTACGGCCTATAACGGCCTTTAGTCTCTCAAACGAAGATTCGTCCTTTCCATAGAGTGCACTTCAACTTTCTGCAATACTTTCTACCTAAAAGTTATTTTGGCCAACTTCATTTAGCTGCATTTTTGAACGTCTGTATAGAATGTCCTTTGAATCATCAGTCCAGTTCCTCACTATCATCAAATAAGCGACCCAATGTCATCTGACACCTACTACATGTCGCTGACATTTTCTCTCATTTTCTTGCACACGTCAAAGCGCAATGAACATCGAATCAACTTTCTTTAGTCAAGCGCATCACCCTCACATTCGGAGTGTAGGTGTAGCTGTAACCCGGCACATGCCAATTTTTTTTTTTTTGTTCCTTGTTCCAATTTGTTTTATCTTGCGTTACTCTCATGTATAGTCAGTGTCGTATAGTCGTAGTTACATCCTTTGATATGAGACCGACTGCAAGCTAATTGAGCTATTCGATATCCGGACATAGTGGATACTGGATACACCTCCCGATAACCCATGGAAACGTGCGGATTCTAGGTATAACAAATCCAACCAGGATACCCTGCAGATACAATTTCACGATCCACCGTCGACCAGTTTAATTACTACCAAAAAGGATGTATTCCCTGAATCTGGGCAAAGGCTGAATCCGCTTGGTCAAGCCCATATGTGCGCAGCACACAGACATAATACGAATAAATCAAAAATTCCCTGCTCCCATTTTTCTCTGCATCTTTCTATAGGTGGGTTGATTCCAAAAAAACAACCACCCTCCCCACCATAAGTAAATCGCAGCTTCGTGAAATTGTACCCGTCGGGTTATTTCACCCCTGTTAGACCGGGAAATATGCTAGTGGTAGATGAAAGCACGAAAAAAAGGAAGCCCCTTGCACGACCACCAGTTCTTGCTTTTTTTTGTTCTACATGAAATAGGAATAGTTCCGGACATGCAAGCAGGGAGCAGGGAATTTAATAAAAACGCAAGCACTGCATTTAGAAATGGTTTCCCCCGTTTCGCTTTGACAGGCAAAAAAAAAAATATATTGATTACGCTTCTATAGCTTGGAGCCTTTAAAGTGATGTTTAGATTAGTTGGGGGTGTGTACCAAATTGAAATTCGCGGAACACTCTTTGAAATTGACTGCGCTTCTGTTGAACTTTTGGCCTCTTTGAGCGTATAGCGAATGATTTTGGCGTTTGATTTCAATTCAAGCAACTAATGTAATAGACATGTATCCTGATGTTCAGGATATCTTAGAGTTGAGTATTTACAGACAGTTGTGCATTTTGCTGTGGTTTGTTTTGAGATCTAAGTTTGACAATTATAAATAATTGAAGGGTTGAAAATGAGAAGCTCTATTTGAAAATAATAGATAGAGAGATTCCCAGATACTTAACCTTTTTGGTCGTTGTTAGTTCCGATCTGAAAACTGTTAAGGGCTGAAATTCGAGATTTTTCCTCTTCCTAGTGAATATTATTAGATCTGTTTTCTCCCCATTAAGGGCTCGCCCTTGTTCCAGACACCACCGCTCAACCACTTTGAGTCCACTCTTCATGACACGTCTGTGAACTTGCCTCTTGCCATTATTGCTATGTCATCGGCATATCCAACTGTGTGAATGCCATTTGCCTAAGTCTGTCGAGAAGAGGCTCCACAGTGTAGGTGAAAGAACGCCTCTGCTGACCCTTCATCCGAGTTTTGAGGTTTCCGTCTGAATATTTACCGCCCCTGTATTCAACATATTGTCCATTTATCTTACCACCATTGGGTTAGCCATACGTTTTTCCAAGGCTCGTTTCAGACTTTCATAGCATATCTTATCGAAGGCACCTTCAATGTCCATTATACTGGTCATCGCAATGCCCCCGGTATTTAGCTCTTCCTCCGCAACGCGTACTACTTGATGTAGCGCTGTTTCTGTAGTCAAACCTGCTCTGTAGGCATGTTGTCTATACTATTCAAAGGATACATCTTAAGCGCTGTACTCTCCATATGGTCCACCACACCCTTTCCATTGTTTTTAACAGAAAGGTTGTTAGGCTGACTGGTCTGAAGGAAGGAAGACCGCTTTTGCCTCCCTCCATGTAAGCGGGATATAGTCTATTGCTAGGCATGCCACGTAACGTATATATTCCTGAGCCTTGGTGTAATTACGTCTACGCCCTATTACATTAAAAAAATTAATTATAAAAAGAAAAGAAATATGTACATAGTTGGCGTAATAGGCGTGTAGACACCCTAGGCCTAGCTTTTCACAACCATTCGCTTGTGTGAGTTTTTATTTTTGGGAGGAATGGAAGGGACCTACGAATGGCTGAATTGAGAGGCTTTTTCAGCACAGTTCTACTCTCGGATGTTTGTCAGACGTTCGCGAGAGGTGGCGCAGTGGGAAAAACCTTAAGATGTAATTTGTGCTTTTTCGGGAATCGAATCCAGCATACTAACCACTGAGCCACTGCGTCCACGCTCTATTGCCATTAGACCTGGAAATATACCATCCGGCTCCGCGGTTTTGAAGGGTGAAAATGTTGCTATAGCACCCTTTACCGCCTCTGGTATCGCGATCCGTTCTGCTTCTGTCCTATCCATCCTATTCGCTCCTTGTTTCCTTGGAGCCCAGGGCTGATTTGACTTGCTTCCTGAAAAATGTAACTCCAACAGAACCTTGTTTCTGTGATTCCGAATTTCCACTATCTCCCCCGATCTATTACGAATGAGTCCGATCTTAGAAACTGGATCTCTGGAGACAAACATTTTGTAGTCTACTGACTTAAGATGTACTCCTCATACTCGAGCAAAAGTCCCTCCATAACTTTTGGAGAATCTAGATCTATAAGGTTTGGGGATGACCATAGCTCAGACTCTCTTAGTCTAATTGGGGGTTTGACCGCCTTGCTACTACAGTAAATGTCCATAGGGGTGAGGGTCTAGCAGCACCTTCATTGCTGCGGTGAGTCTTACTCCCTTTGGAAATTGGTGAAGCTTAAGAGATGGTGTTTCTTTTCAATGGCCTTTCACCACCACGATTGTATTTTATTATGTTAAGATGGGCCGCACTACCTCTGTGTACAATGTAGTGTACACCCAGCAAACCACGCCACGTGTGGATTGAACCGCCATGTATTGGATTCCTCGCATATAGCCACCTCTTATTTTTTTACTTAGATGCTCTAAAATAGAATAAATCCAACCACAAGTGGCTTTCGGCCAACTAATTATTCCTTATTATCTACATTTTCGAATAGAAAATTGCATGAAACACTGTTGTTGACGCCATCTATGAACGTGTAAGAAAACCACAGTTAAACATTTCGCAGATCTAGTACGTTTTTTCTTACTCATTCATTATCAATTCATTAACAACCAACTTCAACGTGCGATAAGATAAGACACTGACAATAGCTCTCGGCTTCTCCAATTTTTCTGTTTCTTTTTGGTGGCATTACGACGAGCACTTTGTCCGACATATTTAAGTTCCAAGTTCCAATAAAATTTTTTTGTAAAAACCCAAACGAGATATTTAAGTCGTTTTTTATTGTGTGAAAAATCGGTGGGCAGTGTGCACCTACGCAATACCAGGATTTACACCCGAACAAGTATTTTAAGCAATTCATTTGAACAAAATTAAAAAGAAAATGGGACCCAAAACAGACCCTTGTGGTACACCAGAGCTTAGCATACCCGAGTTTTGCTTTGCTCTTTATTTTGCGGTGCTTTAAATACGATTCAAACCAGTTGTCATGACCAACCCTGGAAAACATTATTGTAATACCGACAAAGAGACCTGCGGATATTTTCTGATTAATAAAATGACGGAAATATAAAAGAGCCTTATATTAGGAGGAAGACGATCCTCAGTGGATCATCCTTCCCTACATTCAAACTATACCGACCTGGAAAATTGTATTCTTTGCAAATTCAAACAAATTGGTATCTTTACAGTCCATGACACTAACCACTGAGCCGCCTTCTAAGCTATAAGACACTTCATCTAGTTTAAATTGTAAGTTGTTAGTGTACCTTCTGTTCCTATAGTCGAATTGCTGTGCAGCCTTGAGGTCTATAAACTTAAATTGAGGGTTTCATGTCAAAATTCGAACCTCAATCTACCACAAACTGTTCAAATTGAAACCTCTATATGTTGGTCGTTTCAACTTCAATCCCTCCTCGCAAATTCATTCCCACTACAGTCTATCTTTGATGGACTCCAAACCATCTACGTCCACTTAATTTTCAGCTCAAAAATTATCGCCCCAATTACGCAAGCTCACAACTATAGCCAAGCGCGTCAAAACGTTAAAAAGCAATCAATTCTGCACCTCTATCTACTTGAATTCCCCCTGCACAAATCAACTGCCGATGACCTTTTTCGCTAGAAAAAAAAAAAAAAATTAAATACCAATCACCCACTCAATGGGGCTACACTACCCGCAGAATAAAAGATACAAAATAAAATGTTACCTAACAAATTACCTTGTTGAAGCAGCAATCAAAGAAAAATTCCGCTCGTGCAAATATTTTCCATTTCTCATGAGCACACCATGAACCTCTAACATTTCTCAACGATAGATGGGGTAAGTGGTATGAGGCAGGGCATAGCTATAGCCAACACCAGTCAAATCGAGACAAGCTTTTCAATATTCCAATCTCCGAAATGTCAGATATAATCTGAGTAATTTCTGGCTCCCATTCCGTGTCCATACATCCACGAAAGGCGCACAATTATTACCTCGGTCACGACAACGTTAACGATACCGGCGAACTCTCCGTTGCAATTCGATCATTAGAACGGGAGATTTATAAATGTCTTGGCGGACACAATGCGCCAGCAAAGAGTAAACACGGAACCCATCAAGCCATTGTTGCCACCAGCACATTCATTCATCAGAATACGTATAGTCATACCACACCGTATCATTTATACCGTAGCCGCGACGCGATCCTTTCTCCAAATAACGTGCACCCAGCACAACAGCGCAGCACTTGAAAGTCAAGACCAACTCTGTGCTCTGTGGCATGTTGCCACAAAGGAGTGCGATGCGAGGGCGGAACTGCACAAAAGAAATGACGGCTGAATGCGCGCGCTGTGAATTCCTTTCAAAATTAGGCACCATTAAGTTAAACATGAGAACGTTCACGACCTCCCCTTTAGCGAGTAATTTATCCTCAAGTATAGTGTGGCGTGGTGGCATGGTGGCTTCATCGCACAAATTACGGTCGAGTTGTCATTGCAAAAGAATTTGTCACTCTCATTACGACGCGACGCGCGCTCCACTCCAACTGGAGCTGTAAACACACCGCTTGGGTGTCATTTTGTGTGCACTGTCATTGGAATTCGTTTAGAGTTTCAGGAACTCGTTGCCTCAAGTCATATGATATACGCGTGTGGATTTATAAAGCCACCTTGATGGAGATCCAACAAAAGCGCTGCTATAGTTACAAATGTAACTCTGCCAGAGTGCAGAGAATAACAATGAAAATGAGCTAGATGGTGGTACTCCTACAAATCGCGGAAATAATTGCGAGAATTGGCCGATGAAAAGGAAGGCCCTCGTTTAAGTAATGGTTTCGGGTCGGTGTACAAAGGTGTATTTCTGATGACGGGTATTTTCGTTCTTTTGGACGCCGGCCGCCGTTAGTCATACAAACAAATTTTCTTGAAGTTGGTCATCATAGAAAGTCAGTCACTTCATTATATTTATACAGTCACCGACTTGCGGTTAGGGTAGGGAACTTACGTCTTGTCGTTCATCGGATATGAAAAAATAAAAATAAATAGATCAACAGGTCTCTATAGCCTACGCCTAGCTTTACACAACCATGAGTTTTTACTTTTTGGAACGAAAAAAAAAAAAAAAAAAAAAAAAATAGGTGGCGCAACAGGCGGTAGACACCCTAGGCCTAGCTTCTCGCAACCATTCGTTTGTGTGAGTTTCTATTTTTGGGACGAATGGAAGGGACCTACAATTTTATGCCGATTCCGAACGGCTGAATTGAGAAGCTTTTTCAGGACAGTTATACTCTCGGATGTTTGTCAGACGTTCGCGAGAGGTGGCGCAGTAGAAAAAAAAAACACACTAAGATGTAATTTGTGTGTTTTCCGGGGATCGAACCTGGGATCCCTCGCACAGCAGTCCAGCACACTAACCACTGCGCTACTGCGTTCCCTTTTGGAACGAAAAGGGACCTACAATTTTATGTGGAGTCCGAACGGCTGAATTGAGAGACGCTTTTCAAATGACATTTATACGCTCGGATGTTTGTCAGACGTTTGCGAGAGATGGCGCAGTAAAAAATTCGTTATATATGCGCTCATATGATAGGCCGCTCAAAGTTCTGTAACGAGTTTCAAAGCTCTCCGATGCGCTTGGCTTCTTAAGTGGTGTGAAAAAGGTAAAACACTTTTCACTGTTCTTTTCCATATATTCCGTTATTGATATACCTTACTTATAGGTATTGTTACGGTTGCGGTTGCCCAGCTTTGACAGGGTTCAGTGCTACCGTATGGCACTGCTTTCGGATAGGTATTGTTAGGTTAGAACTTTGGTTACTCTTCTTTGACAGGGTACAGTGCCGCCAGATAGGTATTGTTAGTTTTAATTTTGGTGGAGGCACAACACCCAATTATTTGGCTTAACAGAAGCTACAACAATGACTAGGCCTTGAAACTAAGGATGCTTAAGGAGATCACTTTTTAGGAAGGTTGAAGTCGAAAACCGTGAGGCTTAAGTTAACCTTTCGCAGCATACTAGAGATTGGTTCGTTAGTGCCATAGAAGATGCAGTGGTGATCCGATTACTCTGCTTCGACGGGCTCTAGTGCTTTCGCATAGGTATAGGTATTGTTAGCGTCCCGGTTTTCCCTTCCTTGGTTGAGACAAGGTCCACCGCATTGCACAGGTTGGGTCAAATACAAGTTTCTTTTTAAAAATGTAATAAAATGAACAAAATACATTTTTTTTCCATGTTTTATGGTTTTATTAGTTAAGAGCAAAGATACCCATTAATTATGGAACACAAACTCGTTCAAGTGGCTTCCTCGGCTGGCTTCGCAGTAGCGCATTCTGTCACTCCAAATTTCCAAAACCTTGTTGATGGTTTCGGGCTGTAGCTCACGGATTGCTTTGGATGATATTGGCCTTAAGGGCTCGAATTGTTGGCATTATATCGATCCTTCATGTTTCCCCAAAAAAAAAGTCCAAAGGGGTAAAATCGCAGCTCCGTGGCGGCCAATTGACATCGCCAAGACGGCGGATAACACGTTTTGGGAATTTGGTGCCCAAAAGATCGATTGTGGCATGGGCTGTGTGGCATGGCACGCCATCCTGCATGAACCATAGGTCGTCAAAATCCATGTCTTCAATTTCAGTAAAAAAAAGGTCGGTTAACATGGCTGTGTAACGCCCACCGTTGACCGAAACGTTGTTCCCCAGCCTGATTTTCGAAGAGAAATGGCCATCACTCTACAATCCGCACAAAACTGTCACTCTCTGTGGGTGCATTGGCTTCTCGACAATAGCGTCCTGGTTTTCTGGGCCCCAGATGCGGCAATTTTATTTGTTAAAGTAGCCGCCGAGATGAAAATGCGTCTCGTCAGAAAAAATGATTTTTCGCCCAAAATCGTTCAAGCTGCTCTAAGGCCTAAATTGAGAAGCGATAACGAAGCGGATGGTCGTGCGCCTTCAATGTTGAGTCAATTGAATCTTGTAAACGAATATTCCGAGATCTATGTGCAGAATTCTCTTCAGGCTATAGTGCGTGTAATGTTGAGCTGTTGAGTTCGATGGCGGGTTGATGTTCGTGAATTGAGTCTCACACTCTCGGCTACAGCAGTCAGCTACATTCTCCTCTGTGCGCACCGTACGGCGACGGCGACCACGAGTGTTGTCCACTAGCATACCAGTCTCACGAACTTTTTGCACGAACTTGCGTACAGCAGGCTCGGTTAATGCTTCAAGAAACTCACTGCTTGGGCTACACAGCACTCCCTTTGGAAATAAGTTTTCAATATTTCCCAACGTTGTTCAAGCGTCAGGCGACTCATTTGGTTCCGCGGAGGTATGTTACTGACTTTCTGTCGAGATTTCGAGCGGAAAACAGATGTCAGTGTCAAAATAACCTATGATTTAAAAAGAAGCCACTTGGCCCAAACATTTAGAATGGTTTGCAAGGCGACAGTTGTAGAGGTTTTCAGTCTCCTGCCCAGAACCGGCCACCATATACAACGACTCCATAAGTATAGAAATACCTGGTATAGTTTATCATACTTTTGGATTAGGCATTTTAGTTCTATAGGAAAGAAGAGCGGTACGAGTTCGACCGACAATACTTAAAGAGCTGAATAGAACTCAGGCAACTGAGTATAGAAATACCTGTCTTATTACAGCCGTGGGGAGCTAATGCAGTTTGTTAGGTTAAGGAAGGTTAAGGGCCGACCGCCCGTTTACAAAACAAGACCCTAATCATCCCGGTCCTGTCAGGGCAGGGTTTACAAGAATGGACTTTGTTGAAAGTCGTTAAAGTTAAAGTTAAAGTTAAAGTTAAAGTCCTAAGGAAACAACCCCAAACAACTGCATTACCACTTAAATCAAGCTCTATACAAGCCATTCCATTAGAGCCCAGAGAGCACAACTCCCCCAGTTAACCCAAATACTGCGCGCTGCGCTGCACAGTGAATTCTTTAACGCTTTGCTAAAATAGATAATGCAAGCTCCTTGCGATTGCCACCAACCCCCCACATTCACTAAATCAAACAGACAAATGAGATAGGTGCACAAAAGTGCACTTAAATGTCGCAAATTCTTTTGATATCCCGCTGCACTCTCTAATGGATTCTGAAACATTTCCCAGGATCTAGCTAGAGATACTCGCCCACTCTACTAGCTCCACGGGAGGGCGTGCGAGTGTGGGTGAATGTTGTTGTCTCGCAACAATGGAGATCTAGAAACGTGCACTAGAAATCTGAGGCATTCATTTCGCGGGAAGAATAAAATAAAAATAAAAAACGAAGAAGGATCTGGGAATCTACTAAAACAACGGTCCAGCAGCGGTAGCAGCAACATTCCATGTGTCGGTGTCCCCAATTGCACTCCTTGACTATATGGATGGAGCCAGCTATACCCTGGTGCAAACAAGATGATGGAGATGATGATGACGCTTATTCCACCACTGTTGGTGGTGTCGCTGATGGTGACATTCTTAGTTCATTTATCAGGGAAACTAAGCAAACGACACTTATGGTCATGTATAGATATGAAGCGCGTATCTTAGAGTGTGCTATGGCACGCCAGCGGGACACTAAAGAACGCGTATCTTGTTGAATGAGGTGGGGAGCGGTTGTTTTTCTTTCTTGTTGTCCTCTTTGGTTGTGTTTTTTTTTATTAGCCATGGAAGACGATGGGACGTGATATTGCAGAAATGATATTGTCCAAGGGAGTGGAGGATGGAGTGTGGAGAGTGGAGAATAGAGACTGAAGACAAGTGCGATGAGGCTGTAGATAGAACAAATTATTATTTGTCAGATTTTTAGCGTGCATATCTTTGGTAGAGAAATAAAATGGAACATCCAAGGATAGCCATTTAATTATGAGACAAGTTTTAAGGTCTGCTCAAGTCAAATGCGAAAGCGGGAACGAATTTCGCGAGGGAAACGGTGGAATATCCAGCCATGTATTTATTGCCCGCTTTTGCTACTGATCTCGCGTTGGTTTGAGCAGACTTTTAGGCTGGAAACGCTGTATTCTAGACAAATCCATCACCTACCACGAAGGATAATTTATTCGTGACTTTTTGAGCGCATTTTGAAGACCTTTCTAATTGAATCTTCGGTCTATCGAGCATATTCATAGGAATAGAAAGTTGTAAAGTGGAATAGAAAGATCAGTTGTTCAAGCTACACGAAACCGGAACCCCAAGAGAGAGAGAGAGAGAGAGAGAGAGAGAGAGAGAGAGAGCGACAGAGCGACAGATAGAGAGAGAGAACGTAAGTGATGGGACTTCTACCCAGTGCTGCCAGATGTTTTTCCCCAGAAATCGTAATTACTAGCTTTCAAAATCGTGGAAATACGATTTTTTGGAAATAAAAAAAATAAAAATATATATAGAAAATATACGTTCAACAGTAGCAGATGACTTCGGAAGTGATAAAACTTAAAAAATTTAATTTTTCATTAACGGAAATGGTAAACTTTCATTACCATGCTTTGTTTGTAAAACGTTTTTCCAAAAAAATGTTACATCTATTGAAGATCGAGGTGCAGAAAAAAGATATTCAAAATTGAGGTTTCTTATCTCACGAAATTCGGCATCGGCGTCTTGAATATCTTTATTTAGAATTAAATTTGGAAAACTTTTGAATAATGGATAAAAATAATCTACTTTTTTTTCAATTATGTGTAGTGGACTTAGAAGGGTTAAACTTTGAAGCAATTGGTTTTTGAAGTCAAATCTTTTTTAAGATTTGATGGACAAGCTCTATATAGAAACCCAAGCAAGCCTGTTTGAATGCTTCAACATCGTTCCTGTTTAGATTTAAAGAATCCAATTGGTCTTGAACTTCTACACGGAGATACAATTTGAAACAATATTCGAAGGCAATTTAAATTCATCATTAAGGTACCTATTTTATGTTTACCACCTTTAAAATATCGGGTTTAAGAAAAAAATCTAAAATTGTAAAAACTAATTGCTTCACTTCATAATACATTTTATGTATTTGTGGCTGCTCGTTCACCTTCATATTTTCAGAAGATATTTGGAAAATTGCAAATGAATTTTTATATTCAATAAATTTGAAAAAAATCTTGGAATTTTATGCTTTTTTAGCTCAAAAATCTTGGAATAAGTTTTAAGCCCTAAAATCGTAAAAATACGATAAATCGTGGAATCTGGCACCGCTGCTTCTACCACTTAAATGGTATTTCTACCACTTTTTGCTCAACCCAAAATTCTAACACCCGCAAATCCAAATCTACCACTTTTTCAGAAAACCGAGTGGTTGAATAATTTTAGATTTTTATGTGCACCGGAAAATTGGTACTGGTACTGAACTTTGGAAAAAAAATCGGTGATGCTTTGTAAGGTGACGTTTATAGAGCTCAAGAAAATTTGTTCTGAATGTTTGCAAAAAAAATTCAAAAAATTATCCATCCTATTTTGGGTAATGATAGCATGATAGCAGCATTTATGGTACGTTTTAAAAATCTACCCCTTTCTACCACTTTTTGGTTACCCAATATACCACCTTTTGCCTACCCTCAAGTCCCAACACTAAGAACGATAGATGGAGAGAGAGCGAGAGCGAGAGAGAGAGCGAGAGCGAGAGAGAGAGCGTGAAGTGGGTGCGCTTTTGCTGAGTCTGCATCAGGGGCTTTCTTAAGTTAGTGCGATGGACGACCACCGATCCCAATCCCAAAACCAAGGAATCCACCTTCCTGGAATCACAGTCAATTTGGGGGTAACACGACAGACTGCCCACAGCTGCCTTAAGGTCGATATTTTCGAAACAAGATTAAAAACGGGACATTTGAGGACAGAATTTCCCAAAGGCCCACCAGAAAAAACGTTGACACAACGACTGATAGTCTTTCAATAGAGGCACGCCTTTATTTGACTGTCAATTTATTTAACTGTCAGTCCGTGTCGTTTGTGTTCTGTCATATCTGGCATAAATATGGTTGAGCATGAAGTAACAACGCTCTCATTAAATGACGTTTGTGTTTGTCTTATCTGTCAATATTTATGGTTTAAAATGGCATCGTTGTTATTCTTTGACGTTTGTCTCGTGTCAATTTTTGGTTATGTTTGAAAGGTCAATGCTGTCAATCTGTGATATTATTGTTCTGTCATATCTAGTCTAACAATTTTGTCACACCTACATAATTGTGTCTGAGTTTGAAATAGTTTTTTCGACATTTGTGTTCTTTCAAAGCTGTCACGGTTCATTTTGAATGGCCGTATTCAAGCATCTAGTCATCGTAAGTCGACTTGAATTGTCTGGACTCAAATTTAGCTGAACGCGAAGTCTGATTAGTTGATAATTGTATTTTTTTTTCTGTGTTCTGAGATTCTGATTGGTACTCTACACGTCAGGCCAATCGAAATATCAAACTGCGCTCTCCCATGCTCTCCGATGACCCAATAGAAATGTCAAAACCGAGTTCTCCGGACACATGTTGGCACAAATAGATGTCAACTTAGTTGTATGTCGAGAAATTCTTGACTTGATTTGTCGATGTTACGGACATCTTCATCATCTTGCATCATCTTGCGGTCAACGTCAACTGTTCACGAGATCAGTTTTGCTCAATAAAAATTCAGCAACATGAAATTAGAAAGCTGTCAGACTTACTAAACTAGATTCTTGAACGCCCTCAATATGTTTGAATTGTCAGCGCGTTGTCAATCTGTAACGATTATGTTCTGCCATAGCTTAATTGTAAAAAAACGTGTTTACCAAAACCTTTTCGAACTTAGTAAGTAAGTAAGCGGGAGCTGTCTTGCGATAGTTCAAAACACAGAATAATTGTCAAAACAAATTTAAGAAACCAATTCGAAAGCGCAAAACAACAAGTGGTCTCTAAAATTGTGAGAATCATTTCGAGTGATATGCTGTGAGATCGGTCGAACGGAAATGTTGAGTGGTTGAGAACCAAAACCTTCCATTTTTGGTAGTTTACAAGAACTGGACTAAAGTCAAGAAATTTTGAGAAACAACACTTTTAGCTTCATGTTTATATTTCATACAAACAAATCACACCAGGAAGTAAACCAAAAACCCACTGAAAGTTTGCTGCTTTAGTCCTTCTGGAGTTAGATCATCGTCTTCAATGATCAAGCGTATTTTTTTGTTTGACAACTAAACAACATTTAAGCTGTCAATTCTGTACAAGCCACGTCTGAACGATATCTTTTCAAAATTTCCAATAATTTGTTTTCTAGTTATAAATAGATCATGCTGTCAAACTTTTGACGTATTTAGGGGTATCGTTAATAAATTCCGATGGAAATATTTACCTTGTCAGCAATGTAAATCAAATTGCTGAATAGTAACAATTCCGGGGGAAATATTATTCGCGATAGGGGTGATTTTGTAAATTTGACGGTCTGTCGTTTCGACGATAATCGTCTGACGAGATTAGGACTGAGCATAGTTTCAGAATATTCCATAAAAAAATAACTCTTACAAGTGTAAATCTCGGTAAGGTGGTCCATTCTGAAACGAGGGAGAAAAGGCAACAACGCCAGATCAAAACGAGCAGTCCCAACTGGATGCGCTGAATGCCCTCAATTACCGTTGAATACCCTTCCAACAAGGCATAGTAATTTAATCTAAATGAGAACAATCGAAACTAATGCTCACTTTGACCACCGGACCCAATAATCATATATAACTCCTGCTGCCTCGAACTCGATGATCTGCATATCTACAGTACATTGGTTCGAATTGTAAGCCACAGTCAGGCCCGACAATATAGTTTGCGGCTGAGAAATTAATACCTATATGCATTTTGGGCTGTCAATCAACTTGATTACCATTTAGATTGCAATATTGTTGCGTTAATCTAATGCCAAGGTATTCACTTTCCTCTTGTGTGCATGAAATTACATTTTGATTGATAATGAGTGAGCAGCACAATTCCCGAGATTGTGCATGGCATACCGGCCGCCGCAAGCCAACATATTCCCACTCACCCTAAAACTCCTAATGAAATTTTGATTAACACACACACATGCACACAATGCAACGAGACTATATGTAGCTTCCCGTGTCGCGTCGTCAATCTAGTCGCCTACAACATTCCCCAAATAATATTTCAAATTAATGACGATGATGTGATACGACTACGACATACGAGTATGTGTATGGCAAGGACTAAAACGCTCGGAGGTACCGTGTCGCCAGGACAAGGTTTCATAACTGCAACAACAGCTGATGCTGTTGGTATTGATTTTCATTCATGAATTTGTTGCTGAATTGAGTAATCTTGTGTCTCCTATACGGATGTGGAAACCCTTAGGACGCATGCCATGCTATTATGTCAGCACATAGCACAGTTACTGCAAATACTGGATATTTAATTACATTAGATTCGAATATTTATCGAGATTAAATTGCATGCCCCAGTTACACACGATGGAAATTGGGTGTGAGCTGTAATGTCAGTAGGCGGCGCTACTGTGCCAAACAGCGTCTGTGTGTGACTGGCATTTGCATGTGCATATGAATAACCCCCTCTGGTTATGGAAATGTCAGCGGGCGGGCGCCAACCGAAGTGGAAAATCGTAAATGGATCACATGCTTAATAGTCAATGGTATAGAAAAGCTAGGAATTCAGTGTGCGATTAACGCACAGTCGGTGGGGTGACAGTGGAGTGTCAGTGGATCCGAAAAGGGGGTTCGGTGATGGGTAGTTTTGAAAGGTTCATTTCTTATAAAAGTGGGATCGTTTCTTCTGTTCTTTTTCAGCAAAAATAACTTACAAACTGCTAAGTGTTCAAAATTCGATATTCATTTTTCGAATTCGAAGACAAAACTACATTTTCGATATCGAAAAGAAGGTTCACTCGAATTTTGGTTAGAAAAAACAGCGTTTTTCGGGGGACGTGTGTAAAATTTTAAATTCTGCATTCGATACGCGATAGATTGATGTTAATTTTATTTAGTTAATTTAGTCGGCTCTCACATTGAGGCAACAATCAATAAGCAACTGGCAATAGGAAACACGCAAAATTATCGCTCACAATTATTTTACTTTGAATTAAATTAGAGGTCTCACACAGCGTTGCCAACCCGGATCGAAGATTTTATTCCTCATTCCGAAAAAAATTATGCCTTTTTCAAAAAAATTATGCCTTTTTGGTAAAAAAGATAAATAACGCAGAAAGTTTCAATTTATGTGTTAAACTTTTATTATAAGGCACAAAGGTAAAAAAAAAACAATAATTAAGACATAATTGTGTATAGTATTTATAACTAAAATTATGAAAAACAAAAACTAACTTCACGTATGACAGTGTTTATTCGATTGACCTGCACCGAAGTCATCGCGATCAGTTGAACTTGAACTCATCTTTAAAATAAACTATTACAAAATGTTTTTTAAAATTTATTTTTTACCAGTAACGAAAACAAAATTTAAGGTCGGCCGCGCATTGGAGGCCTTTTCGTACGAATTTGACTTGTGCGATCTGGTACGAAAACGGACGAACGATCCCGACTTTCTAAGTAGGTACAATGGGAGCCCGCACCGCACATTGGATGCGAGTTAGTCGTACGTATACGTATGTGTAGTTCCGTTTCCGATGTCCGAAAACAATCTGAACTTGTTAGAATTCTTAAACACTTTCGTACGTTGAAATGAAACATTGAAAATATATTAACTTGGTTTACGGACACAAAAGGGGTATGGAACACAAGGTACGGACAGTATGGGGTCAGTATATAGTAGGTTAGGTTAGGTTAGGTTGAATAGAGTGTGAGTTCATCACATTGGACTAGGCACCATATTGGACCCATCGCCATCCCTGGGGAACCTTAACGGTCAAACAACCTAAACCACTTCGCCGATACAATTAATTTCCCTACAGAATCTGAAAATAATAGCGATATTCTTGTTGGATTATATAGTAAGTCTTCCATAATATGATGAAGTTCACTGAATTAATCTCTTTTTAAATATTGGGTTCTACGATAGTGACGACGCCGGCCGCCGCAATCTCCGAGTTAGGAGAAAATTATCTTCAATATACAGATTATTCATCAGGCCTAAAATTGAAGCTACCGGGACACTGCCTGTTTAAGGAAAAAATCGTATTCGGTGTTCGCATTCAATTCGTACGACCAGTATAAGTATTCATGTTTACGTACGTTACAAATTCGTATCCAATGTGCGGACGACCTAATGCATTGGCATACCATATCACATTTCTTGTTTGGGTTTAGTGAGTAAGTCTAGTAGGGAATTGGAAAATAAGCATGACGCACAGTGGTAAATGAAAATTAGTGAAGCGACTTTGATCAAAGTACCAGATTTACTAAATTCAAAATTTATTTTTATGGATTCATTATAAAAAGACTTTATAAAAAATTATGCCTTTTTTCTCAAAATTATTCCTCAATGCCTCAAGCATCGGAATTATGCCTAAAAGGCATAATTATGCCTCAGTTGGCATCACTGGTCTCACATCAAAGCTACTAAATATCCTTCGAACGAAAAATGTTGCTGATTGCTTATTGGCAGTTGCTATAGCAACTATAGTTGCTTATTTCTTGTTGCCTCAATCTGAGAGCCGCCTTAGTAAAAGTAACTCTGTCTGTTTGTTTCTTACCTTTTCACCTTTTCACAACTAAACTTCAATTTGGCAAAGAGATATTCTGGGACCTAAAGAATATGCCACACATTGAATAATAATGACGAGGAAAGAGACGATGGAGAAAGGTAAGAGAACATTTAAAATGCAATTTTTTTTTACATCTGAATCGTTCGGAAATTTGAACTTAACGAAAAATTTGGGCGAGATTGAAAAACTGTGCGTGGCACCTTCGCTATAAAAAAAAGTTACTTAAAACACTACATCTTGTCATATATCGAAACTTTAACCTTGACATTTGGTAAATGGACGTATATTGACTGTTGGACAAAGGGGCGTGGCACATTCCGTACGAGAAAACACAGCAAAGTTGTAAAATTTTGGAACATTGATTTAGGTATGTAGGTACATTGTCCTGATAAACAGGAACATTTTTAATAGAAATTTAGAATTTAACTCTAAAACTAATGACAAGTTACGTGGGACCCAGTCGTGTACGTTTCTTAAAATTGGTCCCCTATTTATTTTAATACTCGGCACGAGTCGTATAACATTATAAATCCAGCGAAGAGGAAAAGAATGCAGCGATAGAGTAGGATAGATTGCTTTCTGGGTACCCTTTAGTTCTGGGATACGTATAGGGAGAATCTTTTTGACCTAACTCAGCCACAAAAACTCGGCAACGTTGACGGTCGGAAGCATGAGCACTAGATTATATGTTGTTATATATCCGATATCCAGGATTTACCCAAAGAAACACCAAACTCTGGATTAGGAGGTACTCTTTATTTAAGCAACCCACTTATAAACTAATGTCTTACGTTGAGGCTAACGTTAAGTATGTAGAATGCAACCCAAGCGACCAGCGTGGCTCCGACGTAAAGCACGATAGCCATAAGTGCTGACGCTACTGATTTCAGACCAGCTTCCCAAAGGAAACTTAGCCACCAAAAATAGAACACTGACCGAGGTCAATACCTATACGGGAGCCTTATCTGGTACACTAGGTTGGTACGATCAACAGGTAGACAAGTCTCTCCGTATGGCACTTTCATTCGGGTACTCATGTAATTTCGTCCACTTAGTCAGTATGACTTATAAGTGACGAAATGTAAATTTCGTGTGTCATAAAGGTGTGACGAACGGGGTCGTTTCATTACAGATTACACCATGCCTTAAGCGGTCAAAAGTGAACTAACCCCAAGTAGCACTATGGGCCATTTTGTTATCACAACTCATTTGACTTTGTTGTTTAAATTTGTCGAAGTGGAGAGTCTATCAGTTCTTAATACTACTCCTCAACACCTCTTAGATCGCAATTTATAAGCATGAACTGCGTGCCTCACCAGGATACAGGACCTAATTCTTTCGCTGGTTTTGCACATAATGCAATTCAGCCATGCTATTTCCGAAACTTCTAATATTTCCTCTGAAAATGCAAGGCCCCTGTATCAGGGTTATGTCAAACGAATCCTCATAAAAAAAATCTGTCATCATTGCTGATGCTGCTTTGCTGTGATGAAGGTTCAATTGAATCACCCTAAGCATTTTCCGATACGGTTCCACCACCCGCCCGACTTGTGTTGATCCCATATCCATGATATCTATCACTTTGTCGCCCTACCGGGTGGCTTTCCATGTTGAGTCTTATCCTATGACGCTTGGAACGTCACGAATGCTACGTCCAACCTGTCCTGCCTTTGCTCGCATCAGGTGGCGGATCTTTGGGGCTGACGTGGTGAGTGCCGAACATCTAAGCTCTTCATCACTGAAAGTCCTTCTCATCTTTCTTCGAAAGTACAGTAAAGTAAGGTGTCTGTTTGGCAGTACAATGGACCAGTAGTTGTGTCTGAGTGATACATCGGACAAAAAAAATAAAAAAAATCCAACCCGCAAAAGAGTCTATCTCCAGCCAGATCGTTAGCTTGGTTCCACCATATATCATATCTTCCCACATGAATAACCCTCCATGTAGACATATTTGCTCACGGATTGACCAGAAACGATGATTATCAACCTTTCCACATCCTTGAGTATGTGAAGCCTGTCTATTTTAAGGTTGATTCCTTCCCATAGGTTGGTCATCTTCCCTACAGTTTCACATAGCCAACTCTTGGTTTCTTTGGTTATCGCGTTTTATTGCGATAATCCCTACCTCCAAGGTTACCTCCTTAACGCTGATAGCACCGGCATTTGTTGGAAGTAAGTCTAGAGCCCTCAGCAGAGCATTTTTAAAAATATGTACTCAACTGGGAAGCATCTATCCCTCCCTCTCGACTCATATTGACAACACCCATTTGGAGATCGTTCGCCGCTGTTTGATCAAAGGTTTTTGCGCTCTTGTCCACTTTGGTTCTCTCACTCCAAGCGTATGGCTTTGCATCGTCTGCTTGCCTTGTCCTCCTTCCCATAGGTAGCTTGGTTTAGCTTTCAAATTACCTTTCTTGGTCCAGGTTGCTCGGCTTTGCACGATTTCTGCTTTTCGGGGTGACTAATAATCTGTTGTCCATGTTGTCCATCCACTGTAGTGTTGTACTTGTAGACTGACTCCATATTGAACAGACTGTCCGCCCTCCTTTCCGCCATCCGTCCCCTTCTTCTCAGTTTCTGGATATGATGCGCAGTTCGTCAGAACCTTCGATAGGAGTTCTGAGGAAATGTTTGCTTTTCCTATCGAAATGTGAACCGATTGCGCAAGTGAGCAGGGCTGAATTTTTCCTGGCCAGCTCGTCACCATTGCTATGACCTGGAACCCAAATCAGGGTAATCTTGAACTGATAAAGCGAGGCCAGCTTCTTTTCGACATTCTAAAACTAATTTTGAGGTTATATTAACTGAGGCGATAGCCTTGATGTACAGTGACCTCTCTCATAAGCGGACACTGATGGCACCACAAAATTTGTCCGATTACAAGAGGTGTATATAGGTTCTATCTGTTGCCTTTTGAAATAATTATTTTATTTATACTTTGGTCCGTCTTAATTAACAAAATATTTTTCTTCCTCTTTTCAGGTGAGTGCAGTTTCATTGGTGTTCAGTCTTGCAGACGTATGCGTAAGTTTCACATAAAATATAAGTCATCTCTTAAGCTATCGTAACGGGCACAGAAAGTTCTATTATTTCAACCAACTATTCTAATTATTTTTGCACAAGTCTTGAAGTCATTCACAGTTCTACAGTTCCACTAATTGCTGAATATGAGTTCAAAAGCTCACACCGCATGTTAACATCATTAGTATAGACCCAAACCAAGCAGGGAAGCCTTGATATGCACAATAGTTGCATTCTTATCGTTACCACAAAAAGCCCGCAATGTGTAGGTAGGTGTATACACACTCCCATCCAGCCGTCAGTCGATCAATGGTTGAAATTTTGCGCATTTTTACTCGAATTACATCGGCAACTTGAGAGTGAATTCCCCCATTTGGGGATTGTTCTGGGGGGCAGTAACTGTATACAGAACTGCTTAACAAAAAAACTTCCACTCCACAATTTTTAAATTTTTTTTTTAATTTTTTTATCTATGAAAATTCATTCGGGGGAAAATTCATGCATCGTGCTGCGGCATATAATTACGGTTTCGTTATAGAGTATTCCCGGTTTTCCTTTTTTTTCCCCATTTCACAATGCAAACAGTTTTACGAGGAACTACAACAAGTGAGGAACCCTTATAAAGAAAATTTATGTATTTCACGTTCCGCACGGCAATATATATAATTACCCCACTATAGAGCAAGCATTTCAATCCCCGATGGGCCCTCTACTCGACCTAACAAGACCACAACTAGCACTACAACTTATTCCGTCCCGTGTGTATGTCCGTCTGCGTGTCGAATTCAATTAGTTGTGGGGTATCTTTTACCCGAGCGATTAAATATTTAATGCATGTCCAGAGATTGCACTTCGGCACATGCACTACATAGATAGACACACCCTCATCTGCAGCAGCCCCCGTGTTGGCCACATACCGATTGAACCGTATTTAGGGAATTCCAATTGAAAATTTATATCCCAAAATCGAAGAGTCAAACGACTAGGATGACTCTCTGAATGTTACCATTTTATATAGATACAAGATATATGTATATATGTATCCAATAGATACAAAGCTGCTAAACCAAATGCATCCAAAGAATTCGTATCGTGTATTTAGGTCTTCCACATGAGGTCTTTTCGCCCGATAAATGTGAACGTGAAGTCGGGTGCATTAAGGTCGACTTTGGTTAAAAGATAGAAAATACGGAGCATGATGGTGCATATGTATCTATAGTAAGCCAAAGTTCGTACTACAGATAAAATGTTTGAGATACTTTCAATTTGAATAGATGTTTTCTCTTTGGTTGAAGGGAACTTTCGAAATGCAGATGAACAAAGAAACACACAAAATGATTACCACACACATGGACAGACAGACAGACAGACAGACAGACAGACATTTCGAATGTAAACTGAGATCGTCATCGTCATCGTCATCATCATTTTAATCATCATTATCCGTTATAAGAGTTTCCATTACAGACACTGAGACTGAGACTGAGAGTGCTGGTGTGCGATGAGGATGATGATGGCTCCAGTTGGATGCATCACGAGAAGCAGTTAAATGTCAGATAGTCACGAGAAGACGTCTGATCCTCCCAAGTGTCGTTTGTCTGCGCAGCACAATTCATTTCGACGATCTGTTAGCGGAATTTACGAGTAGGTATTTTGTGAGCAACTGTAAAGTATTTGAAAGGTGTGCCATTACTAGGGGACGGTGCCCACTTCATTGTGTGGAACGGGATGCTGAGTGCAACATGCAATTTGAAACACTATTGCATTGAACTTATAAGCAGTTGAATGGTTTTCATTTTGCAGTGCATTTTACAGTTAATGCGCAAACAAATTGCTGCCCATAGACTTTTGGGAATCGGCCTCTGGATGCTGCACTTTCTCTAAGAAAGACTGGAGGCATGATCGGTGGTCATAGATACAGGTTCCGTTATGAATACCTAAAATGCCAACCTCAGTGATACAGACCTTTCAGTGGTATATGTAAGAACAGACCTGGAAATCTGATTCCTATCTTGCAAAAACCCTAGATAGAAATGACAACTACCTAAATCTGAGTATGCCCACAGCAGATTTAAACAAAGCCACTAGTCGAAAACATCGCAACGACAAAGCATCTGCGGGACATTTAGTCTACCAACCCAGAGCTGGAAATACTAATTTGGGAATCTTTGTGTTAAGCTACGACTATACATGTCACGATACGTGTCAATTTTTGACATGTTGACGCCACAAAAATTAAGTCATTATGTCGTCATGTAAGTGACATTCTTGAGCATATCAACGCTGGTTGACACCACATCAGACAGTGTCAAAGGTGCGGTATCATTTTGTGTCCCAAAATCCACGACATACTCGCTTTGACAGTTTGTGACACAGCTGAATGACAGAGACGAGTGACCGGCACCTGAAGGGCGATTGCCCAGTGTGACATGGAGAAATGATTGACACGATTGTACTTTATATGTACTGATGGTGACGAACGTTGGTCGCAGGTATCCTTGCCATACCTAAATTTCCGGTTATTTAGTCTCAACAGCATTGACAAGTCGTGACATTCAAGTTGTGTCAATTGTGTCACGCTAAAAAATTTCTGTTTACCATCCATTACACAAATCATCACCATTGACGAGCACAAGAGAGCAACAGCAAAAAAATTTACACACAAATTTACTCACAATAATTAACAAGTCACAAGTGAATTTACAAATGAATTAACAAGTGTAATTATTAATGATATATGTAGTATATTAATATTGACATTGAAGAGTTCGCTGTTGTTTTGCTGTTTTGCTGTTTTGCTGGCAAGCTCGTGAGCTCTACGAACAAAAAAAAAGGAGGGAAGAATTCCTGCTTGTCGGGAGGAGAAAGAAAGAGCATGAGAAGCGCTCGCTATAGGAAATAGAGGCAGTTTTACTAAAAGGTAAAAAGAACGTGTCACGGGAACAAGGCCCGAACAGAGACCTGTAGAGATGAACAAGGAAATCTTGTGGTAAAGTCACAGTCATTGCTGAGGACATGGAAAAACTATTTCTGCGGACTGTTAAACGGTGAACGGTGAAGAACAGGCGAAATCCGTTGGCCTTGAAGTAAATGAGGACAATACTAAATACATGCTATCAACAAACAAACAAGCATCTGTCCACCGCCTAGGACAAAACGTCACTATTGATAGCAACAACTTCGAGGTAGTTAAGGAGTTCACCTACCTCGGAGTAAACATGAACTCCACGAATGACACCTTAGTGGAGATCCGGCGAAGAATTACCCTAGGAAACCGTTGCTACTTCGGTTTGGCAAAACAACTGGGTTCAAAACTCCTAACTCGAAGGACGAAATGTGTGCTCTTCAAAACCCTTATCCTGCCAGTTCTGCTTTATGGCGCCGAGTGCTGGACGATAAGCAAGAAGGGAGAGCTGATACTGGGCTCCTTCGAAAGAAAAATACTTCGGCGGATTTTTGGTCCTGGTCCTGTATAACCGCGAACTCTATGAGCTGTACCAAGATGTGGATGTAGTCCAAAAAGCCAAAACACGTCGACTACATTGGCTCGACCAATCGAGCGAATGGACAATAATGCTCCAGCTAAGAGGATCTTCGAATCCCAGCCCCCAGGTTCGAGAAGACAAGGAAGACTGAACCTCCGTTTCAAAGACCAAGCCATCGCGGATGTCAGAGTGCTTAGTCTGGACAACTGGAAGCAGCGTGCTCGGGATCGTAGAGAATGGAAGTTTGCAGTGTCAAGTATGCAGAGGAAAGTATGCCTGATGAATGGAACCTCAGAGGAGACCCTCTAAACTGCGCCAACTATAGAGGCATCAGTCTCCTGAAAATCGCCTATAAGATCCTATCTGCTGTTCGGTGTAAACGCCTGAAACCAATTGTCAACGAACTGATTGGACCCTATCTTTGTGGTTTTAGGTCCGGTAAGTTCACAACCGACCAAATACTCACACTACGGCAGATCCTGCAAAAAACCCTAGAAGTCAAAATCGATACTCACCATCTACTTATCGATTTTAAGGCCGCATACGACAGCATTTATATAGACAATCTATACAGAGCCATGTCTAGTTTTGGCATCTCTGCACAACTTGTCAGATTGCGCTGAATGACGATGGAAAACGCTCGTTGCTCCATAAAGGTCGGAAACATTCTCACCGAGACCTTTGATGTCAAAAAAGGATTTAAACAAGGTGATGCGATTTCATGTGACTTTTTCAACATCTTACTTTAAAAAATTGTGCGAAATTCGCAGGCCAACTCCAGGGGCACAATTTTCCGAATGTCTGTGCTTGCATACGCTGACGTCATTGACATAAATGGCAGAACGCAGCCACCTATCACTGGTGCGTGGCAAATATCAGTACAGAAGCGACAAAAATGGGCTTAGTGGTGAATTACGACAAAACAAAATACATGCTGTCAACAAGAAGGGGGATACACAGCGTCGACGAATCGGACTGAGCGTCAAGAATCTTTTAAAGGGCTTCCTTACTGTCTTTTTTTTTACAAGCTATTGCCACTCAATTACCTTCTTAGGTCAAAGAAACAGCGATTGGTATAGCGCTTTGATGCAGTTTTGTATAGTTTTTAGGACGTTTCAGTTTCATATGCTTTCTGTTCTTTTTATCAATTCCTAGCTTCAAACCTCTCCCACGAAAAGTATACTTTTAGGGGCAACTTAAGCCGACCCGTTCACACCATTCTGTTAGTCAGTTTTTGCCAAATGTCACAGATGGAGTTGATCACGGACAAGTAGTATAGGTTGCATTGATTTGGGGACCGATTTTAGACAGACTGTCTTAGATTATGAGGAGGTCCTTTTAAATTACATTAACCTGGCGCATCTTTGAATTACTACCAATAAAAGTCAACAGTAATGCCAAATTCACACCTGTCATCAGATAAGTGCAAATTAATTCATTATTTACAAATTCCCCTCTACAATTAATTAATTTTATTTATTTATTTTTTTATTTTGTTTAGTGCATACAAATAAAATAAATTGCAAAAAAAAAAATGCACTTATCAACAAACTGACAGTTGACAGTTGCGGTGCTCTTCTGTGTGGTATGGTGTGGCTACACTTTATTTACCAGCGCCTATATATAATTAAATAATTTTTAATTTTGTTTATTTAACGCGCGCTTGATCTGATTATACGAGGTAACGACGGACACATGGCTGAGCCAAATAACTTTCACTGGCGCTTCGACTATAGTTGACTGGCTTAACTGAGTGCTAATTAATTGGATTTTAAAATTGATGAGATGCACACACAATGAAAGTAATAGTTTCGCATCAGCAGCCGCCATCCAGAATCCAGATGTCAGATACACTGCGGTAGCATGTGTGTTCGGATACAAATTAATTATTTTGTTCATGAGAGGGTTAGTTTTTATTTTTTTCCTGGTTGTCCGTTTATTTGGTTATGTGGCTCTCATGTGGTGCGTATAATTTGTCCCCCCAAATGCGATTGAATTGAGGACTGCGACAAATACCAGTGGGAACATTTATTAAACCGAATCAAATGGAGTGTGCACAGCGCCTTTGGGCGGCAATAAGATCCCAAACGAACAATATTCTTTCTTTGTATACTTTGCTAACTCCTCCGTTGGATAAATAGGGACTATGACGACGACGACAACGACAACGACAAAAGGGATTGTGTCTGCCTTCCTCGCCGGGGAGGGCCGGGTAAACACTAGTATATGAGATTGAAACAATATCCCTACGCATATGGGTCGACGATAGATACCCTTCTTCTAACCACACACATGGTCACTTGTGTGCGCCTGGGTCTATTGATTCATTCAACCAAAAGTTGATTAAGTTTTATTGTCGGGTTTTTATCATCACTCGTTATCCTCCGCAGAGATTTCGGATTTATTGTCTGGATGGATGGGATATCTGATTCGTTTTTGTTTGTCTTGAGGAGTTTTTCTTCTTTTTTGTGCCCCCTTTTTTTGTGAAAATGCTGCTCTTTTATTTTAGGTCAACATGGGGAGATAAGGGTTACCAAATAGATTTGGGCAGCACTTTTATTTCGATTGGAACTCCATTGCTCTTGATATAGTTAACCCCTAAATTGAAGGTGGTAGGTAAGGAGGTATTTTTGCAGAAGTGTTCAAGTTTTAAATGCTTTATGACGCCTAAACAATGTCTGATGCTCCCTCAGTGTCTATAGCTTATCGCAAGTGATTCTCATTTAGTTACTGGCTATGTTCAGCAATCAGATGTATCTCCAACAGCTGCCCCCTATCGGTCACTTTAACTAACCTCTAGTCACCTAATGATCCCCCTTTAGTTACCCAACGATTGTTCGCTTTTAGTCATTGCGATCGGTACGAAAGATCTATCAATCATTTCGACTGATCCTTCAGCCAGTTTATAAAAGTGATCTTCCTTTGCAATGACTATACGACGATCTTCTTTAGTTACAACCTCTTGATATATTTTACTGCGACTGATCTCACAGCTGATCCTAATCCTTCAGTAGTCTCAATTACTGATCATTCCCTAGAACAGATTTTCCTTGATTTCTACCTCTTGGCCCATTTTAGTCATTACGATCGGTACGATCGATCTGATTTGTCAGTCAGTCAGACTCTGGGATAATTTTCTATCAGTCAATTCGAATTGATCATCCCCTAGTGACTACAACAGACCTCCTTCAGTTCGACCTCTTGACCACTTCTAGTAACTACGATCGGTACGATCGACTGATAATCAGTCAGGTGCGGCAACGATCCTTCTTCAATCATATCGATTGATCTTTCATTAGTCTCGGTAACTGATCATACTTTAGTGACTACAAACGATCTCCTTCTTGATCTATTTTGGTCAGTACGATCGGTATACGATCAGTTAGCACATCGATCTGATCGATCTCTATAACGATCTTCCCTGAATTATTATAGTAACTGATTTCCTTACGGTCGTAGTCATACAACAAAACTCGACCGCTCTTTTAGCATGCTCACTCATCATCAGAACTTACGATCGCAACAAAGAGTTTGTATTTTTGAACGAGACTTGATCGCATGATCAATCGGTCAGCCGTCTCTAAAACTGATTTATTTTAGTCACTGCGACAGGTTTGGCATCAGTTCCTACATTCTGACAGCCGCCTTAATTTTGAAATAGACCTATTTCGAGGGGCATGACGTTGAGTCCATCTACGCTTCCCATCATCAAACAATTCACTAATTTTCATTCATTAATTTACGGCCCGCTTATCCATTAAGTGGGTCGCCGGTGTAAATTGCTCAAGTGGAGCTCTCGATACTCCGCCATCGACTCTATGTCATCAAGGGCAATCCCCATACGGGTAGAGGAGAGATTATGGACTTGATCTAACCATATCATCCTGGGTCTACCTAGAAGATGCCTGCCTGATGGTGTGGATTCCATATCACGTCGTGGGATCCTGGTCGGGGACATGCGTTTAACATGACCAAACCACCGAAGCATAGACCGCTCTGCCCGAAGAAGTAGCTGCTCGACATCAAACAATCGAGCTTGTATTAAAGTAGCTGTGGATCATTCTAACCAATACTTTGGTCAGTATACGAGTGATCCTCTGCGGTTTTAGGATCATCTTTGTCGATTCTTTAGGTCGGGGATAAATTTCCAAAACTATTACTATAATATCTGATGCTTCGGCAGTATACTGAAACTGATGATTATTTTATTTGCAACAGATCGATCGATCGATCGATTTAGATAAACAATTCCTTTCTTACTAAGTCTTACAATTACGGCATTGATGATCGTGTGATCGATCCTCTGTGATCTTGACTATATCTATGCTACTGCTTATCGATTTTTTTTGCCACTGATCTTGAGCGATCGATCTTTATAATAAAATCCAGGCGTTTGTGTAAATGATCTTTTTAAACTTCTGGCCATGATCCTTCTTTGTCACTCACCGAACACCGATTTTCTGTATGAAAACTGAATCTCCAAGCAAGTGATCCTCCATTATCGTGATAATTCCGATCTTCTACAAAAGAAGATCTGAAGATCTACGAAAAGTGCTCCTACGAAAAGTGATCATTCAAAACAAATAGTAGATCCTAAATGGTTTCTGATATTCTATAAATATCATAAGCTGATCTTCTGTGCAGAAGTGATCCTCAATGACATTGTCATTCCTGAAATGATCACCGTCGTATCTACGTGATGATCTTTTACTACCGATCCTCTAGTATTATTACCAAAAATTATCGAGGTGCATATTTTTGACAGGAGCTTGGATATTTTTTATCCATAAATGTCAAACGATCATTGGTGTTCATTGATGATCCTCGATCCACTATCTGATTTTATGCGATCCATTTTTGCCAATATTCTGTTCAAATGATCTTCTAACCAATACTGAACTATAAAGCAATTCTGAAATGAGGTAAAATGTATAACGAAAGATATGCTCAGTCACAATTTGACTTGGCAACCCTACGACCACAGTCTGTCAACAGTAGAACACCCGAAGACAAATCTTTTCCAAATGGATATATTCAAAGTCATTGGAGATATCATCACCCGTCCACCCAAAAAACAAAAAAAAAGGATAAAATCGCAAAAATATATTCTCGCTCCATCGACTCGTGTGAATGTCCTTTTGTTTGTATGGCCGCACAGCATACCATAGAGCAAATGCCATAATCTGGGTGGTCTTGTTGGCCCTTCGCATAAATACAGCATTAATGTCTTAAATCTCTTAGTGAAGACTTAGTTGACACACCCATCTATCACAGTGGGCGGGATGATGATGATGTACTCATAACGTTGCAGGGTTTTGGAAAATTAATCGGTTAAGTTGGCAGCTTGCATTCTATGTATTTCACTGTAAATAAACCAATTTCCTAGCCGATATTATCTGGAAAAGGACATCAATCCATCATAACAACCAAGAAACAAATTGTCATACTCGTATATGTGTATTGGACGCTCCCAGTCGTTACCGTCTTCATCTTATGAACCGCTCGACGATCTGGGAAACCTTGTGCCATGGACGACGTGGGCAAGGATAAGGATTGCCAGACAACCGGCAGATAGATAAGATTTCAATTAAATTTAATTGACATTTCCACTCTCTCTCTCTCTCTCTCTCTCTATATATATGCGCCCTCTTGGATGTGTGTATTCTGTTCTGGTTACCTAATAACAGACTGGCGAAGGACATGCAAGTGGCATGTGTGCGCTTCTATGCTCGTTCACCGTATGCACTATGGAGTCAACTATTAAATATCTATAATGGTTAGACGGTGGCATTTAAGGAGGAGAGGAAATATTTAGTTACCTGTCTCTGGTTATACCAAGTCATTGAGCTGTACTATACAACTACATGCGAACGAGCTCAGGCTCACGGTAGAGTCAAACGCTGTAAAGGAAATTGAAAAGCTGCACTCTGTCGTTGACGGATTTGCATGTAAACATGATACTTAAGTTCCAATTTGTTGTGCACGCTATAGTCGATGTAAAGGAATCAAATTGATTCTCTTGAATATCAGAGGTTCAAAGGATTCGATAGACAAATCCAGTGGCGGAGGGAGGAAATCTCAAAATATGAAGCCGCAGCACATCAAAGTTGGATGTCACTTTGTCAGGCGGGTATATAGATCTCATCTTCCCTTCGCCATCGATAACCACGAAGGAGGTTGATGTGTTATTCCCTTGTGATGCATGCATGTCGCGGTTAGAGTTTTAACTTTCCCTATTCATTAGTGTTGATGGGTGAGTGCCAAATAAGTGGGCAGGGTAATGCAGTTGATATCGATTATAATAATTAGGATTAAATTTCTGATACAGAGAGCAATTTTAATTTGCTAATATGTAGTTATAAATCGTACGTCAGTTAAGCCAAAATGATCAGTGACTTGGTTCGTGACTTGGCTAAATTGCAAGTCTGAGAAGTACCTTATCATTAGGCAGTCGCCAACAAATTTCAATGCCACCAATTCCACCAATTGGATTTATTAAGACAAAAACTGAAATTGGTTTTTATGTATGTCCGCATGGTAGGTGATTGTCTTAGATAAATGATTACAAATAGAATGACTATCCATTGACATCTAGAACAGGATCCCTTCTAAGCCTTCAAACGAGATACACGGTTAGTAGTCATTAGTCATCGCGATTAGAAATGGTTACCGTGACTCAAGTATCTATTGGATCATTCAATAAAACAACGGGTTGCTGTCTTGGCTAAACTAGTGCAGTCATACGGCAAAGCTAATCGGTTTCTTTTACTCGACACTTAATTTAGTCATTTCATATACGTTCGTAGAGTTCGTAAGATTACCTACAGTTTGCTGACAACAAACTAAATAAGCTTACACAGGAATTGGTGAGTGTCTAAGATAAGTAATCGTCGCTGGGGGGAAATCTATTGATGGACAGTACAATCAGCAGTGCAACGTTTAAGTTACTCAAGCCCTACATCTACCGTCTTTAACCAGTTCTATGGGATAAATCTTGTTTTGATTTGCGGCAATTGGATCTTAAGATGTATTGCAGAAACTTCTATTGGCTCATATTGATGTAGCCTTTTTCAGATCGCGGATAAGACTGTTAAAAAGGTACAAATTTCGCGGCTTTAGGATCGAAGAGGTTCACTTTTGACATCTTCTTGGCGCCAGTTAACGAAATTGTCTTTCGGTTGGTATGCGAAGCCGAAAAGCACTTGTTGATGTGCTGATTCCCTGCACCTATTTGACCGCAATAACGTTAAAGTGCCTTGAAATGGCTTGATATTTTCATTAAGCTCTTTCTCGCTCTTTCGGTCAGAAATCCCTTTAAGCGATCAAAAGACGATCGGCAATATTTAAATGCATTACTTACTCACCGTGCAGTTAGTGTCTTCATACGGCTGCCAGCTTCATAGTCAAAAGTTCCTTTAAATCATTGGCGGTCCTGCTGCTTGACGAATGCTTCGTTCAAAAGTCTAACCAGACAGTTCATCGAACTTTATCGGTTAAAAGTCCAATGTCTATGCGCGCGAAAACGGTCCCTTGACACGGGCCACAATCGCAGCTAAGGTGACATTCCACCTACATAAACATTGAACAAATGCACATCTAAATACTTGTGACTTCTTCTAGAAGGACAACAGATCGATCACACTGTCAGAAACACATCTAAACTTTAATGAGACTTCTGAATGTCGGTCTTAGCTTGACATTCAACACAAGCTGCTGGGCATTTACGTAAGCAGTCCATTCGGGACTTTAAACCTAGTTTTTCAGAACGGACGGTATAAACAGCGTTTATTTGAAAGGCAGCTTCTAAATTTATTTCTTCATAAGTCATTCATACTGAAAAGTTGTGCCAGTAAAAAAAAATTCTTCTATTTTGAACCATCACATAATTGTAGAGCAGCTTAGTCATATTTTAGGACGTTAAGAAAACTCTACTGGAAAAATTCAGACCCAATCCAGTGTGAAGCTTTCCATTTGTCGTCTTCGCTTAAACTGAATGGAAAGGCATTTTTTTTTAATGCATAATATAGCCCACAGGCTCTAACCCGCTTGGAATAAAATCTAATGAAATGTGACCACAGCCCTAAGGTATGCAACATTTTATTTTATTTTAGCTATAACTCTCATGCTAATTGCAATTTCTGCAGTTTTCTTTTTTATTATCGATATATGCTCTTTCACAATCCCAATAGAGGAAGCATATCCCTGATTAGTCGCACTAATTCGTTTTAATCCTTAAAACATGACATCTACACTTACCACCAAGTGAAATGCTCAACAAATAAACCACTTACTTTTTTACTAACCCTGCTGGTCCATGGTAACAAACAACCCTTCCCATTTAAATGTCACTTCTTACTAGGGCTTTAAAGCTATTTAACAACATCCATTCACATCTAATCCGTCTGTCGGGTTGCACAAATCTCATACTCAACTTGCATCGAGAGTTTACACAGTTTTTGTACACTCATACGGTGGCGGGCGACTTGTTCGTCTTTCCTTTATCCAGTGCAAGCTATAATTTGTACGAATCTCTTTCGTGCTCTCCATCTGGTAGTCTGTACTAAAGGATTTTCGATCCTTTAACTGAACCAGGGATAAACATTAATCATCAACATCGTTGCTTTCCAACAACTTTCTAACAGAGCTACTTACTTTTGCGCGCTCGCTAACATTTGAACAAATCCCACCCGCCGAAAGCTGTACTACAACATAATAAAAAACATAGAAAAATATAAAAAAAAATAGAAAAATATAAAAAAAAACCACCAGAACTTTTCCACCCCCACCCACACCCACCCACGTCCTTTTATCGATATAGAGCGAGTTCTAATATTTCCCCTTATCCCTGATGTTAGTATAGTTGTAGACTGTAAACTGATTTCGATTTTGACCTTTTTTTTTTCTCTCTCTCTTCTGTTCCTTGGAAGGTATGGGGTATGGTATGGCGTATGGGTGCTTGAAGGGATATATGGAATTCCCATTGTGTGGGATGTAAAACGCCCATAAAACTAACAACAACAACAGCAGCAGTGCAAAAAAAGGTTCTCATCTCTATTTGAAAACACTCAGAAAATTCATTCCAATAAAATTTGCCCAACCGCAATACCAAATTTGTAACAAAGTTTAGAAGGAGCAAAGGGAGTCAAATTTACGGTCTCTCTTGTAGTATTAGGCACTAAGTAGATTGTAAATAAAAAAAAATAAATCTTGAAAGGGTTCTAAGATGTAAAGTTCTCGTTTCTTTTATTCGCAGAGCAACATCAAAGAAGACGAACGTGCTGGCTTGGTGCTCGTTGGAGCAGAATCCCTTCTCATATCGTCGACTTGCACACTGCCATTTTGTGTTAGATTTTCGTTTGCACATCAATCGGAATTGTTTATAAATGTAAGTATTTGATTGTGTTACCTTTATTTTTTTGTTGCTTATATAACCTTGGGATGTAAATGGAATTTACAGAGAAAGGTGTGAGATGAAGGTTTTTTTTTTATTATTTTGGGTAAGGGTACATGCGTTACCTATAGACTCAGTGTATAAACAGCTTAAAAATGTATAGTACAATTCAAAATCGATTTTATCCTATGTCTGTGTTTGTTTTATTTTTTGTGATTTGAAGAAAAAGCTAGTAGTCAGATTTTTATGACATGGAAATGGTCTATGTATAATGATAAAACGTCTAGCAGGTACACAAACCTTTGTTGATGTATTTTGTCGATACAAATTGAGCTGATTATTGCGCGACGTCACAAGGACTAAATTGAGGAGGTGTCTCATGACAGTTGCACAACAGCGAAGAAATAAACGCCTTTGATGTTGTCGAATCTGGAACCGCTGGCTAATTGGTCTAACTGAGTCACGACTTTGGGTTATGGTTCTACCTAAGCTATTGATAAAGTCCATAGAACTCTCTTAAGGCAGACACATTTCAGGTCTTTTCTTGTCCATGGTATAGTAGTTAGAGTGTTTGCCACTGACCCAAGTGCATTTACTCCCGCCCGCAGCTGTAAGCTGGAACTTTTAAGTCTCTCTCTATAACCTCTATAACCTATAACTCGGATTGTAAAACGTGCTATTGAATCCACACAATCAAGCAGCCATTCTCGAGCCGTAGGCCCAGGAAAGAGTCGTGGTTTAAGTTCGACATCTGTATACCGGTCGCTTCTAATACTTCAGAGTCAATTGTGGAAGATCAAGACATTTGGAGGGCCCACTTCGGCATCCTAAACCCGCGACCTTTGTAATGGATAGGAAGGACATTGATCACGATGAACGTGACCCTAATTTCAAAGGCAGTTTTATTGTCGGTGCTCTTTCGAGAGTAACTCGAGAAAGTGGTGACCGTGGTGTAGTGGTTGAGTGTTTGCCTTGCCGGTTTATAGTACAATCGACCGGTATTCGAGTCTGAGGTTTAGAAAGGTTGTACATATATGGAGTCCATTCGATGTATCCAAACTTAACTTACTTAGCAATTCACATGTCAAAAGTTGTTAGTTAATTGATTCGGATGAGTATTGCCCTCTACCGGCCGACATTTAATGCCTTTAAAATCAACTTCCATAGCAATTCATATGCATAATTGTAAGTTCAGCTCTTAGCCGGGATAGCAATCGCTTTTTTTGATCTAGAATGATTTCATTTGAATCCTGTGCACCCCTCTTTTCTGTTGACATTTTGTTCCTTATACGAACAACTTCATTTCAACCCCGTGTACCCCTTTTTGAGGGGGTCATTGGATATGAAAAATGCTAAAACATGTCAATAGGTTAATTTCTTGTTCATATTTTGTTTCCTTATGTGTTTTAGTTTCTGTTTTATAAAATAAATCTTCCAGTGGAGAATAACCTTGAAATGTCCCCTTTTTGGGGGGGCGTTCTTTGGAAAAGTATTCATATTCGTATGGAATGGTATGTCCTTCTGAGGTAAAATCCCAAATTTATGCGTGGAACTCTTTTCTGACTTATGCCCTTTGCTCGCCTCATTTGCCCCCCTTTTCGGGGGTTCTTCTGTAAAGTTGGAGCATATTTTATCAAATTATTTTGTTTTCGAGCTAACATTCAAAATTTAATATCAATTAACTTGTATTGAGCAATTTGGTGACTTATGCCGTATGCCCGTACGATTTGCCCCCCTTTTTGAGGGTTCTTCTGTAAAGTAGTAGCATATATCAAATTATGTTGTTGTCGAGCTAACATTCCAAATTGAATATTAATTAGCTTGCGTTGAGCTATTTACTGACTTATGCCCTTTGCTCGCTTCAATTGCCCCCCTTTTTGAGGGTTCTTCTGTAAAGTTGGGACCTATATCAAATTATTTTGTTTTCGAGCTACCATTCCAAATTCAATATCAATTAGCTTGCCTTAAGCTATTTACTGACTTATGCCCTTTGTTCGCTTCAATTGCCCCCCTTTTTGAGGGTTCTTCTGTAAAGTTGGGACCTATATCAAATTATTTTGTTTTCGAGCTACCATTCCAAATTCAATATCAATTAGCTTGCCTTAAGCTATTTACTGACTTATGCCCTTTGTTCGCCTCATTTGCCCCCCCCCTTTTTAGGGTTTTTCTGTAAAGCTGGGCCTACATCAAATTACGTTTTTTAATACTCTATTTAATTTTTTCCAACTGTGTTCAAGTGTTAACTGGTCAATTATCACGTCACATTTGATTTAACTTGCTTTGATTTTTGACGGCGCTGTAGTCTAAGGCGGATCTTGGCCTAAACCAACATGTCTCTCTCCAGGCAGCTTGATTTAAAGGTAGCTCCAATTGCAAATGTCACGTTAACTATGGCCCCATTTCAACTGACAGCTTTATTAAAGGCTAGGTTTTTCTCTATCCGACTGTCCCTCGGAACTAGAGCCGAAAGTTGTTCGGCCGTCACTTGCCCCCCTTTAGTGGGGTCGCTTTGAAAAAAAATTTAGCCACGTAGGTCTTAGGTACTAATTTGTCTGACTCCGTTTTATAAGCCAAGTTTTTTTTTGTATGCAACTACTGGTGTATTCAAGAAAACACAAGGACTTCTTACAGGCTATCCTAAAACAGAAGTTAGGTCGTTGCCTTAAACTTTAGATTACCAGAATTTTTAGGGAAACTTAAAAAATGTTCACCAACAATCAAGGTTCGCAACTATTAACTTTTCCCTTATTCCTTAGTTCCATTCTCTCTCACTCAAGTTGAGTCTTGGTCAAAGGCAAAAGCCACCTTTTTCGGTGGCAACTTTACAATCGTTTGTCCTGAGACTCGTTCATATTTCCTTAAGTCGACCGCCTTATTTTGGTTACACCTTTATAAAAGTCCTTCAAACAATGTATATTATGCACTGGCCAACCCTCCCGGATTGTTTAAACGTTATTCGCAACAAAGTTTCCGTTTTTCATCGCTGAATATAATATTTTGTGACCGACAAAAAGTTTCACTGCGCGGATAAGCTCCTATAAAATAGTTTATTGCTGTTTAAACTTTACCGCCGAGCCATCCATTCTGTTTCGATCTTTTGTTTAAGTTGCTTAGGTTTTTCTCGCTGACTTAAACCTCCCCAAAAACATGACAAAACCGCCCCAAGAACAAAACCCATAGTGCTCGTGAATGCATAGTAATGAGCACAGTTTCCATGGCGCCTGAGAAGAAAAACCCAAAGAAAAATCACTCCTATGTGTGTGTGTTCACAATACAAAACACAATACTGTTCTATAGTCGGAGTAGGTATTCATCCCCATTGTGACCTCAAAATTTGCACAAAAAAAAAACTGCGAATTTTTCAAAGGATGACATTTGGGCCAGTTTGGTAGTCATTTGTTTCGACAATCAGAACCAGGATACGTTTCGGCCAACTAAGTAATAAATCGCCCAACCAAATGAGCGTGGGGGTGATTTTTCATCGACCTTAATTCGCTTATAAACACGAAAGCACAACAAACAACAATACAAGAGAACCAAATGAAAATGAAAATGAAAAGTTTCCATTAGTGATTGAGATACAGATACATATATGAAGTGGTAGAAGGAACACACAACAGCAGCTACATCAAAGCGTGCGCGCGTTGGTCGGTACGGTAGCAACAATGTGATTAAGGCCGAAAGCACCATTAAGGTGCTTTCACAGGCCATTACGGGAAAAAACAATTACAGCGCGCGAAACAGTTATGTATATTTTTCTACCGTATAATTGTTATTGCAGTGAAAAATCCTTTTGTCGGGCGTTGGGCGCCACTTCATACACCTTTCGAAATGGGAATGGGATTCGCCCGTACTCGTCGTGGAGTTATCCTGCCAACAATAACTTTGCCCTACTCCAAATGGATTGTGTGTATCTGTATATATTGTTGTCGTACACTCGCACAGAGTTGTGTGTGCGATTGGCGACACGAAGAAGGGTGAGTGAATGGGTTATAATATGTATAGTTGGATGGGTCGATGGCGGGGTCTCTAGCTCTAGCTAGTCAGTATTCAACCACCATCATCATCCCAGTCAGTGTGTTCAATTTGGCGAAACGATTTTAGTTCGAGATTTGTTAATCAGGAACGTTTAGTGTAACACCATCTCCGCTAAAGTGGTTTCTGAGTAATTCTAATGAGTTGTAGTTTATTTTAATTGTTATTGTTTTGTGTTATTTGTTTTGTTATTATGGGAAATGTTTATACTTTTTGGAGATGATGTTAAGATTGTGTTGGTCTGATTTGCATATTGATGGGAGCAGAGTCGTTCGAAATGGTAGGGCTCATTAAAATGTGAAATTTCTGTAGTAAAAGGTTCGTGTCTATGATTTGTTAGGAACAGGTCTGTGTTTTTATGGGATCTTCTGACAGAAAGCGAGGGTATGTGATCTATTAGAAACAAGTGGCAAGTCGATTCGACGGAAGACGGATTCTATTAATTCCGACAGATCGTAGGCAACTCTTTTCTTACCTTTTTGGTTCATGTCCGTGATATTTTTTGTATTGAAAGTCTGAGCTCAATTTGATACATCTGCCTTTTTTGGGTGAGCTGTGGGCCACTATAGTAAGCCATTAATACCGATTTCAGCATCTTTCTATCCATCTGGCTGTATTGATGACGTTTTTCACATCCAGGGCTGTCAACACGACAATCGCTTTCGAGTGATGTCCTGAGCCACTGTTTTTGACCGTTGACTATACTTTTCTAAATCCGTATTGTCTTTCGGATTGCAGTTTGGATTGTTCTCTGGATTGCAGTACTTTTTCTAGGAGGTTAACTGCCATATTCAACATTTAGACATGCACAGTGGTCTAAAAGCTGCAGGGGAAGCCGGGGTTTCTTTTTCTCATGCTAATTAGCACTAGGAGTTGTATTTTTAAGTCCTTATACAAAATCCCACTGTTGTACATGTTCAAAAGGAACAGGGGCAGGTCCGGGCAATGGCTTTTAGCACTTTCGCTTCTATACGGTGTGGTCTTGGAACCTTGTTATTATTTAGTGGAATCGCTGCTAGAATCTCCTCCTCTTTTTTGAATTTCGGGTCCTGGTGCCCTACGGGGAAGATTTCTTGTCGCGACTTGGTGTTATCGACTGCATCCCACTGTCATTGCAGTATCACAGCGTCTTCCCAAATGATGCTTCTCTCGTCTATGGATCGTTGACCAACATGGTCCGAAATGAAGAAAAAAGTATTGCAGTCCGTTGATCACATCATCCATCTGGCTCAGCTTATGGGTTCATCTTCCTGTCCAAATCAGACTTTGATAATTGTGAAAGTATGTAACGGAATTCAAGGACTGGTTATGGATGCATAGGCAACACCGGAAGAAATTAATCCATCCACCACTGCTTAAACATCAGGGTCGAACCAAATTCTCAAAAATAGGAGAGCTCTAAATGAGCTGATGTAGTGATGACCAGTTTTCCCTAAAACCTTTCGCTTCATAAGCTACCGTTAGGACTCAAGGTCACAGGACACCTTAAGTCCGTCCGGGCAGCGAAGACGAAAGGGTGTTCGAGATACTGCAACCCAGCATGCTTGCTCCAAGCACGACCTAGCTCGTCGGATATGGGGGGGATCTTGTTGCAGTAACCCGAACGTTGTTACGTTTATTCCATGCTGAAAAGAGTTTGGAACTGGTGTTATGTTCCAAAAAAAAAAAAATTGTTAAATAGGAGCCCGTTTTGTCCTTACAGATCTGTATGATGGATAGAATTGTCAGTTTGGGAGAACGGAAGTTGGTTAAGTTCTCCTGGAGCTAGCCCACCCCTGCATTATTTCCTACTAAAGAAATAACGCGTCCTTGGCTTCCATAGCGCTCAATATTCATGAAAGCCCCTAACACAGTTATCTCAAAACTAACCCTTCAACGATGAATCCAGAGTTCTATCACACCCGCCTATATAAAACTTATTCGTTTAAACTCATGACGATCGAGCTATCATTAATGTAACTACCCATTGCATCATGACGCAATACCGACTCAGCTGAAAATAAATCGAAATCCCGTATACGAAATCATAACTATCACCACAACTATTCGAAAAATCGTTTGTTTAACTCAGTATACTATTCTTTTTATTTCTTATACCCGAAAAATAATCCTATCTTAAACCTAAAGTAATTCAACAAATAAATAACAAAACAAAAAAAAAGAACAAGCTTAATAGGTAACAACAATCATGAATGGAATTCGGAGTTAAAACTCATTTATAATCGCAAATACAAAATTTGAATCCTATTATTATTACCTAGTTCAAATCTCTCTCTCTCTCTTCTAATTAGGCATCAGATGCTACTAATATATGGTATCATATTGTACTATTAGGCACTACTTTAATATTTCATGTTAGGTTTGTTAATCCATATCAGCTTCATTTATGTAATTTAATATAGGTATATAAATAGGTGGTATATATATTATAACTTTTTTTTTTTTTTGTTTAGTTTAAATTTTCAAATTGGAAATGCATCCGTAGCATACCTTTACGTTAAAATGTGTAAAATTATGCGCTCGTGTCCATATGCAATTTACTATATCCGACACGGCAATTTCTAACTCGTAAACAACAAACAAAATTTATATAACTCTGTTCTCTTATCGAAGAGAGCCAAAAATCAAACAAAATACTAATTAGCTGGGCTCTTTCTAACGTGCTGAATTATTTCCTAGTTTACTTGTAGTGCACTCAAACATGTACTGTACTAAAATAAAATTCTTTTTGTGATCACTTACCGATCAATTTTCTCTTTTTTTTTTTTTTTACTTTTTGTTGATGAGATGAATGATGTTAATCCAGGGGTGAGGAAGATGTTGTGCACAGCATTGTCCGCCCGTGGTGTAGTCGTTCTCTTGATAACGAATTTTAATTGATGCTAGGGAAGATAGTTAGTACATTATATGAGTGAGCGGACCTTACATGAGAAGATAAAAAAAAAAAAATAACTAAAGAGTACTTAGCCAGCTTGTCTAATGAAAATTTCTCTATGGACACTGATATGATGATACGGATAAGTAGTAGAATACTTTTTTTTTTTTCGATGATTGATGCTTGACGATGGAGTCAGGTGGGAGGGTTACGGAGGACTATTCGCTGGATGATGATGGTGATGTTTGACGAAGGTGGTGTTGTGGGTCGTTGTATGAGATGACGTCTTTCTGGTGGCTGGTTTTTGGTGCACTCGGTTGATCAGAGGCAGGATGTAGCATTCAGTTATGGTTTCAATTTTCTTCGCAGCTTATACTAGGACTATCTGCGGTTCGTTTGGCTGATAGAACCATAGAACTACAATCTTTGATGGTTTTGCGGTGACTGCAGTATTAAGGTGACGATTTTTTTGATCGTAGCTCTCAAGTATACTAGTATATCTGCGTATAGTATAACTGACGTTGTTGTTGGCGATGCTGGGTCTGCAGTGATAAGGTGTGGTGCGGTTTACGTGAAGGGTGGATTTATTTATTAGGTACGCTGATAAGCATGTACCGCCTGTTGTCCGTGGTGCGGATTGCCCTTCTGGTGATCTCGGCAGACACAACGCTCTCGGTAGTGTCTGGGGCCGAGGTGCGTTGCTGAACAAATGGGAAGATGATTATTAATTATTGTCGACCTGCTTGATATTAGGACTCGGTCAAGAAGCTGTCACTTACTGTTTTAAAGGAGAATGTGGGCATAAAAATGAGCGCTCCGCGTTCGACAGGTGCCTTAGGGTACGGGTTGATATAGTCGCACCGAATTTCTCGTGCTTCCTCGTGTGAGGCTGAAGGTTCGGATGAGATTTCGGGAACCTTACACACGTTAAGGGGGTGCTCCCAAGCCGATTAATGTTCTGGTGTTGGCGTGGCTATGGTGAGACACCCGATGCACTCAATTAGTTTTTTGTTACTTATTAGACACTGGTATCTTTTTGGAGTACATGCGGAAGTATACTTTTTGTCGCGCTTCACAATTATATATATTTTATATATAAGTATTTTAAAGAAAATTGATTAATTTTGTCGAAAACGTTTTACGTACGCGGCTGTTCAGTTCTCGGGACTGTACGGCTGAGTTCTTATAACTTTTTGTATAGCGTTCGAGCGGAAACACTTCACTGGCACACTCTCGCTGTCAAACGCCAAAAAGACCCCGTACAATTTCGTCCATCGGCTTATATCAGCTCGGTATGAGTTAGCTGTCCATCTGAAGAGGCGATATACCCGTTTTATTTTTTTTCTTTTCCACATTTCGTGTGAGTCCGTACCACAACTATTATAGTCCGTAGTATATAATTTATGTATACTAGTCTTCTAAGCTCTTCTCTGCTTCGTTTGCCACCTCACCTGTACATCCCATCGTTTACGCGCGCCTAACTCCACACATCGGATAGTTGACTTCATTAAAGCTTATCGAGTTAATTATTTGGGATTTTTCGTCACAATTTATCGGATACACAAACCCTAGTGACTGTTACCAGTGTGGCTATCCTGGGGTTCCCAAACAGTTTTGGTTTAAACAAAAAAAAAAATATAACGACCCGATATATATAGTCGACATTCAGGCGGTTCCCTACAAGTACTTATAGATCTTTTATATAGTTTGGGTAAGTTCTGTGCTCTTCGATCATCAATCTAGGTCAGCATATTGGTACAAGGACTCTTTCTGAGGCCGGATCATGTTTCATATGTAAAATTGATGTACCTACTTACTTAATTAAGTGTCTTAGCACTAAGATGATTAGGTAAAAGCAAAGTGTCCCGTAAGAACGCCAATAAGTTGTCTACAGTCTTTTCTGTTGAGCGACAACAAGAATGCCGTAGCCTTCTTACTGACTTTCGGGAGCATGCGTTAAGTGTAGAGACTTCCTGGAGGGCCTTGCCATAAACAGTTGTGCTCCTTAGAAACTCAATAGTCAATGGAAGCCATGACCGAGGACGCAGAAAGACCCAGCGCAGGTCCTGGTCCCGAGAAATTATCCTCTGAGCCTTGCTTAGCAATCTCATATCGGATATCTAATTTCCCCGCAATCCCAGTGTGACCTAGAACCCAGACAAGAGTCAAAGAGTTCAGCCTTGTGAACGAGTTCAAAAAGTTATTGCATTCCCGAACTATTTTGGAACGTGTAACTGGGTTGAGCAAGGCCTTAAGCGAAGCTTGACTGTCGCTACAGAGGCTGGTACTCTGACTATTCCTAACAATGTATTAGGATAGTCTAGGTCTCCGTTGAAAAACAGATGAGTAGCAAAGCCTAATGTTGTCGATTTTTACGAAGACACCAGCACTGGACCCTTGACTGGTTTTGGAGCCATCCGTGAAAATTCGACTACATCCCAAACCAGACTCAGACTCTGGTTGAAGACAGTCCTGAATGCAAGGAAAGTTGACTCTAAATTTGCACAACAGCCGAAGTTTCAGTGTCATTGCATAAGACGGCATCTTAATGGACCTAGGGTCGTAGGATTAGTGTCGCACAAGGTCATTCAAAATCCAGTGTGGAAAATACCAAAAACTACACCGCCTGAGACGGTAGATTGCTTTGATAGTAGAACCCATAATAAAGGTATCAAGGGAGGAAACAGCAGAGCCGGGCGTATTCGGGAAATCACCCATGCAGCCAAGTCAGACCGTTCTATGGATTTTTTTAGGCAGAAGGCAGTCACATACTTTCCCGAAAGTCCTCTCCACCGAACAACCGACGCATATGCTAGAAAAGGCCTTATCACAGCCGTATAGATCCAAAGAGCCTTTAAGGAGGTAAGCCCCACGTCTTACCGAAAGCACCCCTTCACTGCCAGACAACTGAGAGCGTTTTGGATGTCTTCGATTTGACATGCTTTGTCCAAAGAAGTTTCTTATCTAGGATCACTCCCAGATATTTCGCTTCATCGGATATCTTTGGTTACTTCTCCATTAGTCTTTGGTGTTTAACTAACTGGATCGTGTTCTACACTCCACATTGGTTGAGGTCTTTCTATGATCAATCCCAAACCTCCAACTTTAATTCTTTTTCAAATGTGATCCGCTCTAATATATTTTTTATCATGCATAAAAATGCATGTGTCTATCTATCGATGTCCCTGTCATCCAAACCACTAGATTTCCAAAATGCCTGGTGTACCTTAAGGTACCTTCATTAGACCCATACTTTTTCCCATTTAAATATTAAAGCCAATCCAACTCTATGGTAATCTATCAGTTCGCACATTGGAAGGTCCTTACTCCCATTTGGTTAGTTTTACAAAAAATGCATTCCCTTACTCCCTTAGCAGCATTTGTGCTGAATTATCCTGCGCTTAATGGTATACATCCTTTATATACTATTTCTATGCTCGAATGCAATGTAGCATGCACAATGAGAAATTTTTTCTTTTTTTCTTTTAATTCCTCATTGTTACTTGTTCCTAGGATACGACAATACTATCAGGAACAAAAAAAAATAGAAACGTCAAAAACGCAGAAAAGCTCTTTGGCGATAATAAATCCTTGAATTAAGCGCACTCTGCGCCTAAGCATCAGAGGAATGCTAAATTAAATGGATAACTTACCGGTGGGAGGGTGCAGTAACAATGCACCTGTGTGCAACGACTTGAACGACGGAAACTCACCCACCAAGCATTAGGCAGCAGAAAGGAATCCAGAAATGAAAGAATAAATATTGCAACCAATTTAGAAATGAAAATGGCCTACATAAGTCCACATTGGCATTTATAATGCAAAAGGAGTTGATAAAGGAGCGCAAAAAATAAGAGGAGTCCTTAGCAAAGATTAATTTTCTTGACTGCGGGGATGCTGCAGGAGTCTTTGTCTATCTTTCCACATTCACAGTATATTGAGGCATGCAAAATATTATCTCCTCAAGGATCCGTCATCAATGTGCATACATTGGTGCGCTCCATCTACTCTTGGGGTTCAATGCAAACTATGTGGCGTTAGCTAGACTAAAGAATTAAAAGACAATGATGAAATGGAATTGCTCAGGGACGAATGGAGCAGAGGTGACATTCAATGCACTCCATTGGATTTTTGTCATTGATATGGTGGGCCTGACGGGAGAGAAGTAAGAAGCAAATGCAGTGAATCAAGTTGAAAGGATGCCACCAAGTAGGTGCTCTATGGGGGGCGATAAATTTCTGTCATTTCCCTGAAATTCTATGACATTTTTGTCACATTTCTTTTGACGTCACTTTTTCATTGCATTTTTAAAGGTGTAAGCGTAAGGGAATTTTTGAGTCCGCCTCTGAAAGGCAACAAAGCACAATTGAAGAGCACCTAAATTAGGTGTTCGTAACTAGAGGCATCTAGCTAGGGACCGAGTTGGCTGGAGGGACTGCTGATTTAGGCCGTGGTCCACCCCGGACTGTTAGTGCCATCTAAAGAAAGAAAGAACGACGTTTTGATGCCCGATAATGGAACCCGCTGCCCTAAAAACCTCGGCCGATAGACCGTCCGGTGCAGCAGCTTTGTTGGACTTCAGATTGGATATTGCTATCCTCACTTATTTTGGTCACGGAAGTCTTGGCTTTCATCGTCTAGGGCTAATGGTTAATTTTTCCTGATAGCGGAATTTGTGTCGTCTTCGCCGTTTAACAGTATGTAGATAGAAATAGTTTTTCCATGTCCTCATCACCGACTGTGAACTGTGACTCTACCACAAGATTTCCTTGTTCGTCTTTACAGGCCTCTGTTCGGGATCTAGGCATGTATTGGGTATCGTATATCCCACCGCTAACTTTACCGCGTAAATATATAAAAATTGGCTCCAAATGTGGCATCCCACAAAGTTGCATACTCGGACCTATATTTTTTCCTTTGCTTCAACAGTTTTGCTTCGCCAGCGATTTGTTGAAGGATCTCCCCATCTATACAAAAGATCGTTGTTAACTAAAAGCCTACACATCTCGATAATTCAAGGTCTTCTCTCATTTATAGGCTTTTGATGTGAATGCACCAAATACAAATTAAAATAGTTCCCCATACCTTTTGCGTCACTGAACCACTGAGCCATTCAGCAGACATTCAAAAACAAGAAGACTTTCAAAAGCTTTGTTTGCCCCTTCAGTGGTCCTTAATTGGTATAACAAGTCGGTCTTGAAATGTCAATGATGCACCATTGGGAGATGTTTCTCTTTCAGATAATCACTGAAGCTTACGCAATCGTTGATCAGACGTGTCCCAACGCTGCACCTCACTGACTCTGACACTGGCTTGTCAGTTAATTTAAATTCGTATAAAAAATTGCTAACACAAAATTTGTCAATTCCGAAGATTTAACGCCCGCCGATAGCACCAAGTCTTGAAAAATTATAAGAGGCGACAAAAATTGTCAGAAATACAGTCTATGATGTACTTCATGGCCGGCAAACCCAACCTATACTCACACTATGGTGTTGTCAAATTTAAAGTCAAAAGGCTTTAACCCGGCTTAGCTAACTGCGCTGTTTTGAAGTGTTTGTCGGTTGAGGCCCCTTTGCTTTCTGTGCCATGTCTTCATAGCATTGTATGCTTCAGTCGATCTCTGTACATGTCCTCGTGATACGTCTAATGTGAATTTTTTTGCACTAGGTATCCCTCTTCAAGCCCTTCAAAGTTATGGTGGTATAATGCGACGTACAATTCTATAAAAATAGCCGACGGACAGCGACATCTGTCAATCAGTTCTTGAAGCTCAAAACTTAACCGTGTGTAGCTGTGCTCTAAGGCAATCTGAGTCGATAACAGTTAACAGAAATTGTCAGGGTCAATCACAAACAAGCGAGAATCGTTGTTACTCCTCGCTTCCCCATTCAGTCATTTCATTTTGACTTCAGTAGGCCATGGATAGAAAAGGTTTGTGGTGCGGCGACATCTGTTATTGGGATTCCGAAATAAAAATCGTAAACTCATCTTTTTTCTTGCGGGTCAAGTGGGTCTAGAACTGAAAGTTTGATATTTTTTACGAAAGGTGTAGCTTTACCCATTAAGGGTAAATCGTACCTATTTCCTTCTCTCTCACTTTTAATCCCGTCTTCTACTAAAAACAAATGATCAACGTTGGTGCTAAACAACAGACACCAGAGAGTATTTTTATTTTTAATTGAAACCCTAACCTAACCTCTCCACATGGTCAGGACATTTCAACCCAGGATAGTCACTTCATATCCCTGAGCTCTTGAAAATAGATTAAGAACCACACTCGACGATGACAAAATCCACTTTCAGCCCTCGACATTTTTCAGTCACAATCAGAATCCGCACTGCCGTAAATGGCGTCCCACAAATAATGCTTTGCTCCTGATCCTAGCCCCATTTATTCTCCGCTATCTCATTGTCCTTATGTATATACACGCTCCTGGAAATTGCACTAAATCATCTGACGCTGACGTTTGCAATTAAAAAGGTTCAAAGCATAATACTTTCCGGTCTCCCATACTAATACCGTCCCATGAGAGACCATGCCGACGCACGTACTATACGGGACTGCACTCCCACTTCGTTGTGCGTGTTTGTACATTTGTGTCAAGGAGAGCTAGTCCCGCATTTTAATTCCACGACGTCTTTTACGCTGCCCTATGTCACAGAGTTGTCTGTTTCTCTAGCAGTGCACCATCCCATCACACAGAGGAGGACTTGAAGTATTGTCTACCCGGCTTGACAGACAACGAGCGCTCCATTGAGAGCACTCGAATAACTGTGACGGTTGCTCAGCGGCGGCGGCGGCACACAAATCATAGGTCACGCGATGAGTTAAGTGGCCCGCCACCAGAGACTATGTACGTATATATGCTATGCAACCACTTTCGCCGACCTTTTCGTGTGCATGCTGTCTGATCTCTTGCTGTCTCTGGTGATGGCTGGGAAAATCCTTGCTTTGTGGTTAATTTGTATGCAACCTGATTCTCGCTAAGGAACTCCATGACACACGCAAATAAATAAATCTCACCTCTCCCAGGACAACTGAATTTAAGTGAAGGTACTCTCGAGCTACCGCTTCAATTGATCATCTTTAAGCTGCGTCGTTGATGGATGGATTTTGTGGACGAGTCCTTTTAGAGGGGCCATTTTGTTGGCAGAATGCCATGTTTGCAACGGACCGCAGCATCAACCATTCAGTTTAGCCAACCACGCGGTAAGTCTCTTATCCGCGTTGTGGAGAGCGGCAGTGGGTAGTAATCATGTGTCAAGGATGTAGACATAAATTCGTCAGTTGCAGGTCTTCATTTAGACGCGAGCACGCTGCTGGTGTAATTCCAAATACACACCAGCTATAGGCACGTTCATATTGGTATAGGTATACTCTGTCCTATATGCGGTTGGGAAATTTCGTTTCGAGCTATACAAGGACCTGTGCCTATCACTCGTAATGCAGCGTGCGTTTGCGGGGGATGGTGGAATATAAATCATGGATAAAGTATCTATAGGCCGTAGTATCTATACGATGGCATTGAGGACAGCGACAGAGTATCCTGCGAGTCCTTTTTGGCTTTAATCGACCGATGAATGAATTTGAAAGGTTTTTTTTTTGTTTTATTTCAGCTTTTGTAGTGTTGGCTGCTGTGTAGTGTTGGAGGTATATAAATAGATAGAAATTTCCGGCAAACGTTCGATTGTCCTTGAGGGGGAAAAAGTAAAAAAAAAGAAACGCCCCACTAGCATCAAATGCAGAAAACCAGTGCCAGTGGTGAGAATAATTGCTAAAGGTGACTATGACGCAATCCCGGCGATTGTGAGTGGCAGTTATAAATGTACGAAGTTTTTAAATACGTTTAAAGCGAGGCTAACAAAAATCCCCACAGGATATCCCATCATATACCCCACCACCACCTAATCCGTTCTCTCTTGCAAAACCCTTGTCAGTCACCTTTTGTAACCAAAAGTGATTTACTTAAATTGGTGACCGGTGAAGGTAAGTTGTCAGTGACAGCTGTATAATGTCTCCGTCAACCGCTTCCAGTGAAATAAAATTCTACAATGAAATAATGTGAATGAGAAAGAGAGAGCGCCATCTATCGACAAATGATGGACGACGAGAACTGATTAATCCGAGAGGAAAATATGCGACAGGTCAAATTAGTAAATGCGCCTTAAATTGCAACATTCTCAGTGTGGTAATGACCAGTCCTTCCTCGGTAGTAATGTTTCGTTGTAGAAGGTTGTAGTCTTCAAAAAGTAGAGAGGACAAGAACCGAGCTTAGCTAGCTGTGCCAACATGCTCCTTGCTGTGGTTATCAATTCCCCTGTCACTTTAAATACTTTCCTAAATGTATTTTGAGGTTTAGCAATCTTCTGCAAGCACTGATCTTTCGTTCAGGGCAATAGAGTTGAAGGCTTATGTGGGCTTAAGCTACTGTCAAGTATCAAACATGAAATCTACTTAAATTCTGTCTAACGTCTAAAATGGACCACTAATCCTAAGCCACTAATGGACACGGCATACAACTCCGATATAAATGAAGCATATCGGCTTAAGCTGGATTACTCCCATTCAAGTTTTTTTTTTTGTGAATCTCTCTTATGTACATTGGTCAATTTGACGTCTTGACGGTCACAATTTTGAGCTCTTTCAAAGCATGGAACGGCTTAAAGCGCGCACAAAATCCATTTGTCATTTTACAGAATATAAAGATACTTATAATATTTTCGATTATTTGTGTCAAGTATATCGGATGGAAAACTTCAATTTACGTTTAGTAAAGACAACAATCCTTTACGACTTTTAATCGGCTGTCACTATCAACATTTTATGTCAAAGGAGCCCAACAGATCGCTCAGTCTATTACATAGGAAGAATGTAATGTTCTAGATTTCAACAGATCAATTATGCCCCATGGGGAGAATCTATTAACAAAATGGTTGTTGTATTCGCTAAAAGTGTAAATGCAAGTGATGCCAACTCAAATCAGAATACCACACCATTCAGTTGTAAGCTCGAATTTACACATTTTTTTTTTTTCATAATAAAGGATAGAAAAGTCTCCTTGCGTACCTACATTGAAATAAGTAGCAGCAATTCGTTTACTGTCAGAAAAAACTCTATCTAAGAGCTGCCTTTCAAATCTCCTCTAACTAATTGTCCCAATCGAACCCTCTACATCTGTCATCCACACAAAAAAAAAAAATATTCAATCCACCTTATTCATCATTAAAATAATAATTCTTTCAAATTGAATCTATCCTTCCTGGTGGGGAAGAAAAAAAATCCAAATAGTGCAGATAAATGTCCTCCAATCTGTCCTAGTAAGTCATTCACAATTCGTACCCGTATTCCCGGAGATCGCATATCCTTGAGCTGCTTAATTTGAATGTAAATACGGTAAAAAGAAAGTAACTAAAGCAAGGAATTCAATCTTTTATCCCGTATTTCCTTTTCTTTCTGATGTGCCTGCCTGTTTGGCTGTCCTCCTAAACTCCATCCTTTTGTGTCACTACTCCTCTTGCACACTTTACAAGGTAAATTTACTTTGAGTTTACGAGTTTTTCGCTTCGTTTTTTTTTTTTTTTTTTCGCCGAGTGCCGCTTGCACTTTGCCTTTAAAGATGACAGATGCACTTCCCTTTTACACTCATATAAGAACAAATTTTTATTTTTTTTTGAATCCAAGCACACAAAGGAAGGTGGAACCATCTCATTAGAAGCATATCCCGCTTTTCTGCAATTCTGTGTACACACTCTTCCCTCGCTGTTTGTCCGGGTTAGAATAGAACTGTGAAAATGAGTTGACTCATCCCATTACAACAGCAGCAGCGATAGAATGCGCTCTTTAAGATTTATCCTATCTTCACACATGTAGTTTGAGTTTCCCCATCCCTATAGTTGCCGATAGTGTTCCACATCCAGTTCCACCCGCATTTGCATTCCTAGTCACATTCAACCCGCATAAGTTAAGTGCAATATGCTGGAGAGACACAGCGAGCTTTTGCGATATTACATCCATGAGTGCATGTGCAGGACCCTTTTGTAAGATGCTTGCGGATGGGCTTGACTATCTCTGTATGTGCTGAGGGTGGCTAAAGCGTGTCAATATCCGGTCAACAATTTTTCCGCTTTCATGGGCGTTTACACTGACGACTTTCTGTGTCAAAAGAAATGGAATTAAACGACTGAAGTGATAGTGAGAGCGATACAAAAAAAAAAAACCATGTACGAGACCATTTGTCTGGGTTGATTCATTTTGTCACATTCGGTTAAGGGAGTACTACCTACATCAAACGGATCGGATGGATGGACCTCGATTCTACATATGATGGTGATGTACTTAGGGAAAGCATTTTTGTCGCAGTTTCCTACGGAATGTTATTTCTTGAGAGGGCGAGTCCTTATTTTAAGAGATTGGAGTGGTTTTTTTTATCGCATAGCAGGGATGAGCTTGACTTGACAACGGCTAAAGGAGGACAACGCCTTGGACTGAGGTGACTATCGCGTTGGCATGACTGGCGAGTCAATTAATTTGGCTAGTTCTACTTTCTCGACTCCGGAAAGTGGGCCAAACTTTCTTCATAACATAAAGTAAGCTCATATCCGCCTAAGAAACTGACAGGAGTTTTGACAACTTTGGCCCGAATCGTCTCATGCCTTAACGATCAATATCTGGTCGAATCTTACAATTTTTCCTTGTCGTCCTTGTCCTTACATCGGCATCATTCCTTGAAAAGGGAGGCCTACGCAAGGTTTCAAAAGTCGCCGGCAATTCATAAAAGTTACTCGAATCTCACCAGAGTTACTCGAGTTTCAGGAAAGTCACTCAAGTCCGCAATTCTAACCTCTAAGCTGAGTTGCTTGTGGAATTTCTAACTCGAGTCGTAATGGCAATGTACCATAGATGCATAGTGGACCTTCGAAGTCGGTATGCAGATCATTCTTTTATATAGCTTCCGTAACCTTGGTGGGTTTTCAAGTATCATATAAGCGTTTCTGGGTGATTCATCTGAATTCTCCCGACCCGCGACTTCTGTTGGAACGCCTAATACCTTGTGAAGGACGCCCCTCTCCACTATCTTAAGTTATACTATTCCACATTCCACTAATTGTGTCATTCCGTGACATACTGACTTGTGTCCGCAATTCTAACCTCTAAGCTGAGTTGCTTGTGGAATTTCTAACTCGAGTCGTAATGGCAATGTACCATAGATGCATAGTGGACCTTCGAAGTCGGTATGCAGATCATTCTTTTATAGATTCCGTAACCTTGGTTCGGGTTTTCAAGTATCATAAGCGTTTCTGGGTGATTCATCTGAATTCTCCCGACCCGCGACTTCTGTTGGAACGCCTAATACCTTGTGAAGGACGCCCCTCTCCACTATCTTAAGTTATACGATTCCACATTCCACTAATTGTGTCATTCCGTGACATACTGACTTCATTATGCATTCCGAATTTGTCGTGTCGTCTTTTTTTTTTTTGTGTGATCGTTTTTGATCGTCGTGTGTGTCGGTCACTCGGTTCTGTCATTCAGCTTAGTGCCAGCATGAAAAAGTGACATCTTATTGATTTTGGGGCACAATGACACGCGCATGACCGGGTGTCAATCGGCATTGACACGCTTACACGTATAAGATGACCTGATAAGTCAGTTTTTGTGGCGCGGCGTCAGTGTTTCGTGACATATGTATCTAAGTGTACCTTTAGTGGGCTTCTATAAAATATCCTGACTCTTGGATGGAACAGGTGAAGATGCAGCTTTGTGCTCGTCATTCATGCCCACCGTCGCTATATTTATATTTTTGAAAACCGTCTTAGATGGATGGGTGGGTTTAGGCCGCTTCAGTTGAGGAATCTCCGCATGATCCAATTTGGTTTCGTATTAAATCCAATTTGATTCGATTTCTAGTCTTCAACGCTTTTGTCAGAGCCAAGCTGTCGTCGGACTTAAAGGTCTGTTCAAACCAACGCGAAAATGTGAAAGTGGGAGCGAAACGGTATTAGGTGATTTTAACTGTAGCGAGCACAGTGCTGGCAAATCGGATACCATTCTGGAGCGTGGCGAGCACAGTATTGCCAGCGAGTTTTAAAACAAGAAGATCAAAATTCGGGCAGACTCAAAAGTGCAGCCAATCCCAAACCGTAATTGACACATCATTCCCAAAGTTTCCACTGTGCTGGCTAACTTCAAACCGTTATGCAAATAACACCGAAGAGCACAGTGCTCGTCTCAGTCTCAGACCGTGACGAGCAGCGTGCTGCTGTAGCAGATAACAAACCGTGAAGAGCGTCAAATACCAGGCCGTGAAAAAAACAAAGCGCTGGCTGGCTGGAAAATTCAGATTGAGACGGACTTAATGCGTTACGGGATCGCTGTCGTTGCTCTCCTGATAAGATTATAACGTCAATTGCATCTATGATGGTTCTGAAGCACGAGGCCAATGTCAGCCGTTAAAATCTTAATGACTCTTCAACTACTGATGAATACCATTTCCGTAATTTTCTCTCTCGACTGAAGTCCTAAACATGCCAACCATTATCGCACTGTACTCCTAGGGTCATTATAGGTATGCTGTAGTTCCGCATGCAGTTTTGCTACACCCACATCACAATCAGTCATCGGGATCATAAGTCTACAAAGTCGTCGGGCATTATATTCAACATCAGAGGATTCCCATCCCTGAGGGAACCTGCAGTGGGTTGTAACTTATAAGGTTTTTATGAAGTTCATCGTGCTTACTCTGCTCGGAGGCACAATTTTCATTTATCAAAATTATAGGCCCTGGTGGATATTTGTCATCGAGGTCAGAATGCATAACCTATAAACAAAAAAAAATATATATATAAACGCAGCAAATGGCCCCCCGAGCTGAATTCTGTGGTCCAGGTCAAACAACACATTGTGCTCCGCTCTAATCACATTATTTAGCACTTTATGATAATCCATTCGGCAATTTTAATCCCTCAACAGGGCAGAGTAACCGCACATTTAAATGAAGTCCCAGCAAGTGTATTAGCATCCAAAATCCACAATCATGCCACCACTTTAGAGCACAATGCCACGCATACTAGTTCAACCGGAAACTTCACCTAAACTGATGTATTTCAGGTGCGCGACCACTCAACTAAAATCCCACTCTCGATGTCACCAGTATACCCGACCGCCCCAGACTCCGGGACACCTCTTAATCCGTTGGCCAATTATTAAAATTGACGTTTGAACGCAGAGTGCTCTCCGTTTACCCTCCATCGGGCTATGTAATTGCACTTACAATTAACCGCTGCGTATAATAGCGGACGGCAAAACAAAGTATAATAAAACAGGAATAAACCGGATTACAGGGTGACACTGAGCACGGATGACTGGCCGGCACCGCGGTTATAGGATTTGACTATTATGCCTCTGTGATCGGATTGCCAACTGACCAAACTAATGGATGTAAATGGGCCTTTTAATAGTCCCGGTGAAAATTACAGGATACGAAACTTAACCCCCCCCCCCCATCCATATGACATCGGTCCCGCTATAAACAAAATCACGACCACCAGAGGTTGCCCAGTTATGCTCCTATATAGCCTTTTCGGCCGGTGGATTCAGTGAGGCGTTATGGTTCTCCAATTTGCCGCTTAAACTATCCCGTTGGGCATTTAACCCCACCCCACATGGGTGTGCGTTCGATTCAATAACTTCCCATTTTGGTATGCTTCGCCAGCCCAAACTTTATCTCGCCACACACAAACGCACACACACACACATACAGGAAACTTACACGCAATCGAGCATAGCCGGAATGTATCCGGCGCATTGCTTAACACGGCCGGCGCTGCAATCGTTTGGCTATATAAATTTTCCAAAAGGAATTAATCCACCCTTGTGACTGTGACTGTGTGACCCCGGTTCGACGGCCAGGGGAAATGAATGTGGCGTTACCACAAGAGGTAATTTAAGCCAACACACGCATGCACACACAGGGCATCCTCCTAATGGTTTCCGTTCCCCATTAAAATAGCGAGAGTAAATCACAGAGGTTCATTGAATGTTAACCACTGCGCGCCACTGCTTATTGCCGTATACCACATCATTGAGAGGGATCTACTATCCCGTACAGCAGCAGCAGGATGTTTTCAATATTTCCCCTGAAAAATAAATTACGCCGAACATGGTAGTAAAGTGGCAGCGGCAGGAACTTTGTAAATCTATATAGATATTATATACGTGAACGGAGATTTCTCGCAAAATATATAATTTCCATCGATAAGCGTACCCCATACACACATACACATAGATAGAATTTCGGAAAACGAATTTTTCAATCATTTAGATATTCAATTGAATTTCAATTGCCGTTTGTAACGAAATTGTATTCAAATTCTATAATTGGGAATAAATTTACACGTTCCTCCATAGGTCTGTGTCGCTGTGAGAATATAATGGTGTGCAGGTGTGCTGCTGGATCTGGACCATTATGCAAGGGCAAATGATAAACGATTGGCAGCTAGAAATGAACAGATGGGACCTAAAGTAATACCAGATTGAGTATGGGCTCATATATTTCACTGGAATAGCTTTAAAGGCATAACACACTTGCGTGTCATTGGAGCCTGTAAGTATTTAGCACAGACAAAAACCATCCATGACACCCTAGGCCGTACTAAAATGTGGTTGTCTCTATTGAAACATGTCTCAGTTGTCTATATCTGTCTCCTATCTATCAAAGACTAACTGCGTGATATCTTAGTAAGAAGATATCTGTGCCTATTTCGGCATCGACGCAGGCTCAGGTATGTAATGTTGTCACCGATCAAAGAAAGCATCATCGTAGCGACATCTACACACTCCCGCTAAAACAAAGGCACATGTATCTGGTATCTAAACCTTCCTGCATGCTGGTCACTTGCCTATTTATTTATTTTTTATCATGGCTACAAACCTAGTAAGTATCTACTTTTACCAAACTTGACAGGAAACACCTAGTGACAGCTTTTCAATTTACGCCAACTAAAGAGCAAACTAAGTCAGTATCTGTAGGTACATTTGGGCACATTTTTTGTCTTACAAACACCTTTAATCTTCTGGGAGAGTGAAAATAAAAGGCTGTGTAATTAGCATAGACAAACCCAATTCCAGTACTTGTGGTGTTTACCTCTATACCGAGGTTTACAGACTTCAATAACTTACTTCTGGCTGCGTATAAGCTGACTTTTTTAAATGCTCATCAGATGTTCAAAGCCCGGAGCACCCGGACTCCAAAACCAGTCCATTATAGCTCGGTATTGAGGTTCTATATTCCACTTCCAGGGACACAGCAAGGACGGTTCTACATGATTTTGCTTACTTGCAATCTTGCAATAGCTTTAAAAATATGTTGTATACATTGGGGTCCTATAAATGGTCTAAGTGACGCAAGCTACGCGTGCCTGTAAGCTGTAACAGGAAATATGCGTCAGCTATCTCCCAACTCCTTAGCTGTACACGGAGTTGCTCCTTAAATGCCTTGCTTTGAATATTATATATATCGGTCGGCTTACTCTCTTCCTATCCTGGGACACGGACTTTATTACCCTAGCGTAGTTAGCTGTGTGGATCTTTTGGATTTTTAAAGTGTGCACCGCCAATTTCTTCGTTGAATTGTGATCGATATTGGTTCCGTTCTTTTGTGTAGCTGCGATTTCAAATTATCTCACAGTTCGATGAATAAAAGCTCCGTTATTGTCGCTGGCGCTTCTTGTAAAATTTTTAAGGGAATATCATCAATTTCTATAGCTTTGTTGTTCATTTTGCTGTGATTGCAAATCGCATACGCTTCGAAACGCATTTATGCATTTTTTACCTCGTCTGATTTGATGTTAAATGATTGTCAAGATAAACAGTTCAAAAACTGCAAAAGTGCAAAAATAGTTCCATATTTTGAGATCGTCCTGAAGCTTGTCATCCAGTTTTAAATAGAGCTATTCTAGAGAGGATATTTTCAATCCAAGTTTTAGAAGATCTATTATTGGAAAGATGCTTTCAAAGTCCGAAAATGTACAAGAATTTTGTTTGGCTGTCAGTCTATTTTATACTTCGAAACTCAAAAATCTTTCGAAGACCGAAAATATTTTATAATTTTGTCTACCTAACAGCTCCTTAGTGAACCCGTAAACATTTATGCTTCGCAATCAGTGTCATTAGAAATGACAATCTTCGAAAACATAAAAAGCTTTCGAAGAACAAAAATGTGTGTTTACCTATCAGATCTTTGTTGATCCTTGAAATGTATACACTCACTATTGAATAGACTGTTCTAAGCTATCCGAGCAATATAAAATTACAAGCTTCGAAAACTTGAATTCGTTGGCTATACGAAAAAGCTTTCCAGAATACATATTTTCAAAAGCTCTTTTTTCTTTTTCGACACGTCTAATCCTGGGTTTTTTTTTTAATTAGGCTCATTTATATTTATGCAGCACAAAAATGTCTAAATTCGAAAAATTTAAAAGCTTTCTGCATTTCGAAGACCAAGTATTTTAGAAAGCTTTTAAAATTTTCGAATTTAGACATTTTTGTGCTGCATAAATATAAATGAGCCTAATTAAAAAAAAAAAAACACAAGATCAGAAGTGTCGAAAAAAGAGTTTTTGAAAATATATTTTCTGAAAAGCTTTTTTCGTATAGTCAACGAATTTTGACAGATAGGAAGCCGCCTTTTGTCTGAAACTTGTCCGAAACAAGACATTTGTTAAAAGTATCGCTGGAATATAGACTACCCAAAGGATTTCCCTGGGGTGAAGCGCAGAGATCGCATAAGGACCACCAAAATATGTGCAATGTACGCAATGTCGGGGAACTAGTTTTACCGAACGGAGCGGTCTATACTTTGGTTACGGTAAATGTTTGTCCCCGAATTCGGATTCCAAGACGTGCGATCGCCAAGGAGGATACGGTGGTTAGATCAAATCCGACATCTCTCCTCTACCCTTTTATGGACTTCCCCTGATATCATCAGAGTCGATATCAAAAGATGAAGAGTAGTAAGAGCATCCAACACCCTTAAATAGATAGACGGAACAATTGAAAATGAATGGAAAAGGTACCTACATAAGTACAACAATGCACAAAAGCTCCTTTTGCTGATTTTATGCCACCATTCCTTCCTTAAACTATATTCCTATTCAAGTCAGAGCTCTATTAAAGCCACCCACTCTTTGAAATAACTATACTAAACACTGAACGCAATTTTTAAAATGCCCCGAACAGATGAATCAACGTTTGATGTACGAAAACTTTGCGCTTTCTATGAAATCCTTTCATTCGAATATCCTTTAATTTGCTTAAACCAGACTGTTCCCTCTTTCTCTCTCTCTCTCTCTCGCTTTTTCTGTGTGTTGCAGTTCGTGGAAGAACTACCATTTTTCAACCGAAAAATAAACCATAAAGCAGCTCTCACCCGGAGCCAACCTGCCAACAAACAAACAACATTCCTGAATGTCCTTGTATGTATTTAATTTTTGTTCTCCCCGCGCACCCTCGCCGCGCCGGCCGTCCTCACCTCCTTGTAATCCTGTAAATAAATTAAATAAACAAATTTCTTGTTTGTTGGAGCGTGCACACTGAAAAGTTCGTCCTGTTTTTATAATGTTTCTGTGCTGCTCCGGTATACATGGTGTCCGCGCGTAAAACTCTCATAAAATTGTATGATTAATGGTTGCAAACATCGCGAACAAGGATAACGGTGATTTTTCTCATTTCTGTTTGTCTTTTTCGTGTTTTTTTTTTTTTTGGTGCGAACAACTCACAGGAGGGAAGTATATACACAGCATTGACAACTGGTATACACTCGTACCTTTTAAGGATATAATAAATTGGACAACGCCACCTAATCTGTTTGTGGCAATCACTAGCGTTGCTGTACAACACAGGATATCACGGTCATTACTCACTAGTATGGCAGATATTTTGATGAAATGACCAAGAGTCTATGATTAATATCGTTTAGAGAGGGAACTACCAGTAGGTCCATCAATATCAACGACGCACGCACTGATGTGCGGAAAGGGTATGCACCAAGAATATCCTGAGAAATTGGTGATAATTGGGGATCCTTAAGTAATATTCCGAACGATTCTTGTTTAAAGGTCATTCACCATTGGGGCGGGAATTAATGACTGTATGTTGGGTGAGGGTGAACATAAGTTTTCCATTTGTGGCGGGTTGGCTTCGGAGGATTTAATAAGGATCCGCTAGGACTAGGACATAATGGATAGTAATTGAGATGTTTCTGTTAGGGACAGATACAACTAAATCCTTAATAAGATTTGCCGTATGGAAATCGAATAGTCGTGTAAATGGGAGAAGGCATGGTCCTTAATTGTGGTTTGATGATTTACGAGTATTCTACGAGTTTTTCAGTGCAGGTATTTGTGTTATACACCCTAAGCCCCTTGGGTTATATTTTGATGTGGGTCCGCCATATTGCGGTTAAATGTGTTTCGAATTTATGCGACGCTGTTGGGGTGCGTGTTTAATTATGCGTCCACTATATCCACGGAGATGTTGGTGGTCGGAAATTTATTGACCATTGACCATATTCGCCCAATTAAGCATAAATTGTACTAGATCATAGGCAGTTTAAATACCATTAGTCACTGTAAGCAGAAATAATCAGTAACACTGTCGTGCTCTCAAGCAGTGAAGGAACCGATAGCAAACAGTTCTTGCGAGAGATTACTCCTTATTTTTGGTAAAAGAGTACAGAAAACTTCATGTAAATCTTACGAGCATGAAGCAAGCAGGACCAAAACGGGATATAGAAAACAGTGCATGCTTGGCGAATGTTTGCTGCATGATCGCTGAACGCTTTATGCGTGTTTGCTGCTAAATCCATCATGCATGTTCGTTGTGTGCTTGCTGTACACTGCTTGGTTTGATGCTTGACAGATGCTGTCATATGCTCACTGAATGCTTCGTGCATGCTCGTTTTGTGCTTCCTTTAGGCTCGCTATGTGCTCGTTGACTACTTCCTGCTTGTCTCTCTAAATGCTTTCTATATTCTCGCTTAATGCTTGCAGTATGCTGGATAAAAATGGTAGTAGACTCTCTGCTAACGGTACTCAACCTTCCTGGAACCTACACACAACCCTACGCGGACGATGTCGCCGTTCTGTCTGTCGGCTAGAATCTAAGGACTGTCTGCTCTCTGGCGCAGAGATCCTTGGGCTTGATCAATGACTGGTGCATAAGAAATGGGCTTTCAGTGAATCCTCTTAAAACTACGGTTGTTCTCTTCACGAGAAGGAGGAACGTCTTATCCTCGATAGAAAACTTCTTTGGTCCAAGCATGTTGAATCGAAAACCGATAAAACGCTGTCGACTTTCTGGCAGTGCTAAGGCGCTTTTGGTAAGACATGGGGCTTATCTCCGAAAGGGGTCCTTTGGATCTATACGGCAATGGTAAGACCACTTCTCTCATATGCATCGTTTGTGTGATGGAACAGGCTTTCGCGGAAACGTGTTACTGCCTCTTTCGCCAAACTCCAAAGAACGGTTTGCCCTGGGCTGCACAGGGGCCTTCCCTAGCACTCCGGGCTCTGCTGTAGGTGCTATGATGAACCTCCCCCCCTTGATATTTTTATCATGGGGTGTACGTACACTGAAAACCATCTCCCGGTTAAAGGGAGGTGGCTTTTGGTACCACGCGCATTGGAATTTTGAAGAACTCAGGCGAGAATTATCCTTTGACCCCTGTCTTATGGATATGCCGTCTGATGCAATGACACCAGAAATCCTACTGCGACAAAACTACCACGTCAACTTTCCTCAGGCAACGGAATGGCTTCGGCCTGACTCTGAGCCAGGGAAAGAATGCCATCGTGTATTCACGGATGGCTCTAGAACCGGACAGGGGTCTGGTTCTGGAGTCTTCGTGGAAAGCGTCATTAGACTACACTACCCCTTAGGTAACCATGCGACTGTCTTCCAGGCGGAGATTTTCGCTATCCTTATGGCTATGCGGTATCCAGGGAAATGAGATCGCTGATGAGCTTGCTAGGCTGTGTTCAGAAGAGGCTCTCTCAGGACCTGAACCTGCGTTGGGTCGGCCTGCATCTGTGGTTAAGTCATCCGTTGATACTTGGGTTTCTCGTGAATACGAGTGTCGGTGCCGTGACTGTGCTGGGTGTAGACAGACCAAACGACTGCGTCCGGACCTCTGCAAAATGCCCGCGTCTTTCCTTCTGTCTCTCAGGAGTATCGACTGCAGACTCCTTGTGGCCGTCCTTTCGGGCCACCAAGCTTGTGGAGAGGACGACAATACAGCGGAACACTTCCTCTGTAATTGTCCTGCCGTTGCTCGCATCAGGTGGCGGATCTTTGAGGCTAACGTGGTGAGTGCCGAAAATCTAAGCTCTTCATCACTGAAGCTCCTTCTCATCTTTCTTCGAAAGGCGTGAAAACTAAGTACAGTAAAGTAAGGTGTCTGTTTGGCAGTACAATGGACCAGTAGTTGTGTCTGAGTTTTTTTTTTGAATACCTCTTTCGGAAATAGCGAAACCATTAGGCTTCGACAGCGCACCGATATGCTTGCAGGTAGTTGGTAGTTCTGGATATAAATTGTTGAACTCCTCTGAAAATATTGACCCAGAATAGTTTTGAAAGAGTTATGTCCTCGCTTCTGTTAAGTGTACCTACTAAAAGCAGATATGAATTGGTTGCCTGTCTTTTAGGGCGCTTATATATATTGCATTTCGAGGAACAATTTCGTTGAGTTCCTTCAAACATCCGCCATGATAGTACCTATGGAAAAGGCATTGGTCAGCGACTCGCCTTTTGTGCGCCATCTGTTGTAGATTCGATGTTAGTGTAGGTTCTCCTATTAGTCGAACTGTTTCAGGCACGTTCGCAGTGGCTCAGTGGTATGTGCGCTGGACTACTGAGCAAGGGGCCTCATATTCGATCCCCAGAAAAACACAACTTACTTCTTAATGTAAGGCCGCCTCTCGCGAACGACTGAGAAACTTCCGAGAGTAGAACTATCATTAGAAAGTTTTCTATTCAGCCGTTTGGACTCGGCGCAAAATTCCAGTTTCCAAAAATTCACATAATAGAACAGTTATGAGAAGCTAGTCCTAGGGTCCAATACGGATCACTTGCGGCGACCTGTCGTAATCCTATTTGTTTGATCTTTGAGTGCCCGTTGGATAGCCATTTGTGAGCTTGATCTGTGCTCATTGTGGGCTCGTTGTGTACCTTACCTATCGTGTCCATCGGTACTTACCTACTGTGTGCAACGAACTCATGTTGTATGCTCGTAGTGTGTTCGTTGGATGAATGTTGTGTGCTCGTAGTGTGCTCGATGTGAGCTCGCCCTAATTTATCCTTTGATGACTATTGTGTGCGTACTCTTTGTGCCCTTCTAATTGTCTAATTGCGCTTGCTCAGTGTTTATAATTTGCTCTAGCTAACTATCTAGTTCTGTACTCGTTGTTTGCCTCGTTGTTTGCTTCTTATGTGCTCGTCGTTTTGTGATCATTGTATTGTCCGTTGTCCTTTCATTCTATGACTGTTGTGTGCTGGTTCTGTGCTCGTTGTATGATAATTTGTTTTTCCTGTTACGATCTCGTTTAATATTCGTTGCGTCCTCATCATGAGTTTGCTCTATGCTCGATGTGTTCTTAATGTGTATTCGTTGGTTGACTATTGTATGATCGTTGTGCTCGCTAAGTCCGCCTTGTCTTACTCTTAATCATTATGAGACCGCTGAGTACTTGTAGTATCTCTAGGAAAAATATGCCAACACACGTTTAAGCTCCTCACTCTTAGCGTCACTCTATTTATGGACGATATCCAGTTTGGTGACGATGAATATCCATCCCTTCATCGAACCCATTTCACATCAACTCTAACGTTCTGATTTCCCAATTGACAGAGCCAAACAAACGTAACCTCGTAGGAAAACAAGAAAACCACCCTGGGCAATCAGCCCACTTCAACGCAGACTTCAAAGAGACTATATACGCACCTCAACTGGAACAGTTTTCTTCTGAGTCGAAAATGGTTGCAAAGCAAACAGCAGTATTCTACCAAACAGCTTGTTAAGCATCACGCAGTTGAATTAATTAAAATCCCCCAACTAGTGGAACACAAATAGCTTCATGTTGTTTTTAACTCACCCGAGGATACAAGCCATCGTCAAAAGCGACGACGGCCCCCTGTATCCTGCTCCTGGAATGCTAACAGAGCACAGCTCGTATACTCGTCTATAACGATGAGAGTGCCTCCGCAGCATCTTCCGACTTTATCTGCTCGTCCTGCAATTAAACTCATATTTCCAGCGCCCGCAAATGTTCACAAATCATCTTCGTCGGGTGGATAATTAAGAAAATCTATCCGACACTCCTTCGTCTTCTTTCCTCATTTCATCAAGTCGAGTCGAGTCGAGTGTCGTTAGTTGCGTCTAGTCGGAGTATATGCATCTTCCTGATGCATGAACGCAGATTAAACGCACAATGCTTATAGCACAGTATTAAAACTATGACACTATCAGACATCGCATACATTATGGACCTAAATGTCTTCTCCGCCGCTCCCTCGCCACCAGATAGACAGAACAGATCGCGTGTGGTAAAGGACGAACCAGCACCCATCACACAATAGATAGAGATGGGGTGGTTGATGGTCGTGGTGGTGGTGGCGGCATTTGCTATTGCAAATATTTAGGTCAGTCTGCATCGGCATTATCATGCGCTTCATACAATATCCTCGGGCAAAGGATAAATCTTTGTTCATCTCGCCTTCCCAACTCGGAGAGGAGTGTGTTCATGAATTCATCTCTCGTCTGTTCGCATTTTCGATGTAAATTTTGTGTTCCACTGAATGATATCAACATAACTACGAGTATGTGCAGGACCCAAGACCGACTGTGGATAGATAATTCGGTGAAGGGCTTCGAATATTGTTAGTCAAGTGAAAACATGGAAAATTTACTCGCACTCGCACTCAGCCAGGAGTTATGAGTTGTTAGACGAATGGTGTCGGTGTGTATTGTACTTTTTGGATCGAATTTCAACTTGAACAAAATTACGTTGTCATTTGTGTATGTGTGTGGGTGTGTGTGTGGACGAGAGGAAAGTTTGAAAGTTTCTTTTAGAATGTTCGAATAAGTTTGAGTTGGAAATTTCGATGCCAGATAGAACAAGTTTTTTATTTTCTTGGGTTCGCTCTCGGATGAAAATGCAAATTCAAAATGGAGTTTTCCAAAGAAAATAGATGAAATATGTAACAAGGATGAAGAAGGAATTATAACATGCTGGAAATCGAAACAAAGAAGCATCGGACGAGAAATGTATTTCACTTTTAAGATGCTCAACTTGTGGTGCATTAAAGTACTAATTGCACTTAGGCTTTAAAAAAGTATCTACATAAGCTGAGGGATCTTTGTGGAACTTAAATATGAAAGCCTACCGGGAGTAGTAAAGGTATACAATTCGTAGACTTTTACAGATTAGTGAAAGTAACCAAAGCAAAACAAGCAGAAAGAGAGATATAAAGCTCTTCTGAAAGCTTTTTAAAGCCCGTTCACTAGCCGTGGCATCAACCAGTTGTCGTTCGTTGCAGAAGAACAGGGTTAGTGGCCAGATTTATGATCCAGTGATAGTCTTCCGCTTTTTTGTAGAATTTTTGATGTGAGTTTTTGTCGGATCTAGGATTGCCCACAAAAAAACAGCTACTTTTGATCTTTGTACACATTTTCTTAAAACCACGGATCAGACTTAATAAGATTGTTCAAACCTAGGTTAATATACCTGCAAACTGGTTGGACAACTATACATGTGAGATCGGATCTATGTACTTCTATGCGTCGTTCCACCTTGACCAGAAGAGACCTGTGTCTACGTCCATGAGTGGCTCTTGTGCGAGCAGACTCATTCGCGAAGTGGTTACTGCGATGCAGTAGCACTGCTTGTGACTCACCACTAAAGGACTACTATTTTTACACATTTCCTTCGCCATAAGTCTTATTTTTTTTACAAAACCAGTGTGAATTATATGATCGAACTCAAAATTACCTTTTTGTGGAATCTATTGTGGGCTGGAGCGTGGAAGGGATGTCTGAGCTTGGCTCTGTATAAAGGGCTACACGGGACCGTAATTTAGGACGTGTTAGACTGTGCATTGTACTCACATTGGGTAGTGTGATGTGTGATGTGTCGTGGACAGTATGGACAGTGTCGTATTATGTACTAGCAAGTGTTCCATGGAACTTTGGCCAGCCACCACTGCACTGGTAGCGGCCGTCGGTGTGGTAAAGTATAGTATGCTATGGCTGGATGACACCGTGGGGTATTTTTTAGCTATTGCCTGTTGCAGCTTAGATTGGAGGGTCCACATCGTCATAAACTCAAAGCAATAAGAATGGATTCAGAACTTCGTGGTATAACCGACTCTATAATTTGATCTACATCCGCAGGGTATGTAACCAAGCTGATGCTTAAGTCCTTACTTAATATGAATTCCGTCCTATATCTGAAACTAGAAGCACAAGGCGGAGAAGGTATTTTGTGGTTAGGTCTAGGAAGCATGATTCTCCCTCTTTGGATGGACACCTTAACCAAGCCACGGACGATTTCACATTTGAGTACCATAGCCGATATGAATATAAAGTCGGGTATGGGAGCACGTTTGCCTCCAATAGCAAGATGATCAAGATCAGCTATATATCTGCAGGCTTGAGTTATTGACTGACTATGCGAAATGTGTGTAGCAAGTTGGAATTTCGAGTCGAAGCTATATGCTTGTGCTCGGGTTGAACGACCCTCAATAGCGATCGATGGGTTCTTTGCTTCCAAGGAACTACTCTTAAAATGGACACACAAATGACCAGAGCGGTTTATATGGAAAACATCGTAGACCCACTGCTTCTCCACACACCCTTTTTAGGGACTCTAGTGGATATAGCGCTTTTTCAAACTAAGAATTGCTCGTGACTAACAAGCGTCATGAATATGATGAGAATGCATAATGCAAACGGCCCTTGAACCTGATAGAATCGAAGGTTATAACTGCAACTTGTCCATAGTTATTGACTAATAATAGCTGCTAAACGGACGGGATAATAAGTGGAAAATTGTTCCCAATTACTTATAGCCATAGACATATCCTTGACACCACAGCAAAACCTTTAGGGAAGATCTTGAAGCCGCGATTTTATGTAGGCGTATGGATAGCAGGGCTTCCCTTCGAGAAGCAAAATGGGTTCCAAAGAGGCCACAATTATAATGGGAGTAGTGAATTATACTAGAGCCTTTTACAAGGTTCGCCAGCAGTGAACACAAGTGAACAAGTATCGTTATTTAGACGTAAGAAATATTTTCAACTCTGCCACGTAACCGTCATAGAAAATGAGACTACAATCGGCGGGTGTTAAAGGACTACCTCAGAGACAAAGATTTGACTTAATACGGATATCGTGGAATGAAAATTACCTTAAGGGCAGTTCATGTCTACATTTTGGGACCGAGCTTATTGAATATTTCCCACGATGACATACCTTATGGAGATACCTCAAGACTCAAGTCTACCCGGACTGTAACCCCACTAAAAAACAAAAAGATGGCCGAAGGCACAACTCTTGTCAGCTAAAGTCACTCAATGTCTACGGGACATTGCAAAAGCATAGAGAAATCGATAAACCTTTAGTGTTCTCTTTAACTGAAGACGACCGACGTCCACTCCCAAAAAGGTCCAGTGGCAAAAAGAAGCAGTGTCTCGGGGATGAAAGATCGCGAAGACAAATGGGGAATGATTGGTAAATTTCTGTAAGTCTTAGGTGGCAACATTCCTATATACAGTCAGTCTATTATCAATTGACAGGCAAGCACTCTGCAGGCAAAAAGGCTTGCCGAAGATGTCACCGAAGGTTATTTAGATCTACGCTGCTGACAACGGGGAGGTCTGTAGATCACTTGTCGCATGACATGCCTAATCTCATCACTCTGTTGGCTTCTAACCGAGAAGAGCTGTACATAGGTTCGACATAGTAGAAGCGTTTTCAAAATTAAAGGGAGTAAGCGCGCGTAACGATTTTTTTAGGGTCAAGGATACCCACCAAGATCGATTGAAATCCCCGTCATGACAATTGAAACTCACAACAGAACTTTCAGCATGATTTAGATAATAGAAAGGCCAACAATAGGCGGTGTCTTGACTTTCTTCCCTCTGCTGAAATCGCCCCTACCGTAGGTCTAATCAACGACAAGCGGGGTTCCGGGTCAAGGCAAGCAGTCTTACGAAGACCGTAGATCTGAAGGGTGCTAATGGTAAGCCTGGTCCTGCATCAAGGCAACATAGAAAGCAGTCCTTCGAAGACCGTGTGTCCAAATGGGGCCAGAGACAAACGTGGTCCTGGGTCAAGGCGACAGAAAGCAGCCCTACAAAGACCGTGGATCTGAACGTGGTCAAGGACAAGCATGGTCCTGGGTCAAGGCAAGCAGTCTTACGAAGACCGTGGATCTGAAGTGTGCCAAAGGTAAGCCTGGACCTATGTCAAGGCAACATAGAAAGCAGTCCTTCGAATACCCTGTGCCCGAATGGGTCCAATACAACATGGTCCTGGGACAAGCCGACAGAAAGCAGCCCTATAAAGACCGTGGATCTGAACGGGGCCAGAGGCAAACGTAGTCCTGGGTCAATGCAACATAAACTAGAAAGCAGTCCTACGAAAACCGTGAGTCTGAATGGGGTCAAAGACACACCTGGCCCTGGGACAAGGCAACAGAAAGTACCTTATCGAAGACCGTGTGTCCGAATGGGCCCAAGAATATGCGTGGTCCTGGGTCAAGGCGACAGAAAGCAGCCCTTCGAAGACAGTGGATCTGAACGGTGCCGAAGCCAAGCGTGGTCCTGGGTCAGACAACAGAAAGCACCCTTTCGAAGACCGTGGGTCTGAACATTTTACACATGTTTGTGCGCCTCTTAGAATCTATTGAAGAAAGGGAACTTTTCCTTACAAGTGTTATGCGGATGGTCTCAAAAATGTGCAAAAATCCACTTAAATTCCGTCGCACCCTGAAAATTGGCCACTAATTCCTTCCTTAAGTCAGATTAAGCCCACGAAATAGTTAGTATTATGATTCTCCTTTTAATTTGTACTGAGCTCGCTAGAGGAAAGTCCATCAATCATCTGGCAAAACCAAACGCGCAATCTATACCTGTTGTCATCATTGTATCCCTAAACATACCTACCTCTGCGGTTTCCTCTTCCACTCGTCATAATTAAGTTCAAATTACCTAATAATCAAAATAAATCTTCTCAACTATAAACCTCAAAGTCAATTAAACAGATTTGTGGTTTAAAAGATAAATAAACCTAATCCAACTATATTTACCCACCTCGTGCGGTTAATGCAGCACATCACAAACACAATGCCATTGTCCTTGTATCTTGTATCACTCCATAGATACTTAAATCCGCAGTGACCGCAGAGCAAAAAGAAACAAGAAAAAAAAAACTCTCGCTCTTCATCGACCGCCAAACCGCAAAGACAGGACACTTTGACTTTTCTATATTAACCGTATCCGTTGACCCGACAATGAACGTGATCTATCTTGAGGTTAATTTCAAAATAATTCCCTTTTCTGCAACCTCTTCATCAAAATGTGTCCCGCAGTGTATTAACTGTTGCTGCTGTGCTGCTGCAATGTGCGCACTCCTCTACAAGTGTGAAAGTTAAAAGGCTCTGGATGGTGCCCTCTCGCAAAATCCCTGCGGGTGCAAAGAACCCGAGGCTTTCTCTTAATATAACCTCTCCTCTCTACCATCATCGGTTGTGTCCGACCTGATTTAAATTGATTGCATTTTAATTGAACCCACCAAAGTCCCCTCCTCACTTTATTTTCGCCATGAATTTGTGCTGAAAGTTCATGGGAAAAGTGCAAGAAAAATGCGCATTCTACAAAAATAAAAAAATCCTTTTAATTGAATTATCCTTCCGAGAAATAATTGAATTTTACACGATTTTCCTTTAATCTTAATTTTACCATCCTCCTTTCGTTTCAGATTCAACACTCACACACACACACACCCGCCTCCCGCCCGTATTGATGATCGAATCCATCATCGACACATATAGACAAAAAAAAAAGGACATTACAAGAATAACAATCCTAGGCAGCTTACTACGTAGATAGAAAAACGATTGTAAATTTAAATTTAAATTTTTCTTTTGTTTGCTTTCTTGTAAGGACGAAGGAGGAACACACTCAAACCAAACAAAATGAAGAACGACGTCGTTCGATGGACATCATCGTCATCATCATCAGCAACAGCAGCAGACATGATGTGTGTAGAGACAACGCCAAGCTTATGTAGCAGTAGCAGCTCAATCTCAAAAAAACATCACAAAACTAGGACTAGGAGTCCTCGTCAAAGTGCAAGGACATCATCCTTCCCCTCCACAAATAGAAAACCAATCTTAACCAATTGTGATAGTGCGCAGCTGCAAAAGTGTTCAACCACAACCAGCACAAGCACGAGCAATAGCACGACCACGAGGACGTCACCATCAGCATCGATATTGCTGTCGTCGATCGTGCTACAATCGCGAGGATATTTCTCCTCCAGACGGACTGATTTCACAAAATTTTTAGTTCTATGTCTACAAATTAGTATCGTACTGTGTTTGTGTAGTTCGAATGTGGGTGTGGTTGCCGATGATAGTGAATTGGAGGCGAATCCTTCCACAGAGGGCGGACATTATACGCATACGTGGGCTGTGCATGTGCCAAATGGAGAGGAACAAGGACTAGCCGATCGGGTCGCCAGAGATCATGGTTTCATCAATTTAGGAAAGGTGAGTGAATGATTTTTTTTTTTTACTTGCAATTCTGTTTGTCGGTAACAAAGTCGAAAATGGCTGGACCAAATTTGTTCAAATTTTTTTAGATAGATTTTAGCTGATATGAATAAGGCTAAGAATGCGATTCCGATTTAACGAGAAAATAGAATTGAATGCATCTTCAATGTATTTCCAAGCACAGACAGTATCCACCTTTTCAGTTTTTTTTTTCTCTAAAGACGTTTCTACTGCCCCCTGCAGCCCCCCTTTTTGGGGTCACTTTTGAATTTGGAGTAGGTGCGACTTTGAGTGTATGACAAATGTTTCTTTATATACAATGATTCGCATGTACCGCATAGATTTAGAGAATGCCCAACTTCGCACATACTCCAAATCCAAGAGTGGCCCCAAGCAGGGGGGCAGTATTACCCCCATACATACACACATATTCCACTGCAAATACTTTTTGGACTTTATTTCCATCTAGTAGTTCTTTATTTTTGATAATGACACCACAGCAGAAATCGAACAAAGAGTTACAACTGCTGTTTCTTTGGCCTAAGAAATCAACTGACTAGTAAGGCCTTGTCAAGAAACACTAAGGAGATTAAGACCCTCATCATCCCAGTCCTGCTCTTGGCGCAGAAGCATGGACGTTAACAACGGCGTATGAAGATCTTCTTGGTCGTTTCGAACGCAGAATTCTTCGAGTGATTTTCGGTTTGCGTTGACGGGCTTTGGAGGAGGAGATTTAACAGCGAACTCTACGAGCTGTACAGCGACATCGACGTGGTCAGAATAGTGCGTATCACGCGAATAAGATGGCTAGTACATGAGCGAATGGATACCAACGCTCCGGCCCGAAGAGTCTTCGATTCCAACCCGGAGGGGCAACGCTGTAGAGGAAGACCTCGCCTTAGGTGGCGCGCACAAGTGCAAGGGGACCTCAACCAACAGGGAGTGCGCAACTGGAGGCGGTTAGCGAAAGATCGGGCTTACTGGAAGGACATATTGGTTGAGGCCCAGGTCCACTGCGGACTGTGGCGCCATCTAAGTAAGTAGATTGTTTATTTTTGGGCCTTATTTCTTTATGCTAACGCCACCGATTGGTACTACGCAAATGATTGATACGAGAAAGAAGGTTGATTAACAACCTTTTCTGGGGCTACTCTATATGTAAGGGCGGTCATATAAGGCAACGGTGTTTTTACACCTGTCGTCTGTTTGTAGATTCTACTGAGATTGAGGAGCTTTCTCACGACATGGTATACTTTTGGATATTCGTCAGACATTTGCAAGAGTCGGCGCAGTGAAAAAAAAACCCAAGTTTTAATTTGTGTTTTTCCGGGGGTTCGACCGGAGACCCCTTGCTCTGTACTTAGATACTTTTTGGAGGGAACTATTTGCTCCATGCAGCTGTTTGACATGCAATGGTGATGAAGGGAAATGCTCCATTAGAATGTTTTTGCATGAGACAGCGCTCTATTTAGTTCAAATGGAATCGTTCAACTTGTTTAGTTCGATTTAGTTCAGTGTAGTTCACAATTGAATAAGTTCGGTATTAAGTACGGCCGAAATATTCCATTTTGTATCCGTCATGTGTTCAATGTGAAGGAATTGAAGACGCAAGTTCCTTAAGGTTTTAGACAAACCTCGCCTCTCCAGTTAGCCCAGTTCATAGTTGACTCCCTCGTTTCCACTCTTAGAGCCCTTTAGTTCTTTGAGGTTTGCTTCTAATTGGAAGACCAGGCTTTCTTTCCTCTAACTACCGTAATATACCACTGGGTTGCATTCGAAGACATACCTGCTCCACATATGTTAGGTATACCTACTCGTCTATTGGACTATTTTCTTCGTCAACTTTTCTTCAGGAAGACATCAATATTAGTGAATTTTAGACTCTTCCGAGGTTTTGCTGATTATCTGTAGGTTAAGCACTATTTGAAGATGTTCAATCTTAATGAAGAGTTGCTGAATTTTGACATTTCATTAGAATTTGAACCGTTCGCGTATCGATTTCAACTAAATATGTATTACGATGACGTTCTTCAGTGATTGAATTCGTAAGCTCACACAGGTCTGGAACTTCTCAGTTCTTTACTGAACTCCGGCTAATCGAATAACCAGATACGGGTACAACCACATCTGAGACTAGACAACAGTCTCATCGCAACTTTTTGACGTTAATCCATGGTTACTGGGTTAGATTGTGGCGTTGTCATTTTCTTTCCCCATCACGAAACAAATCGGGCCCATGCTGGATCTCAAGCGCTCCAACAATCTTTCATGTTGTATCTCCCTGCCAACGATTTCTGTAGAAGCTGCATATACGAGGAGGAGGAGGAAGAGACTATTCTTCACGTCCTATGCACGTGCCCAGCCCTCTCAGCTCAAAGAAAACTATATCTCGGAGAATACTTCTTCGACAATCTCGGCGAACTCGCTAATACAAGCATAAGTTGCCTCCAACGCTTCATTCTCAGCTCCTGCTGGGTATAGTAGTGCGATCATTAGATCCTGTGTTATCACAACGGGGCTCCTCTGGCCTAAGTGAGACTGCACTTGTTGCTGCCGGATACCCTAACCTAACCTAACCTTACTATGCGAAAAGTGGACTTGTATTACTTTTAGATGGATATAGATTTTCTCTGTCGCATTATACCCATTTCCCGCTGTCTTTTAGGGTCTGTACGAAGCCACTCGGGTTGTGGACTGTGGAGCCAACGTCTTGTTTCTGGTACTAAGTATACCGTCAAATTTATTTGTGTTGTCAATCACCTTTCTATGAGTAGTGCTGGAAAGGTGGCCGAAACCTTCAGCCCTACGGTTCTAAGTCGCTTGTCAAAAGGTAAACTGCATCATGCCGATTTTACAAACGAAATAGAAGCAAAGTCCGTCACGTCAGTGCTCGTTAACAGATAGCCCTATTCGTTTTTCAAAATCTTTCTAATCTAACCTAACCTAACATTTGATGGTCGGATTTGAAGCTCTCTAGAAGGGCTTTAGAAAAAAAAAACAAAGAATTGGTGGCCCAAAGTTTATACCTTGCCGCTAGATCGGGAGATGCTGGAATCCCTTTGCTAATCTAACCTAACCTAACCTAACATTTAATGGTCGGATTTAAAGCTCTCTAGAAGGGCTTTAGAAAAAACAAAGAATTGGTGGCCCAAAGTTTATATATCGGGAGATGCTGGAATCCCTTTGCTGTTTTTTTTTTGTCATCGATTTGAGCGCGGGTTTTTTTAGGCGTTCAAACCCTTTCTTTCGGGTTTGAATTGCAGCGTTCCTCTACAATCACTCTACGGGCTCAACAACTAATCGACCTTGAGCAACAGGACAACTCGGCGTTTTGTGTCGTCATGGATGATACGTTGGACGCCATAGCCCGAAGCATCCTCACAAGAAAATACACCCGGATTGAAAAATGTCTATCCACCTAGAAAATATATTTAAAATTCTTAATTTCCTAAATATGTAATTCCTTTTTATGGCAAGAGAATTGCCCATCACGGTTATATAAACGCGAGGATTTCCCTTACCCATTCAGTGGCAACATCGCGTCGGTCGCATGGCCCAGCTTATAAAAGATGTCCCCTTCGATATGCTTCCTTTCAAAGAATCATTCACAAAAAGGACGAAAAATCCGTTGAATAGATATATAAAATACCAACTATACCTCTTTTCTTTTTTTTTTTTTTTTTGTTCATGGCTCGTACCCATTTTCATTAATTAAGTTTATCTGTGTACCCGACTTCCTCTTGGTTTTTCTAATTTGTTTTTCACATTTTTTCTTCTTTTTTTTTGCCTTACGTACTTATGTCAAAGGTTGAACGAGGTTCCAGACAGAAAAACTTGTCTTACCCTCACAGTACAAACTATACATCATGTACACATGCATGCATTTGCCTCTCTCTCCCAGGTAATTAGAAGGATATTTCAAAAGTGAATTATGGCCATAGAGGAGAATTGCTCGAATACATGCCATGGCAGGCATTTAGACATGAGTATAACGATGTAATGAATGGACAATGTTTTCTATGACTAAATTATGTAGTTTTCTTCTACTACTTTTTTTTTGCGCTAAGTGGATGAGGTTTTCGAACTCTTTTTTGCATTAGATATATGCATGCTGTGGTAAAGTTGGAAATGGGAAATATACTCATATACTCGTTGTGTGGATAAAAAAAACCGCTCATTAATTGCAGGACAACTAGAGCGAATGCATTTTAAGTAGGTACTTGAAGGGGGCTTACATTAATTAATTTACATATTTATGGTGTAGAAGACCGGCTATAGAAAGCAATATACTTGGACGATTTCTAAAGGAAAGCACATTTCTTGGAACAGCCACAGAATACCTGCATAACTACATATGTCCTTATAATCTTCCTCCACCTCTAAAAAAAAAATATTAAACACAAAATGACAGAAAAAAACAATCTCTTCTGCTTGACTTGAAATACACGTAAATCGATAATCGCCCACAAAAAGGGGGCGTGGTGGAGCAAATTTTTAACTTTTATAATAGGCAATTACAATTCACTCCTTTATATCTGTTGCAAACTTCCTGTACATCGACAGACAACAAAAATTAAATTTGCCTATTTTGAAAATTGAAAAAAAAAACCGCCCCTAAAAGTGGGCGTGGTTTGGAAATTTATAAAAATCCTGTTTTGGCTGACGATCTTCTTTAAGAAAATATTTTTCGTTTTTCTTAAAACTTATCTGTGGTAGCTCAGAAACGGCTGAATCCAACTTTCGAAAACGATATGTAGAAAGGTAAGGAATTCTGTTATTGCTTCAGTACTCTGAACGATTCGACTGCGAATTCAATTGGGCTGATGTGATGTGACGAATAGAACATGGACTGAGTCCCATTGTCAGATCCTATATCGTCTTGGGCAATCGTAACTCGTGAGACGTGGTTGATCAACAAATTGAAATTTTGATTTAGACCAAAATCAGACTCACCAAAATGTTTTTTAAAAGTTCCCCCGTATCAAGTTGTACACATGTTCTCATAGTTCAGTAGTTGAGGGCCCTAGCTGAAGTATTCTTTAAGAGAACTGCTCGTCGATTTCGGGCCACTAACAGAAATGATGGGAAATTCGATTCACGCGAGTAGGTAATTTCACAATGGTTCTGGGTGCAAAGGGACTTCTTTTGTAGTTGCATTTGAACCACCATCGCCAATATTTTTTCTATTTCCTCGTGTCGTCATGGCGCTCGCCCAGATTGATGCGACATAGAGGATTATGGAAGCGGCCAAAAGCAGTCTTGAACTGCATCGAGGGTCTCATGTATTGGACATGATTCGTGAAAGAGCGGCGCTGGCTTTCGTCGCTTTGTGACGGGCTTGAGGTGTTCTTTGAAGGATATGTAGCACAACTCCGAGGTACTATTTTATGTGGTGCTTACTTACTTGGTGATCTTATATTATTCTTCGACACCATTGTCTGTGGTGTACAGCTTCGGACACTGCGCCTGAAATAGCTCTTCGAGGTTCTTATAAGATACCCTCTCGTACGCGTAAGTCCCTGAGTGCCTGTAGGATATGATTCCAGTTTGCAGTATATTGAATGGCTTTTTGATATCTAGGTGGATCTTGGAACCTCCTTTTCACCTCTTGCCTTCTATTTTTTTCCGTGGGCCTGTCCCCTTTGAGGAGTACATCGTACCAGACTCTGCCTTTCACATTGGTTGGGAAAACTCCTTCCCTCAAGCACGCATTGTAAATTTTTGCTGTCTTCAGACGTATATTGGCGATGCCTTCTTTGTACAGAGGACTTATTTTTCCCCAAGTTTGATGTTGATAAATTCGTTTGCAGTGACTAAGTGTAAAGTCCTATTTGACTTTGACGTTTTGACTTTGACACTACTCTTGTCAGGATACTACGCTAGAAATACGTTCAGGGGCTCTTCACTTTCACCGTCCGGACGCGTCCCCTAGAATATTTCCAGGTATTGTGGCTATCCCCGCAGATATTTTATATGCTTCACAACTATAGAAAACATATTTCTGCTGCTTTGCCTTATGGCAATGTTAAGCTCGTTACGTGCTACCTTCTATCGCTCATGTAGATCGAAGGAGATTGGCTTTATTCTGGAGCGCTTGTTTAATCTTCTTGCTCTATGACATTTGCAACGCAATTCGCCTCAATGTCAATGTCAGTCGACAACTGCTCCATGTATCGCTGAAAAATTCCTCTGGCGCTGGAAGTTCCAGACGGTAATCGTTGATATTCCAAGAGTCTAAATTCGGTGTTGATCGCACACAATTTTCTAATTGAATGTGCGTAAGCATCTGTCAAAAACACCTTCTTCAAAAACAGTCCACATTGTAATTTAGTAAATATTTCCTATGCGAGCAACAGGACGACTGTCATTATTCAATTGTGGACTGATTGTGATTCTGAAATCACCAATAATTCTCATTGACATACAATATATGAACTGCTAGCAGTAAATTTTTCGTTGAAGCAAACATAACCACTAGCTCTTTTGGTTCACGGTGGAGAGAAGCGAAAACACTCAAATGTCATCGAGAATTCGTTCGATTTTGTTTGAATGCTGAGTGTGCCATCTGTTATAGAAAGTTCGAAATAATTTGAATAAATCGTTATTTTGCACAGTTACAATATTTCCACAATGGATGGCGCTGTATTCTATGTAACAAATAGCAATGGCGCGCAAAGGTTTCATACTTTCGCCGCACTAAACCAAAATGGCTAGTGCTAATGTTTGCTTCATTTTTCCTCGTATGAAACTGACATTTCACTACCAGTCCGTGTAAAGTATGTCAATGCAAATTCTATTCAACTTTCCTAATGCGTACAATGACAATCTTGACAGGACGCAGTCGTAATCTGTAAACGCCTTCACTACACATTCTCCTCAACACCAAATTCTTTTCCAAATCTCTCCCTTTCTCCACTCCTTCGCCAATTTCGTGTACCATCCCCCCAAACTGCTTGACAAGAAAATTGTTATTTCCTAGTAGTTTGGTAACGATATTACATTCCCACAGCCATCAGCGCCAAAAATTCGACAACAAAGAAGTTTTATCACAAACATTTTTGCAGGCAACGAAACTTTCGCTCGTCGTCATCAAAAATGCGTCTTTCAGAATTCATTTATGAATAAAAATAAAAATATAAAAAAAAAAATACTGAAAACGAGTAAAAACAAATAAAGATCAAGTGGAGATTGTAAGTTTTTGGAATTTCTTGCTGATTGCTGTCTTAATGAATCAACTTTCTATTTGTTTTCAAAAGTAAAAAATAAAAAATAAATAAATAAAAATAAAATAGAATCTCCTCTTTGTTTGGTTTTAATTTTAAAACACCCCCGAACTCTTGTATGCTCTTGTATAGTTTGCTGAACTTTTCGCAATTTTCTATAAATAAATCTATGATGCGTGTCTTATTTATTTTTATGTGTGCGCGATACTTTTTTTCGGCAGCTAGGCACAAATTGCGGGAGTGATTTATGCATTTTTTGAGAACTAAATTCAGTGCACACTGATTTGTATATGGCAATTAATTTTGTCAAATAATGAGAAACAAAGTTCAATTGAGTTTCAAGAATTCAATTCAAAGAACAATTCTGTCTAATTGTTCTTCACACGTCACATTCCCTTTCGGGGAAGTATACCACTTTGACTCTTACTCCTCTAATCCAACTTTCTTCTTTCGACCCAATCTATATAATAACTTTGCCAATTAATTTGTGTTTTTATGCACAAAAAAAAAAAAAAAAAAAAACACTTGCCAACCCAATTCTGACATTGACTTTCAAGGTAGGTACCTACCTACGCCATCTATAGGTTTCGTTATGTAAATCAACAGGCAGCCTATATATTTTAGGGTTGTCCCTTAATTAAAACCGGCAGACCACCCTTGCGCCCCCCTGGGAAAATGTAAAATCAATACCAGTCAGGTGTTATGTCATTTTGATTTGAAAGAGGGGAACAAAAAGAAGAAAATGTCCGACAAGTGTTGCATACTAATGTCAGTTTGACATAACAAACGAGTGAAAGAGAGAGTTCAGTATAGCTTGGATTGACTACAAAGTTGCAACTACAGCAAGCAACTGTTAAGCGAAAAATAACATTGCATTGATAGTCACGTGGTGTACGTGGTCACGTAGCCTTTTGGTATTCAAATTGTAAACAGGAAAGTTTTACAGTTCAGTTTTTTTTTTGCGTAGGTAGCTTTGGCAGCGGATAATGGTTGAAAGTTTCAAAAGAGTTCGAGTTTAGGTTGAGGTCCTGTTTGTGGTCAAAATTCAGAAATTTCAGAACAATTGTGTGCCACAGTCATTTTAGTCAAGGGTAGAATTGGAATTTTTTTTTCTTCTTTTGTTTTTTTTTTTTTTTGTTGGTCAGCGAAGAATGCGATGAAACAATGTCAGAGGTGGTGGTGAGAAAAGGGGCTCAATGGGTATATGGAAGGTTATAAATTTGTTTAATTTTATATTCATAACATGACTTTGGATTAGCGTCGGGAAATTTATGTTTCCTGGGATTTTTGGCTGGGGGTACATAATTGAGAGTTGACAAATTGGAGGTAACAATTGAGAAGGAATTTGACTTAAATTTGACTTAAATTCGACTAAAATTTTGATTGCAATTCGACAATAATATCTCAGAAGAGATTGTTAGGGTAAAAAGTCAACTATCGAGAATTGTAGTTACTCCTCGCTTCGGACTCAGGAATTTTATTCAGATGAAGCTATGCAATGGTGGGAAGCTAAGCTGCAGAAAATCAAAATGGCAGTAGGCAATGTTCGTTTTGTAAACGTTTTCGTCTAAAATTTCGCTAATATTATGGCTTATTCTATAACTCGTTTCTGGACGAAGAATTTTCTTTCTTTTATACGAGGTGTGTGAGAGAGAAAGGTATCATATTGGCCACTGGGCAATATAAGGGCCCATCACAATCTCTAGTGAACCCATTGCAGTAAACTACAAAAGAAAAAGCAAAATTATCCAAATTTCCTGCAGAAACCTAGTAACTGTTATTTTAATGTGGTCAGATTTTGGGAAATTTCTCTTTTAGAGGAAATATTTTGTACTCGAAATGAGCTTAAAGAGAAAAAGGAATACTTTCTGTTTTCCAGAACAAAGAAAAGGGAATTTTGGTTTTTTTAAACTTTGCTTTAATTTTTTTGATCAACTTCAGGAAAGCAATTTGTTTTTAGCTAAGCTATACATTTTATTGAACGAGTCCATTTATTTTATACACCTCCAGAATGCGTTCATGAACAATCGCTTGTATTGACATAAAAAAAGGACACCTGCTTTTTGCAATAACTAATGAACTAATTATTCGATCTCGGTTTAGAAATTTTCGGAATTGAGAAAAAGTGAAATTGTTGTGTTCCACAAATCGATTTTGATGATTTCCAAGTGATTTCAAATCGATCATATGGTCATTCGATGTGAAATAGTGGAAACGAAAAGACGCGATCAAAAATTTAAGTAAAAAATGCAATTTAAAACAAACTTGATAGGCTTATTTCACAAAAAATATATTTAAAACAGGGGTAAACATAAAAATACTGCGCAGGAGGGAATATTTATTCATTTTATGGAGCGGCAAAAACGCAAAACTGCGGCTAGCTGCAAAGTGGCAGGAATTGAATATTGTTAAAGGTGTGGTTCAACAATTTACAAAAACATTAGAAATACACATTTAGACGGTAGTATGAAATGAACCTCTATTAAACGACTAATAATTGACAAAATTAAACTTTCGTTTTTAGCTTTTATAACTTGCGCAGCATCTGCAATTTCCAAGGGATTTGATATATCTATCTCTCACCCTTCGTCTTTTTATTTTTTTATTTGTCCTGTGCAGCAACTAGCACAGCACTCATTATAAGATCCGTTTATAATAAAATTATATATATATATAAAATTTTATTAACAAACAATTTTCCAAAATAAAAGCACTTTTACGATGTCCAAAATGACAGATGTTAGCTGTTTGCAATTTCACGAAAAGTGATTTCGAAAAAATTTCGGAGTTACCGAATCGGTCGGAATGCAGAACACTGAAAACGAATTCACTCGATTTGCAATTTCGATTTCGATTTCATTTCACTCGATTTCTGTAACCTAGCTGATAGTCTGCACTCTGCTGAGTTGGCTAGATTCGTTTTACTTAGGTAGTATCGTAACGCATGATATCCTGTAAGGAATCTTTTGCTAGATTTCTGATATCATGCCTGCTATTACCTATTGGCATTGTGATTGAATGTCTGGATAGCTCGAATGGCCTGTCTTAAACCTAGGATAGTCTTCCAAATATGAGATACATTGTGTGTGCTCCGAGCTTTTTATGGCTAAGGCTATTGTACATTTGGGTGTAGACATAGCAGAAAGATCCCGGTCCCGTGAAAGGGGCTTCTGAGCCTATTCTGTCTAATTGGTTGTTTTTTTTTTTTTAAATCCTTCATGGCCAGAAAACCTCCATAAATTTTGGTTCCGAGGCTAAGGCTTTGAAGGGTATAATACTGATTTGGAATCAATGATACGTGAGGTAAGGACCTTTATAGCTGCTTGTCTGTCCAGGGAATATTATAGATGTGCACGCCTTTGATGCTAGTTTTTTGGATGTGATTGGCGCATTCTTGAATAGAGTGGAGCTTTGCTTGGAATACACGTCCCAAAATGTTGGAAAGTTCCTTCGCACAGTATGTACGTCCTTTATCCTCCTCAGCTTGCAAGTCATTACAGAATTTGTCCTTGTCAAGTCTGTCTTTTGACAGAAGGGTTTGTAAGAAGACAATGCGCTGACAAATTCCGACTGGTATCCTAAGTTGTGCCTTGCCTAGTTCGATAATTTTACCAGATCGAGTTGAGGTCCAAGTGCCTTTGATACTATATGTCGGGTAAGGTCAATATGTAAAGTAGGTATTCCATTGGGTTCAAAACATCACGAAGGGCAAAATGTGTTCTCTGTCTACAAAACCCTTATCCTACCAGTTCTGCTTTATGGCGGCGAGTGTTGGACGATAAGCAAGAAGGGAAAACTGATACAGGGCTCCTTCGGAAGAAAAATACTTCGGCGGATTTTTGGTCCTGTGTGCTAGGAGGGGGAATGGAGGAGAAGATACAACCGCGAACTCTATGAGCTGTATCAAGATGTGGATGTAATCCAAAGAGCCAAAACACGTCGACTACAGGGAATGGACAATAAAGCTAAGAGGATCTTCAAATCCCATCTTCTAGTTTCGAGAAAACAAGGAAGACCCAACCTCCGTTTCAAAGACCAAGCCATCGCGGATGCCAGAGCGCTTGGTCTGGACAACTGGAAGCAGCGTGCCCGAGATCGCAGAGAATGGAAGGTTGCAGTGTCTCAGGCAGAGACTCTTCACGGATCAGGAGCCCGATAAGTGAGTAAAGTAAGTGAGATGTCAGTGACTTAATACAGTCTGACTATCGGTGTTGATGGATATATCCCTTCCAGATATATACCTATACCTACCTCATCCGCATTAGCTCAGCCGTCTTAAGAACAGCCAGACCATTTGATTGGAAGACACTGCTTGTATTTGGTAGTCGCATAGACACTTTTAGGTTTGGATCTACGGAATAGATGCCAGCACCAGAGTGTTAAGTTGTTTTTGAGCTGTCTGTATAGACTTCGATACCACAAACGGAATCGACCAAAAAGGCTAATGAGGCATCAGTTTTCTGGCTGCACCTGTGCGCACGGCAGTAATTTCCCTAAGTTCGTATATATAGTGTCCTAAACTATGGCTGCCATAAAATGGCCCAGATGAGCCTTAGTTTCCCGTAAATTTAGCGACGTAGAGTGCAGAAAGGTGCTAGCGCTACAAAAATGACATTCTCTGCAACATCGCTAGTTTTCTTTTTTGTATCGGCTTTACGGCACCATACTATTGGTGGACTGGCTACATAATATACAGTGGCAATGAGACACGTCCCCCAATAGTATGGTGCCGTAAAGCCGACAAACAAGAAAACTATAGCAGGATTCAGACCCCTTCAAGTCTTGCCCTAATGTTTCCTTATGAACAAAAAGAGCGTTATGTGAATTTCTAATCTAATTCCTTTTCGTACTTTGAGGTTCCTGTCCAGAATAATTCCAAGGTAAATGGCCCAATTCTACTTCATCGAGTTTTGAAAGGCTGGTAAAAACTCTTGGTTACGTTTTGGAGGGGTTAAATCCGCATCCCTTTGTCCAATTCTTGATTATCTCTATACTGCCGAATTGGTCTCGGTTCCGGACTTAGAACTTTTCTGCTGTATCCCCTATTCGGCAGTAAAAGCATCTAACCAAGACTTGGGTTCCAACAAGCTAAAGCAACAATGAAGCCCTTCCACAAAAAAAATCAACAGAATTCCTAAACCTAAAAAGAGATGATATCGCAGGGCTAATATGGGTTTCCCTTTGTGTCACTGTAAGCTTCGATATAACTTAGACAAAATGTGAGTCTTTTCAGAGCCCGTCATGCGGATGACGATGAATTCATGGCTTTATGCGCTACTACTTCTTCAGAGATCTTTTGCCTTCTGAAGAACTTAAAAAGTATGTATATCTCCACCAGAGAGTTCCAAAACAGCTCCTGGTCGTCTGAACAAGATCATTCTGGTCGCATTCAACAATAAGGAATACCACTTCCGACTCAGCTCTCTCTCTCTCTCTCTATAAATCTTTCGCTTTGCCTCCAACGGTTCCTCGTCTTCTCCTCTTTTATCTGACTTCAAAGGGTCTAACTTGGTCTAACCTGGTCACATCTACTATACCACTTGGATCAAAGGACGCATCCCACCTATAATGCTGGCCATCTTAAACTTAGTACTTTCTGAAGACAAGTGTACCTACTTGCCACCGACCTGTTTAATCCCTTTTCGCTGTCAACATAATTGAATTAGTCCCCTCTAAAAGAGATACCGCGCGCCTTCGTCAAACGTGCTCCATACTCCATCGTAAATCTTTGCCTAATAGTGTGCACATTGGAATAATCCTCTTTCGCAGGATTAAAATCCGAAAAATTAAAACCTCATACACATTGGAAAATTCAATTAAATAAAAAGCCAAAGACATCTCCCTCTCTTTCTCACTCTGCGGTATATATGGGCAACACGTGCTGCGGCTGTTTAAACGTCCCTATCACGGGGGGGTGGCGACATTTGTGCAGCAGCACCTACACTCTCGCTTTTAATTGGAATTTGTGCACCTTGAGCAAACCTCATTAAGTGGAAAATATTGCACGAAATTCACCGTGTCGCATCGTGCCGTCGCGTCGCATCGTCCTTTAAGTCAATATACATCCTGATGCTGCTCTGCTGTATATGAACATCTATTCCACTTGCAACCAATGAAATATGAATCCTTTCCACATCTTTTGTGGGTGTGTGTGTGTCTGCCAAACTGTTTAATTAAAATGCATAGCACGTTGCTTCACATGGGTCTACCATATACTCCACGTAATTACTGTTTTCCATCAAAGACGTCCCTATAATTGGGCACACATCCTGCGACTATTCCAAGAAAATTTCAATTTATCGACACGCAGTCGGCAATAAGGAGAACAACTTTTCTTCTAGGAAATTCAAGACAAACTGCTTCCCAAAAAAAAAATCCGACAAAAGAAAAAGTTTCACTCAATTTAATATCCATTTCCATGATGATGCTGCTAGTGCTGCCATCCACTGGTGCTCCTCCAGGAGGATATAGCATTTTGTCCTCCACGACAACGGCGCGGTGACTTGGATTCCCTAATGAACGGCAAAAGACTTGCTAAAGGCATCAGTTGTGTGTGTTGCGCACTGATGGGAACTGGCAGATATAAAGGTGTAAGATAAGGACGAGGGCTGATGCTTTTTACCATATCGCCCATAAAATCTTGTTAGAAAGTTTCACTCTCTTTTCAATGGACACATGAAATTTGGTATTCCCTCGAATGGAAAGTTGTTCATGGCGACTTTTATGCGCTCCAAAGATGAAGATGATGACGATGAGGACTATATATGATCATGAATGAGGACACGAAACAAAGTTACATATGTTGGCGGACACACGAGATGATGACGATGATGATGAGGATATGCTATACCCTTGAAAGTTTGACTATATTAGGTTTGGCTGGGTCCGGTTTGGTGTCGTCTTTCTCCATCATCATCGTCGTGAGGAAAAGTTTTAGTTTTATATGGTGTCGTGAACAAATTATCGAAAGTGTCGAAGAGATCCCATCGGGGAAGAAGATGTGTGACTTGCTTGATGATAATGGTATTTGATTGTAGGCGGTTTGTGTGGGCAAACACAAAACTCAAAGGTTGACAGTTCTTTGGGATAATTTTGGTCGAGCCATTAGGATAGCTAAATTGATGAGAAATTTATTTATTTATCTAGTGGACTTTTGGGAATCAACTTTATAGATCTTGTGCAGGTAGTGTGAGTATTTAAATATTGACAGGCGTTTTTGAACTCCAGCTGACCGACGGAGGTAGCACTCTGGTCAAATGGGTCGAAGTGATAATGGACAAACCGTTGTCACTTTTCTGGCTAAATGAGAAAAGTGATTCACACATATTTGACACTTTGAACCTTATTTTTATTGGGTGAAGATTAGATTAGATAAGTCGGAAGAGCTTTCATGGGGCTCTGGCACTGTGGCCTCTTTAAAAGGAGTCTATTGTGTCCTCCCTGATGAGGCCTTAGAGCCGTCTTTTTACTCCGGAGGCGGAGACAGTCAGGAAGACAAGGATCTTCTCTGGGGGTATATTAGCAAGATTTCCTCCCATAGGAGAAGTCTCTTTCTGAGACGAAAACAGCTTAACATTCCATCAGTAGGTATATGTGAAGAGAGGATTCGTCACTCTCGAGACAGAGTCTATCGGGGGAAAGTCGACAGCGTTAATGGCAATGAAACTACAAAAGGTAAATTATATACAACAACCAAAGGTACTTTTAAAATACAGCCAAAAGTGCTTTTTGAATACTAGCCAACTGACCCGTCAGAATGTATGATAGTTTGATCTGACTTCAGAGACAAAAATGAAGCGTCAACCGACAATATATGGTTCATTAAAAGATAAAGCTTCTGCTGACGATGGTCACATTTAGAAATGTAACCGTCTTATTACCGCAGTTGACAGTGATCAATATGTATTGATCATTTGACTTTGTTTATTGATCATTGAATAATGAACATTGATCAGTGATTATAGTGATCGCTGATCATTGATCATGTAATGCAGATGGAAACTGCTCCTGGGATTTTTGTGGATCTTAAAAGACGTAATCACAACTTTCATAAGTCCATCTCCATGATCGGCCAGAGTAGTCTCATTTCCATCGGCTATAATACTTTCTGGATAAGGAATTGTCAGCATATGGTGTAACAATGCAGACTGGTGCGACTTTCGTTGATCAACAAATTGTTTTTAATCAGAAGCCGAATTGCTGCATCCATAAACGATTCGCGGAATAATGCCAATAAATTTACACAGGATACAAAAACAAATTCCGCCACTGATTATACTCGTCCTCGAGTGAGACGATTCGGCCCCAGACAACTTGGCTATATGGCGAATTTAGTTAGACAGATTTGGTTATTTCGTAACCAAAGAATGTTACAAAATTCTTGTTGCACATTTTACAGAGATTTAATCATTTTTAAATATATCTTTCTACAGAAATATTATTTTTATTAAGAACTATCTGTTTATGTACCCGCCCAGCTTTGCTCGTGCCCAGAAATTGTATTGCCTAGAATAGATAATAGTCTTGTCTGTCAGGACAATGCATATCAATTTTCCAAAATTTACAAACTTTGGTCCCATGACTGTCAAAAGAAGAGCGTTTTGCAATGTTTTACCTTTTGTATGGGAGGCGCCACGCCCCTTTGTCCAATTTTGACCAAACTTCGCAGAAACACTCCCCGGCTAACTCCTAAGATTGTCAGTAAATGTGAGCTCAAACGGTTCGGTGGTTTTCGAGATATAGTAGATGCCACGCCCCTTTTTCTGCTTAGGCGGTCAACTTATCCAACTATTTTTCCGTAACTTTCTTATTTGGACTATTACGAATTTTAAAAAGAAATTAGCCGAATTGGTACAGCCGTACTCAAGTGATGCAATGACCAACGAACATCCGTCTCTTCAGGCGATGATACATGTCCGGGCTCAGTGATCGCTTCTGAAGATTCCTGCGGTTCATTATCCGACTCGTTCGGGAGAATTGACTGGAAAGAGGGAGAAAGTGGCGGAAAGGTTTTACCCAGTATTCTTAATCCGTCTCAGCGTAGTCGGGCAGTTGGTCATAGTGCTGCGGCTGATGATGGTTTGATTCTTGAAGCATCTGCTGAACGAGCACCGAAAGCAGCGCACTCTGATGGGCTTCCGACTAAGGGCCAAACGAAGAGGAGAAGAAAGAAGGCTTCGTTTGCGCGGCGCATAGATGGTCAATTAGCTATCCTAATGGCCTCCGAGTATATTGTTAAGAATAGGTAGCGGGGTCGGAGTATCTGCGTCTTTAGCGACAGTCAAACTTAAGGCCTTGCTCAACCCTGTTACCCTATCCAAAATACTCTTTGACTCTTGTCGGGTCCCAGGTCACACTGGAATTGCTGGAAATGAGATATCGGATGAAATTGCTAAGCAAGGTTCAGAGAGAATATTTTCTCGGGACCAGAACCTGTGCTGGGTCTTCCTGCATCCTCGGTTAGAGCCTCAAACGAACACAATTGTAAGGCTCTACAAGATGTTGGCAAACGCATACTCTCGAAATTCAGTAAAAAGTCTGCGGCTTTCTTACTGTCTTTCAGTAGAAATGGCTGCAGAAAACTTATAAGCGTTCTTAAGGGACACTTGTAACGTTTGCGTTGCTGGCGATGACCAATGCGGGAGAAGTTTAAGAAAAGATAAAAGATATGTTCGTTCTTCGGGCCGCACGTTGGGCGCCACCTGTAATGAACGCGTTACTGGCGGAACAACCAACCGTGGGGAAACACTAAAAGAAAAGAGATAAGGCGCCACCTGTAACGAACCTGTAACGAACGTGTAACGAACGTGTTACAGGTGGCGCCTTAGGAAGATAATCTCTTTTGCTACGCATCTTAGTGTGCCTGATACCAATGTCTGCGAAAGATGTTAAGGAAAGAGCGACGTTACTTCCGATCATTTCCTTTGTTATTGTCCTTCCTTTGCACGGATCGCACGGATCAGGAGGCAGATCTTTGGCGCTGATGTGGTGAGTGATGATACTGTCAGCTCCTCATCACTGAAGTGCATTTAGAAATTCCAGTTAAATGGGTAATACTGGATTTGCTTCCTGGTAGTACAATGGACCAGTTGCCTCTGAGTGGTCCAATGCTTCCTAACCCGAAAAAAAAAAAATGTCTTTTATGGCAATGTGCGATTGAAATTATATTTCCATTTTAAGCGTTTAAAGTGGAATGCTGGGGGATCAGTGCCATTAAGCTGGAGAACTATAAGTAGGCCAAAAATAAAATGATTGAATCAAGTACTCACATAAGGATGATTTGGAGACTATTGTAAAAAATTAGACGGTAGATTTGAAAATGATTACGCAATGAGTTGATTTACTTTAATTTTTGAAACTAGCTTAAGCCTACTTAATCCTACTTAAGTCAACTTAATCCTGCTTAAGCCAACTTAATCCTACTTAAGCCAACTTAATCCTACTTAAGCCAACTTAATTGTTAGCTCAACATTTAGTCCAATTACGTTTTCGATACACTTTTCTTAGCTTTAAAATGTTTATTCTTTCTACAAGTAATTCTGTCTCGAGATACATACCTACTCCAAACTCCTACTAATCAAATTTACTGCATCGATTCACATTCTATGTATCTGCCAAAAGTATTTCATCCTTAAGTGCTAAGCTTAATAGAGAAAATAATAAATGCGATACTTTACTCAATTCTTGTGAATGATTACATCCAAAGTCGTGACGTCTCTAACGCGCACTCAAAAGCAGCGAAGCGATTAAAAATAAAAAAAACCCATTTCAACTTAGGTATATAAAGTACAAGAAACTCCCAAGATTAGATTTACCGCCATCTACTACCTCTTCTGTTGATTTCATGATTACATTTACAAAAAGTCTATTGCTTGTGTCACCTGAAATTGAAATCACTTGTCGTATACCGAGCATACACCGTATACAACCAGATGCGCTCGAAAGAGCTTAACTCTCAAGGAGAACATCCAGCCAGCCAGCCCCAGCGTTCGGAGTAAAATTTGTTAAAAAAAAATTAATCATCAGCTCTGAAAAGATATTACAAAAGTTTTATGTTATCATTTAGCAAGAAAGTAACAGAACACACCATCCGAGCAAGACCAGCAACAGCAGTATACCAACAACAATAACCAGGAAGCGCCGCGGCAAGGATAATTTAAAAATAACTAACATACGCCCCGAGGGTGTTTACCGCTAAGTTGTTAAAAATACAGTTCCCATGCAAACAAAACGGTTTTAATTGTAAATTTCGCGAAACACTTTGTGGATGGAGGGTGCGGATGACTGATGCAGGCAGAGCCCGTTAGCTAAAGCTCACATTTTTCCACCGCAGTAATGGTAGTTGATGTGAAAGGAAGTTTTTTTTTTTTGCGAGTATAGCGCACGCAAATCCTCAACGGGATGGTATTGTTTGGTATTGTTCTGCGAAGCGTTAAAAAGGGTTAAAAGGTTAAATGCGAAAAGGAACCTTTTTCTTTTTCAGCGTGTGTGTGTTTATAGTCCCTTTATGCATATATGAAAAGGACATACAGACAAAAAAGGCCAGCCGAAAGAAAAAACCGAGTTAATTAAACGAATTAGACATGAAAACGCGTCGCGCTACTATATATCTACTGTTGTTGGTTAAGGACACATTTCCTTAAGAAAAAGTTTAATCCTAGACTCAGTCACTATGACAGAATAACGAAGGAACGAAATTATAATTAAAAGGAGCCAAGAGAGTGACTAAATTACTTTCGTTTAACCTTTCGGAAAATTAACAAGAGCCTGAATGGTTCTATTCTTTTGGATGCTTTCGCCTTTGCGACAATGGGATTGTAAGTCCTGGAGGACCGAGAACTGGTGAAAGGAAATAAGGGATAAATATGAATTTTTCGAGTTACTTTTAGATTCCATTAAATTGTTGGCAAATCTCTTGGAAGTGGGTAGTCGATTTTTCATTTTATTGTTTGTCACAAAGTGAAATCAGATGCAGAAGCGTGATTGTTTACAAACGCCTACTGAGAGGGCTTTGAAAGTGCTTCAAAAAAACGGTTGTCAAGGGAATTTAAATTCAATGAGAAAAAAATGAGGTGAGGTGTTCCCTGTCGTAACCGCGAATGGCACTAATTTTAGAACCACCAATAAATACAAGTTGGCTCAAAATGAATCACCCTATCGGAAGATGCGGTATAACTTTTGCAAATGGCGACAACTGTCAGTTTTATTTTGATATTTTGTGAGTAAACCAATGGAGAAAACATGTTGACAACCCATGGAACGGTATACTCCTCAAAATCGCAGAATATTCGTAAGTCGTGACTTCTTTTTTACGGAATTATTCGTCAGTGATTTTGGTGTAGATTACCCGGCCGTCCTACGCCAATTGGGCAAAGACTAAGGCGTTTAGCCGCTCGCCATGAAGAGAAAGGAACATCACATGACAGATGATGCACCGAAAGGCCTTCTAGTGCTCGTTTCGCTGAGAATATCCCCTCTGTGACCAAACATGTTACGGATGCGCAGTGGTTAGTGTGCTGGACTACTGTGCGAGGGATCCCAGGTTCGATCCCCGGAAAAACACAAATTACATCTTAAGGTTTTTTCTACTGTGCCACCTCTCGCGAACGTCTGACAAACATCCGAGAGTATAACTGTCATGAAAAAGCTTCTCAATTCAGCCGTTCGGACTCGGCTTAAAATTGTAGGTCCCTTCCATTCGTTCCAAAAATAGAAACTCACACAAAACAAATGGTTGCGAGAAGCTAGGCCTTGGGTGTCTACCGCCTGTCGCGCCGCCTATTTATTTTTTTTTTTTTTTAAATTGATCAATTGGGACAGGAAAACAAATGGTTCCAACAGGACGGCGCAACCGCACACAACTCTCGCGATAATTAACATTTTTAAGGATGCGTTTTCAGGTCGCCTAGTGTCATATTTTCTCGATTAGCATACTGGCCTGCAAGATCGCCCCCTTTGACCACATAAGGTTTTTGAAGTTTTTATAAGTCTCGCCAAAACAATTGAAGATGCGGTAAAAAGAGCCCAAAATGGTCGTCAACAATGGCGGCACACACTTGATCAATAGCTGCTACAATTGGTTTTGGTCAATTTGACCGAGATTCCGCGTGATTTATAAGATTGTTCCGATAAGGAGCCGAATCTCATTTGTTTAGATAGTAATCAATATGTATATTGACATTGATCATTGATATTTTGATAATTAGTCGTTGATCATTGATCACATTGATTGTTGATCATTGATAATGATGATTGATTAGTGATCAGTCTTCAAAATGCTAGGTACGATAGTCAGCGACGCAGAAAACACTTTTCAAGACTATCATTAAAACAGCGAGGCAGTTCTGATCCCTTTTTTTTTCAGGGGATTCCAAATCCTGGTCGAATCTACTACCAAGCAGAAACCACCTTTTTGGTGTAGTGGTGGAGAAAACTCTGATATTATTCGTTTCTCTTTATGGTCGGTGGCAGAGTATTGCTGTCCCCCGCCGGGGCTCGAACCACCGGCGCTCGGGTCACAAGCAATGACTGACTCTAACCACTACACCATGGCCACCGCCTGATCCCTTACTCGTAGTTCAGTCGAATTTTGTATCGCGCAAGATGGGTATGAGTACCTACCTATTCTTAACTATAATCACGATTTGTCCATTGATCATTTGTCTAAGTCTCTCTGACAGTCCTCTATTATAATTGACTCTAGGAAGTGACAGACATACATGGATCATGGGGTAAAGGTAGAGTTCTTCGATCTTTGGGACTGCCCCTCAATTTTGTTTGCGAATGTGATCTGCAAGACTTCATGATCGTTGATGATCAGTGATCACATACTGGATCAAGCACTCTTTATGGATTCAGACAAGATGCAGATGTCACTGCTTAGCATGGGAACATATTTATTTTTTCGCTTACCGAATCATTTATCTTGTATGCTTACGCTACGATTTGATCAGCTCTTTTCTTCTGTAGGACACCTGATTACTCTCTATAATTAGTTTTCTGACCTACCCTACCAGCAAATTGGAGTGACAACCCACCCGATTCACGCACATTTTTTCATGAATGATAAAAATTGAGAACGAAACGAAACCAGTATTTTTCTACGAATCTGTAGAAAAATACTGGCCGTGAAAAAATTTACTGATTTCTCAATTAGTTTGACCTGACTTCACAGATAATTGACTTCAATCGGTCTTAGCGTGAGCCAACAACACATGGCTCCTAAAAAAATAGCTCTTACTGACTATTAACACATTTCTAAATATAAACACAGCCGCAATTGGTAGTGATCAATATGCATTGATCATTTTTTAGTGATCGTTGATCATTGTACATTGGACGTTGATCATTGAATATTGCTCAGTGGTCGTCATGGTCATGTTATTCAATGGTCTGGCCTTTCAATGCAAATGGCCTTTCTTTCCCATGTCCTTGCACCTTGTAGTAAAGAGCGTTCGAAGTGCTTAACTACGAAGTTCAAGTTCCTACATCATTTTCAAACATAGATTTATTGGTTGACCCTGAAGGAGTGTGCTGTTCAAAATTGACACAAACTAAATGGCCTTAGCCGTTCCTGTAAAGTCATATTGGAGCAACCGGAACCAGAGAACCACTTCAGCGGGACAATGAATTAAATCATTTCTCCAAGAAAAACAAAAGGAGCAATCCACTAATTTGAAAAGACAAAGTATTCGCAACCGTTGAAGCCACCACAAAGGAGTGATCCACTCAATCGTATTCGCCCACAAATACCAATCATCATCAACCATTTGTCGATGTCTAATTTAATCATTAATCCCACAAAATTGTTATTAACTTCTGCGGCCACAGAATTTAATTTCAATTCCAAACCAACCACCTTCGTGACTGCGATGACAATCCCGCAGGATAACTAATTGTACCCATTCTGGCAGATATAGAATGAAAGTCTTAGCTTTCACGTTATTCGTGTGTGTTTTCCTAATCTGCCAATAGTTTGGATCTGATCCCAAAAATACATTCGTTAACTGTATACCTGCACGCTACACCCTTAGGCATATACGAAAAAAAAAAGACCGACAGACAGTGCCTCTGGGCATATATATACTCACCGAAAAGCAGACAGTCACATCGAACATTTAAAGCGACTAATTAATGTGGTGCACAGGTGAATTTGTCTTGTACAAATGTGTATCCTTAGAAGTCTTGGGTTTTGTTTGAAAAGGGGATGGAGGATGAAAATACACCAGGAACTGTTTGTATTATCAGTTATTGGAAGGTTGCCTAAATTTAGTTTTTGGAAGCAACGAGCCTAGGAGGATTAATTGAACAATACGAACGTCGAGACAGGGATGGGTACGTAGTACAGTTCTATAATATTTGCATTGTAAGAGAAGACCATTGATGAATTTATTTGGCAAGTAATGTACGATTTTGTTTTATACTTTATGAATAACCCTTGTAATACCATGCACAGAGCTAGCATTATCATTTGTTAGCCTGTACTTAAAGATAGATATTCTGTTGTTCTTTGCATTTTGGTATTGCAACCGTCTATGGTAAAAGACAAGGAAAGATTTAAGTAGTGTATATCAAAAATTGTTTTTATTGCCTACTGAGAAATTAATGAAAAACCTTTATCGCACACACAATGTGCGCTTCAGAGAATGACAACTCATATTCAGTCATTCGACCTGCCTTGCACTCAATAAAACCATTTCAACAATACCAACAGCCCATTCGCATTGTGGTAAATTTTTGACATTTCTTGTATTTTTTTTCTATCCAAATGGGGAAATTTTTTTTAAAATATCCCTGCTACGAGAATTCCAACAATTGAGTAACAGAAGTAAGCATAAAATTGCTTTTATAGGAGAAAAATGAAAAGAAAAACGTTAACGCACACAAAATGTGCGTTTACGTGATTCTATTCACACAATATGTGCGTTTAGGGGAATGGCAACTAATATGCGCTGGTCCAATCCATATTACATATTTCACCATAAATAAAGTATTTTCAGCCATAGAAAAAGTGGCAGTATGGTCAGCTTTTGATATGTTCTACGATTTTGAAAATTTTGTACCCTTTCGAAGAAATTCATTAAATAAAAAAAATTTATTGATGAAATTTGGCGGCTCTAAACTTGAGGAGTAGATAATGTTACTTAGTTATTGAAAAATGAAAGGAAACACTTTATCGCACAGTAAAGGTGCGCTTTAGGAGAAATGACAGCAGTCATATTTCAATCAATTTAAAATTATTTCAGACGTATAAGTCTAGTTTGTTGCACTTCGATTGAATACAGAATGCATTTATGTGTGCGCAAACAAAGAAAAGCAACCACTCATATGTGCGCATATGTCCTTACATCAAAAGAGAACTGTCATTTAAAATTGGATGAGGCTTGTCGTTCCAATATTGAAATCTCCCTTAAACTATAAGGCGTAAGATCTAGGACTATAAGTTCGCATAATACCCCGTTGATTGTTTTTCCTTTCTGAAAATAATCAATGAAAATTATCCCACGCGCATCCCAAAAAAACTGACGCCATGACATGCCTGCAGATGGAACTATCTTCGCCTTCTTTGGAGCCGATTCTCCTCTTTCAATCCATTGTTTTGATTGTTCCTTCATCTCGGATGTGAAGTAGTGAACAAATGTTCCATCCATGCTTATGAATCAACGCAAAAACTCGACTTTATTCCTGTGAAACTTCGCTAAACACTCAATTGAAATATCCTCCGTTTTGTTCCATTGTGAGCAATCGCGGCTCCCATTTTGCGCACAGCTTTCTCGTGTCCAAATTTTCAGTCAACATGCGATTTATAGCACTTTTTGAAATGCCTACGATGTCTGCCAGCTCGCGCATTTTCAGTCGACGGTCATCCGAAACCATTTTGTGGATTTTTTTTTTTTTAACATTTCTGGCGTAGTCACCTCATTTCGGTCGACCACTGCGAGGTTCGTCTTGGCAGCTCAAACGTCCTCCTTTAAACTCTGCTATCCAATATTTTTAACTGTTCTAAACGAAGGAGCAGACTACCCTAGAGTAGAATCTAGCTTCAATTTGATATTGGTTGGACTGAGGCCGTTCAAATGAAAAGTATTGTATTACAATAACGATGACCAATTTTTTCCATAATTAATAATTCGCTGAGACCATCCTCTATTGATGCCTGTCGAACACAAGTTTACGTGTAGATTTCCAAATTTCCGATCAGTTCTAATCACCGAACTTTTTTTTATCCGCAATCGTCAGGGCTGCGCTTGGTTCTTCTGTATCTATGGGTGGGAAAAAGGAAAGAGAGAGGGGTTTGCAGTACCAAAAGTACAAAAAAAAATAAAGAAACTTGAAATATCACCTTTAAAAGCAAACAGACTTTATTTTCCAAATGTCTCGTTAAGACTAAAAACCAATTTCTCAAAAATTATTACATTAACCACTTGTGTGGAAAAGCTACTGTAAATATGAATTACATTGTTCAAAAATACTCGCTAAAATAATTAAATGATTTTCTCTTCTCCTTTTTTTGTATTTTTAATATTTATGTATCCAAAAAGTATGCAACGAATACGAATAAATAGATATATTTTTAAAACAAAGTAAAATTTAAACTCTTGCGTATATCAGAGCGTTGCACCTTATTATTGAAGTGAACACATACTTAAACAGCTTAACGTCATCAAACTTCAAATTTGAGCTTTATTAGGTCGGCACTTCTTAAAATATTCATTCTTGTCGAACAAAAACCGCCATCTATCCGTCAGGTCGGGTACTTTTGGGACCACTTATGTATTATTATTATTTCGTAATCAAACTTTTTACAGATTATTGGGTTTTTAGGCCTGTTTCCAGACCCTAAAGAAAACTCAAAAAATCTTCGGGGCTTACTCACTTTTGACGCTCATTGTGTGTGTGCGTTTTGATGTGTGCGTTATCTCATATATAATATATTTGATATTAGTCTCATTGCTTTTTATGATGAATGTAAAATATAAAATATTTTTGGTTTGCGCACATCATGTGTGCGTTTACATATCTTGTTTTGAAATACTAATCCATGTAAGTCCACCTATTCAATTTGCTGAATTTAATTCACTTTTAAATCAAATTAAGTAGTTTTTGTATAATTTTAATATGAATACTCCAATATTTTGCGTTTTCTTATATGAATTTCTGTTTTGTTACTCGTTTCAGGTGAGTCAATTGAATATCTAAGGCGTTTATACAAATGTACGTAAGTTTTGTATTTTTTTACGATTTTTGGTTACCCAATTGTCTAACAGTTTTTTTTTTTGAGATACAACAGCCTTTCATTCTCTACGACTCGGCGACTTTAGATGTTTAAATATAACTTCAATCATATTCGAAGAGGTCCGTTGATAAATCGTCAAAACCAGCAGTCTAGTTGTTCTTACTTTTTTTTAAGGTAAGCTTCTGCTTCAGGCTCTGGAACTGGATCTTTATTGACTAGCGAGGGGTTCTCTTGAAAATAATAATAGTTGGCGCAACGGGTCCGTACCTACCAACCATTCATTTGGAAGGAACCTACAATTTTCTGCCCATACTGCCGAAAGTATCTATATTTATATTCGACAATCCGTCCACGTTTAAGACTGTTCTCTTCTCAACTGCATGCAGGCTTGACTTTTATATCTTCACCTGTCCAAAGTCGATTCTCTTATTTCAAAATATTGATAGCTGCATACTGATCCTGTAACTGATGATTTCTTTCAAAGTGTTTATTTGTTTAAATGTTAACAAAACTGTCCTTAATTTAATGGCCGATTGTGTCTCTATGGATGCCCCAGTTTAATGGCAGCAATCAAAATAATCAAAGAAGCACAACCAACAAGTTCCTTGACAAATGAATCGGGATCTAAAAATAATCTTCACCTTAAACAGAGAAGGGTGAACTTAGAATATTCTGTGCACTGCTCTAGTATTTGTGGCGGTGTGTCCATATAAAGGGAAAAGGCCCATGGACTTGGGGAAAAGCCAAAAAAAAAAAAAAAAAAAATACAATATTTCGTCACTGAAGCTCGAGATATGTTTCTTTTTCAATGTTGGAGATTATTTATCTATGGTCTCCTTCGCTGGCTTTTTGATCTTTATTTGTGAGATGAGAGTTTCTTTTTTTTTCTGGCTGTGCTATTGCCATCCCCTGTAGGCACAGCAAGTGACATAGAAAGAGCTCCATCAAAGTCATGTTTCTATGCCATTAGAAGTAGTCCTATGCACGCGAACATTCTTAAGATACAATCTACTTTCTTTCTTTCTTTTCGAAGGAAGACAGATGTTTTTTTATTGTTGCGTTGGCGGCACGGCTCGGGGCAGGGGGTATGACTTTTTCTTTAATCAAAACAAAATGATAAAAGCATCAGTTGGCGATGCTGATGAATATAAAGGCGAGGGGGGGGGGGGGGAAGGGGGCTGGCAACGGTTTTTATTGGATACATTTGATGACCCTTGGAGAAGGTGGATACCAGCTTCTGACTCGTAAAATGTTTATTTAAATATTTGCGGCTTCTCGGAATTAATAGATTGTGGCCTAGGAGGACATTTATGGATGTATATAAACACACACACAGTGGTAGATGTGAATCCGTTTCATAAAACCGTGTCAGTTTATTATAATGCGAGAGAGTATCAACATTTCAGCAAAAGTCACTTTATGTACCTCATAAAAGAGATTTCTTCCATCTTCGTCGTCGTTGTTGTTGCTTATTTTAAGATCTTTGATGGCAAAACCGATGAAATGAGGTCGTATAAAAAGCATAGTGATCCTTTATCATTGTTGAGGATAATGTGTATATCCATGGGCTAGGGATAAATATATTTATTTACGCATATTTGCCTTTATACGTTGTTGGCATATTTTTAAAAGGTTTATGAACAAGTTGACAAAACAAATGGTGGTCAAAAATGGGAAAGACGAATTCCTTCGGATGATATGAAATGCTTGCAGATAGGTGTTAAATTGTTGGGAAGCTGTAGTCCTATGGAAATGAGTCCACAGGAAGAGAGTTCCTAAATTGATTGTTTCTAGAGTCAGAGGAATTTTGGAAAAAGTTATGTCCTCGCGGGTGTCAAGTGTACCTACCTACACGTACTGATAGGGATAGGTGATGTACATTGGTTGGCTGACTTATATAGGGAACTCGATTGGAATACTTTGGTTAAGTTCCTCGGAACGTCTGACATCTTCTGTACTAAATCTACTATAAGTCGATCTGGTCGTCTTGGTATTCTGTCGAGTAGGTTAAGTGAACGTTTTGGGGCCGAGCTTCATATAAAAGAGGAATATTCGAGGCAGGGCATAACCTGCGTGCTTTAAAAAGAAGAAGTTGCCTTGGGCTGAAGTGCCTCTTTGGAAACTTAACTTTCCGTTGATCTTGAGATATTGTATAAGTAGTCCTGCCATCTTATTCCCAAACTGCCTGAATCTAAGAAAGTACATGGATCTGGGCAGGGCAGTAACATAGGAAGTGGGTTTTATCCTCAAGATATCCATCATCACCGCGGTACCATGTGGTACCGCAGAGTATAGTGCCCCGTTATGCTTCATACGAGGGTGGACAAGGAATTCCTATCCTTCCTTATGATACTCTGGGGTCTGGTTTCATTGAAGGACGGCCATAGCATTCTTGTGGTACTATAAGTATTTAAGGCGGCCCATAGAGCGTTCGCCTCTCTTGTGACTTTTCTCCCTGCTTCAAGCTTGAGTGCGCAAGACGGGATATTCACAGATAGATCAGCTTGTTCTGAAACAGCTGTCGAACATTGTCTTGCTAGCTCGCCTGCTTTTTATTTGCTTCGAATGCCTTCATGTCCCGGAACCCAGCAGTGCGATACCTTGATACCAAGAGTCTTCAGTTCTTCGCGACAGCTTCGATTTTATTTTTGGTGCAGTTATGGCTTTTATTGCTGCCTGGCTGTCGATAAAGAAGGTAATACCTCCAAGTGGTAGACTCACGGACTGCTTTTGTCACCACCAAGACCTCTGCTTGAAAGACACTACGTTGGTTGGCGAAATGGGGAGGCGTATCTATTGTGATATACTCAGCGATTGGGAAAAGACACCTAACCATACCCTAGTGTCCATTTTAGGTCCGTTTGTAAATACGGCTATGATCAGCAAAGCTATAAATATAATTATTTGGCAACACAAAAGTTTGGAGAAGAAATAGAGTTGACGAAATTATGGAAACTTGTGGCCCTCCTGCATTTATAGCAAAGGAAAACGATGGTACACAGTATCTACTAAAACTTGATACTTGAAGCCGAGGTGTAAGATCGGCACTAACCTATGACAGATTATGTCCCAGGTTCGATCCCCGGAAAAACACAAATTACACCTTAAGGTTTTTTCTACTGCGCCACCTCTCGCGAACGTCTGACAAACATCCGAGAGTATAACTGTCCTCAAAAAGCTTCTCAATTCAACCATTTGTACTCGGGGTCAAATTGTAGGTGCCTTCCATTCGTCCCCTTCGTTGTGAGAAGCTAGGCATAGGGTGTCTACACGCTTGTTGCGCCAATTATTATTTTTTTTTTTACATGCAACATCATCAAATATTAAAACAAGTGTCTAAACAAAGTATCGATGCATTGTTTGGACTAAAACGCGGTACTGTCTAATGAATGAGGATTATCGCATTTCATAATGACCAGTAATTTGAATCGCGTCCGGATCCAACAGGTGACCAGCCAATTGTAGATATTTATGAGTTGGAATTTCTTAGCCCTAAAAGAATATGGGTCCTAGCATTCATTCTTGTGGAACTCCACCGTATAAATGCAGTATTCTCTTATCGACTCCCATAAGGTAACCCCCTTCTCCGCTAAATAATTAAATATCAGTTTGAATAGGTTCCAGGACGACGCTTTTGTGATTTTCAAATACACACCTCAGTGGCAGAGTTGAAAACACTTCAGCTTTGCACCTATTATTCATCGCATTTCCTCGGATTTGCACTTGTTATTCCTCTGTATAGCCCACTTTCTCCCGACTCTCCTTATTCAAGTCGAATCAAAATTCTTATCTTACTAGATCTAACTGCAAACTGAACGTCTCTATTGGGCGAGTGTTATCCCTACACTCTCAGAGCTACCTAAGACCGATGGGTCGTATAGCGTGTGTGAATTTGGTAGGTGATCTTAGGGCACATTGGTTTAAATTCATACTCCACTGCACAACAAGTCCTCTAATGTCAGTGTCACGCATAAATCAGCTTTTCTCCCTCCCCAAACATTCAACGCTGACATTTCCCCTGGCTAACCTACCCACCCCTCCCTATAGCAACCACTTTGTAATATATGCGCACGCTTACCTTTTGTAGGCAGTTAATTGTACGCACACTTTAACTTAATTGCATAACAAATGGCTGTTTTGTATATGTAATTTCCTGCAGCAAAAATGAGCGGAAAACACGCGACACTTTGCGCGCTGCTTTACCGAAGCAATTTAGATTCAGATACTCCTCAGCGTTGACGGAATGTATGAAGTACCTACCGCACTTTGTGTGTACTCTGTAGGTGGTATAATCAAATAAACATGAGGACGAAGGCAATTAACATTCGCGCAACATGACAGAATTTAAATAGACGCTTAAGGAGCTTAGGCCATTGTATATCGGCCCCCTCCTCATGTCGCCGCTCCATACAATGACAAATATCATTTTTCAAAAACCTCATTAGACTAATCCGAATTCCCAATTAGCCTGTAACTAACACTGAATTACCGTCACATCATTTTGAATCCCCTCACGCCAGCCTAAACAAAACACATAAGCACACTTAATCCCGTAATTATACAGTGCGATACTGTTACGGATACCCCACGTTGTGTTTGGTGTGCTAAAGTCCTTAAAACTACCCACAAAGTGCGGTATCTTATAAATATTAAGACAACTCGCCCAACTTTAGAGACACCCATACACTTGGCCCGCACTCACTCATGCCGTACAGAGGCGACTATGGTGAAAGTTTAAAACACACACACACTCCATACCTATGTGTGAATACATGTCCATGCTTTAGGATCAGAAGAAAAACAAAACAAAAAATATATATAATCCGTTCAATAAGTAACAATTTGCACTGTATACACACAAACACGAAAAGGAGCGAGGACGAAGAAAATTCCTTTAACTGATGGTTGGCAAGCAGGCAAGGATATAATGGAAAATCCAACACCCCCTCATATAAGACTATATAAGTCTGCATTATAATGGATATCCTTTAATTGCCCTTATCCTTTGAAAAGAAGTAACTGAAAAAAAAAAAACGAAAGTGCACACTAAGGCGAAACGGAAGAAACAAAAGTGCTAAACTTTCCATCGACGTAGACACGTAGATGAATGGGATTGCGAATTTACCGCACATCATGCGGGGGAGCACAGTGCACAGGGAGCATTGTAAAAGCTGCCACCTATCCTTTAAGGGGAGGGGGCCAACTGCATAGAACGAATAGCACTTGTCTTTTCTTGCAGTTAACTCACTCAGTGTGGGTCAAAAGTGTTGTTGACACTTTGAGTGTCACCGGTTGAACTTGTTCCAGATACTCTTGTATATATGTAGTTAGGATTTTTTTTTTACCACGAAGAGTGGCTTTTCATCATGTTTTGGCATACTGAGTGGGAATTGATTTACGAAACAGTCAATTATATAGAGTCAATAGAAGAAGATTTTGTCACCTATTCTCTCAGCGAGAGAGGGGGTGAGAGAAAGGGAGAGGATGAAAAAGGGAGATGCAAAAAATTCGCTGTGGCCGAGTTTATCATTTTTTTTTTTCAGACTCATTACATTGAGCCATTGAAAGTTTCTTCCTATCTATATCTGTAGTGACCTCTTAATGAAAGAGAGACAGGGACAGGGAGCGAGAGAGACACTGAGAGACAGAGACAGAGAGAACTGAGCTGAGCTGTGGCCGAGATCAAAGGATTTTGTTGATTTCCAATTTCATTGAGCCAATGAAAGTTTCTTCCGATGTGTATGGGAAGTGACCTCTCACTGAGAGAGAGACAGAGACAGACAGAGAGAGGGAGAGAGAGAGATAGCAAGAAAGAAAGGGAGAGAGAAATGTGCTGTGGCGAAGATGTTGAGTTCCAATTTCATTGCGCCAATAATGGAAATTTTTTTCGGATGTATTTATAGTGACCTATTGTCTCTCAGAGAGAGACAGAGAACGATAGAGAGAGAGAGAAAGTTTCTACATTCTCTGTTTTATGTGATTTGAATACTTTGCCTCTGTCTACATTTCGAGGATCAACTTGACTACCATTCACCGCCTACGCACCGTCTAAACTTCTGCTCACATTTGAAGCCTTTGTTTTCTCTGTTGGATTCTGATCTTCTCTTGGGTTTTAGTTCGCCATTAAGTTAAAAAACCCTAGACTTTATTACTCGTTGGGCAAGCATGCCTCTGTTTTTCAAGCGGAGATCCTTGCTACCTTAATAGCTGTCGTATATATTGTTAGGAATAGGTAGCGGGGTCAGAGTATCTGCATCTGTTGGGACAGTCAAGCTGCGCCTTGCTATAGCCTGTTACCTGTTCCAAAATAGTTCGGGAATGCAAGAACTCTTTGAGCTCGGTCGCACGGCTGAACTCCTTGACTCTTACCTAGGTTCAAGTCACACGGGATATCCGATAAGATTGCGCTAAGCAAGGATCAGGGGATAAATTCTCGGGACCAGAACCTGCGCTGGATCTTCCTGGCGTCCTCGGTCAGGGGCTCCACTGGGTTTCTAACGAACACAATTGTGTATGGCAAGGCTTTCCTGGAAGTTGGCAGACTAAACGTATTCTTCCGAAATTCAGCAAGAAGTCTGCCGCATTCCTGCTGTCTCTCAGCAGAAAAGACTTTAGACGACTTATTGACGTTATTACGGGACAGGTTGCTTTTGCTACGCATCTTAGTGTGCCTGATACCAATGTCTGCGACGCTTAAGGAAAGAGCGACGTTACTTCGGATAATTTCCAATGATATTGTCCTGCCTTTGCTCGAATCAGGTGGCAGAGCTTTGGCGCTCATGTGGTGAGTGCTGATACTGTAAACTCCTCATCGCTGAAGTGCATTCAGAAATTCCAGTTAAATAGGTAATACTGGATTTGCTTCCTGGTATAGTTGCGTCTAAGTGCGTTGCGTCTGAGTGCTCCAGTCGAGTTTTTCCTAATCCGACAGAAAAAAAAAGTTTAAAAATCTTTAATTATTTGGCCCTGTCATCATAAAACTGGTCATCAGCTCATAAAGCCGTTTAAAATATGATTTCATCAGTTAGTAAATAAAACTTCTTAGCCTCGAGTCATATCGACCAAGGTCTTAATTTCTTCCCCCAATTTGTGGTACAAAGTTGCAACTGTAGCTGTTTTTTTGTTCGCCCTAATAATTGGATCGGAAAATCTCGGAACGAAAACTCCGGCATCACAGCTTTAGAAGCAGCAATGAGACATAACGCCCACATTTTCCCAGACTTACGAACAAAACGTGCCTAAGTCCTTGATACATAGAAGAGGCAATAATCCATCTACCATCTGGACTCAATAGAAAGACTAAAAGAGAAGACAGTTGAAGTCTTCGAGTGATGACGGAGGAGAACTCGTATATTGCGAATATGATGGTGTTCCTCAAGGCTTCGTGCCGGGGCCCATATTGTTCTGTGATTTATTAAAACTGAAAATCTGTGGTTACTTAAATGTAGCAACGGCCTCAGAAAAAAACGACATCTAGGAACATACAACAGCTTTTCTGTTATGGCTGTCTGCTTACTTGATAGCCTTTTGTGCAAGGAAAGGGCTGGAGAAGAAAGATACCACTGCGAACTCTAAGCTATGTTTAGCCAAAACACTTCGACTTCATGAGCTCTTCCACATCAAACTAATGGGCAGTAGTAGATTAGATATACAGATAGATTATAAGTCCGGAGAGCCTTCATGGGGCTCTGGCACTGCGGCCTCTTTAAAGGAGCCTATTGGTGCCTTTCCTCAGCATTAGTAACAAGGGGTCTTCGAATCCTAAGTTCGATATGACAAGGAATATCGAAATCGAGCCTTTGCTTTTAGGACCAAGCTATTGTCCAGTTAGAGCTCTTTGGTGTAAGTAACTGGGATCACAGGGAATTTAAGGCTTCAGCGTCTCTAGACATATAGTCCCCTTTAGGTAACTAAGTCTGGAACTCAAAAGTTCAGAACCTCATCAAAAAAATCGTAGATAACAGTCGTTCTGATTACGCACCAGTTTCATCTATTGCCTGGTGTCCTGATTGACTTCAAAATTTGAATGTTGGTCTTCCTGTGAAGAAAATCGTCATAGATGCAGGACGAACAGCTAATATGAGGCGGCAAAAGCTACATCAGAACTGGCAACAGGAATCACTGATCATGCAAAAAAAAAAAATAACTTTTGACCAGGAGTATCTGCTTTGATTGTGCTGTACGAATTCCAAGTGCAGGCCGATGCTATAAATGCCAAGTCTTTTCAAGGGAAGACGGGACCACCTTACCGCATCAACTGACTCATAAGGAGTAGCTGTATGTGGGAGGAGTAACAACGTTTATCGCTAATTTGGGAAGCAGTACATGACAATGTATCCACTTGATACATTTGATAATTAATCATCAAACTTCTGACTTCGTTGAACATTCGAGTTGTGCCATTTAATTCTGCTCACTTATCCTGACATTTATCGCTCACATACCACTCACTCAATAGACATGAGACATTGAGTCTAAACTATACGCTTACAAAATCTACTCTCCAGTGTCCATTGACTTGAAGACTTGTCCACCGCCTCTATGCGTGTATCTATTGTTGGTTCTTAAGCGATTTGCTGAAGAAATACATCCTCATAGAGCTAAATTCGCCTTGGAGCGGCTGTCCATTCACATGCATACATATGACGATAGCTGGTTATGAATAAAGGAACAAAAAGTGAAGGACATACACAACACACCCTCATCCACTTGTCTCCGCTTTCAATAGACTGCCATTCATCTGAATACAATTCAGCAACTGTTAATGGATCTCCTCGCATCATTATTTTTTTGGGGCATGATCCATGATGTCCTTGGCCTTTTATTTTTACTTCGAGGCGCGTAGATATATGTACCATTCGACAACTGAAACCAAACCCGGTTTCTCATTCACTTAAACATGTCACCGACAGAAAGGTCAACAATTCAAAAGCAGTTAAGGTAAAGCCTCCACTGAAACTGAAATAGAATTCAATTTCTATACCTTGATACACACATCATCGTCATCATCATCATTATCAAGGATGAACTGACAAAAAAAAAAATATAGGACAGCAACCGAAATTTATATATAAATGAAAGGATGCAAACTATTCTTGGAATATAAAAGGAAAACCTACGGGAAATCTATCTCTCTCTTGATTTTATTTTAAATTTTTAATGCAAATGCCGAAAAGGATGTGTGTGTGTGCACATTACTTGGAGTCTCCTTCCCATTTTAACTGTGTAGCTGTAGGTACATTGTTATTTCTAGTCCTTCATTCGTGAAATGGGGGGTTGTCTCGTTCGCTCATCCGCAGTAAATGGAATAAAATTATTTAAAAACAAAAATTGACGATACACCACACCGCATTTCAAATGAAAAGATATCGTTGCTGAGCAGCAGCAACACACCACTCAGTGGGTCGCTGGAATGAGGCGTATAATGCAAAAACATAAGAAAAAAAAATCCCGAGAAGAATCACCTACCTTGAATCTTTGAATTTTCCGCACCACTTGATTGCTTTTGTGGAGGACCAACGAAAGAAACAATAACGCACAGAAAAAACGAGCTCGGAATGAGTGAAGAAGAAAAGAAAACAGAATAGATAGAAAGCGCAAGGAATCCTTCCATTTGCCTTAGGAACACAGATGAAGAGATTCGCTTTTTGTATTGTTCCATTTTTTTTTTTTTTAAGAATGAGGACGAAAAAAAGTCAAAAAAAGACATCTATACTGTTACAACCGTTGTTTGCCTGTGGGTTTAGTTAGCGGTCTATCTATCGTTTGCTGTAGAATAGTTGGTAAAAGGAAATGAATCCCAAATGTGCCCCAAAGTGCTAAAAGAATACGTAATGCTTAATCCATCTTAAATCACAATTAGTCCTCCAGAAAGAAGTTGCAAAGCAGTTCCTTTTAAAAATGTCCGTCTCATTTTGTACCTAGGGATTTCTTTCAAATACTACCACTTAAGTTAGCCAACTTAGCATATACACAAACCAACTTAGCTGAGGCACCTTTTTTGCCATATAACGTCACTACTTGTCCCTAAGTCAACATTAAGTTCAGACATATTTAACACAGCATAAGGCGCTCAAAACTTTCTTATTCAACATGTCAGTAGGTTCAAAATTATCCGGCCCAAATTGAACAACTTAGCAAATGTATAAACCCATTTAGCTGAGGCACTTTTGGCATCAGATAACTTATTTATTTGTTCCTAGCTGAATATTAAGTTCCGTCGGTCGTATCAGATCATCAGATCATCAGATCATAAAGCCCTCAGAACTTTCTTATTTAACATGTCAGAAGATTTAGAATTTTCCAATCCAAATTAAGTCAGGTAGTAAATGCACAAACCCTTTTAGCTAAGGCACTTTAGGCATCAGATAACTGGCTAAATTGTCCTTATGTTAAAATTAAATCGCGTCACATTCAACACATCACATGACAGTTAGAATTTCTTTATTCATCATGCCAGTAGGATCAAAATTGTCAGGCCCCAAATAAACAACTTAGCAAATTTACAAACCCAATTAGAGAAGACACCTCAGGCGTCAAATAAATATCTTACTTGTCTCTATGTGAGTCTTAAGTACATTTCATATTTTGAACACGCCATAAGGTGCTTAGAACTTCCTTATTCTATTATATTAATAAATTCAAAACTGTCCCTCCCAAGTTAACCAACTTAGCTTAAATACAAACCCTATTAGCTGAGACACCTTAGGCAGAGTTTACCTGCCCTGCCTCTGTATTTTCAATAATTGAAGAAAGAGTTCTTCCTGATGCTAAAAAAAACTGGCCGGTTATCCACAACTCCACAAGCCAATATCGAGGATTAAGACGATAGGTAGGTATCAAAGATTGCTTCAAAGAGATCCTAGGTAAGACCTTAGTACGACATCAAGATATCTTACTTGGTGATTTCAATGTCAAAATTTATCGGTTGTGGCACGTGCAGTGTGTGCCGTTGCACCGCCCTGTTGGAACCACATGTTTTCCAATCCCAATTCATCAAGTTGCGGCAAAAAGAACTCGTTGATCATTGCTCTGTAGCGCTCACCATTCACAGTAACCGTTTGGCCCGCGACGTCTTCGAAGAAAAAAGGTCCGATGACTCCTCCAGCGAAAACAGCACACCATACAGTGACTTTGAGCGGGTGTAATGGCTCTTCGTGGGTTACACGCGGATTTTCAGTGCCCCAGAAGCGTAAGTTTTGCTTATTTACGTACCCGCTAAGATGGAAATGGGCCTCGTCACTCATGATTATTTTTGATGAAAAATCATATTCCTCTTGGTGGTGATTAAGGATGGCTTGAGCGTATGTTAGACGCGATTGGCGGTCAGCAGCTAACAGCTGATGCAACGTCTGGACTTTGTACGGAAACATCTTCAAATCTTGTACCAAAATTCGCTGTAAAGACCGTCGACTGATACCCATTTGCGTGGCACGTCGTCTGGTCGATGTCGACGGCGCTTCCATGACATCTTCGGCTACAGCAGCAATATTCTCTGCAGAACGGCTACTCCGGGGTCTGCCACGCCTGGCAGCATCTCGTGTTGTGCCAGTCTCTTCGAGGCGAGCGGCTAAACGTCGCAGTGTTTCACCAGTAGGCGTTGGACGGCTAGGAAATCTGCGACGAAATTCACGTTGTGCCAAAGTCACCGACCGATTATTGCTCAAATAAATAGTCACCAATATTCCGCGTTCTGGAGCAGTGTAGCGTAACATTGTTTATTAACGCGTATTTCGCATGTGTTTACTACACAAATGTCAAAACAGAACTGACATTAGGGGCCAATCGCAAAATTTATAGCATTTTCTGATAGGAGGATTACTTTTGCGCCACCTTGTATATATGACACCAAATTCAGTAATGGACAAATGTCAAATTTAATTTCCGATGGACCGGATCTTCGGGGTATCAACCCTTCATGAGGCTAATTTGCTGTTTGTTGAAGAAAACACGAAGAACCAGGGTCCAAGTCGTCATCTCATCTGTGAACTAGCAATACGTGACGGTTTTTTTTTTTTTTTGTTCCGTAAACGTACCGCTCGTTCACGGATGAGACGATTCGACCAGAGATTGACTACATTACGATGATGTTTTTAGTATGTTCTGCCTCCGCACATTTCTAGACTCCCACGTAGACTCATAACACGACCTATTGGCAACCAAAGGTGCGTTCGTCCAGCATCGGGAAAAGTGGGTTCGACTGTCAACCTTCTCTCAACCTCTTTAGAAATTCAGAAGTTCTTAAATTCAAGTGTAGACAGAAGGCCACTGCCAGGAAGCCGTTAAAAGTGATGCCTCTGTTGTGCAAGATTTCACCAGGCGACCTCCAAGAAGAAACCCATTGTTCAATCACTAGAGCTGGCGAGCAATGGAGGCAAAAAAAGAGACATATCGCGCAACGCAAAAAAGAATAGGAGCCGATATGAAAACAGAGGTCAGGCAGGAGAGAGAAGAAGAACTCAAACTTCTCCGAAGAAACAAGGAAAAGGAATACGGGAAGACCTTGAGTTGCCACCTCAAAAATTAGGTTCCAAAATGTTACAAAAAACTTAAAAAATCGTCTCTACAAAGTCTCGGCATCGTTTATCAGCTGATCTGTAAAAGAGCTATATAGACATACGTCATCTCAACCTCCCGTACAATATTCTATGTATCTGTCATAATCTGAAAACGATTAAAGTCGTTCACGAACAACACCCGACCAAAAGTTCACCCTTCTACATGACTCTACAATAGAGCCAACAACTCGAGATAAATACTTACGAACTGTCGTCATAATTTTGAAAGCCCACCATGACATCTTTAAGTAGACGATAGAGGGCGTTTTGGACATTGTAAATTCTGACAGTTAGTGCAGATCTGCTAGGCGGCGTGGTGTTAATGTAACGCTTGTTCTCTGCATAAATGCATACGCTGACTGCTGTAAAAGTGTCATGAAAGAAGCTGTTATTTGTCTCCCAAGTTATGTTGCATGGTAGTCGACTGTTTTTTTACAACACTGAAGCCCTGTAGACATCTCTAGACAGGCCTAGAATCGACAAGGATTATGTGGCCTTAATGTAGCTTCATTGGTCTATGTCTTTCGAGCGATGGTGAACAATAATTCATAGACTGAAATTCGACAAAAATTTCCTAACAGAAATTGTCAGGTTCAATCCCAACCCTGAATCGTTGTTACTCCTCGCTTCCCGACTCAGTATGTTGGATATGATCGATGAGAGATGAGCTAATCACAGCTCAGCCCCTTAACTAATTCGAAACAGGTGCATGAGCTCGAACGCAACTCATTAAATTTTACAATTTTGAGGACTCACGTACGAAATAACTGAAGAGGCTTGGTCCCTCTCTACAAGACCAAAATCCTCCGTCTTCTCGAAGACGCATCGTCATCCTCTTCGGTGCCAAACACCCAGCTGCATGACCCATTTCTGCTACGCACCAGTCTCTCTCCTTAAAAACGGACTGCCTAGAGGCCATACCCTTGGGCAGGCTTTTTCGGTTACGCTTCGTCTCCCTCGACAAGATCCGTATGTCTGTTCGAAAATATCTGGTGAAGGTTGTCACATTTAAGGTCATTCCCTTCAAATAACTTTACATCCAGCCAGAGTCTAAGAATACCTGTTGAGTTTCAACAAATCCCCCCAGAAACACCCGAAGTGCAGAACCCCACTGACTTTTTCGTCAAAACAACATTTCCCTCCCCCATTCAACTGCACTGTTCTGACACTTCACAAAGTACCATTTAGTTAAGCGAATTCCCAACGAATGTGCGCTCCCTAATGTCAAGTGTATATTGCGCGTCAGGGCAAAATGTCACACACACCACACATAACATCGGTAACGAAAAGGTGCATCAGGTTACCTACTCTATCTATCATTGCGCGCACCTACGGGTGGTGGATAAAGTCAATCCGCAATTGCATTAACACGTCGGTCGTCCTCTGAGTACTTATAAAGTGCAACGTCGCGAAAGTTTTGTCACCACATATACAGCACACGCTGGGGACCTTTGCACTAACACAAACACACACCAACACACCTAACCAAGTGTGGTCCTTAAGTAAACCTAAGTGCATTTTGCAATTTCTCCCACGCTGAACCCCTCTAATTGGTGTTCAGTACAATTTCATTGAGAGTCTTCTATGGATCCAGGACGAGAAGCATTCGAGCGTGGGGCCGGGCGGCACGACACGATGATGTCGAGAAGAACAACCCTAACCGTCTGTTGTATCGTATTCATATAAACTCAGGACTAACTGTATAGCAAGCAAAAAGTTTCAAATCCAATTTCAATGGATACAACTTTGTTCGTCCTTTGTGTGTGTGTTTTTTTCGCCCTCCTTCGAGAAGAGACAAGGAAGAGGATTCTCATTCTACACATTCTACACAACTATGCAGGATATCTGACTCATGTGTGAAGAAGTTATCTCAGATTTTCCAGGTACGTTATGGAATGGTCCTCTCGTTGCCTTGACAATCTACTACAAGTACAACTACCTCTACGAGCGGAGTAGTAAATGCCAGTCACATAAAGGAGGATGACCATTGGCAGGCAGGTCCCAGGTATATCTATCTGTATGCAATTTGTGCGCTTTGCAAAATTATGAATAACTGTATAGCATTGCTTCGGAGTGAGTTCTGGTTGAACGTATGCTTCCAAGTTGATTGTGTGTGCATAAGTGGGTTCAGCTGGGTCAATTGCAGGCACTTGAATTTCAAGCAACTTTTTGTGAAATATTTAAAATATTTCGAAGAAGGATTTTCCTTTTGTGTTATGGTATAAAAGTGACATTCATCCTTTAAATGTTTAAAGTTATCCATTGTTCCGATTTATAAGCGTTTTGGCAAATTGCTGAAATCCCTTTGAGTCAGGATAATTGCAGAAGCACCCTTCGTTGATTTAATGTGAAATTTGTGGGCCATGAATTCCTTTGAGATGGTAGGTACGATTTTAGGCATGAATTCACTTCTGTATTCTGAGGAAGATTTGATCTTCAAATATTGTTTTCCTCGATAGTTTTCATTATGTTATCGAATCTGTGACAGTAGTTGACACTTATACATTGTTTTGACATTATTGTTGAAAGGTTTAGCAATTTTTAAGAAAATTGTGTTCGTAAACGAAAAGCCAAGTCGGAGAGCGAACCATTTAAAAAAAATGGTAAAATGTAAATCTGTCAAATGGGACAATTAAATTGACGTTTATGTCTTTCCGCCTTTCAAATTTAACATTTTGTAGAAGTTTTTGCTCAAAATATTGTCGCATTTTTCTAGTAATTTTGCCTATCCCACGGAATAGGGTCTTCCAAATCTGATATTTGACGAATTTTACTAAGAAAATTACGGGAACGGACCTATTATTTTTTTAAATTCAAATATAACTCTTTTTGCAAACGTTTTTCTTACATACAACCGTATTTTTTCTTTGCAGGTGAGTTCAACGAATGTCAATGATGGTGAATTCTATTATTGGAAATAGATGTCAACTATGGGTAATATAAAAATCCATCAAGTGACAGTTAAGTCACTAAAGATACGGAACTCAATTTCAATTCAAAAATTAAATTCGCTGTCATGTTTTTGAACAGCTTTAAAAGCAGAAATCCGTTTACGGTGTCAACTTGACGAACGCTATTGGTCATATCAAAATCGGTAAGCCTTTCAAGTGGAGATCCTGGCAGTGGCAAGAGCAGCCCGTGAGCCTGTGATAGGGGCTGTCACTTATCAGCAATAACATTACCAGAATTTATAATCGAAGCTTGTAAAATGCTGACATGAAGACCTCAAGTGTTTTTGGAACACAACGCAAGGTATTGCTCTACTGGGTCCCGGGAAATGAAGGCATTTCTGACAACGAGAAAGCGAATTAATTAGCAAGACAAGGCTCAAAGCTGTTATAGAAAAGAACAGATTTCTCTGGGGAAATATTCCATCTTGCACGCGTTAAGCTCGAATCAAGCAAATGGCCACAAGTGGCCGAACACTAAATAAACCGCCATGTTTACTTTACTTGTACTGCCACAAGAAAGCTTTGGTCGTCATTCAGGGAAGCCAGGCCAGAGAGACTCAAGCCTCATTGCAGAACTGGGCAAAATGTTCTGCGGTACTATATGAGAAAAATGCATCTGACGGAAGAAAAACCTTGCAGAGGCTGTGATAATGAAGGAGACACTTTATAGGTCACTGCCCAGGTCTTCAGGTTCGTTGGGAGGTATTTCTTCCAAGATCTAGACGAACTTTTCAGTTGTCATTCTTATATTGTGTCAAAGTTCCGTCATGGCCTTCTAGAATCTTGTCTAGACGATTCATCAAAGTATCGAAATTATAAGAATTTACCAAAATTCAAATTCTATTCCAGGAACTTTCGATTTACGGTCGAGCGTTCTTCTGTGTTCACCATTATCGGCGAATCAGGAAGTATTTCGAGGAAAGTGGTTAAATGCAGTGGCTGATCAAAAGGTCCCACTACCTCAACGAAACCCACAGTCGTCCGAAAATATTGGAGACCATTGAGACCTAGTACCAAAAAGTCTCAATTTCGCGTCGTTCCTAAGAATTTAAGCACATGGGTCGTTATCGGACCAATATAATCGAGTTTGTTTCGCCGGACGTTGATCGTTTGGGTATTGGCAACTTGAGGTTTCAACAGGAAGGTGCTACGTGCCTTTCATCGAATGAAACTCTAGAGATGTTTAAGGCGAAGTTTCAGATTTATCTCACCAAGAGATGACCTTAATTGGCCGCCAAGATCGTGCGCTTTGACGACGTTTTTCTTTGGGTTTCTTTGAATCTCCGGTCTATGCCAATAAGTCAGCAACAATATTGCTGACCACAAGGACAAAGTTGTTGGCGATATTTGCGAGTTTGTAGTCAACTTTTGTATGTAGCCGAGTAATCCAAAATTGGACCGGGCCCCGTTAAGGAAAGTCCTTTGAATCTGAATCTAGCTCATTAAACGAATTGAACAACCCCTGGGTCTTCTAAAAACTGAGTCTATGTCGCTGAAGGTCTTATAGATCGCAGCTTCCCTTGCAAAATTCAATCTATCTAACACACCTAGTAAGCTATTTCCAATTAGCCAGATAGCTGAATCGGTTTTTTCGCGCTTAAGAAATTCGATTTGTTACATGTGTCAAAAGCAACCCCACTAAAAACTATACATAGTTATCGGAACCAGGGCCGTAAAGTGAATTTTGCGTTTTTCCTGGCTTTGAGCCTGAGATCTCTCGCTCATTAGTCCAACACTTGTATGCTATCAAGAGTACAGATCTTAGGTGGACAAGTGGCAATACAATATGTCTAGCGTCAAATTGGCCTAAAAATTTGATTTCACTCAACCGACTGCATATCGGCTCGGCACTTCAATAGGTGTCATTATTGGTCATTATTCTTAATAGGGAAGCACTTTGTAAGACTAGGCCTTTTTGCAAATGACTTTTGTAGAAGCTGTATGGATGAAAAAAGAAGAGGAAACTATTCCTCATCTCCTGCATTACAGTGGGAACTCTATTGCTACTTGGCGGATTTGGGTGTCCTAACTCGTTTAGAGGTTTTGATGGTGACTGAGGCAGTCAAATGTTATCTAAGTTTACACCTCCTGGTAGCGGCTTAATCTTCGGGTAAAGGCGGAGGGTGACCGTAACAGCTGCCCTCTGTGTACTGCCCCCCTGACAGACGATCTAAGGAGGGAGACTGGTGCGTGGCGGAATTGCGTGATTGAACCAGTCCGTTTTGCTGCTTGACCAAAAGTCAATGGATGGATTGTCTGTTGGAAAGTGGATAAGGGGTAACCGTAGCAGTCTGCCCCCGTTTATTTTATTTTGACAATCAGTCCACAGGACAGAGGCTGGTGCTAAGCAGAATAGCTTCATTGGAGCACTCCATCCTACTGCTTGGTACCGAAAGGGGAGGTCGCGATTTGTCTTCGGTGAAAAGGCGAGAGGTGACCGAAACAGTCTAACCCCCCGCTGGTAGCCTCTGACAGTCCGATAGTAAGAAGGGTGGCTGGTACAGATCAAGGAAGAGTATTTGGAGCAGTCTGCTTTGCTGTTTCGACTGCGAAAGGTGATGTAACATTAATTTTTGGACGTAATGGCAATGGCAGCATGCCCTCTCGCTCTCATACGTACAGACATCAAAAGCCTCTTCCGCTTCATAAGAAGCTCAAAATGATTCAACGAGTAGGGAGAGACAACGTTCTCCAATGATCTGTTCTTCGTGGTATCATAATGGACCTTTGCTGGTGTACGTTTGTTGTCGTTTCCTAGCTAGAAGCCACTTTCAATCTAACCTAACCTAGTCCAGCACTCTTTAAACTACTCAGCCAATGTTAATTGAGTATTGTCTCGATGGGCTGCTGATAATAAACCAAATGAACTAGGTACAACGACATTCACTGAACTCTCATGACATTTAAGCAAAAAATGTTGCTTTCCACATTTTCTGGTATTGAAGGTTAGGTTAGGTTAGGTTGAAGTGGCTGTCAACAAAAGGCCGACATACTTATACCATTATAAGGTCCCTTGTGATACCAAAATAATTTAGAAAAAAGTTTCGTCCTACTCGATGGACGCAGTTTTAGTTTCTAATGAAGCGTAGGAGACTTCGAATGTCAAAGTTTGTTCTATCTTTTAGTAGATCATTGTAATAGAAGTCTCATAAATGGAATTTCCGTTGATGACATATATTGTGGGGCTGATATGCCTTCTGTCGAATTCTTCGAACGTTTAAGGTTTAGGTTGGGTTTTTAGGTTATATTCAGGGTTGTCTGGAGAACCATCACAAGACAATAGGCGCCTTAGGCACCTTAGGCCTTTTGATCTACCTTTAAGATCTGTTTTGTCGTGCCACTTCTCCACCTAAGGTTTGCTCTTTTGGTAGCATTCAGCTTTATTATCAGTTGACAAGAAACGATCGGAATACCTAAGGTACCCTTGTTTCGTATGATAGGTAGTGCAGTTCCGAGTTTGGCAAGTTTATCAGCCTTACAGTTTCTTGAGAAGTTTCTATGGCCCGGCACCCAGCAGAGTTGAATATTTAACTGCTCCGCTATCTCCCTGATGAGAGACGTGCGACAATCTAGGGCTGTAGTAAAGTTAGCGGAGACTGATTCCAGGCCCTTAATTGCAGCTTGGTTATCCGAGGAGATACGGATATTTCGCTACTAACCAACTTTCAAAAGGTAGGTTTCATAGGGCAAGTTATCCAACTATGAAAAAGAGTCTTAGGATCGCCGTATAGCCGGGGGAAAAAATAGAGCTTTAACGTATACTTTAGTCATCTATTGAAAGGCTTATAAAGCTTTCCTCAAGACTCAAATTTGGACGTATAGTAGAGAATATAACGGGTTTGACAGGAGGACTCCATTCCGTTCTAATTACATCAGCCGGTTTAAGCTGTGCCGATTTCTATTGATGGCATCACTCAACCTCGTCCTTTGTTCTAACACCAGTCAGAAGGAAATCAAAATCGAATCTGTCTTACCACGACAATTGACTGAAAGACCATTCCATTTAAAATTATATACCCTCCTGTCCCTTTGGCTTAAATTGACATCCCAAATCTGATCGACCGCAAGGTGTCATCTTTAAATTCCGTTTAGATAAAGAGTCACATTCCACCTGCCCACACTTGACATTCCGCAAACTCTCTCAAATGCACTTCCTCTTGTAACACAACAGCCATAGAACGATAAGGAATCTCATCAAATTATTTATCCCACCACCCGCGCCATGCCACCCCCACAAAGGATGTCATATACACTGCCACAAAAGTCACAATCTCTCTTTATCGCACTATATTCCGATGAACTCGATGAAAGGTTAATTCATCGCATTCCGGAACCATAAAGCGAAACGAATCGGATACTCGATGCAGAACAGAACAATACAAAAGCGAATCCAATTCGTCTCCCATTGTGTGAGCGCTCTCAAACATCAACAAAGGAAAATAGAATCGTTATGCTGCAAAGGAGTTCCCTATTCTCTCTTCCTTCTCGTTTGTTGGCATCTTTAGGATTTTATTGTTCTCGAATGTCGCCATCGATTTATCCAATTGAATTCCAAATGCTTTTCACATTACCAACTGGCGGATGGGAATGGGGGGACAGCAAATCGAAGGATATCCATCACATTGAACAAAATTATTCCCGTATACGAATAGATATTGCCTTGCCAGGACTAGAACGAGCGCACAACTTGGCTGGGAAGATGCTTCATCTTTTCAATTCAGCGCCACTCGCCACTTGCCCACGGGACTTGACAATTTTAAAACGACAACGATGATGCTATTCCGTCAAGACGTCAGAATTGGCATGAGAGGAGGACGAAAGAGAGAAAAAAACTCATATCTCTGCTGTGTGAAGATGTTATTTCCTCCATTCGCTCCTTAGGCATATTATCCCCCAGGATAATGGAATTTTCTACGTCTCTTACGAAATTCAGTTAGCACCAGAATATTATCGTCTCCTCTTAGCCGTTATATTAGAACAGATCATGGATGCTAAATTATTCTTGCTTTCTTTGAATTTCAATCATAATTCACGTGCCAAGGACGAGAAGGAATATGGAATTTGGATAAAAAAAACCGTGCTCAGCCGCAGTCAATTGAATAAAAGTTCACCCTCCTTCTGTTGCCAATACAGCTACTTCTATACAAAGAGCAGCCGATGGAACAAATACTACCACACCAATTTAAAAGGGTGACTCAATGAAGTGCAAAGGATCAGCAGGCAATTACTTCGATTAAAGGGAATTTTATTTTCAGTCTCTTTGAACTGTATAAGGAGTGGGGAAGACAAAGTGAACTGTTTTTTTCTGAAAGTCTTTGGAACTTTTCCACTGCCGTTGGAGGGATTTCCATCCTCCTTTTTGATGGAATAATAACATGTTTCGTGATGGGAGAACTTTTTTAATTAACTTCCCACAAATTTAAGCTAATTTCCTTCAACGGTTAATTTTTTTATTTTCTTCTCGCATACACAAAATATATTCATATCGTCGGACCATCCATCGACCAGAGCAACACTGTACACCCTACTCGTGTAAAAATGCATAGGGTGGGTGACGAATTTTTACCCTCCCTTGACATTTAAGAGGCGTTTTATTACGCGATGATGTTGCTGATAAATTTGAATAGTGCGCGGCTAAGTTTGGGGGATCGGTTATTTTAAAAGATAATAAATTGCGCCACCATTTACATAGGGGGGATCACAGAAGGGTGTCCTCTTTCAAGGTGAACGGTCATGTTCATATGGATACGATACTAAAGTGACTTTGTATAGCTTGTGGCGGATTTTGGACAAGTGGACAACAGGTATCTGTTGCGTCGTCAATTTTAGTAAAATTCATTCAAGAGGGCCGTATATAGGAACGCCAGGCCAGACCCCTCGCACAGTAGAGTTCAGCACACTAACCACTGACCAATTACACTCTCGAAAGTTTCTCAAACATTCGCAAGAGATGGCGCAATCAAACGAACCTTACAGTGTAATTTGTGTTTTTTTGGGGGTTGAACCAGAGAGCCCTCACACACTGACGTTGAACATGCACTCTTTCTCATCTAGCAGCTGTCTGGCAATCCGGTGGTCATCGTCGTATCGAGGCGGAGAACCGATATGAGTTTTATTATTTTCGGAAGTCCACCAATACACTTGAGGTCGATCCCTTACCGTACCCAACCTGGACATGGATTTATTAAACGCGGCAGACTGGTGTATTGTAGAAGCAGGTGATCGGAGCAATATATCCTATGATAGGGTGTTCTATGAGTAGTCGTTTATTGGGACGGGGTTGGTGATGAAATCTCCTTTTCCAAAATCCCTTACTCCAAAAGACCCAAAGAGAAAATCATCAGGGACCAAATACCCCATTTTTAGATTTGGTGTTATTAATTCTGACACGTGCAAATGGTGTTAAAAAGTGAGATACGTATGAAGGGGCATGCTGCCCCCCCTGCAACCCCCCTGCTTGTGGTCACTGTAGGATTTGGAGTAGGTGCGAGGTTGGGTATATGCAAAGTTTAGTTTGCTTGTGTGAGATTTTGGCCTAGGGGATTTCGTCCCGGAAGATTTTGGAAAAGGAGAAGAAAAAAAATGAGATTATATGTCCAATAAAGCATTTTGGAAAATGAGATTACGTAGGGATACCATTGGGACGCTATGAGTTGATATTCAATGAGGCCTAACAAACTTTCTAATGAAACAAACGTCAGTTCGAGGCGGGTCGTCGCTCAGGTCTTCAATGAAGCAATCTCCTAAGGTAGATATGCGCAAATTGTCAATAGCTGGACAGGACATAGATGCAAAGTAGGTGAGCAGTGGTTTCTTTTTCCTACCCGTCCCTACAGCTCCTATGGGTACTGCTCTCACAATGGGGCCGGCTATAAGCCTCTACAGTTGCTGCCAACAGAGTTACTGAAAATCTATCCGCACAACCAAAAGACTCTTGGCATAGTTTTACGAACTTTGATCTGGTTGTTAGTGTATCCAAGGCTTTTATGGCTGTCTGACTGTCTAAGGAAGATAGCTTTCCCGTCTATTGTGTTCAAAGAAAGTCTGTCATATAGCCTATTCATTTTCGTCTGAAAACGATTAAAAGTAAACGTTTAGTAGTAGCGAACGTCTGCCCTATAGGATATTCATTTTTGTCTGAAAAACGATTTACACGGGCCTAGAAGACGAAGGTCGAAGTCCAGTTCGGGTGGCCTAGAAAAACCTACCGCACCCATACCTTGCTTCATTTTAGATCCATCTGTGTAAATCTCACTTGCAGAGTCGTTGCATATCGCGCCATTCTCGCATTTTAATCGACTTGGGGTTTGCTGTACTTTCTGTCATCGTAGACTGCTAAAAATATCAATTTACCCTTTCCAGCTGTGTTCCTAAACACTTTTGGCCTTCCTCCTCAATTACAATTACCCAAAGATATCTCAGCAGCATGTGACAGAAATACTCTCAAGAAGATTTGAGTGATTGCCTAGCATACCTTATCACAAAAGTCCTTTGGCATAGTACCGCTTAAACTACTAGTGTTTCAAATATCCAAGATTCTATACCATTGACACCCAAGTATATGTATAGGTACAAACAAATAGATCTTCCTCCCTTTTAGATACACATATCTTAATCAAATAAAATTTCATTCCGTCAATGAAGTGGTAAACAAACCTTAGGACTTATACGGATAAACATTACCATGTGGTGCTCCAGAACACAGGACTCATTAAATTGCCATTGAAGTGGAACACTACTCCTGGCAATGGCAAACATTTCTCTTCTATTATATAGACACACACACAAACAGATAGATACGCTACGCTACGCTCTGCCTTAAGGTTCATCATTTCCAGTTTGTGTCTCTGTGATTGCTCTGTGCCATTGCCATACCAATGAGGCAATATCTTCTAGGTTTCCTTTATTTTTCCATCTCTCGTTGTCGGTAGCATCGAATTTTAATTGAAAATTCCTTGATCGATATATAGATGTAGGTATGTGTTCTCAAAGTTTGAATTTTGAAATTCACCTCTCCATTGGCGCCTTCTATTCATATGCACAAGCACAAGAGATATGGATACACGTATCGCTGGTAGTTCTAGTCTTTTATGCGCAACTTGAAGTATTTCTCAAGTGGATAACGATCTAGAACGTTAGTCGATGATGAAAAATGTGTATATTGGGATAAACCCCCACTTTTTGATTTCACAAAAGGACGACTAAAGACTGGCGATAAAAATGAATGAAAACTTCTCTCCAAGTGTGACTTTGAGATGAACACATATGTGTGTTGTCTGTAGCTCATTTGCCAACCGTATGTGTGTGCTTTTTGGTATCAATTTTCAAGACACAATCTCATTACGTATACGTTCGTTTAGTGTTTGTTAGCCCATAACAAGTTCAGGAAGTATCTTATCTATATCTTTTGGGGTTTTGTTGCTTCATCTCTTGCTCAAATAACTATATACATAAGTATCTCTGATGGTAACTTGTATTTTGGGCGAAATCATCTCATGGATGGGAAATGAATGAAAGTTTGTTTTTTGGGTTAAATGGGATTATGCTCTTCCAAACAGCTAAAAGTTATCGTATCGCACCGAACAGGTGGCTTATAAAGTTGGTGTTCTCTCATTTTTGCCCCAGAATAATGAGGAGATGTACACAAATGAAAGTTGAAGGACGTCTATTGCCGGCGGGAATGGGACCACCCCAGTTTGAAGTTATAAGAACTATAAACCGTAATAAGGAACGACACATGCGACATTAGACGCTATATCGCAAGTCAACAATAATATGGTCGTCCCATGTGCGAGTCTTAGAAAAGATACTCCATACAGCGAAGGAAGTTTATTATCAATTTTTGATTGGATGGTTTTTGGTTTTACTATATTCATGGGAGTATCTTTGGGATAAGATACTTTTGCATATAGTTTTAACGATTGTATATGTGCTTAAGTGGTAAAGTCGTGGAATTGGGCACATGTTTGAACAACTATTCATGGGAGCGAATTGGCAAAGGGCTAGCCAAGAATCCTTTTCCCATAATTACAATGAATTTATTGGTTGGTTACACGCAATAAATTGATCAGATCTAGTGCCAAAAGGTTGACATTATCCTTTTTGAGTATTTTGTGGTAATAAAGGAACTGGAGTCGAGGCCAATTCAAATTTAAAAACGAACTTCTTGTTGGATTAGTCGTCGATCCCTATGAACAGAGAAGCGTGCGTTAGCCCATTGCAGTTGGTCTCCTCTGAAGTCTCCTTTTTAATTCTCACTTTTGACAGATCGATGTCGCTATGTATAGCTCATGCTCATAGATTTTGAGAGTTTGCTGTTAAATGCCATCAACGTAAGCGGGACCGAAGCTCGCTTAAAGAATTCTGCGTTATGGCGACAACATTTGAATTTCGCGCCATTTAATAGTATACAGTGATGCCAACGGAAAAAGAGATAACAATGTGACAGCTGACAGCTGACAGTTCGGGGATAGTAAAAATGTAGCGGTATACAAAAGAACAACGCATTTCCATTGTTGAGCAATATTTTAAAGGTTTGTCATTTTGCAGTCCGCAATTTTCGAACAAAATCCTCTTCAGTGATGAAGCTCATTTTCATCTTGATAGGTTGGTAAATCGTCAAAATTGTCGCATTTGGGGTTCAGCAAACCCACGAGTAATTGTTGAGAAATAAATGCATCCACAACGCGTGACTGTTTCGTGCGAATTTTGGGCTGGATGCACCATCGGATTATTCTTCTTTTAAAATGCGGCTGATCAGGCAGTAATAAATAATGGTGTTCATTATCGTGACATGATAACCAAGTTTTTTGTGTATTTTCTATCAAAATTATACTTTGCGTAATTTATGGGACACCCTTTAGCAGGACTGACCCTTATATAGAGCCAGGGAACACTAACCCTGACGAGGTCGCTTACTACTCAAGTCAAAACTTACTTTGGAAAAGAAAAAAACGGGTTGGTGATGATATCTCCTTTTCCAAAATCCCTTATTGGACATAATCTTTCTTTTCTTTTTTTTTGGCAAGCGAAGAAGATGAGCTGCACCCGAAGATGAGCTGCGCCCGAACTCACCGCCCTCGAAAATACCAATTAATATGAACAAGGTCAACAAATCGCGTCACATCTCAGTCCGGTCAGGTAACCTATGCTCAGAAAGTGAAGGAAAACTTGGAAAAACTAAAGCAAGTACAGGAGAGAAGATCAGAACTTCTGATTTAATGTCATTTTGAGAGTTTTTAGCGAAGCGTCAAAGTTATAGCTGACGTTTCGTCCGTTTTGTCGATGTTGTGAGGTCCTTCCTGTTAACAGAATATACGTTGTTTTGCCCTCGTTCACGACTGAATCCATTTTTGTCGCTTCTGTTCTGTTAGGAAACACGCCAGTGACAGCTCGCTAAGTTCTGCCAATAATGATGTCAATAAAGTCAACCTTGTGAACAAATGTACCTCTACTCTATGGTATTGGCTTATAAGTATCGCACAATTTTCTCAAGTATGATGTTAAAGAAGTTGCATGACAGCGCATCACCTTGTCTAAATCTTTTTCTGACATCAAAGGTCGCGGTGAGGCTGTTTCCGACCTTAATGGAGCAGGGAGTGCTCTGAGTCTTTAGGTATTCTATACAAACTGACAAGAATGTCAAAGTTATGCATGACTCTATCTATATATAACCTGTACCAGTCTTTATAAATGCTGTCGTCGATCGATATTGATCTGGACTTTTCGGGTTTTCTCCAAGATCTGCCTAAATATTTGGTCGGTTGTGAATTTACTGACCCTAAACTGGTTTGGGCTAATAATTTCATTGTTTCGCGACCTTCACACAGTACTACAGACATGATCTTTTATGGAATATTAAGAAAACTTATGCAACTACAGTTGGCGCAGTTTAGAGGGTCTTCTTTCTTGTGGACCAGTCAAACGTTGATGAAGTTCTATACATCAGGCAAACTTTCTTCCGATCTAATCTTGGAGGCTGGCGATGGTCAAGTTACTTCTACTTATTTAGGCGGCTCTACAGTTCGGGGTGAACCGAGGCCTCAACTAACAAGCCTCTCCCGTTAGCTCGGTCCTTAGCTAACTGCTTCCAGTTGCGCACTCCTAGTAGGTTGAGGTGATCTTTTCCTTGTGCGCGCCACTAACGGTGATGTGTTCCTCTACTGCGGTGTCCCTCCGGGTTAGACTCGAAGGCTCTACGAGCCGTTCCCATCCGCTCTACATGTCCTAGCCATCTTAAACGACTGACTCGCAGTTTTTTGACCAGGTCGATGTTGCTGTACAGCTCGTATAGCTCATCGTTGAATCTCCTTATCCAAAGCCCGTCAAACGGGACCGTAGATTTTACGAAGAATATTACGAAGAATCTTAGGTAAGGTTATGTTTGTGGGCTAGCGAGAAATATCTACTCCGTGTCACGCTCATGTCAATACTGACCCATTGTGCGATGCCCGTCGGGGAAAGAGGTTGGCCCTTACCCATTATAACCCTATATATAGATGCTGTAACTAATTACTGTGCTGTGACATAGATACAAAACATCCTGATGCTTTTACGGAGTTCATTATACTGTCTATTTATGTTCTAGAAAGCACGTCTAGGTCGTGGAAGAAGTGACTCCCTATAGGAATTAATACCTGGTGTGTTAGAGACCTTGGCAGTGACTTAGGAAGTTGGCTGTGTCCTCAAGAGCTCCCTCATCACAAAGCAAGTCCACTGAGGGACTCAGTTGCCACCTATTGGGAAATAAAACCAGATAAGATAAGATAAAGTCCAGAAGACGATCTCCTCGTATATTCATTTACTCCTGCCCCAAATAGTGTTTTGGGCATTAGCATCGCAACATAAGATAAGACCGCTCAACTCACCAAGGCTACAGATGCGATTTTTCCACACCCATGGTTCCTGGATGGATGTTATACGATCTTTTGTTCTGCCTCCTACTTAAAAGAGCGATTGCAGCCTTGCAGTGCTGTAGGTTGATCTAAGTAAACAGAATGTAGGAAGCACTCTGACCGTCAGAGCCATTCGCGACAACACAGTTCTGTCCTCTGGTGCTGCAACCTGAGAGGATTTCAGCACCCGCATCATTCATTACCAGCGCGCGGGCAGCTCCATCGATTAGAGAATCTCCGGAGCTCTCGCCTATAGGTGTGATCACGACACGACGTCCAGTTTCCGTCCGCCGTACTACTTCCAATGCTGGTAGTATATTAGCACCGGCTTCATTTGGAGACCGCGCGCGGACAGACTCACAGACTTGAGGGGCGTTTTTTCTCTTTGCGAGCTAGGGTCGCTTCTTCTTGCTTTTCGGGCCGGCAGACTTAGTACACATTCAACGGTTTAATACGTATGCCTCGAATGCCTTCTTGTCCCGAAACCCGGCAGAGCGATATACTCAAGTAACAAGAACCTTGAGTTCTTCGCTACAGCATTTCACAAGCTTCGATTTGGCGATACTCTCCACCAAGTAGTCTCCCTTAAATGTCTCGCTCAACTGGCAGACTGTTTGATCCAGCAGCCTTGTTAGGATTGAGCTTAAATGCTAGCTTTATCTTAGTCCAAATCTTTAAGAAAAACTGGGACTCTGCTACAGGTTTCATTCTTTATCTCTGCAGGGGTCTATTTGAACTTCCAGACAATTTTTTCAGTTCTATTTACTCGATCGGGGCGCTTCTCGTGCTATTTCTGTTCTCTAAGGCGAAGCCGGAGCTTTGCTCTTAGAGCTTACGAGCCGCTCTCGCCCTTCTGTGCAGCGCCAATTTGTAGAAAAGTTGTATTCCTGCATGAGCTTAGCGGAAATCTTCATCAAACTAACGAGATCGTGGGGATGTTCCACAAAAACATCGCAGTCCTTCAGTTGCGACGTTTTCGAAGCTTTCTTAGAATCGATGCTACTGGTCTTCGGTATTTAATGCTGTATGTATAGGACTTCTCGAAAGGGGTACGTGATCGACAAAGACTTGTTGCAATAGTAGCCTTCTCATAGTATTTTCCCGACATCCGCATTCGTACCTTGGTTAGAACAAGGTATTGGTCCTAGTGTATATTGGCCGCCCGGAAAGTTCGGACATCTTCAAAGATCAAAGGATCAATTTGCTGGATTCATAGACACGCAAATTGCTAAAGACTGTGAGTGTAGACCAACATAGACACTTCTTCAGTTTGCATTAATCGTAACATGGAAGTTCATTACCCCGACTGATCGTCACTCTAATCGGTATAATTCGGACCCAAATTCCTAAGAACGTCCTCATCGTCTTCATCGTCGTCGTTGTCTTCGACGTCATAGAGCAACCAATCTACAACTGCCGATCACCAACTCTTTGATCTTCAATCAACTCGTGATCGGTTCCAAGATCAATTGTGTCTAGCCAGTTTTGAAGGATCACATTGACGAGATTTTATTGATCGTGCGTCATTCAAGATCGGTGGCAATTTTCAATCGTTGGTCTGATCTTTTTGTCCAATGTCAGTGAAAATAAAGTGTCCCGTCATAAAGCAGACCTTAGGAGCACATTTTAAGGGGCAATATTCCCCGCGAAGGAGCAAGTTAGTAGGGGGTTTGATCTGTCTCGCCAGTTAATCATCACTATCTTAGATATGGTGGGTGCTAACGCCAAGCCAATGCTTTCCAATATAGAAAAGGTCAATTTCGAACTATTTTAAAACCTTCGGCTCGCTTATCTACGTTTATGTGTTCACTGGTAAATGGCACGTCACACGACTAATGAATATTTTTAAAACGCAATCTTCAAAGAAACACATGTGGGCATAGCCTCGTCCAGCTTTTCCATCAATTACCCTCGTGTGTTCTTGCCAATCAAACTATTTCCTGGATGAGAATGACAAGCAACTTCTTAACCCCCTGGCACAACCTTTCCCTCTATATATGCACGACTTATCCCATTCGGAGCTAAGCCAAGTATCCATCCATGCATCGTCTCAATCGAATGATTTATAAAAGCAAAAAAAAGGGACGCTGCAGCTGACGGCCGGCGCTACTAATTGCCAACAAACACGCAATCCAAACACAACCTACTATACATTGTTGCATATATGGCATTCGCACACCACCACACAGCCAGCATGATGTGTCAAAGAGATTCAACAGATAGCGGCGCCACTGCAAGTGACATCAATTGCGATGCAGGACGCGTTCAACTGAATTCATCGTGCGTTTGATGAGGTTTTGCCTCCTCTGTCCGTCAATTGAATCGACGACAAATCAAGATCTATGGTCGAAACGTTTCAAACCAATAAATCCAAACACAAAGCTGTTTGTGTTCGTCAAGCGTGCGTGCACAGTTGATTTGCGGATCAACCGTATATATACTCGTATTCATCGCTCTCAAGGGTTACGCTGAATATTTGATTCGGAATTGGAATGCCAAAACGAAATTAATTTCAATCAAACGCAACAGCATCTGATGGTTGGGGGCTGCTGGAGCCACCCCTGCATTCTAATCGTTAATTTCCCTGTGCCGTTGTCAGAAATAAACAAATCAATCTGGGGACAGCGCATCACAGGCAAACGTCAACCCATTCCAGTGGCCGTAACTCAGTTCAATTCTATTTTCAATGGCAATCGGTTGGTGCGATGAAGTCCGCATTTTTCACTCTAATTCTCATAGCATCCGCTTTGTGGTCAGTGGTGCACGGCGGCCAGTTGAAACGCGTCTGGTTGCAGGATCACTGCATCAACGGTCTGTGTCAGGGAGTCACAATATCACGAGATGACTACGCGATCCTATCGAACACCGCCATCACGAAGCAGATCATACTGACGTTCGTCAACTCGACAATCGCCAAAATTCCACATCTGATGTTTGACACATTTCCCGACCTTCAGATCCTTCGGATGGACAACTGCTCGGTGGAGACATTCGAGAAGCCGCAATTCGAAGGGGCCAGCAATCTGATGGGTCTATTTCTGGCCAACAACTTGATTAAAGACATCCCCAAGAACATCTTCCTTGGCGCCGACAATCTAAACTCGCTGTCACTGGCTGGCAATCAACTGCGTCAGCTGCACAATCACAGCTTCAACGCACTCAAGGAGATGCAGTCACTCGACTTGTCCCGCAACAAACTGGAGAGCCTACCAGCGGGGGTATTTTCGCCTATGCGAAAACTCATCGAGCTCAATCTGTCGCACAACAAACTGGCAGTTCTGCCGGAAGGGATTTTCGACAAAACGCCCAATCTGACCAAGGTCCACCTCGCCTACAACAGGTTCATGAAATTCGAATCGGAATACTTCAAGAATCACCACAAACTGACGATGCTCGACATTTCCGGTAATCCCCTGGTCGAGGCGACAATTAATTTTGACAGCCTAAACAGCCTGCTGGCGAACGACTGTGATCTGCGCAAGCTGACCATCTATGGCTACGTCCAAGAGGTCGAAGTGAGAAACAATTCCCTGCAGGATATTCCGAATTTCCCCCACGCAGCCAATGTCACCGCATTGGATGTGTCACACAATCCGATTGCCAGCTTGGAGGCGACATCCCTCCGTCGGCTGGTCGGTCTGACGAAGCTCAACTTTAGTCGGACGAATTTGCACGATTTTCCCGAAGGTCTTTTCAAGAAGCAGACAAAACTCAAACTGCTGGACATTTCGAACAACTCGCTGTACAATCTGAAAGTGAGCGTGTTTGACAGCCTCAAGGCGTTGCAGTATTTTTACTTTCATCAGAACAACTGGAATTGTGACTTCCTGCAGCTGTTGATGAGTTCGTTTGTGAAACGCAAGGATATAGCGTTTGCCGAAGACGACCTGGAACCGGACATGGTCGATGACTATGTGAATGGGGTGGCCTGTTGGTATGAGAACAACAAGACGTCCAAGAAATGTTCGGAGGGCGGTGAATCTGTGCTCGAGTTGGCCATCATACGGAATGACATCAAGGCGTTTGTCGAGACGGTCGACAGGAAGTTTGTCAAGTTGTTTCGAATGATCGATGAGATCAAGAGTAGGGTGTAAGTTGGATGTCTGAAATAAATTCTAAAAAATATTGAGTTTTCTGTTTTTTTTTTTTTTCTTGGAATTTGTTGTTTTTTTATGTGTGGGGGAGATGGAGTTCTTGAGAACTTGCGAAGGTGGAGCTGTGCTGGGAGAGAGGATTTAGTCTAATCGAAGGATAATATGAAGGATTGTTTGTGTTTTGTGGAAGTGATATTAGAGGTGCTTGCCACTGGCGGATTTGTATAGTTCCATACGAGCTTTGTGAAAGTTAGGTTAGGAATCTGACATCGGAATTTGCATATATTTTTTACCGTTGACCGTATAGGGACTTGTACCTGTAAGAAAAGAAGGGAGGAAGCAATGAACCAACAGGATGAGACTTAAATATGCTTGGCGATGGATTTGTCGAAAAGGAATCTCGTATATCCAAATCTCGATATTTTCTACGAGTTTTTGGACAGTGCTATAGAAAAGCCCTCGATATCCAGCCCACTACAGCTTCTGAAGGTGTTCTGTGAATTGGTTGTTTGTATCCCTTGTTACCATTCAAAGCGACGATCATTTTAGAGCCAACAGCTTAGTAGATTTGTGAATTTGACTGCAGATCTGACTTGTATCGGCTCAAGTTTAGCAAATTCAATGAGATTGGTTATGAGCCTATTGGATACCACGAAGGGCGAAAGGGATGAACCTCTGCCGCGGGACTTCTATTTTAATAGAGTACGTAACGTGAAAGAGGGACCAAACTTGACTGGCATATTCAAAGGTTACGCAAAGTAACGTTGGGACCTGAGAATGATTTCGACCAACCGTTCTTTAGAGCCGCGGGAAGAAAAAAATAGAAAACGACAAAGACTGGGCCGAAATGACTGCTTTGAGGAATCCCTGAGTTGACAACAATGGATACTCTAAATATCTAAAGTGAACCTCATATTGACACTGATTCAATTTTGTAGATCTACCGCTCAAGAAACCGTGTTCCGGATTTTCAGAGACGTAGACAATACCTTCGAAGAGCTTAGGAATAGCTGAACGTTCAGCTATAGGTCGGTAGTTTGATATGTGGATGTTGCTGCCCTTTTTGTAGATGGAGAAGATAAATGAATCCTTCAATAAATTGAGGAAGGTATCAGCCTGGGAGAGTGAGAGTGGAAATGGAGCAGTATGTCGCTGACACAGTGTGTTGTCACATTTTTTTTAGGTTAGTCGTCCTTGAAACTGTTGCTCACTTGAGACTGAGGACTGTCCGCTGTTATTCAAATAATTGCTCAGAATACGACGACAGGATAAAGGCGAAAGGGAAGTGGTTGGCAATTGTTTTCAGGTCTGCGAATAATGGGAAAAGTAATCTTACAGGGAAGGGCAAGCTATCGGCTCTTTTTTCTAGATAAAAAGACGGCTTACCAATATTCAAAGAGGGAGGCTTAAAACTAAGTTTTAGGGAGCTATTCGTATTTGATGTAGAGCTTGATTCCTGTTTTTTCTATTTTCCTTTTAAACAGCTTCATCTTGTCCGAATTGAAAACATCCTCGCCTATAAGGTAACCAGGTATATTTACCTACAGGAGGAATGGTGGAAAACATTGATAGAAAACTTTTGCGGGAACCGAAGAGTTGCCATCTAACGCGCAGCTACGCAGGCCTTGTATCTCCGATGAATGTATACCGTCTATACAAGTTCAACAAAATCTCTAAAGTAGGTTTCTAATTACTGACTTGTGTGATTATTCAAGATGCCGTTTATTTTGCAAGACTTCGTATGCAGGCATGTCAGAAATAGTTCTCAAACAGACTTGATGAATAATTTTGAACCGTCCTCAACTACCCACACCTATAGTTGATCCAATCTTTGACATAGGAGCTGGTCTTCTTCCACATTATGTTGCAAAAACTTTAAGCAAAACTTTAAAACTGACGAGATGGTGGATGGTGAATTTGAATTTCTTGTCGATAGATGGAACCACCAATCGTGTAGGTCTCTTCGACATCCACACTATATCATAAATGTCAAAGTAACTCCGTCTGTCGGTTTGTTACCTTTTAATCTCTGAAGAAATCGTAATGTAATTTGGCAAAGAGATAATCTGGGACCTGATGAAGGACATAGGAAACTTTTTATATTGAATACAAGCTTTTGCCCGCGGCTTCGCTCGCGCATCCCTCAGGATTTGGTACACAGATAGATTCCCTTACAGTCTTTGTCCTCTTTTATATTTATATAGCTGTACCCGCCCGGCTTTATTCGTGCTCAAGAATTACAAGGCACATAAATATTCCAAGTTTTACAACTTATGTAGTTCCCATAAGTGTTGAGAAATAACGTTTTTTTGTATGGGAGGTGCTACTCCCCTTTGTCCAATTTAGATCAAACTTTACAAAAGCCATCTCGGGCCAATATCAAAGATTGTCTGAAAATCAATCAATGCAGAAATTTTCGAATTTTTGAAGCGTACACAAAACAACTTACAATTTTTATATAGAGATTAACAAGGAAAGAGACGATGGAAAAAGATTTTGGTCAATGAAGTCAAAAAATGGTTGTTTCTACTAAATTTCTTGACAATTGTGAACAGTTGGAACATTAATGTGCATTGTCGGATCGTCTTGTTCTTCAAGGGCGAAAGGGGGAGCTATTGTGACCAAATCTGTGGAGATATTTTCAATAGCTGCCGTGCCCAGACCCATCGTTAAGCGGGAAAGAGCTGCTTTTCAATTGTACCGCCTTCTTGCTTGTGTACTGAACTTGCTTTTTAAAGCTTAGCATCCTATCGAGCATTCGTTCAAAATATTTTAAATGTCCCCTTCGACTTGAGTTGGTTAAATAAATAAATAGTTGGTACAACAGGCATGTAGACATCCTAAGCCTAACTTTCTCACAACCATTCGTTTGTGTTTTTTATTTTTTATTTTTGGGATGAATGGAAGGGTCCTACAATTTTATGCTGAATCCGAACGGCTGAATTGAGAAGCTTTTTCAGGACAGTTTTACTCTCCGATTTTTTTTTCAGACGTTCGCGAGAGATGGCGTAGTGGAAAAAACCTTAAGATATAATTTGTGCGTTTTCCGGGGATCGAACCTTTGGCCCTTCGCACAGTAGTCCAGCACACTAGCCACTGAGCAATTGCGCTCAAGATGAGTTGGTTCCCTATTCGGAAATTTCCATATTTCATATAGCTTTTAGGTCTGTTCTTATAGGAAAGCCATTGTCTTCTATGTGCTTCATCTGTGGCGGACTCTAAAGAATCCTTGGTGGCGATATCAATCACGCCTGTTGCACTGGAGGTAGGTCCAAGGACCGAGCCTTGCGAGATTCGCACAGTAACTTTTAGAACTGAACGCTGTTTCAGCATGGTACGGCAACTTCCTGTTGTAGTAGATCGCGTCTATAGTAAGATAGTATGGTACATCCATTGTGGCCAGTGTTCTCCAATGGCCAGTTCGCCGAGTTAAAGGCTATTTTAAGGTCGACCTGTAGGTATCACCTTGTGCCATCTTGTCCCCAGTACTCCTTCAACTGCTGTACCTACCTACTACCGCCTTTATAACATCGACTGTAGAACGCGATCCATACCTACTTATCTTCTGCCAGAGCTCATTTATCCTCTGATACCTCAGCTTTTCGCTCATCCAGCCGACATACTACCCGATGCAGAGATACCTCAACAGTTGGCTTTTTTTCCTTTTGGTAACAAAATCTTGTGTTGAAGTTTCCATCATTTAGGGAATACCCTCTTTAAAGGGCTTGTGTATAGTTTCTATAAAATTGCCTGGTCCTTTTTGAAAGGCTGCCTTTAGTATCATATTCGAGATTCCCCCGAGTCCGGGAACTTTGTTGGCACCTACCTCGGGCCAATATCAAAGATTGTCTGAAAATCAATCGGTGAGGAAATTTTCGAATTTTTGAAGCGTACACAAAACAACTTACAATTTTTATATAAATAAAGATTAACGAGGAAAGAGACGATGGAAAAAGGTTTTGGTCAATGAAGTCAAAAAATGGTTGTTTCTACTAAAATTTCTTGACAATTGTGGAAGTTGGAACAATAATGTGCATTGTCCGATCGTCTTGTACTTCAACGAGGAAAGGGCGCACTATCGTGACCAAATTTGTTGGCACCTACCTGAGACGGTGCAGGGAAATAAGATAAGATAATAAGTACCGGGGACTTATTTCCCTGCACCACCTGAAAGTCTGAGACTACTTCCTCCAGAGTAATTCTCGAAATGGGTTCCAAACTGGTCTCCCCTGGCGATTGTACCTATACCTACAAAGTACAATAGATATTCTAGGTCGACGTGCCTTACATGGCCTTGGCGATTCAGAATTTTAAAAAAAGTATTCATGGCCTATTTGGGAATAGTTGCCTACTTCCATTCTGCTTTCTCATCTCTAGATCTACGTGTGCTCCTTCGCGGAGATGTCTAAAGCATGTTTTTTTTTTCTCTCTTTGATGGCCTTTTCTGAAAGTCGTGATTCCCTAGCCAGAAGGCATCTAGCCTTTCTTCAACTCCGGTCTTTCCGTGGTCGCTAAAATCGGAATCTAAACATTTTGACTTCGTCGTAAGGTTCCCCAACATCATCTTTGAAAAGAAATAAAAGAAGCAGGCACATACCCTCCAAACCATTAATCCGCGACTCTCTCCAGCATTTATAGCTTATTTTCATTTCATTTGAAGAGTTTGCAAGAATTTAACATTAAAACCGAACTTTGTAGCCTCTGAACCATTAAGGACTCAACAATTCCAAAAGCCAATCGCACGTCCAATTGCAAACGCGCAACTTAAACTTAACTCATAAAATGTGTCTGCAAAGTAGCTAGCTATAATTTCTGGTTCAACTTGAAATTGATACGCAAATGCATTCCCAACAAGAGAGATACCACTTGGACGTGCTCTGTTCACCCTCAGGTTGTTTTATTTCCATACCTGTACACATCCTTTGAAACAGACGTAAAGTTGCTGCATTCGCGATGCCATTTGTCTGAATATTTAAAAGGATTTGCAGTCCAGGGTACAGCCCTCGTAGTGTTTGTGGAAACAATAAAATAAAAATGGAAAATGGACAAAATGTATCCCAGCAGCGAGAGAAATTGATAAAAAAAAATATATATATCTCAACAGGTAATAAAATTCCAGCATTCTCCTTGGACCCACAGCTCCTCAACGAATAATGTATGTATCTTGTCTGGCTGGCAAACGAGGACCGACTTTGCGGTACTGTGTGTACACAAGCTCCACGCGGATTCTTCTCATATCGCTAAGAACCAAAACCAATAAAAACCATAGCGAAAAACTTCACCCTATTCGGTGCAATTTAACGGTGTGTGAGAGTGCGAAAAAGCCACATCGTCGTCATGCTGATGTATGTTGTATTGTGTGTATCCTTGCGATGGTACTTTTTCGTTTACCCAGGAGGCAGGTGTTTATTTGCAAACTTGCGATATATTAAATTTAAAATTTATTTTTTTTCTTCTCGCTTATTCCTCTCTCTGGAAAGGATTGGAAATTTAAGTATTTTTTTCTAATATTTCACTGTGATCCTTTGGATAGCAGCTAGCAGACAGCGACAGTGATTACTGTACGGTTTCCTTTAAAAGAACTATTGTCGGCGGATGTAATGCGTAGTGGAAGGAATTTGTTTTTTTTTTCTCTTCCATATATGACATCAGGATGAAAGTTAATTGAGAAAAAGTGAATATTTAACTGACAGTTGGTAGATTAACTGTCAATTATGATATAATGAGTTGGAATAGTGACAGATGAGCGTAGATCTACTATAGTGACGGCAAAATTTTAATATAAGTTGGTTGTAAATTGAAACTTTTCTTCACTAGAGCTGTCAGAAATTGTGACAGCTGATGCCAAATTGACAGCTTGTTTTTTTTTTTTACTTGTAGCGATTTTTTTTGGCGGATATTTTCATTTTTCATATTTCAACTGAGTTGCCTTCGCGACGAAAAAGGGGTAATCGATCAAATACAACTTTCAAGACTCTAGGCTTCTTAACCGTTTTGACGCAGCAACATTGCTACACTTGGAAAGAAGTCGGTTGGCTGGTTTATACGACTAGTTACCGGCGCTGTCTCAGGAAACGCAACTATATATCACTAGAGCGCCGTTTGGAGACCACAAATCACGAGAACTACTCTAAATTCAGGGTCAAGGTAGAAAATGGGACCCGAGCTCAGATTCAGAACCAACCTGTGGAGTTGCGGAAATCGATGATGCTATTGAAATTGATGACTGAGATAAATAAAGATTTTGGATAAAGCAGGGCGAAAAATAAACTAAAGACTGCTTCGACAGTGGGTGTTATTCGGTGTGACAAGCTTGGCTTGACACACATGTAGTTTCTATTGGCCAGTGGCCCGTACTTATTGTCGTCAGTGTAATGATGCGACGTTTGCGCGTTCTATGTTCTAGGTCTTTTGTAAGCTCAAAGCTGCCCAAATTTTCGTCGAGATGTCGCAATTCGTCAAATTCGTCCACATAGCCAGTTTTCTCTTCACATATCCTAGCAGGGAGATGGACTTTTCATCCGCATAGGTGAAGCCTAAAGAGCGGAACCGCTTCTGGCCAATACGTTGACTCTCTCATTCTCCTCCATTTTTCAATGGAAAGGAGTGATCTTGAACCGATTACTAGACCGGGCCAGTGAACCTCAGCTCAGCATAGTTCTCCACAAGCTTGGGACATCATTTTCGTTAAATGCCAACAGATTTTGCCAATTTTTATTTTTTTTTGATTGGATGTAGCTTACATGCCTCGCTAAATACTAAAACTGCCTGAAAACTCTGGATAAGTTGAGAAGCAAAAGAATTAAAAGATATTTAAGACGGCCGCCCTACTCCACAGTTCATTTTTGAACTATCTATGAAGATGGCTATTTCACATCTTTCGCAACAGTGTCCGACTCCCAATCCGTTTCGAAAGTTGGGTTTGAGTTTGAGTATTGTGTAGTCAGTGGAGATGGGTCCTAATGCCATAGGGAATATTGTGTGACCATAGGGTCTTGCAGACCAGCATTCGGTTTCCTTCAGTCTTACAATACTAATACAACGATTTGTATATGAAGGCCAAGTGGGGGCTTCGAACGTGCTTAACCGTAGAGCTTCCGTGGTTCAAATTTCAGTTGTTTCCTTTTAACTCTGCTCAATTCTGTGATTGAGTAGGCTTTATTTAAGGCAGGCCACTATATCAGAGATTCAGAAGTGAGATTGGGATAAGTATTGATGCAATTTTGAGTGGAACTGGTCACATCGTGGTTGCTGCTTTAAGATAGCAACTCCAACCACAGCTATGGTGCCCCAGGAGCCTTGAGAAGCCAAAAAGCCTATATATCAAATTTTCTACTTTAGATGAAAGAGTTGCTGAAATTGTCTCCGAAAATCTCGCAAACATTAACACACAAGTGAGTTTCTATAAATGTAACACTTTCCTGTAACACAGAGTTACAAGTCAAATTCTGATCTTATTATTGCCTAGAGATAACAGCAGAGACTTCTAATACTAAACTACAAGTCCTAGAAGTTCATGTTAAATTTAATGTAAAAGTGGTAATAAATTCAGTATAACATTTTTAACTCTGTGTTACTTGTAACAATTTGTTGTAGAAATTCGCCTGTTCTACAAATACTTTTGGTATTATGTTAGAAGTTCCGTTGTAGATTGTTTAAAATTGGGGCGACAGCAAATTGAAATCAAAAAGTATCGTCTTCTTCACCGAGTATAGTCCAAGGGCGCTAAGGGTCCCATATGAACCGGTTGCGCCCCCAATATGGAACTATTTAGAAGCCTATCATATTTTGAAACATTTGACACTAGCGGAGTCGAACCAGTAACACTTTTTACGGATCCAACTTTCGCAGACAAATATGCAAACGCAGGCTTTGCCTTATATGTAGAAACGTCGGTCTTCTAAAATCTAAATAACGCCGAATCGTCACTAGGATGTCATTTATGGAGTTTGATGAACTACCTCGAAGTTGCTGCTGTTACATATTAATGTTACATATGCTAGACGATGCACCGATTTTTGTCTGTTTAAGTCTGGTGCTGGCAACCAACTTTGTTAGTTCTTCAGACGCGCGCCGCCGAGAAAAAGTCCGTTTGGCCAAAGATTTCGATATTCAAAGAGCCAATGAAGCTGACGCAGGATCTGCTAAAAAGTGCCTTGGCACCTGCCCAACTATCTGCTCCAGATCGAGTTTGATGAAGTCACATGACAGAGCATCTTCTTGACAATTTTCGGTGATCTTTTTAATCTTTTTATGCTACAAAGCCAAGATCCCGAGTTCCCCCATTGCCATATAGAACTCCTAAAAAATGCAGCTTTTCGTCTTGAAATCTCTTATTTGCCTCGGTCGTTAGTCTATCTGCCATAAGCCCATAACTAATACCTTTTCAGAACGGTTTGAAACGTCCAAAAAGTACGTTGGAAAAGTGGGACATAGTTCTTGGAGAAACAATCGCCCCCTTTTGTAGTTGGATGGAACTCATAGTTTATCCTTCTTTAGCGCCGTTTGCTTTTCTTCTTTTATCGGAGGTTGCTACTAGCCGATGGAGCACTCAGACACAACTGGTCCATTGTACTGCCAAACACACCTTACACCTTATTTTACTGTATACTTAGTTTTCCCGTCTTTCGAAGAAAGATGAGAAGGAGCTTCAGTGATAAAGAGCTTAGATATTCGGCACTTACCACGTCAGCCCCAAAGATCCGCCACCTGATGCGTGCAAAGGCAGGACAACTACAGAGGAAGTGTTCCGCTGTATCGTCGCTCTCTCCACAAGCAGGACAGGTGGTGGTGTCACTCAAGCCCACAAATGCTTGGTGGCCCGAAGGGCGCCCACAAGCAGTCCGCAGTCGATTCTCCTGTCTCTCAGGAAGGAAAGACGCGGTCTTGCAGATGACCGGACGCAGTCGTTTGGTCTGTCTACACTTAGCACAGTCAGGCCACCGACATTTGTGTTCACGAGAAACCCAAGTATCTACCAATGGATGGCCTAACCACAGATGCAGGCAGACCCAATGCATGTTCTGGTCCTGAGAGCTTCTTCTGAACCCAGCCTAGCAAGCTCATCAGCTATCTCATTTCCCTGGATACAAGTGTGACCTGGGACCCAAACAAGTTTCACTGTGTTTAGCCTTCCGACCAAGTTCAGTGAAAGCTTGAGTTCGAGCACTAACTTGGACAAGGTAAGAGGGTTAAGCAGCGCTTTTAGTGCATCTTGGCTATCACTGCAAACCCATATGCTTATAGCCCTCCACCTGTTTGTCACATAATATAGCGCATAGCCATAAGGATAGCTAAAATCTCCGCTTGGAAGACAGTCGCATGTGTAGTCTAATGTTCTCGCTGTCCACGAAGACCCCAGACTCCGCTCTTTCCTTAGCTTTCTTAGAAAGCCTAGGGATGTTGTTCGGACCGTGAGAATCTTCCATCTGTTTTAGATGAGAGACGACGTGCGACCTTTTCTTCTTCTGGCTCGATACTCATTCCTAGCTGGCCTTGTTTTTCACTGCAGTATTTTCATGTCTACATTTTCTCTCATCTCCTTTTTGGTAAAGGCAGTCTTCATCGTCATCCTTCTCAGGGGTGATTGGTGCGGTACGGTGATTTGGGCTATATCCATCATAAAGTTTGTAATACCGGGATCTGGACTACTAGTTTAAGGCGTGTGATATAGGCAAATGCATGTAGTTGACAGTTTCTCACTCAGAGATTCTTGGTAGAAACAGGCTTGTCAAGGAGTCGAATATCGAATTTATTCTTCGCCCTACAGCTTTTTCTCATTAGATAGTCAAACTTTCTAGAGTTGCACCAACATTAACGGTTAAGTTGACGTGTGCCCCTCGGAATATCTGCTGAGGATGTTGGGCGCATGTCTCGCAACGATTGGCATAATGGATCCTTAGCCTTGGAAACTCAGATAAGATAGATTTTCAAGAAATTGTACCAGAGACGTTCCGAAATAGGGCTCACTGATAGTCACAAGATTTCGGCCTTCTTTCGGGATATTCTATATTTTTATAAAAACTACGTTATAGTCATTGCACTCCTAGTGTCCTAGTCCTCCTATACACGGACGTCTCCGCTATTGTCTCATAAACCTTTGTTGACAGGTGTCAAACAGGCTTTAATAACATTTTCAATTTATAAGCAAAATGTTTGCTACCCTTTTGCCAGTCAGTTTCGGCTAAACCTTTCCCTCTATCTTGCCACCATCCACCCTGTTTATATTTGCTATTACTTACCCTCTATTTCATATTTCCTTATTATTCTTCCTTTGGGATTTATTTTGGGCGCAAAGTCGCATGGGACAATTCAAAATGCAATATCGTCGCCGTCGACTAATCGCACTGTGAGCGTAACTTCAAACACGTGTCCTCTTGTCTAGTCCAAGTCCAACCCTCGCCGCCTATCCCAAATTGGAATAGACTTACGTTTTCCCATTTCTCTCTCCTATTATTTTGCTGACTTACCTTGCAAATCCTTTCGCATAGAAAAATGGAAAAGAAAAAAAGTAAAACCAAATATAATTGAACCGTCACCCTGCATCATCTTAATGCGTTGTCGTCGTCGTCGTCGTCGTCGTTTTTCTATTCTGTGCACACCCCTTGAAAGCGAGGGCGCAGAACAATCCTGCGAGGTAAAATTAAATCCACAATGACACACAGAGAGAGAGTGTGTATTCTTTTTGTAACTTCAACGCACCTCCCACTCCGCCGTATTCGTTTTGTTCGGTGGTATGAAGTAAAAGCCAAGTGGGCGATATACAGATGAACGGATGATGATAAATCGGGGTAATATTGAAAAATTCATCCTTTCATCCGAGGATGAGAAATCGTTCCCGTTTCATTCATTCATTCCGTTCGTTTGAGATTGCCAAAGCAGCTCAGCTCAGCAAAAGCAGTATATATTCGGAATATGTCGCACCCTCGTTTAAAGGAAAAAAAAATAATAACTTCTCTTATGATATTCCATTCATCCACCCTCGCACACACACATTTGAGTTTGGATGGTTTTCGGGATGACGGCTGAGGGATGAGAAACATCTGTTATTATTTTCATTGAGACTGACGGGTGTATGTGTATGAGTGTGTATGAGGATGACAATCACAGGACATGACAAAACGAAATTTATATGAAAGAGTCCCGGGAAATGAGGCCGTTAGCGTGACAAATGCATACATATCTATCAACCACGTTTCAGGACATCAAAGATACTTGAACGATTTCTAAGCGATGACGATGGGTATGTGATGATTATTACTGTCATTATACATCATATAACAGAAAGCATATGTTAGCGAAAGGGAGACGCGCAGAGAAAAAACGAGAAGATTCAGAAATATACTTTTCAAGGACACTGCCACTTAAATTCTATTTAAATGCAAGGAGAGCTACAGCTAACAAATGCAAATTTAATGTTGGCCCTGAACATTTAATTCTGGCTGGGGGAGGGTGGGGAATCACTGCTCACTCTGGTAAAGCATATTTTAAGGATTTTCATTGTTTTATTAATGTTTTAACTTTAGCACAAGGTTGGCAAATAAATTAAGGATATAAGGGAAATAAATTACATTTTTAACGTTTCTTGGAAGCCACTTCATAAAGAATTAAAGCATCTTAATCCCGTATACAAACAAAAGGGCACACGTACAACCCCTGAGCTAGTGGTACTTGAAGATGTGCATCTCCTATAGTGACTTTTTGCATATCCTTAGCATACACGAGTATGTACTCCTTATGAGCAGGTCTGACAAGTGGCATACCTACTAAAGACGTATACAAAATTTACATAGAGGTGGGGTAAAGGATGACGAAAATTTCCCAAATCCTGGACTTCTTACATGTCACAGGAGAAAAGAAAAAAACCTGAACAGCAAACATTTTCGAAAGCACATGATGACATAACTTGATACATAAGTCGATGTTGGAAAGTGTTTTGTTTTGAAACAAAAATTGGTATAAGGGAAGGGTTTGTTTGACCGGAACGGTCCATGCTTCGGTGGTTTGGTCACGTTAAATGCATAATACAAGACGTGATTTTGGATCTGTGGCATACCCTAATGATTGTGATTCGGTTAGCGGTCCACTCTCCCTACACTCGCGACCCACAAATTACATCTTAAGATTTTTTCCACTGTGCCACCTCTCGCGAAAGTCTGACAAACATCCGAGAGTAAAACTGCCCTGAAAAGCTTGTCAATTCAGCCGTTCGGACTCGGCATAAAACCGTGAACCACGGCCTCAACCAACAAGGCGATCCAGCCAAATCGGTCCCTAGCTAGATGCCTCGAGTTACCCGCACACCGAGTTGTTTGAGGTCGCTCATTTAACTCACACCTGAGGTGTGGTCTTCCTCTGGTTCGTTGTCTCTCAGGGTCAGGATTCGACTCAAAGGGTCGTCGGGCTGGTGCGCTGTTGTTCATACGCTCCACGTGAACCAGGGATCTCGGTCGCTGTATTTTAAGCTTTTTGACCAGATCGACCTAGCTATTCGTCGTTGAATCTCCTTCCTCACACTCCGTCGATACAAATTGGATCGAAGAATCTTTCTCTCAAAGCTTACCAAGAGTTTTTCATCAGCTTTCGATAAGGTCCATGCTTCTACCTAACACCATACAGAAGGACCGGGATGATTAAGGTCTTGTACAAAATTTCCTTGCTTCTGTGAGAGATGGCTTTACTTCTTAGATACCTTCTTAGTCCGAAGAAACAGCGATTGGCAAGAGTGATTCTTCGCTTGTTTTCTACGCCGATGCCCTAATTGTAGAGCTTAGGTAGACAAAGTCTTTAACTATACTTCGAAGTTATATCTGTCCACTGTGACGTTTTACTCCGAGTCGCCGATGTTGAGAGTCCTTTCTCGATGATAGCATTTATAGGTACCTACTTCATTTTGTTCTCATTAACAGCTACCCCCATCTTCGTCGCCTCCCTTTCAATGCTTGCAAACGCGTCACTGACAGCTCGCTGAGTTCTCCCGACAATCTCAATATTATCTGCATATGCAAGTATAGTTGAACGGACTTGTGAAAAATTGTACTTCTGATGTTGGCTTGTGATTTCCTTACAATTGCTTCCAGAATGATGTTAAATATGTTACATGATAGCGCGTAGCCTTGTCTTAAACCTTTTTTGACATCAAAGGCTTGCGTGGTGTTCTTTTCCACTTTGACGGAACAGGGAGGTTTCTCCATCGTCAGCTTGCACAGACGGACAAGCTTGGGAGGGATGCTCAAATTTGACATATCCTGAGTTTTTTTTTAAATCTGCCGGAGTTTGAAGATTTGGCTGATGGCTGTCTTCCCTGCTCCTGCACTGCACAGCACTGATATGGTTCGATTAGGTTATCACCGAAAGGTTTTGGGAACTCACACAGTATAGCCGACAAGATCTTATACGCGACATTCAGGAAGCTTATTCCTCTGTAATTGACGCAGTTCCGAGTATCTCCCTTCTGATGTTCCAATCGTCTGTCATACTCTCTTCCGACAAAATTTTTAAGATTTAATTTGAAGCATTCACCAAAAATGCTCCTTGCCAATTTTTCATCTCCCGCCGTTCTATGTAAACAGCTCGGCCGGTAAGCCATCTGCCCCAGCAGCCAGCAATCTTGTTGGACTTAAGTTTGGATATCGCTATCTTTACCTTTTCTGCCTGACAGTCAAATTTCGATAGTCTTCGATGGCCGTTCCTTGTCCCCCGGTCGCCTTCAATATATTGATGTATGTATAGTTCAAGCTAAAACAAATCGAAAAATTGGCAACACTCTTCCACCCAAGAGTATCTTCTAAAATCTCAGCCTCTATAGATTCGAGACGACAACCAACAGGGAACCTCAGAGTCAAAGACCAAGACATCATGGGTCCTGAATGGAACGCTTGGTTTGTTTCTGTTTAACTGGATGTGGCTCAATAGCCAACGTAATTCTGGTTGTGTCCAATGCCGAACTTGGTTGCGGGGTTAGGAATCAGAAACGAGTCTAACGACGAACGTGATTTTGGGATCCGGGTAGATCCAACGGCTAATGTTGAGCAGGGCTGAGGGAAAGGCCGAATCGGCCAGTGCCACTCCCTAACAAGAGCAGTCGGGGAAATGGGTCCACGAGGAGATTGTTACTGCCAGATAGGGGGACGGGAAGCAGAACAACGCGTTGTTGTCACTGCTGATTAAGGTTACTATCCCAAATGGAATCTCACGCACAATAATTCCGTCAGAATGATATAAATCAACCACGGTACCGGGAAGTCTTACATTTGTAGGAAGGATTGGTACAATTATTACCACTATGACAAGAGCGTTTCAGACTGCCAATCGCATTCCGCTACTACTAGGTGGGTCGTGCAGTATGCATCTGCTACCGTACACACAGTTTGTGTAGGTATTAGCCAGTTGTGCTTGATGGGTGTTCGGTTGTGTTGCTTTGTGATTTTATGCTGGCACAAGTGGCGCTCGTTCCAGTGGCGGCGTGATTTTCCTAATAACGAAATGGGCATTTTGGGTCTATTGATTGGGGATTTGTTTGTCTATCTACTAAATCGACTGTACCTTAAATAAATATAAAGCTATAGTTGCTCTTATATATTTTACTAATAAAATTATGTTTTCTTTTTTTTGTTTCAGGTGAGTGAATCGTTACCAATCGCATTCAAGTCATTCAACATATAGACAGGTAAAGTGCAAGTCAAAAATCACGATAAGCAGACGATGTGATGAAGTCCTTAACTCTGATAGATTTCCTTAAAAGTTACTTTAGAAAGGTAGGTACCCTGCGCCATATTCGGGTCAATATTAACCCGTGTCGGGGGAAAGAGGTTATCCCTAATTACTGCTGTTGTTCCTTTTAGTCCCCTTAAGAATTTGATTAAGTTCTGTAGCCGTAATGGAAAGTTCGTCTAGCTCCTGGAGGAAGTACCTCCCAAAAAACGTTTTCCTGGTGTGTTGGAGACCTGATGCATTGATTGGCATTAAAAATTGGCTATGTCCCCAAGAACTACCTCATCACCGCAGCCTCTGCAGAGTTCTTCTTCCGTCAGGCGCTTTTATTTCACTAGAGTATTGTGCCTTAAATTGCGATTCCTATGAGAGTGGAAAAGGATCTTCTCTCCCTCCGTTTGGGTCTCTCGGTTCTGGCTTCGCTAAAGGACAGCCATAGATTTCCTGTTGTATTACAACAAGCACCGATGACGGTCTATCTGAAGCAGTGGCAACGGTAAGAAGAGCACTCATCTAGCTACCTATTCAGCTCAAACGTTCACAATGTGTTTGTACTAATGCGATGTCTGACGATAGGTGGCGCTGATATAAAATTGAATGCTTCACATCTCTCTCGGTCTGGTTGTCCTTTATAACTTTTCAGAATAGTTATCCCATCTAGATATAGAGGCCGTCGTACATCCGTGAGTCCTCTTAGGGTGATCCTGGAGTTATATGAAGCTCCCCAGATAAGGGGGCGTGGCACTTCTCATACAAAAAGTCATTCACAACGTAAATATAGCATTTTAAGACATATAGGCCGTCGTACATCCGTGGGTCTTTTTATGGTGATCCTTGAGTTATATGAACCTCCCCAGATAAGGGGGTGTGGCACTTCCCATACTAAAAGTCATTCATAACGTAAATATGTATAGCGTTTTAAGGCATTTGTGGAAACATAAGCGTCAACGTCATAAGCGTTAGTGGATGTGTATTCCCTGTTCAAGGCATTGCCAGGTCAAGTACCTACACAGATCAGAGATGAAGTAAGCAATAGCTTCAAGGATATTGTGGAAAACAATTCACGAGAATTCAATCTTACAAAGAAATTCTAAGCCCCACCTCTAATTTCATCCTCCAAGTGCCAATTTTCTCTGGTATTATGTCAAAGACCCTCAATTTATCCACCAAAGAATGTATTGGAGGTAGAGGTATACTATACCTAAGGACACGTAATTGGATCTCGCTCATAAATATATTAATCAGCCACATCTTGTAACGACACCCCCGCTAACAATTATTACCCAGAGTTGTGAAATTTATTAGTCCCACGTTAGATGATTAAATTTTCCTCTCCTTATCCTGGATTTTCATTCCATATATAGAAGACCGACCACACAGCAAAAAAGTAATAAAAGCTGTATCTAACGTTTCGCACAACATTGTGCGGAAAATATTTCAAAAACACCAAAGTGGTCATAATTGTGTGGATAGGTAGGTATGTATGTGGAACGCGGTGCTGCACATCCAGAGAAATTTTCTGCAAATTACACCAAAGGAAAGGAAGGTATCCTACATCGCGGCGTACCTACGTGTAAATGCAATTTATTACCTCAACATGAATGTGATATCCGAGTACACAATAGAGGAAATCCAAGACCTGTCCTTAGCATACACACACACACATACTAAGGGCTGTTAGTTTCGATAAACACTGGTCGGCATGGTATCCAACAGAGAAGCCAACGATATTTCAAAGAAACCATATCCATACAAAGCATGCATAAATCAGGACCAAAGCATTTGAGGTGCGGCAAAAAAAAAAGAAAAAATTGCTCAACACATTGCCACCAATCATTGATGGGAGAAAATGCACCATCTCCCACCTGCAACAAATTTACAAGAACTCAGTGGAAGATGCGGTATCCTTGCCGTGCATTTATACCCTCGACAGCATATCCTTGTCGAATTAACAATGGAATACAAATTTGCATGGCAATATGATACCACTTGTGTGCAATTGACATTTTGAGATGTAGTCTTGCTGCTGTGTTCCTGTTGAGTGGTGTTGTTGAGTTTGGGGGTGGGTGTAAGCTGTTTCCACTAAAAAAAAATACACTCGGCCTATTTGTATCAACAGTAATGGGGGCAGGCAGGTGTTTAAACTTTTAATGCAATAATTCAGTTAAATTGCTGACGTAATGGACGGTTCAGCTGTTGTCCGACGAGGTTGGTGATTTTTTTTTGTTTTTGCTTTTTGCCTTCAGTTTTAATTTTAATTTATTTCGGTTGACAAGGGTGGACACAGGTTGACTGGGCAAAGGTAGTGCGGCGTCATATAAAAAGGCACGACACAGGTTTGTTGACCGAACAATTAGTTGTGCTATTTGTTTTTGGCAAAAACCATGGTCCACGGGAGTCTTATGTCAAAACAATTCAGTTCAAACTGAGAAGTGATTTGACAGAGCAAATAATCCGTCAATCGTTGATATAGGAGCTTGCTATTGTGGGCTCAGTGGTTAGCGTTCGTCAAACCAACGTCCGACACATAAAATTTACACATCATAGACATCCGAGAAAGCTTCTTCATTCCTCATCATTTTCAATATCCCGCCTTTCGACCACAGTAGACACGAGTTTAGGATGTTTAAATGGAACCTCCATAACTATTCTGATAGAATTGACACTGTGTCAAAGGCTTTCTTTATTTCGTCTTGCCATCTTTTGAGAAGGTTCTTAAAATTCCCCAAACCTGTTGCTGCCATTGTTTGAGACAAGCAAAGGAAAATATCACCCTTTATCCGTGGTTCAGTGGGCGCAGTGGTTAGTGTGCTGGACTACTGTGCGAGGGATCCCAGGTTCGATCCCCGGAAAAACACAAATTACCATCTTAACGTTTTTTCTACTGCGCCACCTCTCGCGAACGTCTGACAAACATCCGAGAGTATGACTGTCCTGAAAAAGCTTCTCAATTCAGCCGTTCGGACTCGGCATAAAATTGTAGGTCCCTTCCATTCGTTCCAAAGATAGAAACTCACACAAAAACGAATGGTTGCGAGAAGCTAGGCCTTGGGTGTCTACCGCCTGTCGCCCCGCCTATTTATTTATTTATTTTTTTTTTATCCGTGGTTCAGTGAGGACCGAGGGTTTCTAGGTTCAAAATGCAAGAAGCACTATGTGCACAATAACTTATTTGACCTGGTTGTTGTAATTGTGTCGAAAATGAGAGTTTAGATCCAGTCTGTGAAATTCAGAAAGGTTATCAGCTAATCTTCGAGACCTCCTCAAGGGAACGGTGAAGAGCTGAACCTTGCCTGGCCAGCTCGCCCAGGTTATTCGTTTGCATAAACGTTGCTAAGATGTGGAACCCAAATCAGGGTAACCTTGAACCGTTCAAGCGAGGCCAACTCTTCTCGACATTCTAATTTTAATATGGACTGATTATATGGACTGAGGCGATAGTTTTATTTGGCAGTAGGCTTCGCGGAAAGCAAGTATTTCCGCCTGAAACACGCTGGCCGTATCCGGAAGCCTAAAGAGTTTTGAGATGTTCAGAGACTCAGAAAGTTTTAAAGCCTCTAACGCCATCTATTGGGAATGTCGGACAAATATTCGGGGAGATATAGATAACCACTAGTAAAAATCTTACCAATTATCCATTTGGTGGAAAAAGTTGCCCAAAACATTAAACCAACAAGCGACTTCTTGTGGAAAGCTAGGTCTAGGGTGTTATAGCCCCCAACCTACATCCATACTACTTATAAAATGCAACGTCCGTCTGTTCGTTTCTCCATAACTCGAGAACCATTCATTCGATTTTCATGATTTTTTTTCTGATTTATGTGTGGCCAACTTAGTCCGTAGGGTGGGTGAGAATTGCTCAGGAGTAAAGGAGATGCGGGGAGTAAGGGGGGCTTCACGAACCGTTAGCCGTATGAACTTGAAAGTTTGTATGTTGATAGATATGTATATTATAATTTGGCAAAGAGATAGTCTGGGACCTGAAGAAGAACATAGACAACTCACCAAATGTTGGCCGAATAGAAAAGAGAACGGAACAGCTCCTTTACAAGAAATTTATTTAAAACTCTGTACCTGACGTTTATGGCATCTTAAGCCTTGAAATTTGGTAAATGGATGTATATTGCCTGTTGGAAAGCATTTTACAAAATGTTGGGGGGTAGGGGCATGGCACTTTCCATATAAAAAAAATACTGAAAACGCTTTTTCTCGACACTCGTGGGAGATAAAGTTGTAAAATTTGGAACATTGATGTGAATTGGCTCGATAGACAAGAACATAATTTTTTTTTCTGCCCAATTGGCTGACACTGCGACCTAAAAAGATTTATTGTATCGGAAGAGGAATGGATTTATTTTAAGAGACGTATGACCTCCATAGCGGACGGCAATATAAAGCCCTGCTTGCGAAAGTGTCTCCCTGTTAAAGACACGTTGTCTTAACCAATGAAATGCCGGGCAATCACAGAGAATGTGCTCAGAGGATTCTTCATCCTTAAGGCAGAACCTACATTCTGTCTCCGGCCAGAAATTAATTTTGTTAAGATGATATCTCAAGCCACAATGGCCTGTGAGAAAGCCCATCAGCTTTCTAATACTTTCCTTATTTATGTTGAGGATTTCCTTGTAGGAGTAATGTTTAATTAATCGGTTGGATTGTCTTAAACCTGGAACATTTTTCCTGTGATTTAGACGAAGTTGTTGTTCCCATAATCGTTAATTAGACCTGAAGCAGTAGCCCAATTGACTCTGCAATACGGTTCTGGTCCATAGAACGCGGATTCAGATCCAGCCCTAGCTGTGGTAGTTCCGCGGATTCGTTGCCCGCAATACATTGATGGCAAGGTACCCAACCAAGTTTCACTTTGTTGTGTTTGGATAGGGCTTGAAAAGAACATTATTTAACTACATAATACAATTCCTGGGCACGGGAAAGGTCGGGCGGGTACAGTTGGTATTTGCATATTTTTATCCGAGGCTATACAAATCAACTGAAGCTTATGAGCCATTTTCATTCCTCACGGTTTAACCTCCGACGAATCTTCTAGGATACTCCACGTGACGGTATGAAGATAGGACTTATGAATTGTCTACTTTCGACGGTAGTTTTTACTCTTTCACTCTCTCCCTCAGAGATGGCCCCATTATGGTGCCAAGTACATATATTGAGAGTCCTAACATCTTTCTCTCTACCTACGTAGGGCTTCTTAGTTCGAACTTTTAAGCATTTGAAAAAATTTTTAACTGCCTGTAAAAATGTAAAATGACAAGTTTTTTTTATGCACTTATCGGGTCTTAGTTAAAGTGACTCACGATTAGAAGTCATGTAGACCGATGGTCGGTCCATTGTGAATACCACTAGAGTAGGGACAGGGATACCTTCTTGACTTATGAAAACCATTTACTCAAGTGATATCGTGCAAGCTAAGAATGTTAGCGCTTGAGATCATTGAGGGAGTAATTTCCTAAATAAGCCTTCCTTTCTTCGCATTCTTATTCTTATATTTTCAAAGGCATAGCATAGCATAGCTTCTTCTTCCTACCCTTGTCTGCAGCTTTATGTCCAAAGTCAAGACTATGCGCATTCTGACTAAGATGATACATTGAGGGCCGTTTGCTGATACGACCTATAACGATTTAAGTAAGAGATAAACTGTCACATAAGAGCTTAACTTAAGTCTCAATGAGTCATATCAGCAAACAGCCATGAGTCTTTTAAGTCGTAGGTGTTAGGTTAGCTTAGTTAAGTGGGGTTGATAAGACAGGACAAAGAGAAACTTGTACCTGCCACACTTATATCAATGTAGACCCATTGGAATGCCCTAGGGGTTTATGACTACCACAATATGGAAACCTATAAAAACCTACCGGATTACAAGTCATTCCAAGGTATTTACAAAACTTAAGAAGTAATTTATGGACCTGTGGGAAAGTTCTTCCAAGTTCTTGGAAAAGTATCTTCCAAAGATTACTTTTCTGACGTGGCAGAGTGTCACAGAAGGAGTGTAGAGTCCTTCTCGCCACTGCATCTTTAGCGCAGGTCTTCCGTGGTGATCCTCATTTTCTTATAATGGTATTTCAGCATATTATGTCCGGTGATGACGACCGCAAGAGAGGACTATGTTTAGTTTGAGGAAGGATGTCTTTTTTACCATCTTTTAGATTTTTAGATCAATCACATTTTTGTCCGGTCACCAAGCCATTTGCAAGACATTAATAAGAAGCTCCGATCTTAGGTCTACGACAGACTAATATCTGGCATAAGGGATTTCCTTCATTCCAAGCCAGTACTTCAGCTTGAAAAACACTGCTGTAGTCAAGAAATCTGATAGAACCCGCCCTAACTTCAACGTCCATCGTTGATCTAACCTTGTAGATGGGTAGGGTATTGTTGATCCGATTGGTGTCGGTTGGTCTTCTTGCCATTCATCTCTATACTGGAAAAACAATTGACAAATCTAGACGAGGAGATGTGATTTACGCATGACCCATCAGGCAGTGTTTCCAACTTCAAGTCTGCCTTAGCCGGGCAAATCCCTGTACGAAAAGGTCTAGACGTTTAAGATTTGGTAATATAGTCTTTAGCCTTTTGCAGCAATTTAAGTGCAGAACTAACATACATCTCCAAGCATCTGGGGGCGCTCTTGAAGCGTTATAGGTTCGCCTTTCCCTAGAGAAGAGTTAAAAAAAAAAATCGGATGCCAATACTTTAAATCCTTGCTATAGCTCTGAGGTTAGTGGTCTTAATCAGCCCCTGTAACCATACTAAGCCGTCATAGGTTAGTACCGATGTTACAACTCGACTTTTTTAGGACTAGGAGCTCATGTTCGTCCGAATAATCCACTGCATAGAAGGCTATCGTTGCCTTCAATATTCTGTCCAATATTTTGAGATTCTAGTTCAATTTTCGATCCAGGAAATTATTCTACCTTTCCCGACTTCCCATGGGCATATAACACTTTATACAACAAGCCCATAATTCGAACAAAAACGGGCTCCTTCATCAACCTCGCACTCATTCCAAATCCTACAGTGTCCACAGGCAGGGGGCTTTTGAAATACGGACTTTTGTAATATGGGCTTTTGGATTGTAGGCGAATGTACCCAACCCAATTCAACTGCACGTGTAGAAAATCGCATGTGGTAGAAGTTCTATGCTATAATCCCCAAGATAGTTAATCTGTTCAACATCCTCAATTGGCGTACGCTTCTGGAGCGGCCTATAGACCGACTCTACTCTAGCTACCTTTGTAGATCTCCCAGTCCGTGTCTAGCTTCGAGGTTTTGGCTTTGTTGAATGCCTTTCTGCTCTCGCAGCGAAGTTTAATTAGTTGCTTATTCCACCACGGTGGTTTCTTGCCCTCACTCACTTTGGTGAGGGGACAGGATCCACTGAATGCCCCATTCAGGACGGAAGTGAGCACGTTGTTAAGCGAGTGGAGCTATCTCTGGTCGCCGGGTGGCGAGTGTCTACAGTTGCCGATTGCGATAAACTGATTTCTGGGGGATGAAGCTACAGTTTAAAGTGAAGGATATATACCGGTAGTCTGAAAATGAAGGACTATCCGATACTATTCAGTCTGATATAGCTGGGTAAAGATATTGGGAGGCGAGAGTAACATCAACTACTTCCTGCCTGTTTTTGACAACAATGTCATCGACATTGTCTAAATGACTTAGAAAGGCTTATTCAAAACACTTCCCTGTTTCTACATGTGTCAAACATATCTACCTTTGGCAGTAAAAGTTCTAATTATATTCAGCACTCAATTTACCAATAACTTTCCAATTTTATACAATTAAATGCATCCTTCCGCTCTTAAAGCCTGTGTCCACTTTCCCCATAACTCTAAAAGCTCCTATGTAAGTTTTTTTTGTTATGTACAAATCCATCCATCTAAAAGGATACAACGATAAAAATTGCATAGATAAATAAAAAAACCAACTTGTCAAAACAACACCTACACAGTAGGTGACATTTTTCACATGTCACAATCACAAAACCAAAAAAAATCTATACACAAAAAAAAAATTGTTTTAGCTGTCATTTTTGTGTGTTGTATAAAATTTATTAACAAAAGAAAAAAACGTAAAATATACATCAAGAAAAAAAAAAGGACTCACCAGTCACCACAAAATGCATGCACCTACTTTTGCATGCGCATTTTTCTGTTTGGATTTTATTTCTGCGAATATTTTGACATTTTGCAATCGTTCATCCTTTTCATGGTAATTGTGTAGGTATGCACGCAAAAAATAAAAAACACGATAGGAATCCATTTAATAATTCCACTTACACTCGTATGTAGACTGTAGGTCTTCAGCTATTTCCACGTATTCGCTGCTTTTTTTTACCAAGAAAGCATTTCACGAATATGTCATTTTGACAGCAGATGTCACTTTTTGAATATTTTAAATGTTGGATATATATTTTATTTTTAAATAAATTGCAACACAGGTATCCGTTTATTTATCTGGATAAAAATGGTTCTTCTCTCGTCGAAGAAAATCTGCAAACGAAAATAAATATTGTCGAAACCGCTTTATAAAACAACATGTACAGTAAAAATGGAAATCTCTCGCCAAACCAAATGTAAATGGAAAAATATGAATTGTAAAAACAGGATATATTCGAAAAAGGATATTTGAGTAAATATCGCGGGGCAGAACGCAGAACTGCATTTCAAGTGGCATCGCTATGCGACACCAACCAGACGAATATTTAACCCATTCACTGGAATTAAGGCGAAAAATTGTCGTGGCCAAATTAAAAAAAGCCGCATTAAGCCATATTAACAAATATTTATTAACATCGCCATTGTCTTGTAGTAATCGGATCTGATTTGAGCCTTTGGCGTATACGAACATTTATTTCCGGTAGATTTATTGAATATTAATTTATTTCGATAAAAATCGTTTTAAATAAATTATACGTCACATTTGCATGGAAAAATGTTTAACGGAGCATTGCCATTTGCGAATACAGATGCAACGAATCGGATACAAATTGAGGTTTGTGTACTGGGAAAGGATTTGTGATTTATTTTTGTAATAAAAAGGGTCAGTGGTGATAAATGTTTCGTTGAATGTTACTTGTGATAGACAATGACAGCTGAATGTCATCCGAGCTCTTGGAGCTCTTCTTATAAACTTTTCTTCACTTGTTGACACAGTTCAACCGGTATTTCGTTACAAATATGTCTTTTTTCTTGATCATGTGTTTCTGTTTTCTTGGAATACACCTTGCTCCTGAGAAAGCCCAGAAAAATAAGACCAGAGCTGCTAAATCCGGCGAGGGCAATCGGCATTACCAGATCTGTAGTGTCAATAATTTCATTGTAACATTGACAGGAAGTGAAGTTACAGTGTCTTGTTGGATTGGAACCGCTGGACCCATTTGACTATATTTTTTTTTAATGTTGGCAATAATTTAAGGAAGGTTTTTACAAAGAAAAAACATTAGAAAAGTGGACTGGGTAATCAAAAAAGGGGCGTGGCACATAAAAAATAAATCTTATATCTCGAAAACTACTGAACCGATTGAGCTAAAATTATCAGGCAATCTAGGTATGTGGGGAATGTTCCTGTTAAAATTGGTCGAAATTGTACCAAGGGGCGTGGTACCTCCTATACTAAAAATACACTTCAAACGCTATACTTCGACAGTCATATGGGAGGCAAAGTTTGTAAAATTTGAAACATTGATATGCATTGTCCCGATAGACGAAAACATATTTAAGTAATGGAATTCCTGGGCACGGGCAAAGCCGGGCTAATACACCTAGAAGTGTAATAAGAATATCTTCCAGGAACTGTTGAAATGTAAGGACCAATGATTCATCCATTCGCGGTCTCAATTTGAACCCCTAGAGAAACTGAAATTACACCGAAAAGAAAGTATTTTCATGGTGGCATCTTGCATTGCAAAGTATTAATGTCCAGATTCCATCCTGGAGAAGAACCTTAACAGAGCCAAATCAACGACACTACCTGCGTATTTGGAGATCTTCAAAGAGACTGGCTTAAAACAGAGGTAGGCAAAGCACAGATTATAGGTAGATCTTGGAATACCTCTCAAGCTGTTAGGTTACTAAAGACACTTTCAAAGACACCCTCTATACCGAGTGTTCTAATGAGTTCAGGTGGATCATGGTCTGAATGTGAAAAATGATCGATCAATCTACTAACAAATGCTTAATTCCTTGACTGTAGGTACGCCTATTTCTGGCTGAATACCTTCCACACTGTCACCACACCACACTATGCAATTTATAAGATGGAAGTCGTATTCTGAAAGGCTGCCTGACATTTGGTACTATACCTAAATGGGTGGTCTGAGATTAAGGTGGATGCACAAGATCTGAAACGGATCATTCTGATATCGTTTATGCTCAAAACTCTAGTCTAGAGAGAATTGTAAATATCATCAATGAAGGCTCTGTGTAGATCTAGTGCCTTGTTATCGCATCCTGCCTATCGAAAAGACAAATTTATTGAGATAAAAATAAATAAATAGGCGGCGCAACAGGCGTTAGACACCCAAGGCCTAGCTTCTCGCAACCATTCGTTTTGTGTGAGTTTCTATTTTTGGAACGAATGGAAGGGACCTACAATTTTATGCCGAGTCCGAACGGCTGAATTGAGAAGCTTTTTCAGGACAGTCATACTCTCGGATGTTTGTCAGACGTTCGCGAGAGGTGGCGCAGTAGAAAAAACCTTAAGATGTAATTTGTGTTTTTCCGGGGATCGAACCTCGGATCCCTCGCACAGTAGTCCAGCACACTAACCACTGCGCTACAGCGCCCACATATTGAGATAGCTTTCCATTTTTCATGAAAAGACTTCCAACAACATTGAAACCAATTCGATTATCAATTCCATACGCGGGAACGCTTGATACATCCTTCAAAACCTGCTTCATTTGAAGGAAGCTCCATCAAAAGACAAGAACACTCCTCAACTCTGAAGTCTCGATATCTTCTTCTCAACAAAGGCCTTCTGGAGATAGAACTTTAATGCCTCAATAGGTTTTGCAATAGTCATTATGCCCAGCGTTGCCTTGCGCACGCCTAACACACAGTATCCTGGAATGCCACCCCCGACTATGCGAATGTCGTTGCGGATCAGACCGATCATGAATGTAGATTGTAGATGTATTTTCGTTGATCTTTGTCCATAGTTTTGTCCATAGGTTTAAGTTTTTAACCTTATTGCTTTCACTACGATATCTGTCCGAACCCACTAAGCCAATTTTGTTCCTAGGCCTATCTCAAGATCTAATTGACGTATTGTTTTGTGTGCCCGCATGTTTTGAGATTGGTCCAGTTCGTCCTGCTTACTTAAATGACGCTACTGTCCGGGGTGCACCTGGGCCTCAACCAGTAGGCCTCTCAAGTTTGCGCGATCTTTGGCTAACTGCCTTCAGTTGCGCACTCCAAGTTGGTTCAGGTCCTCTTCCATTTGCGTGCGGCACTTAAGGCGAGGTCTTCCTCTACTGCGTTGTCCCTCTGTGTTTGGAATCGAAGACTCTTCGGGCCGGAGCGTTGGTGTCCATTCTCACTCCATGTCCTAGCCATCTTAGTCGCGTGTTACATACTTTTCTGACCAAGTCGATTTAGCTATACAACTCGTAGAGTTCACTGTCGCCTCCCCTCCTCCAAAGCCCGTCAACGCAAACGGGACCGAAAATCACTCGATTTTGCGTTCGAAACGACCAAGAAGATCTTCATCCGCCTTTGATAACGTCCATGATTCTGCGCCATAGGGCAGGACTGGGATGATGAGGGTCTTATATAGAGTCTCCTTGGTGTTTCTCGACAAGGCCTTGCAAGTCAGTTGCCTTCTTAGGACCAGGAAACATTGGTTGACAAGGGAAGCTCTTCGTTGGACCTCGACGGTGGTGTTCATAGCGGAGCCGAGGAAGACAAAGTCCCTAACCACCTCAAAGTTATAGCTGTCTATCGTGACGTTCTGTCCGACTGTTGGCCCTGCTAAAGGATTCAAAGTTGATCTTCTTTGCTCTCGTAGGTACTCAGAGAAGTTTTTATAGAAATTTTAGGCCCAAAGATGGGTAGCTCATCCGCCTCTTCATTACCCAGGAATATTCATATGCCCTGGCACCCTTCATCGAGTCACCGTGTTGGCATACGATACGAGGAGTTCGTCCTAATTTTTCTTGCATTAATTTACAGTACTTGACTATACCAAAACTGATATTTCATGACTTTGATGTCCGCTTGACTGTCAGAGCGTCTCTTCAAGTCTTTTGAAGCTTGAGTTTTAACGGCTATCCCTCTGCCTGAAAAACTCTTCAATAATTGCTGGATCTAAACAATTCACCCGTGACTGTACTGATATCCATCTTAGAACGCTCTTCTACGGGCATATTGTGTCATATAAGCTTGCATGAATGAATGTCCAGATATCTCACTGTCTTCGATATTTTCAGGTTCACTCCGGCCATCCTCGAAGGGTAGGTAGCCAAATGTAGCTGATGATGCGGCATATTGAGCTTGTGCAAAACTTGGATGAGCTAAGTTTTGTCTCAATGTCATTAAAGGCGGTACCTAACCTATATCTGGATAGACAGCCTTTGTGAATACCTGAATTGAAATGGCCCTTTCGACTTACAGAGTGAAGACCATAGTTTCGGTGGACACCCTGAGCTATAGGAAGGCATGCGGTATGAGTCCTTACTTACTTTACTTTTGGTGGCGCTTACAGTCCTGGGTGGACCACGGCCTCAACCAACAACCCCTCCAGCTAGCTCGGTCCCTCGCTAGCTGCCTCCAGTTGCGCACACCAAGTTGATTGAGGTCGTTCTCCAATTGTGCGCGCCACCTAAGATGGGGTCTTCCTCTGCTGCGTTGTCCCTCATGGGTGGATTCGAAGACTCGTCGGGCTGGTGCGTTATTGTCCATACGCTCCACGTGTCCCAGCCATCTCAGCCGTTGAATTTTTAGCTTTTTGACCAGGTCAGCGTCGCTGTATAGCCCGTATAGTTCGTCATTGAATCTTCTTCTCCACACTCCATCGTCACAAACTGGACCGAATATCACTCGAAGAATCTTTCTCTCAAAGAATCCCAGAAGGTTTTCATCCGCTTTTGACAGGGTCCATGCTTCTGCACCACACAGCAGGACCGGGATGATTAAGGTCTTATATAATATCTCCTTGGTTCTATGAGAGAGGGCTTTACTTCTTAGGTGCTTTCCTAGCCTGAAGAAACAGCGATTGGCAAGAGTGATTCTTCGCTTGATCTCTGCGCCGATGTCATTTTGCGAATTGATAGTGGAGCCCAGGTATACAAAGTTAAGTCTTTAACTACTTCGAAGTTGTATCTGTCCATCGTGACGTTTTGTCCAAGTCGCCGATGTTGAGAGTCCTTTCTCGTTGACAGCATATACTTCGTTTTGTCCTCATTGACAGCCAGACCCATCCTCGCCGCCTCCGTTTCGATGCTTGCAAATGCGCCACTGACAGCTCGCCGCGTTCTCCCAATAATGTCAATGTCATCATCATAGGCAAGTAGTTGGACGGACTTTTGAAAAATTGTACCTCGGGTGTTGGCTTGCGAGTTTCGTACAATTGCTTCAAGAACGATATTAAAGAGAGTACATGATAGCGCGTCGCCTTGTCTCAAACCTTTTTCGACATCAAATGGCTCGGTGGTGTTCTTGCCGACTTTGACGGAGCAACGAGATTTCTCCATCGTCATCCTGCACAGACGGACGAGTTTGGCGGGGATGCCAAAACTTGACATGGCTTTGTATAGTTCGTCCCTATATACGCTATCATAGGCGACTTTAAAGTCGATAAATAGATGGTGTGTATCGATCTGAAATTCCTGGGTTTTTTCCAAGATCTGTCGGAGTGTGAAAATTCGGTACAACTCTACGAGTTGTATAGCGGTATGAGTCCATTATAAGTAATAAGATCCTCTCAACAGTTTTAAGAAGAAAGGTTGACACACTGATTTATCTGAAGCCCTTAGTGAGTAGGTATGTTTGAGAGAGGTCCTTACTGCTCTGTGGATAAAAACAACTGCGACCACTGTTGTTGGATGCAGTGCTACCGCCTACTAGCGAATTTGCCGAGAAGATGTCATCGGACCCTTGTGCGTTGTACCTATAGAGTTCAAAGATTTTGGCCGGCCATCGATTGCATTTGCATTTGCAGGCACGGAGTTAGAGAATTGAGGGTTCTTCATCAGAGCCAGTGATTTATTTTAAGAATCCGTCCATAAGTCACATGGATTCCGTTGTATGTTTCGTGTGCGCCATCATCTTATGAATTCTTTAACATATGACAAGTGCAACAGGCTCACATGTGCCGTCTGCCACGTGCCGCCCTCTAGTAGGGATCTCTTTCAGTAAAGGTAAGTAATTTTTATCACCATACCATTACCATAATTGGTATGTTCCTACGATTTAAGGATAATGACTGACCTAAGCATCCCTTCTGTAGATCACGTTTCCGCATGTTATCTCAAAAAAGAAAAACTGTTTCTCCGACTTTATTGTGAAAATCCTTACCCACTCCCCTCTCCTCTCACTTTGTTGCACATATTACTAGCTGTAGCTCGACTCGAAGTCAAGCGGCAATACAATTACGTGCCACCCTCTGGTGTGTACTTAAATCCATAAAAAAAAAATAAAGAAAGACAGAAATTCAACCGTCGGCGTCGTCGTCGTCGTCGTCGTCAGTGCGCCCCGGTGAATTAAAGGTTTAGCACAAAAGGACCCCCTCGCAATAAACACGTTTTGCGCGGCGTGATGCTGCGCCCTCTGCATTATTAAAGAATTGCAAAATTTATCGGTCCTCTGGGCGGAACCATAATAATGTTAATGGCACCCGAAGTATATTACAATGAAGAAGGGTATAACCGAGTGTTGCCATATATATACTCCCCGTACACGAAAAATAATTGAGATTATTTTTATCCCATGGATAAATCCCATTTTTCCCCGTTTTGCCACATGGACAGCAAAAGTTTTTGTGGAATATTTTCATCAAAACTGGGATACTCTTCACCACAGGGATGATGTCTTAATTATCTTTCACATCAGTTGTATTTTTCGGTCAGGACGAAATGAAAACATATACCTACTCGTATATCGTATTCCCTCCTTAGTAACGGGACTTCATTTAATTTAATTTCATTGTATATTCCTTTACCAAACACAGGATATGGGAAAAATAAGAGCACACCAACCAGGACCAAAAATGCGGGAAATATATATATATGAAAACGAACAAATATTAATGAAAGTGTTTCGCTTTAGTTTCCTGGCACACGTTTCGTTTATTTATTTTTGATTGTACACAAAGGCACACACAGGCATGTGTTGTGTGTGGAATTTGTAGAGACCCCTAAAAACCCCCGACAGGTGGTTTGAGAACGCACATTACCGCGCGAAACATAAAATTTAAATCATCTCCATGGGAGAGATGATTTCACGAAAAACATTCCCTGCAAAAAACAGGAGAAGGAGCTAGGGGAGTCCTTGCTTATTAATATGAATGACAATTTGTGTGCTTTTTTTTCTGGGTACATGTTTCGAGTAAAACGGTTTTAGGGAACAAGACAGGATGTCATGTTCACGTATGGAGAATAATTGATATACTAGAGAACAATGGAGTTTTGCGATTTACATTAATGTGGGTGTACCCCCTAATTGGCATGAGAGGGATTTAGATTGAGTGTACTGTTTTCAGAATTGATATTAAGAACGGCTTAAGGGATGTAAAACTTGAAGAGCCATTGCTGTTAATTTTTCGAAGAATATTTAACTCACTAAGGACAGACAGACAGAGAGAGGAAGATAGTATGTATCTAAATTTGTCGAGGGCCATCTTGACACTGACAGCTATCAACAAATTGACGGGAGGGCGGGTCTATTACATTCTATACTAATTATGGTGTAACTAGATTTTGCCTGCGGCTTTGGTACACAGTGATTCCCTCGCAGTCAGTTAGTTTCCTCTTTTATATTTATATAGAGTTGTACCCGCCCGGCTTTGCCCGTGCTCAGGAATTACAATGCACATCAATGTTCCAAGATTTACAACTTCGCTCCCATAAGTGCTGCAAAATAGAGTTTGCAAATTTGTTTTTGTATGGGAGATGCCACGCCCCTTTGTCCAATTTTGACCAAACTTCATAGAAACCCTCTCTGGTCAACCCTCAAACCAATGAAACCTGTCAAACTATTCGAATATTCCATTTATTTCCAATTTGCAACTTAACCTTGCAAATATTTCCCAAATATACTCACAAATACAGGTATGCTCACTAAAATGCCTATAACTCATGAACCAATTAACATACAAAAACCGTATATACATAAAAACCTTAGTATTGACATCACCTTTCATAGGAAATTTCCAGAAACAAAATTGGTTCACTCATTACAGAGAACATCAGTTACAAACACAATAGAACTTATTTTTATATAATATACAGTGAGCGTCAAAAGTGAGTAAACACCGATGCTTGTTTGGTTTTCTTTAGGGTCTCGAAACAAGTCGAATAAACCAACAACAATCGGGCTTTTGAAGACGGATGTCAAGCTGATAATCCAGAAACGACTCAAGTCACTACTGCACGATATTGACCAAGCTATTTGGGAAATGGAGGCCCATCGAAATAAACAACTCCCAACAGACCGTACAAAAAAACCAACCGTTCTTCCATGCGGCCCATTCTAGGTCTCCTACAGATTTCTGACAATTCTGATAATTGTCTAAATTTAGCTGAATTTCCGACCGACATAAGCTATTCTTGTTCCTAGATTCTGTATCCTCTTATAGGTAGTAGGGTCTCTGTGGAGAATGTGGAGGTTCGAAAGTAAAGCATTCCTTTAAGCTCAAACAATTTATAGATTAATTCAAGATTGTTAAACTAAGCTAAGTACCGGGCTAACCAGAGAAGCTTGTAAGTAAAGGCATCCGTTCAATCCGCACTGTAGAGCCGCCTATGTACGTAAGTAAGTAAACTAATTTTATGAGCAAAAGTAACCTAAAGGGTTGAAGGTTAGAAGAAGAAGTCATGAGGCATATTTTTGACAGAATGAAGTAAATCTAGGACACGCCAAAACTCTCTCTAGAAGTCGTTGGTGTTAAAAGCTTCGCAAGGGACGTTTTCACAAATACCCAACAAAGGCTGCGCGTCATCGCATGGATTTTTCTAACCATAGCTTTCAACTATACCTTAAGCTCTTCCCCAGTGGTCTACTAGTTTTCTCTGCGTCATGTTTTTCTTGGTCGACTTGCACATTGCCTAGATAGAAATAGAACTATAGGTCGCCTTCTGACACATCCGCCGTTGGATGTGTGTTCCTATTTCCTATTAGTTCCTGGCCCGTTCGCATAGGTTAAGTTGGTCGTTTTAGAAATAATTCGGCCAGAAAAAGCTTCAGATTTTTCCGAACTACCTATACTAGATATACATATTTGTAATCGTCTTTAGCTTATCGTAATAATTACAGCCTGGTACTGAAACCATATAACCGCACGGATTCAAAGGTTGAAACGGAACAAATGGTGTTCAAGCGTTGTTTCGTCATATTTTGGATAGCCATCAAAACGCATTTGCATTGCCAATTCGGTTGATAATATCTCATTCAGTTCCATCGTTGAGACCGTTTGCCCCGTCAATTTGTAGCCCTACCAAGTCTGCCTGCCTCTCTAGGTCTGTTGTCAGATCATAGAGATCCATTTGTGATTGTGATGTGCTGTTTCTGAGGCCGAGGTTTTGCTCGCCGGATCCAGGATTTGCCCAAAGAAACACCAAACGTTGGTTAAGAGGTACTTTTTATTTCAGTAACAATTATTAGATTCCTAAGTTGAGGTTAACGTTGAGTATACATAAAAAAAAAAACAAATACCTTTAATATAGCGTAATCCAGCTTACGACAATGTGTCAAATGACGCGATCATTATAGAACTAATTGACTATTAGCTCGATCGGCTTAAAGCTATCAACTGTCAAATTGGTTGTGACTGGGAAAAGTATTGTCAATTCGAAAAATAAACCTCTAAAAAAAACTCTTTAGTATTGCGAAATCCAGCTTAAATCAATGTGTCAAATGTCGTTACCATTATAGAACTAATTGACTATTAGTTTGATGATCTTAAAGCTGATTTTTGTCCATTTTTGACACTAGCTTAAGCCCACGCAATCCTATTATTGTTGACCACTAACCTAACTTGTCCAGTTGCGCACTCCAATTTTATTGAGGTCCCCTTCTACTTGTTTATGCGCTCCACCTAAATCAAGTTCTTCTGTTACTGCGTTGTGCCTTCGAGTCAGAATTAAAGATTCTTTGGACCGCCCGGTACATTGGTCTGCAACAGTCGTCTACCAACTTCGAAACGAACGTTTTATCAAATTATGGGTCTTTCCAGATCTATAGGAGACTCCAACTTGATTTCAACTTTTAAAGGTCAGAGTAGAATTGGCAGAAGGACTCGTTTATAGAATTTGACGGGAATACGTTTGCACAATAACTGAAAATTTTTACATTTCTCAAAAACTATTTTTTAGAATTTTAAAGAAAAGCCATAATGATCGTTTTTGATTGATGACCATTTAAAAAATATAAAATATTTAAAAAAGGGTGTAGGTAAATTTTTTGAATTTTGTCGGTGATTCTAGTACCGTGGCCCATCCTAGTGTCCTGTCGTAATAAACCAATTTCTAAATAGATTTCTCAGGACACATGTTATCTATTTATCTGCTTCTGTACCTTTAAGCAATTCACATCCAACTTCAAGGCCCAACATTTTTTCCTTTGAACCCCTTTTCAGGGGCATTTCCAAAAGTCCAGAAACAAAATCAAAATAATTATAACTTACTTTATGGAATGGCTTCAGTGGTTATTGTGGTGCACATTAGGGCCGACTATATCCAGTTATCAACAAAATTGACAGGTCAACAAAGTGCCTTGCTTCATCTTTTATAGAGTGCCCCCCCTAGAAGGGGTCGTGTTGAAAATTATCCACATATGTGGTTTGTTTGTCAACTAAGTCAAGAGAGTAGTCGTAAGTTTTAAGAAAACAAACAAATTGAATGAGGAAACCAACCCCTGTCCTGTTGACTTGGAAGTTCATATCCTTATTGACAACCCTGAGTGACTTTGTATGGAAATCAATTTTTGACATTGACTTCCGTTCCATTAAAGGTTCATCTCCCTACTTTTAGAAAATCAACCTATAATCGAATCTTCCCCTTAAATAACATTTAAAATTCTTTATCGAACCCCAAGGGGGGAATTTTCATTTCATTCATAAGCCATAAAGTGCCCAAAGGTGCACCCCCCTGGCCCCTGATGTCTGCCAAAGTCAAACCTTATACAATTTAAAATTAATTTCATTTGTCATGGCTTGCTGAGTCGAAACAATTTCTCAATATAAAAACAATAATCCTCTGTCTTTGCTGTTGCTCTACTACTTTCGCATTAAAAATCATCGTTGCGCATCACTGGAACAGGATAAGATTTCTAAATTCAACGTAAGTAGAGATTTCTTATCTCAAATAACAAGTCCGAGCTTCCGCAAGGATATATTCTCCATTTTTGTCAAATTTCGTTTTTTTTTTAATCATAATGCGGATGTTCGAAGGAGAGAACATCCTTATCCTTTTCTCTCGATTTTTGGGCAAAACCTAACTGGCGTATTATTTTTTTTTTTCTTCTTCCTTTTCGTGTATTCTTCTTCCGACTCGGAACGACATCACCCTTATCTGTCCTGTCAGAAGCAGTTCTTTATTTTAAAAAAAAAAATCTCGTTCACTTCTTCATCCACTGGCAATGTCCTTGCGTTACTATTAACTGTAAATTCTATATAATATTTTTCGTTCGTTTTCCTTTCTCTAGCTATACGAGAATTGCCGATTGCCCCCGTATGTCAAGTTATATAGAAATTCAAAGGCACCGAGAATATTTTCTATAATATCCTTTTTTTTTCGAATTTTTCCATCCTTCTATATCAGAGAAAGAATAATATACACACAGACAAGTAAAATAAATCAGCAATATGCGTTATGATTGTGATTTAATTTTCTCTTTTTTATTCGGGTGCGTCCTTTCGTGGATATCCTGATATCGTGTCTTTGGGATTTCAATTTTCTTTATGTTTTCCAAATCAAAGGATGAAAAGCGGCGGCTTTTCAAGGAGGAACGCACAATTTTTTTTTGGGTGAAATTGCACGATTAAAATGTCCTATACAACCCTAATAGACCTTGTATAAAATAGAATAGGAAAACGAGAGAAAAAACAAAATATCCTTACTGTTGAAAGAAAGTCACGTAGGCAGCGTTTTACATCCCTCTTGCTGCGCTAGTGGATAACATTTAAGTGACTTTCAGTGGTGGTGAGGTGAGGTGAGATTGTTTGTTCTATCTGTCGTCAGTGTGGGTGGAACTTTCTTGTTTTCATCTCATCCTGTTCGCATTTTTTTTTTGTTTTTTTCGTACGTCTTCTTAGGTTTATTTATTTTATTTGTACGTGGTTGAGGGTCCTTACACACCAGAAGGGTGGTGGGTGTAGCTGCAAAAAAAAAAAATGCTTAGCAAATCGAAATCGATTTAGAGTATTGTACACGCAAAAGATCCTTGAACATGATTCTAATGATTGGATGTCTAGTTGGATTTTGGGTGTTTTTCCTTCGTTCAATTGCCTAGGAGCATTATGGGGATTAATTAGTGGGAGTCCTCGCCGTCGTTCGGTGTCCTTGTCGATGTTCTCTTAAGAAATGAATATTAAATTAATGACGAGGTCTTATATGAATTGTTTATTGTACAAATGTGGAGGAAGCGCACGTGATTCTCAATTCAAAAAGTCCTTAATTCAATTGGGTAGCTTGATAACCAATCGAGATCGACGACACGTGGTTCCGAGAAAGCGTGGTTCCTGGGTCATGGCAGGGTGATAGAAAGCGGTCTACGGACGTAGGCCTACGATAAAGTGTGTTTCTTGAATCAGGGTGACAGAAAGCGGTGGATAACAATCTGCTGACGTTGTTGAATTAAAGTCAATGTCCCAAAAGGAATTTAGCCTCAAAAATATTCAGAGAATTGGCCGAAATCAATTGCGATACGTTCATGCAGTCTTATCTGCTTTACGAGATTGGTATAAGGTCATTTCAGTGAGATGACTACTTCATGTAGGTGAGGCCATGTATAAGTGAGTACAGTGAGCGTCAAAAGTAAGTGAACACCTTTTGTCTTGAAACATGTAAAAAAAAAAAACGAACAATCTGTTGAAAGTTTAACAAAAAAATGGCTATGACAAAACATACTTCATTTCGACAGCATAAAATACTTTATAGATGGTGTTGACTCACTTTTCACGTCCACTGTATGGTTAGACGAAGGGGAGTGTTTTTAAGATGTTTGTAAACTCCTTTTCTGCTCGTTGGCAGCTTTTCTTTCCGATTTGTTCCTTTTTTTAGCCTGGAGAGATATACCTCTTGAATCTTGGCTTGGACTTCATTTTCGTGGCTCCTTTCTCTATTTATACTAAAGCTGCGATTACACATGTCACGCTCATGACATGTCTATTCTTGATAAGATAATGCCACCAAAATTGACTCATCAGGTTTCATGTACGAGTACGATATACATACGTGTCATTCATGAGCATATATCAACGTCGATTGACACCCGATCACACAGTGTCAGTCGCGCGGTCATACGAATATATTTGTGTCTCCAAATTCATGACATGCTCTTATTGTCATGCTCTGACAGAACTGAATAATAGAGGCGAGTGGCCGTCGCATGAAAGACGACTACTAAGCGTGACACTGTGATACGATAGACACCAGTGACAAGACAGAGCTAAATGCAAGAAGCGAGTGCCCGATGCATAAAAGGCGGCAAAACAACATGACGCTTGGATACGATTGACACGAGTGACAAGACAGAAGCTGAATGAAAGAGTCGAGTGACCGACGCATGAAAGGCGACTATACAGGGTGACACTGTTATACGATTGACACGATTGACAAAACAGAAGCTGAATGAAAGAGGCGAGTGACCGTCGCGCTGTGATACGATTGGCACGAATGACAAGACAGAACTAAATGACAGAGACGAGTGACCGTCGATTGAAAGTCGACTACACAGCGTGACACTGTGATACGATAGACACGAGTGACAAGATATAACTAAATGACAGAGGCGAGTGACCGACGCAAGAAAGGCGACTATACAGAGTGACACTGTGATACGATTGACACGAATGACAAGACAGAACTAAACGATAGAGGCGAGTGACCGTCGACTACACAACGTGACACTGTGATACGATAGACGCGAGTGACAAACCAGAATTAAATGACAGAGGCGAGTGAACGTCGCACTATGATACGATTGACACGAATGACAAGACAGAACTAAATGACAAAAGTGAGTGACCATCGCAGTTTGATACGATTGACACGACTAACAAGACAGAACTAAATGCAAGAGGCGAGTGACCGATGCATGAAAGGCGACTATACAGAGTGACACTGTAATACTATTGACATTATTGACAAGATTTTATTTTAAAGGTACTTCTGTTGACGTACAGCATACATACTTTTGCACGGAAGTTTATCTCATGTACCCTTAGCCCTATCGCTTCGCACGAACAACATCAACAGGTGAAAAACGTGTAAATCGCCACATGCATGGCACTCTAGAAAATCGTGCAGTGTCACTCGTGAGACATTGTCAATCTGTTACTTAATGACTTACTTACCAACACGCCTCTCCAGTTAGCCCGATCTTTAGGTAACTGCCTCCAGTTGTGCACTCCAAGTTGGTTGAGGTCCCCTTGCACTTGTGCGCGCCACTTAAAGCGAGGTCTTCCTCTACTGCGTTGTCGCTCCGTGTTTAAAATCGAAGACTCTTCGAACCGGAGCGTTGGTGTCAATTCGCTCTACATGTTCCAACCATCTTAGTCTAGTGATACATACTTTTCTAAGCAGATCGATGTCGCTGTACAGCTAGTAGAGCTCGCTATTAAATCTTCTCCTCCAAAACCCGTCAACGCAAACGGTAGGTACCGAAAATCACTCAAAGAATTTTGCCTTCGAAACGACCAAGAAGAACTTCATCCGCCATACTTCTGTGGCATAGAGCATGACTGGAATTATAACGAACTTTCATAGAATCTCCTTAGTTTTTTTTTGACAAGACCAATTGCCTTCTTAGGTCGAAGTAACAGCGATTGGCGCAAGGGTAACTCTTCGTTTGATTTCTGCTGTGGTGTCATTATCATCAGAGTTTATAGCGGAGTCGAAGTAGACAAAGTCCCTAACCGCCTCAAAGTTGTAGCTGTGAATCTGTGACATGATGTCAAAAAATTTGTCATTCATCCCAATTGACATTGACAAGGCGATCACAAAGTCATTTAAATCCGTCATTTGTTAGTCACATTTAACTCCTGTCATAGAATGACCACTTTATTAAAAATATTGTCGTCATGATGTCACTAAATGACACCATTCAAGACATGGGCAATCGTAGAAACGCCTTCTCCTCGATGTAACTCGTGATACCATCCAAAACTATTACGGTCTTGAAATAAAGGATAGGGGTTTCTGGAATGGAACTTTAAGATTATAATCCTACGTGCTAATTTACCCCACCAGGGGGTATTTTTTTTTTGTCCTTTTTTGTTTGTGTAGAATGTTGATAGTTCCATGGACGAATAATCACACGAAACACAATCATCAGTGATTAGGTCTCAGCTTATAGCATACCTTCGTTTGGATACAAGTTTTTTACCCCCAAACCCGAAACCATATAAGGATTTTCTATTAAAACCACCAACCGGACCGTTCTAATTCCTTGATGGTCTGCGGCTTATATAGCAACACTATTACCCTCCTTGGGGTGGTAATCACGTTCTATTATTCAATTCCAGGATATCCAGCTTGTATCGTAAAAACGACCACGCCTGAGTTGAGTTGAGGGCATCTCTGATGGTATTCATGAAAAAAAAAAAAAAAAAAAACAATGGCTCATCCCCCCCAAGGGATTTACAGCACACATGTCCTCGAGGAACTATTAAACTACCTTCCGATGAAAGCATAACACAAGCTTCCACAAATTCCATCTACAAAGTGTGAAGGAATTGTTTTACCAATTTTTTTTTTTGTTGTTACCCACTACTACTACAGTTCTACCCTCTCAGTATAAAGGTATCTACTTTAGGTTGTTGTTGTTTTTTTTTTCTATCTCCATATAAAAATGTACTTCGATTGTGAAGCGAATTACTGACTACACCTCCAGGACATACAACAGTTCCCTATACAGCAAAAAAAAATTGAAAGCACTCAACTAACTGACGATGGAATTGCATGTCCCTTTTATGCACACATTCACATGCAATTCATTCAATTCATGCTGTGTCATTCCTATCGTCTCACAATTGACCATCCTGCTGGACTCAGTAGACTGTCCCGCTCTTATAGGTATTACATGGAGATTTGTGAACAACAGACACACGGAGACGACAAGACTCTATTCACTCTCTGTCGTGTAAAATGTTTAATCTTTTGCATGGGTTCGAGAACATGGTACATCTATGAAAAGTTTCCAAACAAGGATAATACATTTTAATATCACGCATGGACTTAGTATTAATGTATATAAGGATGTCCTCTCCACATAATTCATTTTATGAAATGAAAACATTTTAATGATAACCTCCTCCTGCGCCTGCCCCACCCACAGACCCAGAATCCAGATACTAGACCCATTCCAAAAACCAACAGCTGGAAGCAATTTTCTTGTTTTCCCTACATTCGAAAGGATAACAAAACATCTTCTTTACCTAAGGAAATATCCTTTTATGTGTTGACCTGAAATAAAGGATAGTGCGGTCTTTATGGACTTTATAGATGTATGTTCCTCGGATGCATGGGCAAGAGGCCAAAAATCTATAAAAATATTTATCTTTTTTTTTTTACAAAATTGCTGAAATCCGGAAATTGATAAATGTCCTTGAAATGCAGAGAATGAGATAGCAGCGGCAGGGAATAGATGCAGCCTCTGGCATAGATCATCGGCATGTATCTGGGATTTATTTTTTTATGCTTGTTCGACAGAGTTTGTCCTTTTTTTTTACGACATTGGAGTAGCGGGTGTGTTATAGACGGGTGGGATATATGTGTGGTCGGTCGTATGCATAACAAATGGAGTGGGAAATTTATTGACACTAATGCCGTTCCGGGGAAATTATTTTTGCGGGAGTAAAAAAAAAAGGATAATGTTTCCAATGTCATTTACATGATATGATGACAGAGACAGACTCATGGTGGTGAATGGTTTGTGCGGTTTGAGGATATAATTGAAGGATGCTATCGTGTGATTGAGTTGTCAGCAAAATGCAAAAAGTAGGAAGGGTATTTATGGATGGAGAGGGAATTTAATTTGACCAGAATAACGCTATAGGACAAGATAGAAATGTAGGTCTATTTTGATGCTCTTAAAGTAGATAGTATAAGCGGAAATTCTACATTGATACAGGATATTTACTAAGCAGTTGTGCCAGATTCGAAAACCCATCCCTTCCGAACTATACGTACTGCGCATTTTCTCTGGCATCTCCGCAATTTAGGCAGATGGAAAATTCATTGACCCCAATCTTGTCCAGATGGGCTTCGAAGCAGTCATGCCTGATGGTTAGAAGGTAGGTGGAAATCTACCTGTACGTAACGTTGGTCCATATCCATTTCTGAATTTCCAAAATAAGACGGTTGTCTACCCTTTGCAGACTGATTACATCTTTCCTTTGTTCTGTCTTTCTTTCACCTGCCAAGTTAGTGGGCTTCGCTGTCCTCTCTTTTTTCTACCTTGATATCTCTGACTGAAGTTGAGGATTTCTAAATTTTGGTGTCGGAAATCATTTGTATTACCTTTTTAGGCAAAAGATAGACATATTCATCGACTGTTAAGCTGCCATCAAGGCTATCGCCTCTGTCTATATATGCAACCTCTAAATTAGTATTAAAATGTCGAGACGAGCTGCCCTCGCTTGAACGGTACAAGGTCACCCTGATTTAGGGGGTTCCATAGCAACGTTTATGGAAACGAACAAGCCCACCGTTCACTTACGGAATCAGTTCTCAGAACTCGAAGAGTAGCTTTAAAAATCGGAGAACATTTTTGAATTCCACAGGCTGGATCTAAACCACCTTCGATAAAATTACAACAACCAGGTTAGTTTGTGGTAACAAAATGGCACATAGTGCTACTTGGGTTTTTCTCAACCGCCACACCGTTCCAGAGAAGTGGACCAAGAATGGCGCCCAGATGTACTGCCATACCTCTCAAAGATGTTCTCAAGGTCCGTTTGTAATGGTGACAGTTTTTACTTTTTACTTTTTACCAAGTCTTCGACTTGCCAATTTTTCTCGAAGGCATCTCTTCAGGTTTGAATTGCTTATAAAAATGAACCCTTGGTGTTTGAACGGCCAACGAGTTCTTATTGTAACAGCTTCGACCTTCCTACAAGATCTACTTCGGCACATTCGGATTTCGGATCCCCGGTCTATAGAAATCTTCCAAGACTAATGAAAAGAGTTAAAGGCGGGTTAATTTGGAAAGCGCAAATATTAGCACTCATATCTCGAAGTGGGTTACTATAGCGTTGGCAACGTGGCCTCTTGTCCTAGGGGTAACTTCTCTATGACAAAAAAGCCTTTAAACAACTTCAACCATCGAAAAATGACGGATCTACTGCAAAAACTTTCGACTTTTGGATCAGCATTTTAAACCGGCCATATGCAGTTAAACAATTACCAGATTTGAGGCTTTAGACTGCTATAAATCAGACATAACCTCTTTTTTCGATCGATGATATGCGTTGGGCAAAAAGAGGACAAATAACTGACTCCTATAGATATTTCGGAGGTTGCTATAAGGAGCAGAAGCAGCACTCCAAATTTTCCCGAAAAGCCGTAAGCTTTCGGTAGGTTTGTAAACGTTTTTTGACAACATTATAACTGGCAAAGATAACTTTTTTGAGCTCCTCCACCAGACTTACGAACAATGTCCTAAAAATGATCGTATTTGACGCTTTAAACGTGAAAATAGGTCAGAATCGTTTGTAGGACAAACTGCAAAACACGACTTAAGTTAATTGACTTTAGCTGCTTGGCGAAATGTCAAGCAAAGGTTTCCACATCTGAACATTCATAAGGGGACGTGACTGTTGTCAAATCAACAAGCCCACATTGTGAACGACAAAAGAAACAATGGACCCAACTGATGGTCTATGTGAAGCTGTGGCAACCGCTACAAGAGCACCCGTTTACCTACCTACCTATCGACAAAAGGAACGACGCCCTTCTGAAAGGGCAACATTGACTCGGACCACTACTTTTCTGTAGCCAAAGGACATCAGCAGAAGTCCAAAAATAGTATACCTTCGTACTTGAGAGAACCCTCTCTTCAATGTACATTCGAGCAAGTGTTATGAGCAAGTTTGACGACGAGAAGGTGCAATCGCAAGATGAGACCACCAGTTTCTCCTCGGATCTAATAACTCGATGTCTGACGACGAGTCCTTCTAAAGCAATATCCGTCGAAGAAGAATACCCAAAAATCCGACCATGAAACCCCAAGTTTGACGAACAATGCCGACCAGCAAAACGGTAGAAAGCTGAAGTGTGAGTGATAAGGTCCTTCTTAGAGCCATTAACCACATCCACTCTGTAACATTACAAGCATTCTTTCCTAAACTGTATCTAATTTTTTTTATAGGTAAATCCAACATTAATGGCAGTAATTTTCCAAACTCATAAACATGATGCAACAATACAGTATACTTTGACAGCTTTAACCACCTCTCGCTCTCATGTTGTACAAGTTTCTCTAAACTTCTAGTTGAATGATTAAACCACATGACTCCTACGTCCTACATGTGTCGCACTTCTACACTTCACTGCACTTTATCCATAAAAAGGAAGAAAACGAAAAAAAAAAAAATGTAACAACGAGAGCTGCAGAGAAAATCCTGTCTAAAATTACTTTATCAACAAATTAAACTTTAGGTAGCTCCTTTCGCCCTTAATGACTTCCACTTCCACTCTGCATCGTTGTCAGAGATCCCAGCAGATCCTTCACATAATCCACGCGCCATATACCGCAACGAAAATGAATTAATAAAGGCAACCAATTTAGTACATAATTTGAGTTTTAATCTTCTTTTGGAAGTACGAGACTAGGAGTATCTGGTATATACAGGATATGCGCCATACTTGGCCAAGTCAGCATCCGTTTTAT